>OZ010799.1:265779663-266439963 GCA_963932465.1 Maratus speciosus | reverse complement strand
TTGTTCTTGGTCATCACTCTAGAGACTGCACCCCTTTAACCCTTTCAGGGGCAAATAACTTTTATTCGTGAAATGCTGAAATGATTGAATCACACCAGAATTTACAAAATAAATTTATTTCAAAATGGGTAAAAGCTTCTTTTCACGTATTTAATAAAATTAAACTTTTTAGTCCTGAATTCTAGTATCAATGTGGAATTTTGCAGTTAAATTAGGTGGGATATATTTTATCCCACCGCCCTTCAAGGTGAAGGAACTCACTCAAATTAAGGCTTCCAATCATGAAATAACAAGATTTGATATGATAATGTCATTATTAAAAATAAATGACTCGTAAGTAAAAACTTGCCAAGTTCTAGATTTATTATTAATATGCTATCAATAATTTTTATTTCTAAACAATTTAAAAAATGCTATAATACTTCAGTAGGTAAGTTTGAGTGAATTTTATTTGAACTTGGCACCCACTTAGATATCACTTCTTTTCTTGCCATTGTCTTTACAGAACTTGGCTCCCTTTTTTCACAGCTATGTTTTTGTTCGATTGAAATTTACTTGGATGGTTTCTTCCTGATAAAATCTTGATAGGGCTGTGGTTTTTCTATTATATTTAATATCATCGATATGCTCATTTTTTATATATTTTAATTTCCTACTAGTCATTCCAATATAGTAATTAATTGATCCGTCTGATCTAATAAATGGTATTTCATACACCCCTGAGTAATTCTCACAACTAATTGGGTCAATTTTAGCGCAAATGATTATTCTTCGATTTCGGAGGTGGTTTTGCTACTAAGCAGATTAAAAATAGCTTTAGATTATAATAGCAGATTTTGAATTAACTTGCTTTATTTATGGAATAGCTTTATTTATTTGTTTTTGAAAATGACTCGGGGTGAGTCGAAACATGTCAACAGTCGAAATAAACGTATTTTTACTGGTTTTAAAGTTTTAATTTACAACTTTTAGCATTTGAAATTTATATATTATTACTACAATGACAGATGGTGTCATTGGCAATAGGTTTACAACTTGAATTATTTAAATTCTTTTCACTTCTTGTTCTCGTAGAAACAGAAGTAATATACCATTCGGAACAGGTGAAATAAAGGATTCAAAATGTTAAAAAGAATTAAAAAGCGACATTTTTTCCTGAATTTGACTGCTGTTCAATTGCTCTTAAAACTTAAGAATAATGATTTGAAAATATTCAATCTAGAAAGTAATTAACTACTAAATTAAAACTATTAACGAAAAATAGATAAAAATAAATACAAATGTTACCCTGAGAATCGATTTCGGATAAAAATACATTTATTCAACGAAAAACATTTATCTCGAAACAAGCAATGCAATGTATCTCTAATAAAAGGAATTTTTCGCTAAATAAAATTAACTTTCAATGCAAGCCAAAGAACAGCGTTTATCTTCTTGATTTGCTGCATCAACTCGCACTATCTTTTATTTCAAGTAAGTTCACGGGAAAAATTCTTACATTTTTCTTAACTTTCTTGTAAGAAGCTACGCCATGTTTTTTTCTTTAAGGTACACAATTTTCAAAGTCATCTTTTTTTAATCTTTCACTTTCTAATTTGAGTAACTTTTTTTTTCTTCGTTTTTTATCAGACATCGTAAAAAACAAAACAAACAAGAACGATAAATCATGCGTCCAGCACGGATTGTGAAACACTTTCCAACACATTCAGAATACTGTACATCAATAGTTGGAAATACATCAGAATCGTTTTCTTTTTGTTAATACTTATAGATGATCTACAGATTGGCATTTATAGTACACCGTAAGCTAAAAGTTAATTCAATTAAACTCATAGCACAATTTAAAATTCCCATTCAGCAATAAGCCAATAAACGGAAATATGCTCTATATCCTTTGTGTATCCCTGTATGTGATCTATAGAATTTATACACACCAAATAATATTTAAAAGAAAAGGTTACATTTTAAAACGCGTACCTGAACTGAAAAGCAGTGCCAGCAGTCATGGAAGTACGGCAAAGCTTCAATTATCCGCCAGCGGATGATCCGCGGTGCGGTTTATCCGCGAAGCAATTTTTTTTATTATTATTCAGGCTAACAGCAATGAAAGTACAATACGCCCTTCTAATAAATATAAACAGACAAATTCATGTATTCGGACGTAATAGAAGAATATTTCTAGGTTAGGTTGACATGTTTGAAATATCTGATATAAAGTCTTAATGTCTTTTCTTCATTTTATTAACCAAACGTAAGTATCGCAATTAAAATATTTAATAATTAAATAAGACTATTATGATAAATTCAAGGACAGCATATCAAGAATAACTTTTGAGATAAAATTTATTCCATACTGAAAAAAAAAAACAATAGTTTACAATTGAGAATAAAGAAAAGGTCTTTCCAAAGAAAGAAGCAAAAACAAGTGACTGATTTTTTTTAAAAAGGTGCAACTCAGCTTTTTTTCTACAGTATTTGTATGACATTGTTTCTTCTTTACTGTTCTTTATTTTAGTGATTTAGGCGTAAAGTAGGGGTTTCTGATGTAGTGTGCATATGTATGTATTTTAAACGTTATATTATGTTTCTTGTACACTAAAACATAGTTTTTATATTGAATTTTCTTTTTTTTTCGTGTTGCACCGTATTTTCAATCTTTTTCGTGTTATCCGCGATTTTTGTCATCCGCGGTGCCCTTGCCACCCAATTCCGCGGATAATAAAGGCTGTACTGTATTAATAAAAAGGAACTGACATATCCTTAAAATGGTGAAGATTCATCTGTAACCGTTTTCGCAAAGGTTGGTTACCGCCGGGAGAATCTTCCACCAGAAAATTTAAATAGAAAGTTCCTCCTTATTTAAACGCCTTCTTAGTGCAAATTATTAGTACAAAATAATGGTAGAAACAGATATTTAGTTTTACTGGTAGCAGTTTAATTTACCGCTTATCAGGTCCTGCGTTTTAGCCATATTGTGACAACCTAGACAATCTCATGTCAGTGTCTAGTGACCGAGAGGTTCTGCTCTCGAAGCTGGTAGGCGGGAAGTGCTGGGTTCTAGCCCAATCGGGCCCGTCGGCCTAATCGTTCGGAGTTTTCGTGGTTTTCTTCGAACCTTGGATTTCCAAGCGTTAATACGGGTTAGGTTCCCTTATAAAGACCCCCACGAAGGGCACTCCCCCCCCCCTTAGGGCCTATATCCCTCGTGTTGATAATTGGCCGTCATAAACACAACCTGTCAGTGTCATGAAAATGATAATAATACCTGGGCAAACTAATACCAGTAAAAACAAATAGAAATTGTTACCATATTTATAAGAATATATTTTCATGAATACGATGTTTAAATAAGACGAAATTTTCTATTTAAATTTACTGGTGGGAAGTATGCTCCGGCAGTAATCCGAAACTGTTGATACGATTTAACCCTTTCTGACGCAGTATGCTCTGGTCGGGATACCTAATTTTAATTCCAAACTTACGAACGGCACAAAGAAAATTTCAGTAAAATTTTGCTTTTACAAAGAACTTTTAAAGTGACATGTTTTTAATTCGTAAAAAAGTCGTTTTTAAATTCCGGTGTCAGTCAATCATTTCATCATTATACAACAAAAATTGCCTGTGAAGGAAAGGGTTAAGAAAAACATTCGCCATCTTGTGACAACCTCCTCAGTTACTTCACCCGCAACCGGTAGACACCACACAGTATGTTTCCCCCTCTTTATTCATAACCTCATTTCAGCAATTATGCTTTATATACATTATATGCACACCAGATTCTAAAGTAAGCGAATGTAGTACACCTCATTGATATATATATAATTTTCAATATGTTTAAAATAGTGTAATATCTTAAATATACACCGCTAAAGCCCCCCCCCCCTTCCCCCAAGGGCTGTAATGGAATGAAATTCTTTTGAACGTCTCTGTAAATGAAACGTAAGTGTTACATACTTCATTTACAATACAGAATGTATAGTCGTGGGAAAAAAAAAAGTAAACACCCCATACTAACTCCTCAACAAGTTATCGTAGACGAAAGTTGCTGGTATCGAACGATTGGAAATAAAGTCTTCTTTTAAATGGCGTATATAAAATTTGCTTAGGGGGCCCATCTACATATTAAAACGAATCCAAACTTCATTTTTTTCAATAGCAATACCCAATTTTAACGATATATTTCAAATCTTTGGTTCAAACTATGCCTAGACACCAAATTTCAAGTCATTTGAATGATACGTTTTTGAATTATAGATTTTCAAAATTTAGTGCTTCTAATGTTAAATTACATTTTCATATATTTATTTATAACTTCTGAAATTATGATCCCAATATTCTATTTTTTTGTGTAGCCATAATACTAATATACCCAAACATAAATACGTTAAATTTGCAATTTTTATAATTTTCTGATATGAATTATGAAATTAATATTTGAAAAAATTATAAATGGCAACCTACAATTTTTTTCATGGATTCAGATTTGTCAAGTCCTGCTTTATGGAAATCCAAAATTTCACATTTTCCCTCCAAGTAGTTTTCAAATTATGCTTAAAAAACGGCAAAATGATGGTTTAAGGGATAGAAGCCTATGATACAAGTCTATGATAGAAGAGACTAAATATTTTGAAATTTTTTATGCTATCCTATAATCTAACAGGCTTAAACCCTTAACCTACAATGACGAGCACAGCCCGCGTGCGATGATCGAGCCAAATGTAAATTCTTGTTACCACTAACATTTCACAGTAAATATAGTTTAATTTAATCGTCGAAATTTCATGATTAAACAAAGCGAAAATCTCTATTAAATTTTAGTGGTAGCTATGGATTTACCAAACCGTGGCTGTTGAGATTTAAATCGTAGGTTAAAGGGTTAATTGACTGATTAAGGTGCCTTGATCAAGAAGGGAGCACTCTCGGTTAACAATCGAGTACCGATCTTCAATTTGGATACAGCCCTTAAAATTCGCTCGTTTTAAAATAATTAATTTATTGTAAACTTATGGTACGAATTGCATAAAAATTTGTTTTTAGACTAATTGAAGGGTGTAGGGTTCATTTATGCTGTCAGAATTGTGTACTGCTATTGAAAAAAAAAACTTATGGTTCGTTTTAATATGTAGATGGCCCCCTAAGCAAATTTTCTATACATCCTTTAAAAGTAGACTTTATTTCCAATTGTTCGGTGCCAGTAACTTTCTTCTACGATTATTTGTTGAGGAGTTTGTAGGGGTTGTTTACTTTTTTTCCCACGACTGTACCATAGTAAACTCCAATATCAAGTATTAATTTCACGGTAATCTCACTATATTTACGCGAGTTAGAGCACGGACAGACTGACAGACAAACCCAATACATAATCACTTTTCAACTTCCCTGGAAAGCGTTTAACCATTCACTGCACGACGTGCTACGTCTGGCACAAACCTAAAACACAGTAATTCTTTATATGTGCCCTGAATTTGGCCAATATGATCTTTATCCCTGATCAAGAACAGTCCAACGAAAAGACTAACACTCCTTTTGTTCATGTCAGATGGTTGCAATTGAAAAAAAAATAGAATTTGTTCTTCGGAAGCAAAAAAAAAAATCGATCAAGCTATTAAGGTAAAATTTACTCTCGTTATTTTTAGTGAATACTTAAAAATATTAATATAAAAAAAGTTGCAGAGTGTTAAGCAGATAAAATTAATTAATTTAAGCTCATTTAGCTGTAAAATGTAGCAATACAATATTTTAAAGCAATAATTGTGTACAAAGGGTACACGCCATAAAATATCAAATTTTAGCTGAAAATTTGAAATTTAATTTTTTTTTTTTTTTTTTTTGCTATTTTTCTCATTATTAGACCGATATATAGATTTCAAATAATTTTTTTCGTAAAGGTAGAGAAAAATCGTTCAGTAAAGGGTTAAAGAAGGAGAAGAAAGCTATTAATAAAAATCATAATAAGGTTATAAGTCTTTTAGTGATTTAGCAACATTTTATATTATTTCGCTTTAAAAAGAAGTGCCAGTAATAGGAATAAGAGATTTCAGTCAATTTTGTTTTGATAAGCAAATGCATAACTAATATACAGTTAGATAACCCTTTGAGGGGCAGTGGTATAAAATACGTTCAACGTAATTTAAACAAGATTCTCACCAGAAAACTTTAACTAAATTTTATATTTTTAACTTTGGAGAAAAATCATTAAAAAATTGCTTTTCCTTATTTAAAAATAAAAATTTTCGATTATTCCGGTGAGAATTCAATATTTAGAGGCATTTTTGCTTGCGCCTCAAGGGGTTAATAATGATCTTCGAAGCCACTGCGGCGCTGCCATTGAAATACTCAAGGCCAGAGGACGCGAATTGTGACGTCATCGCTAATCAACCAACTTCTCATTTGTGTTGGAATTCACACCGTAAAATTTTGAATAACTTTTTTTGTTATTTGTGGAATATCTATCATCTTATAAAACAATAACTATCTAAACTTACTGGTGAGGTTCTCTAAATAGAAATTCAGCCAGATGCGGAAATCAACAGTGTTCCGTATCTGGCTGAATTTTATTGGGGTATTCCAAATTCTCACCAGTAAGTTAAAATATTTATTATTCATTTATAAGATGATAGATATTCCCCAAATAAAATGAAAGAAAATTGCCATTCAAAATTTTCCGGCATGAATTCCAACACAAATGAGAAGTCGGCTGATTAGCGACGACGTCACAACTCGTGTCCTCTGACATTGAGTATTTCGATGGCAGCGATTGCGATCGTTTGGCAGTTTTAGTGCCCCGAAATGAACCATTGAAGCATATCGATGTCTTTTATTTAATCAATTTTCATTTTAAATTTGTCCGGTTTCAGTTTTTCCTTTTTTCATTCTTTTCTTCTTTTCCTTCCTAGCTTCCGCTAGAGAGTCTCGGCAAAACAGACGTAAGAAGGGACCGGATAAGGAGGGTGATAAAAAGATACACACCTTGCAAATTAATCACCAAATTGTCAAATGCAAAAAACAATAATAGGCATTCCATTCAGAATTATGTCATCTTTCATTTTATGTTAAAAATATACGCTTAAAAGGAAGTCTATGTACTGAAACTGTACCAAACTTTGAAATTTTCAATACGAACACCAACTTTTGACAGCATATTTGGATTTTTGGTACATTGCACGTTCAGAAACAATACAGAAAGTCGCTCGATCAAATAGTTTCGGAATTATGAAAGTTTAAAAATTGAAACTCGTAATGTTAAATTAATTTTTAATTGTTTCAAAACAGATTGCAATGCAGGTAGCTTTTACAACATATCTCGAAAACTACTTGTTGGAATAAGTTGTAGATTTTGGATTTATATAGTTAAAGCTTCTTAAAATTGATTTATGTTAAAAAACGCATGTGTTACAATTCATTTATCGGCTGCTTTACAGGGTATATCAAAACTTTCAGTTTAATAACTCTTCAACGGGTGGGGCTGTTGACGTGAAACAGTGCAAAGAACCAAAACAAATTTATTTAAGGACTCTGGTTATCTGAAAGAACATGTTTTACTTATACTGCAGTTATGTAATATTTAGGAATGAAGTTGCAAATTACGAACCAATATCTAGTAGAGAAATCCAGAAAACAAATCTTTTAAAGCCCATTTGCTAAAAATTCTATACCGAATTTTCAAAAATTCTCATCAAGCGTTTCTAGGGTGCACCTTGCAGTATCTCCGTACACATTATCGTAACGCTAGGTTTATCCAACACAGCGCCAACGTGTATGTAGACTCACAATCAAATTCTTTGTTTTATTGACTCTGGTTATCTGAAAGAGCATTTTTTTCTTATACTGTAGTTGTGTAATATTTAGGAATGAAGTTGCAGATTAGGAAATAACATCTAGTACAAAAATCCAGTTAAAAATTCTTTAACAGCTCATTTGCTAAAAATTCTGTACCGAAATTTCGAAAATTATCTTCGAGCGCTTGTCGGGTACACCTTGTAGTATCTCCATACACAATATCGCAACGCTAGCCTTATGCAACACAGCGTCAAATTGTATGCTGACTCACAATCAAATTCTTTGTTTTATTGACTCTGGTTATCTGAAAGAGCATTTTTTATTTATACTGCAGTTATGTAATATTTAGGAATGAATTTGCACATTACGAAGTAATATCTAGTACAAAAATCCAGTAAACAAAGTCTTTACCAGCTCATTTGCTAAACATTATGTACCTAAATTTCAAAAATTATCTTCGAGCGCTTCTCGGGTACACCTTGTAGTATCCCCATACACAATATCGTAACGCTAGCCTTATCCAACACAGTGTCAAAATGTATGCAGACTCACAATCAAATTCTTTAGTTTATTGACTCAGGTTATCTGAAAGAGCATTTTTTACTTATACTGTAGTTGTGTAATATTTAGAATGAAGATGCAGATTAGGAAATAACATCTAGTACAAAAATCCAGTAAACAAATTCTTTAAAACTCATTTGCTAAAAATTATGCATCGAATTTTCATAAATTCTCTTTGAGCGTTTCTCGGGTACACCTTGTAGCATTTCCGTACACAATATCGTGACGTTAGCCTTATCCAACACAGCGTCAAAGACTATGCAGACTCACAATCAAATTCTTTGTTTTGACTCTGGTTATCTGGAAGAGCATTTTCTACTTATGCTGCAGTTATGTAATATTTATGAATGAAGTTGCAGATTATGAAGTAATAACTAGTACAAAAATCCAGAAAACAAATTTTTTTAAAGCCCATTTGCTAAAAATTCTATATTGAATTAAAAAAAATTCCCATAAAGCGTTTCTAGGGTACACCTTGTAGTATCTCCGTACACTATATCGTAACGCTAGGTTTATCCTATACAGTCTCAAAATGTATGTACACTCACAATAAAATTCTTTGTTTTATTGACTCTGGTTATCTGAAAGAGGATTTTTTTCTTATACTGCAGTTGAGTAATATTTAGGAATGAATTTGCACATTACGAAGTAATATCTAGTAAAAAAATCCAGTAAACAAATTCTTTACCAGCTCATTTGCTAAACATTATGTACCGAAATTTCAAAACTTATCTTCAAGCGCTTCTCGGGTACACCTTGTAGTATCCCCATACACAAGATCGTAACGCTAGCCTTATCCAACACAGCGTCAAAATGCATGCAGACTCACAATCAAATTCTTTAGTTTATTGACTCAGTTTATCTGAAAGAGCATTTTTTACTTATACTGTAGTTGTGCAATATTTAGGAATGAAGTTGCAGATTAGGAAATAACATCTAGTACAAAAATCCAGTGAACAAATTCTTTAAAAACTCATTTGCTAAAAATTATTCATCGAATTTTCATAAATTCTCTTTGAGCGTTTCTCGGGTACACCTTGTAGTATCTCCGTACACAATATCGTGACGTTAGCCTTATCCAACACAGCGTCAAAGTCTATGCAGACTCACAATCAAATTCTTTGTTTTATTGACTCTGGTTATCTGAAAGAGCCTTTTTTACTTATACTGCTGTTATGTAATATTTAGGAATGAACTTGCAGATTATGAAGTAATATCTAGTACATAAATCCAGAAAATAAATTTTTTAAAAGCCCATTTGCTAAAAATTCCATATCGAGTTAAAAAAATTCTCATAAAGCATTTCTAGGGTACACCTTGCAGTATCTCCGTACACATTATGGTAACGCTAGGTTTATCCAACCCAGCATCAAAGTGTATGTAGACTAACAATCAAATTCTTTGTTTTATTGACTCTATCTGAAAGAGCATTTTTTACTTATACTGCAGTTATATAATATTAAGGAATGAAGTTGCAGATTACGAAGTAATATCTGGTACAAAAACCCAGTTAAAAAATTTTTGCCAGCTCATTTGTTAAACATTTTGCACCGAAATTTAAAAAAATTCATCGAGCGCTTCTCGGTTATACCTTGTAGTATCTCCATACCTAAGATCGCAACGCTAGCCTTATCCAACACAGCGTCAAAGTATATGCAGGCTCACAATCAGATTCTTTGTTTTATTGTCTCTGGTTATCTGAAAGAGGATTTTTTACTTATACTGCAGATGTGTAATATTTAGGAATGAAGTTGCACATTAGGAAATAATATCTAGTACAAAAACCAGTAAACAAATTCTTTAAAAGTTCATTTGCTAAGGATTTACATAAATTTTCAAAATTTTTCTTCGAGCGTCTCTCGGGTACACCTTGTAGTATCTCCGTACATAATATCGCAACGTTAGCCTTATCTAACACAGTGTCAAAGTGTATGCAGACTCACAATCAAATTCTTTGTTGTATTGGCTCTGGTTATCTGAAAGAGATCTGCAGTTATGTAATATTTAGGAATGAAGTTGCAAAATACGAACTAATATCTAGTACAAAAATCCAGAAAACAAATTTTTTAAAAGCCCATTTGCTAAAAATTCTACATCGAATTTTCATAAATCCTCTTTGAGCGTTTCTCGGGAACACCTTGTAGTATCTCCGTACACAATATCGTAACGCTAGCCTTATCCAACACAGCGTCAAAGTGTATGCAGACTCACAATCAAATTCTTTGTTTTATTGACTCTGGTTATCTGAAAGTGCATTTTTTACTTATACTGCAGTTATGTAATATTTAGGAATGAAGTTGCAGATTACGAAGTAATATCTAGTACGAAAATCTGGTAAACACATTCTTTAACACTAGAACGCCCGGAACTTTTGCTCAAGTTTCATAAAAATATTTGACACCAGAATTTTTATTTAAAATTATTTAATTGGCTTAGTTAACATAGATCTGCGTGGTTTGAATTTAACTTATTTTATGAAAAAAGTTCTGGTTCCAATTGACATTTAATCACATGGTCGGAATCGAATGAACTCCTTCCGGGCGTTCTAGTGTTAAAAGCTCATTTGCTAAATATTCTGTACCGAAATTTCAAAAATTATCTTCGAGCGCTTCTTGGGTACATCTTGTAGTCTCTCCATACACAAGATCGTAACGCTAGCCTTATGCAACACAGAGTCAAATTGTATGCTGACTCAAAATAAAATTCTTTGTTTTATTGACTCTGGTTATCTGAAAGAGCATTTTTTTCTTATACTGCAGTTGAGTAATATTTAGGAATGAAGTTGCAGATTACAAAGTAATATCTAGTACAAAAATCCAGTAAACAAATTCTTTACCAGCTCATTTGCTAAACATTATGTACCGAAATTTCAAAAATTATCTTCGAGAGCTTCTGGGTACACCTTGTAGTATCCCCGTACACAATATCGTAACGTTAGCCTTATCCAACACAGCGTCAAAGTCTATGCAGACTCACAATCAAATTCTTTGTTTTATTGACTCTGGCTATCTGAAAGAGCATTTCTTACTTATACTGCAGTTATGTAATATTTAGGAATGAATTTGCACATTACGAAGTAATATCTAATACAAAAATCCAGTAAACAAATTCTTTACCAGCTCATTTGCTAAACGTTATGTACCGAAATTTCAAAAATTATCTTCGAGCGCTTCTCGGGTACACCTTGTAGTATCCCCATACACAAGATCGTAACGCTAGCCTTATCCAACACAGCGTGAAAATGTATGCAGACTCACAATCAAATTCTTTAGTTTATTGACTCAGTTTATCTGAAAGAGCATTTTTTACTTATGCCGTAGTTGTGTAATATTTAGGAATGAAGTTGCAGATTAGGAAATAACATTTAGTACAAAAATCCAGTAAACAAATTCTTTAAAAACTCATTTGCTAAAAATTATGCATCGAATTTTCATAAATTCTCTTTGAGCGTTTCTCGGTACACCTTGTAGTATCTCCGTACACAATATCGTGACGTTAGCCTTATCCAACACAGCGTCAAAGTCTATGCAGACTCACAATCAAATTCTTTGTTTTATTGGCTCTGGTTATCTGAAAGAGATCTGCAGTTATGTAATATTTAGGAATGAAGTTGCAAATTACGAACCAATATCTAGTACAAAAATCCAGAAAACAAATCTTTTAAAAGCCCATTTGCTAAAAATTCTATATCGAATTTTCATAAATTCTCTTTGAGCGTTTCTCCGGAACACCTTGTAGTATCTCCGTACACAATATCGTAACGCTAGACTTATCCAACACAGCGTCAAAGTGTATGCAGACTCGCAATCAAATTCTTTGTTTTATTGACTCTGGTTGTCTGAAAGTGCATTTTTAGGTGCGTTCGTAATTATATAAATACGTAGCACCTATAGTCGTCGTTCAGTCCGTCCGTCTGTCCGTCCGTCTGTCCGTCTGTCCGCATGTAACAGAGCAAAAACTACCCAACCGAATGGTCTGAAATTTCAAATATATGATTGTTGCAAAATTTTGTCGAGCCATTTCAAATTTTATTAAAATCGGATGTATAGTTTAATTACAGGGACAGTCAAAAGTTTTTCTTTACATTACGGCCAATGGGAAAAATTATTGCAAGTGCATTTTAATGATATTACAGCCTTTCGAATGATCTGAAATTTTAAAGATATAACTGTTGCAAAATTTTGTCGAGCCCTTTCAAATTTTAGGAAAATCGGATGTATAGTTTAATTACAGGGACAGTCAAAAGTTTTTCCTTACATTACGGCCAATGGGAAAAATTATTGCAAGTGCATTTTAATGATATTAGAGCCTTCCGAATGATCTGAAATTTTAAAGATATAACTGTTGCAAAATTTTGTAGAGCCCTTTCAAATTTTAGGAAAATCGGATGTATAGTTTAATTACAGGGACAGTCAAAAGTTTTTCTTTACATTACGGCCAATGGGAAAAATTATTGCAAGTGGATTTTAATGATATTAGAGCCTTCCGAATGATCTGAAAATTTAAAGATATAACTGTTGCAAAATTTTGTCGAGCCCTTTCAAATTTTAGAAAAATCGGGTGTATAGTTTAATTACAGGGACAGTCAAAAGTTTTTCTTTACATTACGGCCAATGGGAAAAATTATTGCAAGTGGATTTTAATGATATTAGAGCCTTCCGAATGATCTGAAATTTTAAAGATATAACTGTTGCAAAATTTTGTCGAGCCCTTTCAAATTTTAGGAAATTCGGATGCATAGTTTAATTACAGGGACAGTCAAATTTTTTCTTTACATTACGGCCAATGGGAAAAATTATTGCAAGTGCATTTTAATGATATTACAGCCTTCCGAATGGTCTGAAATTTTAAAGATATAATTGTTGCAAAATTGTGTTGAGCTAGTTCAAATTTTAGGAAAATCGGATGTATAGTTTAATTACAGGGACAGTCAAAAGTGTTCCGTTACATTACGGGGAATGGGAAAAAAATATTGGAAGTGCATTTTAATGATGTATCAGACTATGCGCTTTATGAAGTTCAAAAACTTATACATTCAGTACAATATAGGGTGCAAAAAATAATTATAAAACTAGTTATAGTCGAACGCACCTCATTTGCCACGTTTGACGAGCAATTTCCAACTTGTTTACTTATACTGCAGATATGTAATATTTAGGAATGAAGTTGCAGATTACGAAGTAATATGTAGTACGAAAATCCGGTAAACAAATTCTTTAACACTAGAACGCCCGGAACTTTTGCTCAAGTTTCATAAAAATATTTGACACCAGAATTTTTATTTAAAATTATTTAATTGGCTTAGTTAACATAGATCTGCGTGGTTTGAATTTAACTTATTTTATGAAAAAAGTTCTGGTTCCAATTGACATTTAATCACATGGTCGGAGTCGAATGAATTCCTTCCGTGCGTTCTAGTGTTAAGAGCTCATTTGCTAAACATTCTGTACCGAAATTTCAAAAAATATCTTCGAGCGCTTCTTGGGTACATCTTGTAGTATCTCCATACCTAAGATTGCAACGCTAGCCTTACCCAACACAGCATCAAAGTATATGCAGGCTCACAATCAAATTCTTTGTTTTATTGTCTCTGGTTATCTGAAACAGCATTTTTTACTTATACTGCAGTTATGTAATATTTAGGAATGAAGTTGCAAATTACGAACCAATATCTAGTACAAAAATCCAGAAAACAAATCTTTTAAAAGCCCATTTGCTAAAAATTCTATATCGAATTTTCATAAATTCTCTTTGAGCGTTTCTCCGGAACACCTTGTAGTATCTCCGTACACAATATCGTAACGCTAGACTTATCCAACACAGCGTCAAAGTGTATGCAGACTCGCAATCAAATTCTTTGTTTTATTGACTCTGGTTGTCTGAAAGTGCATTTTTAGGTGCGTTCGTAATTATATAAATACGTAGCACCTATAGTCGTCGTTCAGTCCGTCCGTCTGTCCGTCCGTCTGTCCGTCTGTCCGTCCGTCTGTCCGCATGTAACAGAGCAAAAACTACCCAACCGTATAGTCTGAAATTTCAAATATATGATTGTTGCAAAATTTTGTCGAGCCATTTCAAATTTTATGAAAATCGGATGTATAGTTTAATTACAGGGACAGTCAAAAGTTTTTCTTTACATTACGGCCAATGGGAAAAATTATTGCAAGTGCATTTTAATGATATTACAGCCTTTCGAATGATCTGAAATTTTAAAGATATAACTGTTGCAAAATTTTGTCGAGCCCTTTCAAATTTTAGGAAAATCGGATGTATAGTTTAATTACAGGGACAGTCAAAAGTTTTTCCTTACATTACGGCCAATGGGAAAAATTATTGCAAGTGCATTTTAATGATATTAGAGCCTTCCGAATGATCTGAAATTTTAAAGATATAACTGTTGCAAAATTTTGTAGAGCCCTTTCAAATTTTAGGAAAATCGGATGTATAGTTTAATTACAGGGACAGTCAAAAGTTTTTCTTTACATTACGGCCAATGGGAAAAATTATTGCAAGTGGATTTTAATGATATTAGAGCCTTCCGAATGATCTGAAAATTTAAAGATATAACTGTTGCAAAATTTTGTCGAGCCCTTTCAAATTTTAGAAAAATCGGGTGTATAGTTTAATTACAGGGACAGTCAAAAGTTTTTCTTTACATTACGGCCAATGGGAAAAATTATTGCAAGTGGATTTTAATGATATTAGAGCCTTCCGAATGATCTGAAATTTTAAAGATATAACTGTTGCAAAATTTTGTCGAGCCCTTTCAAATTTTAGGAAATTCGGATGCATAGTTTAATTACAGGGACAGTCAAAAGTTTTTCTTTACATTACGGCCAATGGGAAAAATTATTGCAAGTGCATTTTAATGATATTACAGCCTTCCGAATGGTCTGAAATTTTAAAGATATAATTGTTACAAAATTGTGTTGAGCTAGTTCAAATTTTAGGAAAATCGGATGTATAGTTTAATTACAGGGACAGTCAAAAGTGTTCCGTTACATTACGGGGAATGGGAAAAAAATATTGGAAGTGCATTTTAATGATGTATCAGACTATGCGCTTTATGAAGTTCAAAAACTTATACATTCAGTACAATATAGGGTGCAAAAAATAATTATAAAACTAGTTATAGTCGAACGCACCTCATTTGCCACGTTTGACGAGCAATTTCCAACTTGTTTACTTATACTGCAGATATGTAATATTTAGGAATGAAGTTGCAGATTACGAAGTAATATGTAGTACGAAAATCCGGTAAACAAATTCTTTAACACTAGAACGCCCGGAACTTTTGCTCAAGTTTCATAAAAATATTTGACACCAGAATTTTTATTTAAAATTATTTAATTGGCTTAGTTAACATAGATCTGCGTGGTTTGAATTTAACTTATTTTATGAAAAAAGTTCTGGTTCCAATTGACATTTAATCACATGGTCGGAGTCGAATGAATTCCTTCCGTGCGTTCTAGTGTTAAGAGCTCATTTGCTAAACATTCTGTACCGAAATTTCAAAAAATATCTTCGAGCGCTTCTTGGGTACATCTTGTAGTATCTCCATACCTAAGATTGCAACGCTAGCCTTACCCAACACAGCATCAAAGTATATGCAGGCTCACAATCAAATTCTTTGTTTTATTGTCTCTGGTTATCTGAAACAGCATTTTTTACTTATACTGCAGTTGCGTAATATTTAAGAATGAAGTTACGGATTACGAAATAATATCTAGTACAAAAATCCAGTAAACAAATTCTTTAAAAGTCCATTTGCTAAAGATTTACATAAATTTTCAAAATTTTTCTTCAAGCGTCTCTCGGGTACACCTTGTAGTATCTCCGTACACAATGATGTAACGTTAGCCTTATCTAACACAGTGTGAAAGTGTATGCACACTCACAATCAAATTCTTTCTTTTATTGACTTTGGTTATCTGAAATAGCTCTGCACTTAAGTAATATTTAGGAATGAAGCTGCAGATTAGGAAATAAAATCTAGTACAAAAATCCAGTAAACAAATTCGTTAAAAACTCATTTGCTAAAAATTATGCATCGCATTTTCATAAATTTTCTTCGAGCGTTTCTCGGTTACACCTTGTAGTATCTCCGTATACTGTAGCGTAACGCTAGCCTTATCCAACACAGCCTCAAAATGTATGCAGACTCACAGTCAAATCTTTGTTTTATTAACATATATTACCAAAATTTCTCGGGACTTGAATGTTAAAATACAAAAATGTTATCTCTCTGTAGATAAATTCTTACTTCTCAATTTTAATTTTGAGGAATTTCTTATTCTACTAAAAAATAATGTTCAAAGGATTATATATTTAAATGTGCAAATAAGACATAGTTTGTTTGCAAATTAGGTTAATTTTCTATGTAACGCGAAGAACCAATTTCTTCATTTGCTACCTAATTTGATTTACGCCGTATTTTAATTAACTCTTTCAGGGGCAAGTAATTGTGTTTCTGTAATACCGAATTCACTGCAGAATCATTCAAAAGTTTCATTGCAAACTAAGAAAAAGCAATTTTGCGACCTTTTTTCACCAAAGATAGAAAAGTTAAATTTAATAAAATTTTTCTGGTGCAAATCTTCATTAATCGTAGGTGATCCCACCGCCCCTCAAGTGGTTAACCCTTTCAGGGGCAAGGTACTTCTATTCGTAAAATGCTAAAATGAGTGAATGAAACCAGAATTTTTAAACAAATTTATTTTAAAATAAGCAAAATATTTCGTTGACGTACTTGATCACCCGACCGGAGCACCAACCAAAGAATGGCATAGGATGTAACGCTCCGGTGGAAAATCCCCACAACAATCACCGATGCCGGACATCGGAAAGCACCCAAAATAACAAGGAAAAAGGCACATATTCTGACGAACTTACATAGTAAATCGTAAATTTACAAAGCAATTGATGTTGCTTTCATCATAATAATAAAAATAAAAACAAAAGTGAAGTGACTTAAATGTATAACAAAAGTTAAGACTATAAATCCTTGTTCAAGATTATGAAGTGTAAATGTTCATAAAAGTTCACTGTTCACTAATGTTCAAATGAGTTCAGTGTTCGAAAGATAAATGTTCATAAAAGTTTTATATAAGAAAAACTAACTTGAAGAAAGATCACCATAATGTTCAGACCTCAAGAGAAAATCGCCGCCAACAAAAATGTCAGACAAAGGACAGTTACTATAAAAGGCACAATGTTGAGCCTTTGATGTTGTGTCCGAAAACCACGTAATGTCCATAGCGAACCACTGATGAGTATTAACAGCATGATAGAAGTAAATAGTTACAAGTTTTAAAATTATCAAAATTTATACCTAATAAATGAGTATTCCCTATTAAGTGCGTTGTACATAGCACAAAGTTTTCTATAGTTTGAACGGGTGATGAGAACGTTTCGAATGTTCCATCTCAGTGTACAATTCCTGTTGAATTTAAATGTACAAGGCATTAACGGACAATGTCCAAACAAATAATGTTGTATACTTCCTACATCACCACAGTTACACCTGTTATTTGGGCGTTTTCCTATTTTAAACAGATACTGTGGAAATGCTCCATGTGAAGAAAGAAAATAACCTATCACCTGGGATTCACATAGAAATAAATCGTTAACCTTGTTTAATATCGCATAAGTATCTCTTCCCTTCTCCGAATTTTCCCAAGAAACCTGCCATTGATCATGTAGAAGTGTTTTAAAATGACGCTTTAAAATAGAAGTTGGTGCAGGAATGCGTAGAACTTTATCATACAGATCATTTATAATAACTGATTTTGCCAACATGTCCGCTCTTTCATTTCCTGATATTCCAACATGCGATTTTATCCAGCCAATATATATGACTTTATTATGTAACAGGCGCAAAGAGTTGAAGATATTAAAAAGCTGACCGTTAGATGGAAATAAGCGCTGAAGAGCGTAAATTGATGACAAGCTGTCAGTATAAAGATGAAATGAATCATGTGGAGAGTCGATGCACCAACTGATAGCCTCGTCTATCGCAGCCAATTCTGCTTGAAAAACAGAGTTATAGTCATGTAATTTTAATCTCATGTCTAGCATAAAAGAATCCCTATACCAAACCGTAAATGCAGCTCCTACACTGTTCATCATTCGAGAACCATCAGTATACAATATCGGATGATTCACCACTGGTACTGTATCAACCACTGGCTTAACAAATTTTATATTTAAGTTTTCAAAGAAGTAAGGATAATTATATGTCCTCAGTTTATTCATAAAATCTTCACCTTTAAAACACATATTGTCAATCAAGACTGTACCATTTCCATAAATGATATTATAACGCTTAGAAGACAAATTCAGTTCTATGTCAAGTGGTGGAGCACCCACCAAAACACACAATGCGTCATTAGAAATCGTACGATATGCCTTTAAGACAGATAGCAGACATAGACGTTGACATGAGAGTAATCTTGTTATTCCATGTTGATTTAAGTCAGGCATCCAGATCTCATGCCCATATGAAATACGTTTCTTCAAGACGGTATTGTACCATATTTTTAGATAAATAGAAGGAAGACCTCTATCACGGATTCTGGTTTGGCGCATTTTACACGTGAAATCGTTAAGCCTAGTTCTAATCATATCTAGGTGATCCATCCAGCGAAAATTGCTGTCAAGTAGAAATCCCAAATAAAGAATATTGTCCTTTACACTGATACTTTTGCCATTATGTTTAAAAATTGGTCTTCTTTTACTAAGAGTGTGGCTTCCAAACAGCATTGCGGCTGACTTCTCTGCACTAATTTGCAAATGATGTATAGAACAGATATCCGAAAAGTTATGAACACTAGTATTCATTTTATGTTCTAGCGCAGAGCGCGTATCTGCGCCCTCTATAATAACGCTATCATCAGCATAAGAAATAATCAGTAATCCTCTCTGCTTGCAACTCTTTAAAATCCTGTCAGCAAATAGTGTCCAGATAAACGGCCCAAGACATGACCCTTGCGGGCAGCCACGGAATACATGAAACCATGTTAATCCATGCGTATATTTAAAACAAATAAGCCTATGACTCATGTAATTTTTAAGTGTAGACTTCATGTAATCAAAAATAGGTAAGATATTTATGATATCGGCTACAATACGCCAATCCAAAACGTCGAAGGCACCACTGATATCAAAAGAAATCATTGCACAGTATTTATATACTGATAGTGTTTCTCCAATGATATTCTTTAACGCAGAAAGTGCTGTCAAGGTGCTCCGTCCCTCACGAAAGCCATGTTGTCCATCATCAAGATAATTAGAAGTTTCCAGCAAAGTAATAACTCGAAGTTTTAAAAGTCTTTCATATAACTTACCCATCACAGGGAGAAGAGTAATAGGTCGACACGAATTAATTTTTTCAGCTGTCCTATTACGTTTTCGAAAAAAGATGATCATTCCTCGTTTCCAACATTTTGGGAAGTGATCAAGTAAAAGACAAGTATTAAATAGCGTCAACATAAGAGTTGTAAATCTGTTACACAAATTTTTAATAATTATTCCATCAATATCGTCCGGTCCTGGAGCTTTATTTATGTCCTGAAGGCGCAGTACATGAGTTCTTTTTCTTTAAATGGAATAAAATCAGGTGATGAGGAATAATTGAATGAGTTAATGTACTCATAAGGGACAGAAGGTCGATAATCCACGTCAAAATGACCAGACATAAGGCTATGTGCTACGCTATCATATGTGTCAAACACAGAAGATTCTTCTAATGTAGTAAAGATCATGTCGTTATGTTTCAGGGTTTTACCTGAGACATGTCTGTATAGAGACCCATAGGCATTATCAGTGCGTTCACAGAATGACAGCCAACCCTGTCGTAACTATGAGGTGCCTCTGGGTCATTTAGAATAAATAGGCTGTGAGACATTAGTAACTCCAAAAGAGGCTCAGCCCTATCACTGTCGCAAGTGTATCCCATCATCTTAAGCGGGACGTTGAAGTCTCCTCCAATCACATGCCTGGAAAAATCTGGATAAAAGTCAGTCCATGGGTCCATGTCATATTGAAAATTTCCAGAAGGTGGTGAGTACACTGAACCAATAATAATGAAACCTTTTGCTGTTTGCAAGTTTACAAAAATACTATTTCTCGACTCAAAACTTTTCACACATGCATGTCCTGACAAAGTTGAAATAATAGCTGCAGTACCACCAAAAGAAATAAAGTAAACCCAGTCAGGAGGAAGACCAACAAAACAACCGTTAACCAAATATGGATCTTGACAAAGTACAAAATGTACGTTAAAAGAAAATACGTATTTAATAAGAGCATCAGTGGCGTCCGCACAGTGATGAAGATTTATCTGGACAAAATTTAATCCGTAATCATCAGCCGAAGAGCCCGAGACAATTATCACAATCGTTTGGCTAAAAGTCCATCCCTGTAAGCCTTAAAAGACGGACAGTTCGGGCTATCGGCACGATGGGAATGATTAATTTCATCATCCTGAAAGAAGCAATTACTGCAAGTAACTGTGTCCATGATGCAATCCTTTATGTTGTGCTTTCCTGCACATTTTACACATTTTAGATCCCCAGCACATCTATTTGCATCATAACCAAAAGCTTGATATTTATAGCATCGCACGATTGGTATATACTCAACCATGCGGTACCTCTCCATGTCTATACAAATCCTACGACGTGCCAAAAGATAATCATAACTTTCCTTATCCATGTCCAATAGCCAGTTATGTCTGCCCGCTCTAGTCACAATCCTCCTAACAACCTCAAAAATATCTCCAGGAGCCTCAATAGTCCTATCTGAATTTTTGGCATCCACACTCAATCCCTCCAAAGCACATCTGACCGATCTCACAACCTCCTTTTCATCAACAACAGAATCAACACCCACAATCAATAATCTTTCTCTTTTCCTACGCGGAGTCTCCACTTTTATTTTGTTCTTGATTTCCGATTCAACAAGCAAATTCTTCAATTTTTCGCTATCACTCTTTGACTTAACCTTTAAAATCAATTGTCCAGCCTTTGTAACCACAACATCTCCCGGAGTCGTACGTCGTTGACGTACTTAGTAAAAGGAAAAATTTCATTCCAATATCCTCGTGCCAATGTGGCATTTAAGAATTAAAATTTGGTGGTCCAAAAATGAACCACCGCCCTTGCAGGGGTTAAATGAAGTTCATAACAAAAAAGGATTTCATCTTCAGGGTTCGTACGCTTCAAGGACTTTCAAGCACTTTTTTCCAGTATTTTTGCAAAGTAATATTTACCTTATTTAATGAAAAAATATTCTATCTTGAGATACAGCGACTAGTACTTTACGAAATTTCTGATAGTAAAACACCTAAAATTTCCTGAATCCTTTGATGCGTAAGTACCATGATATTTTATCCTGATTTTAAGAAGTTATGTAAGACAGATTTTTAAGGTATCCTCTTTCCAGTATAATATTTTCATGAACTTTCAATTATGTAATTCGGATAATCTTTTTTCACCTTGTTCTTGTTTTCACGAATTCATGAAAAAGCTATTATCACATTTTAGATCAATAATTTTTCCATGTTGTAACATATTTTGTAACATTTTCTCACGTAGTTATTGAAATGCATATTGAAATTATGAAAAGGAGTCTGTTGCATTGGTCGATGTTTGTTTTTATTATTATTGTTTTATGATTACCGATTCTTTTCTTAGATTTTAGAAAATCTTAAAAGCGACGTGCTTAAAATAGGTGCAGATTCACGGTCGCCAGTCACCACGTGGCGATTAAATTTTTGTTTGGCGACTGATTTTCGGCTTCTTAGTAGCCATCCTCTGACGAAAATCGCGTTTTTTCCGCAATCCTTTAACAAAATTCAGGTTTTATAGCGATCGTTTTACGAAATTAGCTTATTTTGTTTCGCGATGCTTTGACGAAATTTGCGAGGTTTTTTTCCGATCCTTTGATAATATTCGCGTTTTTTTTGCAATATGCTGACGAAATTCGCCTTTCTTCTGCAATCTGTTGACGAAATTAACATTTTTTCTGCAATCTTTTGACGAAATTTGCGTTGTTTCTGCGATTCTTTGACAAAATTAACGTTTTTTCTGGGAATCTTTGCTATAATTAATGTATTGTTCTCGTGACCCTTTGACGAAGGTGACGCTTTTCTGCGGAGATTGACGAAATTCGCATTTTCCCGCCATTCTTTGACGAAATAAGCGTTTTTTCGCAATTCTTTGACGAAATTCGCGTTTTTCCTGATCCTTTGACGAAATTCGCAAGTTTTTTTAATCTTTTGACGAAATTCGCAGGGTTTTTTGCGATTCTTTGACGAAATTCGCGCTCTGATTTTTTTTTCCCACATAAACGCTATTGCTTTTATGGTTTTTTTCACAATGTGGCCACTGGATTATTTGGGTTTAGGAGCGACTGACTCCCTAAAAATTTTAGAAGCTGCATCTATAGTGCTTAATTATATTTTTTATTAAAAGTTTATTTGAATTATTAGTCGCTAAAAATCTATGAGTTATACTACCGTTCTGATATTAGCTTTCTCTGAAAGAGCATTTTTTGTTTTATTCTGTGTCTTAAACCTCTCGCTGCGTAATGGTTTTATCAAAAGAGCTTCAAAAATTGTGTATTTAAGAATTTTTATTCTTTTGTCACCGGTTTTTCAAAACAAAAATTTTTGTCTAATTTAATCGGGAAAATGCTATATCAGAGGTAAAGTCGCTGGAGCCTTTAGCTCTATAAAACCTCTCCTTAACAGTAAAACCTTGTCTGTCCACAATAAATTAATTCTCTATAATTCATGCATCCTTCCCATCATAACCTATGCCAGTCCGGTCTTTGGCTTCACATGTAAGACCACTATGGACACCCTTAGTCGCTTGCACAATTCCAACCTGCGTACTGTCCGTAACGCATCTCGTTATCTTCGCAACTCCACGGTCCGAAGAGACCTAAAAACTACTACCTTACGTAAGCGCATAAACGACTTAGCCAAAAAATTTTATGAAAAAATTTTCGACCTCCCTAATGAAATCGTAGTGGAGCTACCGGATTATGACGTTTTTGAACTCCACCATCGGAAACGACCCAGGTTCTCCATAATTATGGACACTCAGTAACATTTGAGTTCACCACGCTATATTTTGCCTCTTCTATATTTTTCTTACCTTTTTATATATTATTCTTATCATAAAAAAAAATTAAAATAAAAGAAATAAAAAAAACCTCTCTATATACTATAGAGACCATAAAAATTGTAAAACTTAAAAAAAAAAATGTATGGCCCTGATTAGTCCCTTTTTTGGTTGGATGTTGTGGTCTTTGCCACCCTAGCTTTTCTTGCCCATGCTTGGTGAGTGTTTCTCTGAACAGTACTAACTTTAACTTTCTAAATTCTTTATAGTAGTTATACAACTACAGTTTGACTTTACTTATTTTAAGATTCTTGTATTTTTTAAGATTTATCGTTAACTTTCTTTCATCTTAAGTTTTTACTTTAAAATTCAATTTTATTCCTTTTTTTCTTAAATTTCTTATTTTCTCTTGTTATCTTCTATTACTCTTCTAGTAGCTTTGCTACAGTTTAACTTTTTCCCAATGGCTCATTAAAACATAAGACATTTCAATTTCCCAGTCTGGGTGTTAAGCTGTCATCAGCTAGGAAACCCCTTAATGCTGATTACCGGTTCAGTTACCTGTTCTGATTAAATAAGGCAAAATTAACAATAAAAAAATAACTGGTGGGAATAATCAAGGAGGGTTTAGACGGAAAATGCATCTCCGAGGAAATCACGGGTTCCGCTGCGAGAGGGTTAAATACTGAAGTTATGTGACATTTAGAAACGAAGATGCAGATTATGAAAGAAAATACCTAATCCAGAAATCTCGAAAAGAAATATTTTAAAAGTTCATTTACAAATAAATAAATAAATTGAATATTTTAAAAATTGTCTTCGAGGGTTTCACGGGTATACATTGCAGTACCCGTCGTTTACAATATCGTAAAGCTAGCCTTATCCGACACAGAGTGAAAGTGTATACAGACAGACTCACAATCAAACTCTTTGTTTCATTAAAAAAGGTTACCCGGAATTCATGGGATTGGACACTAAAATACGAAAAGGTTGTCCTGCTGTAGCTAAATTCTTTCTTAACAATTTTTATTTATGAGGAATTTCTTATTCTATAAAAAAGTACTATTCCAAAAGATTATAAATGTCATGTATGAATAAGAAATAGTTTGCCCGCGAAGTAAAGTTAATTTTCTACGTAAAGCAATGAACCAACATTTATTTTCTTGATATGCTACCTAATTCAATGTACGCCGTTAAAAAAAAAAAAAAAATAAATAAATAAATAAAAAATAAAAATAAGAAAAGCAAGTATACGACAAAAAAAGATTGCATTTTTTATCCTGATTCTAAGAAGTTATGTAATGTAGATTTCTAAGGAATCCTGTTTTCAACGCAATACGTTTCCTGAACTTTTAATTTGTAATTAGTGTTACCTTTTATTCCCTTGTTCATTTTTTTCTAATAAAATCTGAGGCGCTTAGGAAAACGCTATTATCAAATGTTAGATAAAAAATTTCGTGTTTTCCAAACCTGCCGAATTTAGATCCATCAATGTCAATCAAGTGATCGATCAAGTACTTCCGTTAGGAAAGGACTCAAGTCGCCTTCGATTTACTTTAGGATAAAAAAAAAAATACCAAGCCGGCCATTTTGTTTCTCCTGCAAACTTAACTATTTCAAATCTCCCCAAAAACCAGAAATCCATTAGTGAATGTCATTAGGGAGAAACCCTACTCAATAAGTATAATGTTTCAAATCACCAAAACACCAAACCATCTTTCTTCCGCGTATCTTCGTGCTTACCTTTTCCTGTTAAAAGATTTCGTAAACATCTTTTTGTTTAACTATTTATATAACGAATCGAAATAAAGACAAAATTGCTTTTATTTTATTTATTTATTTTTTTTTTTATCGTTTTTGAATTAAAATACAGTTTTTAATGTTGAACCATGGATGCTGATTTAAAAAAATAACGCTCAATAATTTAAAATCTTTCAATATCGTTGACGGACTGTTCATTTATTTATTTTATTAAAAGTATAAAATTTGGAGCCAAACTATGCAAATGATTTGGAATCAAACAGTGGATTTCAGTTATTGATAAATTTATTACATATTGAGTTATAATTGATTGAAAATCGACTTTGAAACTATTTTATGAAAGGTAATTTGTCTTTATAGAAAAAAAATGTATTGGGATTTCTTGATATCCAAATAAAAATTTCTGCAAATTTCGTAAATTATACAAATAATCATAAATTCTTTGATTGTATTAGAAAGCAGCAAGTATGTATTTGAGAACAGCTTTATAACTAGATTCAAGAGGTTTTTTGAGTGGCTTATTACACTTTTTGAATCTTAATTTAAGGCATTTTAAAATAATTTATTCTTTTTGGAGAATTGAAAAAAAAAAAAAAAAAAAAGGAAACTTCTTCAAAATAAACGACCAAGAGCGAGTATTGCTCGCGCTCAGAGAGTTCCGCATAATAAATATATGAATTAACTGTATTATTTTTACTTTATTATTACTTTCAATGCTACAGCTATAGAAAATTAGCCAAATATGCATTTCTTTATAGTCTTCATGCTAAAACCAAAAAAATTCACATATTTTGGTTATTTATTTATTTAGTTAGTTTTTTTGGCAATTGAAAAACTTATTTTTTTTCTTTTGTTCAAAAATTAAATTTTAAACCTTTTTGCATATATTTTGGTTTCATTTTAGAAGTAGGTGTGTTGTGATTCTAATTTGTTCAAAAATTGTTTTCTATATGCATAATTTAGAGTTTTATCATGCCCTCACCAATTAATAATTTTAATTCACGCATCAGTGAGTTAAATTTTTAATTTTTTTCTGCATTTATTTTTCTGGATAATATAGCGAATGATATATGCTTTAGGCAGAAAGGGATCTTAATTCCATATTATTTGTGTTTTGATACATTGAAAAAGGCGATGCTTTTTATCGTTTCGACAAACTCAAAAGTACTGTTCCCCGTTAGCCCCACCAGTGGCCGATAGGTTCTGCTGTCGAAGCTGATAGACGGGAGGTGCTGGGTTCGATCCCAATCACGCCCGTCGGCCTAATCGTTCGGAGTTTTCGTGGTTTTCTTTGAACCTTGGTTTTCCAAGCGTAAATACGGGTTAGATTCCCTTAGAAAGACCCCCAAAAAGGGCACTCCCCACCTTAGGGCCTATACCTTTGTGCTAATAATTGGCCGTCATAAACACAACCAACGTGCGCCCCCTTAATTCGGTACTGGCAATAAAAGTAGTGCATATTAAAAATTCATTTTTATCTGAAGCATAGTTCTGCTTAAACTTTTTGTGGAAATTCTAACAACCTGACTACTTGCAAGAAATATTAATATGACACGCAAGAATTATTCTAAGTTGAACCCGACTCGCAGAAAGAAAATAAGAATCACCCCAACCTGGAAAAAATCCCTTCCGGCTAGGCCTACAGGCGCAGGTAGATTTCGAAGTTAAGTGCTAATGTCAACAACAAAAACTAAATCATGATTAGAGATAAACCCACTTTAACAATTTTATCTGGCCGCTGTTGACGAGTTTTTAGTTCATTTTTGTATAAGAGCTGGCTTTATCAGAATCATGTTAAGGCGGTATTTAAAAAAAAAAAAAATACTTTCCCATGCTCAACAACTCTGAATTTTCTGGCACATTTTCAAATTCATTTTTAAAAGAAAAAATATGAAACTTGCTGACGTGACTTTTGAAGATATTTATAAGTGACCTGTGTTTTCAATTTTCTTTCAATTAATTAAAACTTGATTTATAAACAATTATTTTCTCAGTAGAACAATATTTTTCGTTTCCAACACAATCGCTTCGGGAAATTCTATTCAAAATGCCCAATTTGACATCATTTTTTGAAATATATTCTACCTCTATCAAAAAATTGACCATTACGATACATTATATAGTATCTGAATAAGAGAATCTACCAATTGGGTGCATTTGAGAGCAAAAATGAATTTAAAAATGAGTCAGAAAATAAGCAGTTTGGATTTGAATACACCCTTCAAACGATGATTTTAGGTAGATTTCGTATGAAATACTACCTATTGGGATCGTTCCTATGTTGGAATTTCGGAAAATTTTTTGCAGATCTACACCGATCATGACCCCTAGAACCCAAAACCACCCCACCCCCCAAAAAAATTATATCTATATATATATCACTTATTTATGGACACGATAACTTCCGTAATTCTGCACAAATCTTTTCCAAACTGATACATAAAATCAAGGGGCGGGAAATCTTTTTGCGCCCCTGGAGCCCATTTTTTATTTTATCAATTATCTGTGATATATAAAATTTTGGACTTATTTTTAGAAGTAATAAAAACTTTAAATTAAACTAATTTGATATGTACAAAAATTAAGAAGTTATGGCGTTTTTTCGGTTTTCACAAAACTTTCCATCCCCTTGGTCCGATTTTGCCCATTAACGAACTTGACCGAGATTTTATGCCCCTTGATTTTATGCATCAGTTTGGAAGAAATTTGTGTAGAATTACGGAAGTTATCGTGTCCATAAAAAAGTGATATTATATATATATAAAGTTTTTTTTACTGAGGTTGGTTTTGGTTTCTAGCGGTCATGATCGGTGTAGATATGCGAAATTTTTTCAGAAATTCCTACGTAGGGGATAATGTAATAGGTAGTATTTCATAAGAAATCTACCTAAAAGAAAATTAGGGACAACCCGGCCCGATCCGATGTAGGACTTTTATTCAACAATCCCGGAGTGTCCAATATTTAGAAGTTTTACTATATTTAAATAGTAAAAATATAGATTTTTTTTTTTTTTTTTTTTAATAATAAAACTTAAGATTGGTATAGGAGATAAATTCTAGATTTAGGAAAGTAAACATGATTTACTTTCATTTCATTTCGGGTTCGGGTCGGGTTGCGGGTTGATGAAAATTATTTTGGTGGTTACAGATCGGGTACGACCGGCCCCGCCCAGGACTCTAGTTTAGGTGCTACTGCGAAACTGCGAACCACAAATACGTCTCAGTTGCACTGCACTGTTTCATGTATTTGGATGTTAGTTTTTGCGAAATATTGAGCATAAGAATTTTCACGATCTGCTTATTAAATTTTTATGACTTTAATTTTCTGTCAAATAAATTATATGTACCGAAGTCTGATGAAATTGAAACTTATCTTACACTAACGCGTTACGTTGTCTGTAATGGTGTGTGAAATGTTCAAGATTTTTATTGCTATTTTTCAGTTCAAAAATTCTCTAATATTTACATAAATATGTGCATACTAGTACACTTTTATTAGACGTTAAATGTGAGATAATTGTTAATATCGCAGGATCTCTTTGCTTCCCAATCGTAATCCCCTAATTCATCAAATTATTTCCATAAACGCATATTACAGCTGCATCATACAAATGAAGAAAGGAAAATGTACTGTACAGTGTAATGCAAGATTATACAACTTTTATCTTGGTTTGTTGCATATTTTCATAGATTTAAAAGACACGTTGAAATTAATTGCAAGTAAAATGTGTATTAAGCAAGAACGAGTTTTTCTTTTATTTAAACCTTGTGTATTTGTTTTTTTAAATGCCTCCTATTACAAATACATGCATATTTTTTGATAGGAACAACCATTACATAAGTAATAGTACTTCATCAGAAAATAATTTAAATTAAATAATTATAGTCAATTTTGTAGAAAATTTAAATTATTTATAATTTAAACATAATTAGTAACAGCTCTTAAAAAAATAAATCGAGTTGATTTTCTTTTATAACATGATCAAATCCTTTAAAAGCATCTTACGATATTGTTATAAATATGCCCATTAAAAAAAAATGAAACTATTTTAGGCTAAATGTTGAATATTTTTTATCTATTTTGTGTTCTCATAGTTGTATCATGTAGTCTGCATAGTGTTTATTCGCGTTAACAAATATTTTAAGAAAACTCTTCAAGGAACCAGATATGTTCTGTTCATTAATTTTTGCTAATTTTCATACTATATGCATACAAGCCTGACTTTAGACTCACTATATATGTTACTGGTTGTAGAAAAAAGCCTGTATTTAAAGTAGAAATTATTTTAATCTAAATCTAATTTTAATCTAATTTTAATTTTAATTAATTTAATCTAAAATTTGGAACATTAAATTACAAAAAAGGGAGAAATATTGTATTAGAGTTAGTTGTTCTTAAAAAAGAAGGGGAGGGGGTGATTGAAGAAAAAAAAACAGTTGATTTAACACAATACTTATATGGCGCATAATTTACGAGGTACTTTCTAATAATTAGCAGCATGTGATTTAAACTTACAAATGTTATGATGGATTATAATTCTATTAAAAATTACTCTTTGCAATACTATTATTGTGGGTGAAACGATTTGATAATACCATATTCTTGCAGTGAAATATCGGTAATCTATTAATAAAAGATGAAAATTCTCTTATTTTGACTGAAATAGTTAACTCGATAATAAATTCGCCTTGAATTTTCTTCGTCAGCGTCACTTTTTATATTGCCCTAATCAATATAAAAATAATTACATTTTCATTTGCAAAAATAATTTAATTTAGCTGCAGCTGACCCGACCGGCGCAACGTTACCCGGCCTCGTCAAAAGATAACGCATAACACGAAATCGCAATAAACATAGCGAAAACGTTAAAAATCAGTCCATAAATTCTGAATAAACTTTATTGCAAAGAAAACAAAATTTACTATATTGATCAAGAAGATTGAAAAAGGATTCATTTTACGAATGAGGAAAAATCGGTGCAAATTGTGGAAAAAACAAATCTGAAAGTCGTATGTAAAGAATCGCTAAAATTTCAAAAATTGCTGAGGAAAAAATTTATGTAAGATTAAAACATGATTTCTTTTATGAAAATCGAAAAAAAAAGACGCAAAGCACAAACAAAAATAAAAATCGAAAATAAATAACACATAAAAATCGAAAATAAATAACACAGTTGGAAATGCTCTTTTAAACTATTCACGTCCATTGACGGCTATCTAAACTACGTAAAATACTAAAATTTATAGTTAAGCTTAAAAACGTCATCCTTTTGAAAAAAAATTCATTTCAGTAAGAATCTTCTTATTATTACTATCATTTTTATTAGAAATAAAAACTATCAATTAAAATTTCGGAGTTTCATTTGGTGCTGCACTCAAACAATATTTTAAAGCCTCCCCGCCCCTTTTTTATCGATATTGCGCACATTGTTTTAAAAAGTTGCGATCTCAGAATTATCGATCGACTTATAATTACTCGAACAGTAATGTATCTAAATTTCTTATTTTTGAGTAAAAAACCACTCTGCGATTACAAAAAAGTAGTAAATATGGAGACACGACTAAAAGGGATTAAAAATCGAATGAAATATTTCATTTTTCTATAAATGTAGTGATTGCTTAAGTTATAAGCGGTCATGCACACTTACCTCTCTTGGTTAGTATTGTCCAGAAATTTTCTTCTAATCGCCAAATTTAACGTATTTTATGAAATTTCCTTTGCTTTTACCAAAGACTGGAAACCACCGCACGATTTCCCAGTTTGTGAATGTCAATACCTGAAGATATTTTCAGTTTAAGATTGCAAATCAATTGAGCAATCGTGACAGAAGGTAGCCACTTTCGGGGAGGGGGAGGGGGTATACATACATAACTTTATCAACATTTTGCTAATTTTGACCCCCCCCCCCCTATCACCATCACCTGATGAAATAGTTAAGTGTCAATTTTTTTTTATTTTTTTTTCGTCTGCTTCGGAATAGCATTCAGAACCACGGGGTTGAAAAGCGCTACGTTTTGAAATTTTACGCTTACATTTCATGTTTTGATCGAGTTTTAAATATTTTCAGGAACAAGTACAGCTTATGCATGAATTCTTTTCTCTATTTTATTGCATCATCATGCACATTTCCATGTTATTATTAAAATGTAAATCATTTATTTTAATTAATAAGTAGATACGAATTTTCTAGTATATATTTATCGAATAGCAATTGGTATAAAATAAATCGAAAGTATTTTGTGCATGCATTTACCTTTATTTATGCTGCATCAAGTGATGAAATATAAACAAATTTGCTATTTGCTAGCCGCACTACTTGTACACCATGTGATTTGCAATGTGAGATCCTATTAATATTGTCCATAAGAAAACAATTTTAAATGTATGGGGGCAAAGCACTTACTTCCATTGCTAAAATGTTGAAATGAATGATTGGCACCATAATTTACGTACAAATTTATTTGCAAATAACAAAAAGCGATTTTTCACATATGTAATAAATGGAAAAAAAAATAATAATAATGCAAAAATCTTGGAGCCATTATCGCATTTGAGAATTAAAATTAAGTGGTTACATAAACATACCACCACCCCTGAAAGGGTTAAATGCGTTTCGTGTGCAAAAATTTAATTACAGCTTTTATTTCTCCACTCTTTTATATTCATTATTTATTTATTATTCCATTTAAATGTGTTTGGGAATATCAGTATTTGAACTTTTTAAATATATGACCTAATTTTCCCTATTAAAAGTTTTTCACGCATAATAATTTAATTATTTTAGGCATCTTTCATATGACAACATGAATTTTACATATGACGTATTTGGCCCCATTAAATGCGGTTCGCGAGTAATAATTTAATTATTTTAAGATTTTCTTACTTTTTTAATATTCACGTGTAAATACAATTTGTATGACATAACTTTCCATATTTTCTGCTTTTAACAATTGATCATTTTATTACTATTTTAAAGTTTCATTTCTGTTTTTAACAGTAACGTGTAAATACATTTTTTATTTGAGAGGAAATATAATTTTTTCTGCTGTTTTACAAATTAGCATCAACATAAAAAATTACCCTTTCTAAATATGAAAATAATTCTCTTGAAATAATGAAAATTCGAATAAAAGATTGAAAAAAAAAAAACCTTCATAAAATTAGTAAAATTAAAAAAAAAAAAAAATAAGCGCAGTTTTCACACCACTAGCTTGAGAAGTATATCCCTAGAAACATATATTAAACTCCTATGCATAGCTTTGTTTCTAAAAAACTTTTTTAATGGACCTATTCTGACATTCTTCTATACTTTAACATTGAAAATCACTTTAAATAGTTCTTCGATTTAAAAATTGTCTACTTTAGCGTGTTTATATAAGATTTCTCTATAATACTACCAATTTTCATAGTTTTGTGTGTTTTCTTAATATTAGCGAAATAGTAGTTTTAATAGTAGTTTTCTTAATATTAGCGAAGAAAGACCTCCGGTCACAAAAAAATTCATTTACACCGGCGGCGGTGGTGTATATTTTTTTTTATTAGAGAGAGAAATCTGACAGAAAGGTCTTTTTTTCCCTTTTATTTTTATTCTAGTAACACAAAACTAAGTAGAATTTTTTTCAATATTTGTTTAATCTGTAGAAAATACTATTACTACTACTAATAATAATAATAATGTAATAATAATTATTATTATATAATTCACGTCGACACACTAATAACTTGGCGAATTCGACGAATGAAAATGTTTAAAAGACAGTGATTGACTGAATTTATAAAAAGCTAAGAAAAATAATTACAATAATTAATCAATATTATATTGGCTAACCTGACTCTTAAAACAAATATTATTTTTAACTAAAGTTTATCACTTGAAAGACCGGAATTTTTACTCCAGTTTCATAAAAATATTTAATACCAGAATTTTTATTTAAAACAGTTTGAGTTATTTAATTAACCCTTTCTTTATTTGTATCATTTAAACTTAATTCCTAAAGAAATTTCTGAATCGAAACAAAATTGTTGAACCTCGTTATGCCGACATTCTAAGGACCAGAACAAAGTGTCGTCATAAGCGGGGTGTCGCGGTAACCGGAGTCGAAGAAAAATGTTTATAAAAAGCTGTATTTTTAAGTAATTTAAGACCATTTGAAATTCATAACTAGTCTTGCAGTTTTAAGCAATAAAACATTATTAAACAAAATAAACACAAAAAAAAATTGAAAAGAACAAAAATCATATTTATGGTGACTTGTTTTTTATTGTTACATGGAATATTAATGAATTAAGGTTTGCTTATCCCTAGATGTGCGTCCTACAATTCTTTTTTCAATATTATACAATGAATTGTAATCAATATTCGTTGTTTCAGAAATGGATGTTAGATAATTTCTGATCGTTTCAATGCAATGCAATGCTTCGGTTTTAGTCGGATGAAGAATGCCTTGTAACCAAAAGAAAGCGCCACCTGGCCAGAACAAAAAGACCGCTAGTAGACTGAAACGTCTATCTGGAGCTTAAGTGGGCCATTCATAGAGTTTGGGTTCATTTATTCAGATACAGGATTGAAGTAAAATTTCTGATTTGTCTCAATGGGTATTTTAGACACTTTTGTGAAAAGTTTGGTTAAGATATTTCTTACCGCTTAATTTCCGTGCTTATAAGATGAATTATGAAAAATGGACAATTTTTCTAAACCGTCGGGATATCCGGAGTTGAACATTATACAACGACGTAAAATCCGGAGTTTATTTACATTGAAATCATATACGGAACATCGGGACTTTGAAAAACTGACGTGATAAGCGGAGTGACGTGAAAACCGGGTGTCGGGATAACGAGGTCCGACTGTATATTCATTTGGTAGGGGCCAAAATGGCCCCTCACCATCATTCTAGTGTTAATTTCAACTTTTATAATTATTGAGACATTAAACTTTATTTATATACGTTACAATTAACATGCAATTAAGATAAAGAAATTATGAAGTTACTAATTATTATTATTACTATTATTATCATCCATGCATTAAATATTCGCGATAAAGGCATTTCTTAATTATTTTTAGCAAAGAAGATTGTTACAAATTCATTTTTAATTGTCTGAAAACCATTCGAATTTCACACTTGTATTTCAGACGAAGAATATAAAATACAAGTATTAAAATTTAATAATTTAGTACTTATACAAAATAACCATATTTGTTTCTAGCTGAAAAAAATAAAATTTGATGGAATTTTTCAAGTTGAACTGTTAAGAAAGATAATCAACAGGAAACGATTAATGGTTTTCAGAAGTGCCATCTTGAGAATAACCATCACCCAGGACCTCGTTGAGTATTTGTAATTAGCGACCACCTGGATCGCTTGAAGATGTTTGGGGGAGAAATTTTTTCTGAAAAAGGATCGAAATGTCGCATTTGTGAAGATCAGCATTTGCGTTTTTTGTGTTGTGTTTTTAACCTTCTTTTTTCGCTTCATACGTGTCATCGCCGTTCATTAATAGGACCTACCAAGAAACTGCAGGGGGTTCTAGGGAGATTTTTCGGCGAAAGAGGAATAAATCAAAAATTTTACCATGCAGTAACATATTTTGAAACATTTTCTTACTCACAAGGGAACCACTTTTGGTGTTGCTCTCATCTAGCATTGAGACCTGGTGCATTTTAAAGTCTTATATTATGAAGTTTGAGAATCGATAAAATTTTTCTGTTAAAATAATATTTCTTGATTATACAGCAGCATAACTTTCTGAAAATGCAATTTTCAAGACCACTTATTTGACTATTAACACTGAATTTTTTTAAAAGAAAAGCATTTAAAAATAAAAATTGGTTAATAATAAGTATAAAATATTGAAAAAATTTTGAAAATTCCTTCAAAAACCCACGAATTTGATTTTGAAAAATTGCAACTTTACATTCATATATTTGGCGGGGAAAGAGTTGGCGTTTATTTTCAAAAGTAGAGCTTTCCAGCAACCCTAGCCAAATGTCATAACTGAGTTTGTAATAGCTAGAAATTGCAATGTCCGCCCTATTTCGCCAGAGTAATTTTTCTAAATTGTGTAGAAATATTAATTTACTTTATGATTGCTTTTACCGAAGGACCATTTAATACAGAAACATTTCATTTTAAACATTCGAAACTTTATTTCATTCGATTTCAAAAGAAAATAATTTGCTTATTTTGTATTTCACTAAAAAATAGTTTTCAATGATCTTCCAAGCTTTTATAGAATCATATTTATTACTTATATATTTATCGTCTGCATAGAAAAAAAAAGAAAAACCTAATATTTGTTTCTTATGCTATCAATTATAAAAAAAAAAAAAAAATAAATAAATAAAATCGCAATCTGATGTAATTCTAGTAATATGTTCTGTACATTTTCTCTTTGGATAAAGTGGGCGGAAACATTGTAGCACCATATTTGGCGACTTAACTCACTTTTGGCGTGAAATAAACAAATAAATATGTAATAATAAAAAATTAAAAGTATAAAAAAGTATATAAAATATTATTTTAACAGAGAAATTTTTTCGGTTCTCTAACATTTATGTATAGGGCTACAAACCGCACCAGGTCTCGATGCTAGGTGCGAGCAACACCAAAAGTAATTCCCTTGTCTGTTATTTTAATGCACATTGTATTAATCAAAAGGAGAATGGTTCATTTTTCGATGTGTGTTTAGATAATTATTATTTTATGTAAGCAATGTTGGAAAATGTTATATGTGATATGTTTATTTTTTTAATTAAAAGTTTATTTTAAGTACTAGCAGAATTACCCGGCTTTGTCCGTATTAAACATGGGGACCTTTCAGTTAAAATAAAGTGAAATGAAATAATATGGCATTCACAATAATGGAGCTTTGTGCATTCTCGTCAATAAAAGATAAAAAATATAAGAAAATATCACGTTAATATGTGGCAACAACACTAAAATACCCAAACTTTAAGCATCAGAATGCGCGTTTACTTTGGCGGTGTAATAGAATATTATATTATTTTAAAGGCAATACAAAAAAAAAAAAAAAAAAAAAAAAAAAAATTAACCAAATGGCGTAGCAGTTTTGGTTACAGTTTAGTGTTAACAGTTTAATGAAATTCTCGTTAGCATGCCATCTATCTAAATTTTAAAGCAAAAACATGTCAGTAACGCTGAAATGATACTGATGGAGAGACAACGGCCTAATCCATAAATTGTGCTTTTACTGAATTTTTTCTTAATTTCTAAAAATTGTCCAATTTTCTTTTTTACGTTATCGGATAAAAAAAAGTACTCTCAAATGAAATTTGTTTGAAAATCGTATCTCATGTTTCTGATTTTTAATGGATTTTAAAGCATTTTTCAGACATGGATATTTTAAAATTTGTGTGCAACCAAATTACGATAGATGAACCCGTGTGCACTTAACGCAGTATTATAAGGAAAAAACATGTCAATATGAGTAACGCTGGCATCATATTTATGGTGGCAATGACCTCACCAATAAATTTTACTTTTACTGCAATTTGTTTAACCTCTAAACATCGCACATTATATTTTTCAAACATCGAATGAAAAACAAAAAGTACTTTCAATGATATTTGTTTGAAAAGTGTACTCCAGAATACTGATTTTATATATTTTTTAAAGTAGTTTTTAACCACGAATATTTTATAAATATGCGTGCAGTCCAATAACAAAAGATGAATCCGGTTGCTCTTACAATGTCAATAATTCAGCATTTTCTTTCGTGTAATATTCCATAACTAAATCGGCAAACGAAATTAAAATTTACATAAATAAATTAAATAAATTAAATATTCAAAATTTCAGACTAATAAAGGTCGCTATAAAGAGTTTAAAAAAATCACAATTGACAGTTTCGTAATACTAAAGTAGCAAACATTTTATTTATTTATTTATTTATTTTTTTGTTTGCCTTTTGGGCGTTCGAAAATATATAGTAAATGTAAAAAGCTCTTTGTGTTTTAAATTAAAAGCTTTTTCTTTAGCTTTGAACGGGCAGTATATGGCCATCTTTAACCACTGATATTCCAGGATGGATTTCCTGGTTATTTTTAAGCGGAATTCATGAAAACTAAATCTACAGCGATTAACCTGAAAATAACATGAAAATAACAAATTCCATAATCTTTCAGTCCTGATGTCTAATCTGGAAGCTTTCTTTTAAAAGAGAAAAACCTAACTCTTAGAAACATTTGCTAATTTTCATTTTATATTTAATATTATTTATTTAATATTAAAATCGTATTTTATGTAATTGCAATAATATAAATCGTAGAATGCTCTCATTGCATTTAAGGTAGTGAAACACTTAGTTAAATGGGATAATTAATCATATAGCATGCCAACAAAATAGGAAATAAAACGTAGCAACCGTTTGTATTTCAGAAAAATACACCCTTTTGACGTAATTAAAGTAAAGTATTCCAACTTTTAAAATCAGAATGCTTTTCTTCAGCAAGTGTGGCAGAAAAATACGATTTCTCTGACAATACGCAGAAAAATGCAATAAATACACCCAAATGACTTTGTATTAACTGAAATTTTAGTTCACGTGGCTTATAATTAAAGATCAAGAGATTCCCCTCAGGATAAAACATTATTAGAAAGTGATGTCGTAGCTAGCAAACGATTTTTTTTTATTATTATCTTTTTCCTAAATTGTATTCTTGATATTGAAACAACCTCATTAAAATAGATTTCTTAACTTCAGAAACCTTCAAATAAGGTTCTACGTCATTTTAACACATGCTTATTTAAAGTTTTTACATATATATATGAAAAATGTGCATTTTCTTCTTTGATTGAAGTCAATTTCAAAAACAGCAAAAATATAGTGAGACAATCTGAATTTTAATTGGCTTATTAAACAAAGTACTCGAGTTATAATTTTTTTGTGTGTGTGTGGGGGGGGGGGCAGTTTTTTAGATGTGTGGCAACAGGAAAGAAACGATTGAATTATAAAATTAAAAAAAATATTTCTATAATGTTAAATTATGGAAAGTGGTAGAAAAAAAGGATAAATAGGTGTCTGATGATTTTTTAAAGTAGACAGCGCTCTTTTCCACGTTTTAAAACGTATATACATGAAGATTCGTGCTAATCAGTCAAAAATTGAAGATGTGTATAAAGGACATACATACAGAGAACAGCTTTTATATATAGAAATTAGTTGCTAAAAATCTGTCAGTTATATTGCCGTTTTGATGTTAGCTTTCTCTGAAAGAGATTTTTTTTGTTTTATTCTGTGCTTTAAATACTTAAGTTACGTGACATTTAGAAACGAAGATGCAGATTATGAAAAAAAATATCTAACCCAGAAATTCCCAAAAGAAATATTTTAAAAGTTCTGAATTATCAAAAATTCTCATCGAGGGTTTCTCGGGTATACCTTGTAGTACCTTCGTTTACAATATCGGAACGCTAGCCTTATCCAGCACAGAGTGAAAGTGTATACAGACAGACAAACTCACAATCAATCACTTTGTTTTATTAAAAAAGATTACCCAGAATTCATGGGATTGAATGTTAACCCTTTCCGGCGCGGAGTAATTCTGTGTTTAAACTGATGAAATAATAGACTGACACAAGAATTTATAAACGAAGTTATTAGAAAATATGAACTTTCTTATTTCCATGTACATGATAAAAGAAAAATTTCAGTTAAACATTCTTGGTGCCGTTTGGTAGTTTTGGAATTAAAATTAGGTAACCTTTTTTAACCCTAGATCTACCGGGAATTTTATTCAAGTTTTAATAAAACGTTCTACACCAGAATTTTTATTTAAAACTATTTAACTTATTTATTTACCTTATTTTTGTCTGGTTTATATACTTAGTTTATTTTAAAGAAATTTCTGGTTTGAATGAATATTTTGTATGTACCTGTCGGGTCCAATGGACCCGTCTGGTAGACGGAGGGTTAAGGGCATCGTCCTCGAAAGGGTTAAAATACGAAAAGGTTATCCCTTCAGAAGCTAAATTCTTACTTCTCAATTTGTATTATGAAGAATTTCTTATTCTACAAAAATTACTGTTCCAAAGGATTATAAATGTCATGTATGAATAAGAAATAGTTTGTCCGCAAAGTAAAGTTAAATTTCTATGTAAAGGAAAGAACCAACATTCAGTTTCTCGCTATGCTACCTAAATCAACGTACGCCGTTTTTTAATAAAAGCAAGTTCACGAGAAAAAAATGATTGCATTTTTTATCCTGATTGTAAGAAGTTACGTAATGTAGATATCTAAGGAATCCTGTTTTCAACGTAATATTTTTCCTCATTAATTCATTAAATATTTTGTAAAATTTATATAACGCAAAATTGCTAACATAATTATATTTAAGAAAAGGTAAAATAAAAAATTCGGTACACCTGAGGGATCTGCTCGAAACATTAAAATTAATAGAATTAAGTATATCACTACAATCAATCATTTTATTAATAACCTTGTAAAAAAATAAAACACAAACAAGATCCCGTCTCGATTTCAAACTGGGAATGTCAAAAATACGACGTAGGTAGGAAGAAAAAATATCATAAGAATATATATAATTACTCTTGAACAATAAATAACGTGTGAATTTAGACTTGCTCAAGAATTTTAATTTAACTGATTTGTAATTCAATTAATTTGTAACATTTTGAAATATTTTCTTATTCAGTTATTTTAATGCATACTGTATTAATCAAAGTCTGGTTCATGGCTCGAAGTTTGTTTAGATAATTATTATTTTTTGTAAGCAATGGTGGTACATGTTAAAGGTGACATGTTTAATTTTTTTATCCCCTTAATTCTCGCTCTCGTGATATTCACGGGCTGTGTCTTTTAGTCAGATTAATTGATTCCCACCAGTTTTATAAATTAGTTTAATTGACTTTATTGTGGTCTCATTTTACCTATCATTTCTTAAGGTGAACATTTCTTTTTCAAAAAAGTGGTGTCATTAAGCAGTTTCAATTTTTAAACCGTAATTTAATGCGACCGTTAAGGGGTTAATTAAAAGTTTGTTTGAAGTACTATTGGCTAAAAATCTTTAAGTTATATTAAGGTTTTGATGTTTACATTATCTGAAAGAGCATTTTATTTGTTTTATTCTAAGCTTTCAGGGGTCTCAGGACGCTTAAAATTGAAAAAAAAAAGACAATTTTCAATATTTAATATCTTAAAATCATTTGATTTTTAGACACAATTTTAATTGGGATGAAATATATAAAAATGTTATTTCATTTGATGAATTTCAAAAATTTTAAGATGCAGAATTAGCATTTACAGGGGTCTCCAAATTGTCAGACATTTAACGAGCAGAAAATCGGCATAGCAGATTACGCGCAGCATTACAAAAAACTTTTTGAAACTAGAATGAAATTGTTGTTGCCAACTTATTCTTCAGATTATAATAAATACCCTGAACCTAAATAAATTTGTATTTAAAGCATTTTTATATTTTTAATACAAAGTTTTATTTAGCTAACGAAAAATTTAGAAATTTTCAACAGTATCATCACCTAAAAAAAATTTTTTTTGAACAATAAAAAGGAAATTTTAGGTTCAGTTGGTACAGACTAACACGAAACATATGTTTTAAAAATTTCATGAAAAAATATTCAAATGTTTTTGATATATCATGCGTGTTATGCCCAAACGTCATTTGGAGAAAAATGATTTCGAAGTTTCGGAAACGCCGCTTCAGCTATTGAGCTATATTCTAAAAGTCATAAGTTCTGTTCTAATGGGAATTTCAAGTAAGCAATTATATCAAAAGTTGGGAAAAGATTCGACTTTAACATCTAAAAAAAATGAAAATTTTAACCCTTTAATTCCCATGATAGAATACGTTCTAGAAATTACGTAGTAATCTGTTTTACACCAGAAAGTTTCAATAGTTAATTTCGCTTTATTTAAATACGGAATGCCTGTTATTAATTAAAGAAGATATTGCAATTCTAATTTTCCGGTGTGAATTAGGTATATACGAATAAAAAAATATCTATTAAATTCGAAGCACTGTTGTTTGCATATATGTAACACTGCGCACTAAAGGGTCAGAGCTTTAGGAGTTCTGAGACCCCTTAAATACTGTTATGTAATCTATAGATCATGTATGTAATCTATAATATGTAATGTAATCTATAGAAAAGAAGATGCAGATTATGAAGGAAAATATCTAGGGCAAAAATACAGAAAACAAATTATTTAAAAGTGTATTTACAAAAAAATCCAAATTGAAATTTCATAAATTCTTTTTGAGGATTTCTCGAGTATTTGTGGTATGTCGGTATCAATTTCGCTTGCCTTATCCAACAGATCGTGAAAGTGTATACAGACAGACAAATTCACAATCAAACTCTTTGTTTTATTAATATAGATTACCTTGAATTAACAGGTTTTTAATGTTAAAATATGAAAATGCTATCCTGATACAAGTAAGTTCTTTCTTCTCAATTTTCATTATGAGGAATTTCTTAACCTACTAAAAAGTACTATTCCAGAATGTTATAATGTAATGCATAAATAAGAAATAGTTTGTTCGCAAAGTAAGTTAATTTTCAACGTAAAACAAAGGACCAACGTTTATCTTCTTGATTTGCTACTTAATTCAATTTACGCCGTACTTTAAAACAAGTTCATGACAAAAAATGATTGCATTTTTAATCCTGATTGAAAGAAGTTATGAAAGATAGATTTCTAAGGTATTCTGTTTTCAACATAATATTTTCCTGAACTTTCAATTTGTAATTAGAGTAACCCTTTTTTTTCTTCATAATCTGATGTAAAAAGCTATTATCAAATGTTAAATCAGGAATTTTTTCCATACTATAACACATTTTGAAACGTTTTTTTCGCTCAGTTATTTTACTGCATATTGAATTAATCAAAAGGAGTATGTTTCATTGGTCAATGTTTGATTAGATCATTATTGTTTTATGAATACAGATTTTTTTTAATCTTTAGGAAATGTTAAAAGTGAGATGTTAATTTTTTTTTCATTGAAAGTTTATTTTAAGCACTAATCGCTAAAAATCTGTAAGTAATATTACCGTTGTTTTGATGTTTAGCTTTATCTGAAAGAGCATTTTTTGTTTTATACTGTGCATTAAATACTAACGTTATGTAATATGTAGAAACGAAGTTGCAGATTACGCCGTATTTTAATTAAAACAAGTTCATGACGAAAAAAATATTGAATTTTTTATCTTAATTGTAAGAATTTATTTTAGTTATTTCTAAGGTATCCTGTTTTCAACATAATTTAATAACACAACATTAATTTTACTGAAGTTAAGTGGCATTTCGAAATGAAGGTGCAGATTACGAAATAATAATTCTAGCGCAAAAATCCAGAAAGCAAATTATTTAAAAGTTCATTTACGAAAATTTCCAAATCGAATTTTAAAAAATACTCTTCGAGAATTTCTCGCGTACTTGTAGCAACTCCGTAACCAATATCCTAATTAGCCTTATCCAAAACAGCGTTAGTGTGTATATCGATAGACAAACAGACTTGCAATCAAACTCTTTGTTTTATTGATATAGATTAAGTAGAATTCACGGGACTTGAACGTTGAAATACGAAAATGATATCGTGCTGCAGTTAATTTTTACCTCTCAATTTCAATTATGAAGAATTTCTTATTCCATAGCTGCCAAATTTTACGCTTTCTTCGTATCACTAAAATTTTATAGTAAATATTTTCTTCAAAATACTCAATTATTGCTATCAGTGATAAACATTTTTATAAAAAGTATTTTTATCTTTCTATTTTCTTGAGAATGTTGCCATCTGATGCAATGAAACATGTCGAAATGTAAATAAATAAAGGTATTTTGCGGTTTTTAAATTTATGTTTATCACTAACAGCTATAATTGAGTATTTTGATATTTTTAAGTGATTTTTATGTATAGTTCATAAAATATTTTCTTACTTGACACTAAAACTACCGTGAGCCATCATTTTGGCGTCTATCATGTGAATATGTTTCGGTTCAAACCAGAAATTTGATTATGAAATAAGTTTAAAAGATGGAAAGAAGGAAAACATTAAATAATAAAGTTAAACCGCTTTAAATCAAAATTTCGGTGTGAAATATGTTTATAAATCGTGACTCAAATTTCTGGTAGTTCTAGCGTCAATCACCGAACAGTGCTGAACACTGGAGCAGCGTTGAGGGGTTTCCTAGTTGTCAGGCAACTTAACACCCAGGCTGTAAATATGATGTCTTACAATTTTAAAGAGCCATTGGGGATAAAAGTAAAGCTGTAGTTGTTTACAACTACTAAAATTAAAAAAAAAATAGTGATAATTACTATAGTCCAGGGGAAATGTACCAAAAAAAGGGGGGTTACCTTGCAAAAGGTCGGGTAAAAGATTTTTTTTCTGAATTGTTTATAATGATGCCAACATGGAAAAATCAAGTTTTCTAACAAGATTTCTTAAGGCTAAATTTTTTTTGTGGCCAAAAAACAATAAAATTTTGAGACTTTTTTTTATTTTTTTTAAATATCTCGAGACTCGTTGCCGTAGCATATTATTTGTCAGTTACAATATTAAAGAAGGTAAAATTCTCTACAACTTTCATATTTACAACTTTTTTTATACACGCAAGCGCAGTACGTCATTTCAAAAATAGGACAATTTTTTACAATTTTCTTAAAAACCGTGAAAAACTTAGTTCTGCCCCCATTATTCAAATGTTTCCCCCCTTTTAATCGTACATGTAAACTTCTATATATTGGTATCAGTAAATTAAATGTTTCAGGGCCACAGAATTTTAATAAATGTCTAATAGCCGGATTTTGAAAATTTTAGGTGTGTAATCATTAAATACGTAATTTGAACTACGTAATCAGCTTTGCCAAATACTGATTCATTAAAACCTTGTAAACCGAACCGAAATTATTCCGCTTTAAACAGGTTTCCATCTTAGCAGATATAATTGTTCATATTCTCTATCTTGAAAATATATAATTTTTTCTTTAAAGACCGGATTCCGTATATACAGATTTCCTTTTTAAAGATTTTATGGTAGTTGTAGTATTGAGGCGTTTAAAGTCACAGTTATATGAGCTATGATACTAAATTAGTTACACGACGACATTCGCAAGGTAATATCAAACATATGGGAGCATTCTTGACAAATATCTCGCTTGCATTTTATTACTTTTATTTTTATTTTTTTAACACCTTGAGGGGCACCGGTATATGTTATATACCACTTACTTTTAATTCCCAAATGCCACATTCACACCAGAATTTAGGAATTAAATGTTGTTTCATATAATGCACGCGAAGAAAAGCTTTTACTTAACCCGCCGTCTACCAGAAGGGTCCATTGGACCCGACAGGTACATACAAAATATTCATTCAAACCAGAAATTTCTTTAAAATAAACTAAGTATATAAACCAGACAAAAATAAGGTAAATAAATAAGTTAAATAGTTTTAAATAAAAATTCTGGTGTAGAACGTTTTATTAAAACTTGAATAAAATTCCCGGTAGATCTAGGGTTAATTTTATATAACGTTGTTCATAAATACCGGTGTCAATCAATCATTTTAACATTTTACCAACAGAAGTGCTTTGCCCCTAAAGGGGTTAATGGGATACCTGAGATCAATATCGAATGTTGTGCTTTTGTGCTTTTTCGGGTTTGGTTGCATTTTTTGTTTTTAATATTCGGACACTTTCATTTTTGAAAAACTGTTTGGAACCCGTTCTGAAATTTAAAGTATCCTCATTAAAAAAATGCAACCAAATTCGAAAAATTATAAAAGCACAATGTTAGATATCGACATCAGATATCATATGAAAAAAAAAATTAAATAATTTCTTGCTCATGTAAAAAGGGTTGCGGTAAAGCATGTACAAGTAAATGCCGAAAGACTGGAATAAAGTGCTCTTCGATTTGCAAAAATTGTTGCGGAAACAATTGCGGAAATGTAGTTAAGATTTCTCCAGATGACGATGAAGACGAAGATGACACTATGACAGTACTAGAGAATGTGCAGGAAAATGCTGATGAATGGGAAGTATCAGGCTTTATACCTTTAGATGATCTAGATATCTGCTTTAATCAGGATAAGGATATACCGTCGAAACGGGATGCTAATAATCCTGCAACAGTGCCATCAAAAAGAAAAATATATTGTTAACTAGCCTGTAGAATTTATTATTATCAAAATACATTTTTCCATTTAGTTTTTGCTGTCATATTGCGTACCTTACTTTGTGTTGGGAAAGTGGAGTTGAATAAAACAGATGGTCAATGCGAAAACAAAAATGTTTATATGGTCTACAATCATAAATAAATCGGTATTTCATTTGATAAATGGTATCACTGAGATAGTTAAACAGATATAGTTTCAAAACAGTACATGCTACAGAAGATTAGAATATTCCACAAAGTATATTTTTCAACAACCAAAGTAAGTTTTCTGTTTCAGCTTTAAAGCAATTAATAGATAATCTTAAAAGTTTTATGTATTTTTGCATGCTAAAATGATATAATCTCTTGTTATGTTTATTGATATAAGTGGAAAAAATATTGACAATATTTTTTTTAACTAATATTTGAAATAGTTTTAAGAAACCAGTGATCTCAAATATTTTATTGACAGAATTTTAAAATTTTACAAGAGAAAAATGCATAACATTAGTTAGTTAAATAATTGGTTGTCATTTTTATTGTAGCTATTCTATAAGGTAAAAGTATTTCTTACATAAAAGATATTTATTTTTTGAGTACCCCTTTAATATGGAACTACAACCCAATGTTTGCTATTTTTAAAACATTAAAACATATGTTATCAATAATTAGTAAATAAAATATACCACTGTAGTGTGGAATAAAATATGTTTTTCGCAAATTTTCATACCTATCCCATTGATACCTTGAAAAATATGCATGTATTATAAAAATGATAAAATTATTAAAATTAAACAAGAATTCTTTCTAAATTGAAACTATCGTGAAAATAAGTTACTAAATATTGAAGTATTCATTTAAACAATGCTTTGAAGTTAACATTGTATACACTTAAAGTTACTGTCTAAATATGGAAATTGTCTCATTCGTCTATACTCTGCAATACTTTTAAATTTATATAAATTTATTGAATGTAAAATGTCTGTTGAGGTGAAAATAAAGACGTGAGTTTGCAAATAATAGATAATTTACTGCCATCAATTGTTAGAAGTCGACATACACGATTAAATCCGCGGGGAACATTTGAATAATCGGAGCAAAACGACGTTTTTCACCGTTTTTAAAAAAATTGAAAAAATTGTCTTATTTTTGAAATCGCTTACTGCGCTTGCTATTGAGTGTATAAAAAAGCTGTAAACATGAAAGTTGTAGAGAATTTTATCCTCTTTAATATTGCAAGTGACAAATAATATGCTACGGCAACGAGTCTCGAGATATTTAAAAAAATAAAAAAAGTCCCAAAATTTTGTTGTTTTTTGGCCACAGAAAATTCAGCCTTAAGAAATTTTGTTAGAAAACTTGGTTTTTCCATGTTGGCATCATTATAAATAATTAAAAAAATCTTTTACCCGACCTTTTGCAAGGTAAAATGTACATTTCCCCTGGACTACTAGCATAAGTATTTTATTTATATATATAAAAAAAAAAAAGTTAAATTGTGTTTAAAACTTGAAATGTAAGATAGAGCTACATTAAGATATAGGTATAGGAGATCGCAACAAAGCGATATAAGTAAGCGTCCTATCTTAAATGTGAAATATCCGCAAGATTAAAAGCGAGGTCACATCAATCAATTTCATGCGCCACGTAGCGGATGGAGTGTGAACTACAGGTAGATACCTAACTGTTTTCTTACTGACACCACTAAAATTGTAAAGTTGTTTTCACCTTGATTAATAACTAAAGTGCTTCTGATAACGCGAAGAAAACTCCGTCGCTTCGCCGTTATTTTGCAGTAAATGTAGCGAACAAAACTCATTTCCATGAGTGACTGAAGATTTAGAAAACGCGCACCACACTAAAACCCGCGTATGTGAATTATCACTCCGTCCACAAGGTGGCGCAACTGTGTTAATTTACGCCTGATTCCAGCATTAAGTTTGTTTGCTTACTTATACATAGCTGCCAACCTTCCGCTAATCTTCCGTAATGTCTGGATTAATTTGACCCAGGTTAACCGCATTTCGAACCAGAAAATTTATTTCAGGTTTCCACGTGGAATGTATTTAATTTCATTTCTTAAAACAATTTCTGGTTCGAAACGTATTAAACCAGGGCCAAATTAACTCAAGTATTACGGAAGATTAGTTTGAGGATGGCACTTATGCTTATAATGTTCTGAATCGAACTCTCATGATTAATCAAGACCAAAATCACTGTTAAATCTTTGTGGTAGAAAATAAATAAATAAATAAATAACGTAAAAGTTAGCAGTTATGTTATTCTACTAAAAAGTACCGTTCCAAAAGATTATAAATGCCATGTATGAATAAGAAACAGTTTGTTCGCAAAGTAAAGTTAATTTTGTACGTAAAGCAAAGAACCAACATTTATCTTCTTGATTTGCTACCTAATTCAATTTCCCCCTTTACTAACTAAAACAGGTTCATGAAGTAAAAGGATTGCATTTTTTATCCTCATTGCAAGGAATTATATAAGATAGATTTCTAAGGTACACTGTTTTCAACGTAATCTTTTTTCTGAACTTTCAATTTGTAAGTATATTCTTTACCCCACTTGTTCTTTTTTTCTTGCATAATCTAAGCGCTCAAGAAAAAACTATTATCAAACGTTAGATCAAGAATTTTTCTAAGACGTAACATTTTGAAACATTTTCTGACTGTTTTATTTTATTCTAATGCTTTTAGAATAAATCAAAACACATTTATTGGTCAGTGCTTGTTTAAATCATTTTTATTTTTTGAATTTATATGACTAATTTTTAAAATATTCAAATTTATAATTATGTTTCCCTTTTTTTATATAACATTATAAAGAGAAAAAAAACTTTTTGATGAAAAGCATTTTAATTATAACTAATTTAGGTGCTCTTTGAAATCCGATTTATCGTATGATAATTCATTGTTTTCTGTCGTCTATACTATCGTATAAAAGCTTAACAAATACTAAATTTATAGCTAAAATGTTTTCCAGATTTAAGAAAATGTTATATTCAGTAAAGCCTCCATAACAAACACTTGCATTTAGCGAGCAATTTCACAATTCCCAACACATACAGTATTTGTATCAATCAAAATAACTAACACTCATAAATAGAGGACAAATTTCCGATCCGGGGGTGCCCAGTACTCAGAGGTTTTATGATATCTATGTTTTCTATCTAATTTAATCTACTCTAATTCTCTTAATACGGAACAAAGAAATGAAAATATAAAGAAATCAGAAAATTTAACACATTCACGACGGGAAACGACAGTTCTCGTTTTCATCCAAAAAATATCATTGACTAAGGATGTGGCTTCTACCTTACAGAAAATGCATTTATATCATGTTGTCCATATTTTTTTAGATTGTAAGACATTTTACATCAAATTCGTACACTTAAAGATATTTACCGATGCATAAACTTGGGAAACCTCTCTAGAACACCAATTTACAAAATACTTTTAGAACAGAGAGGAGCTTCTACTGTTTTAAAATTCAGATTTGATAAAAATTGCCCGTCGGCAATATGTTAAGAGCTTACGCTAGTCACGCGAAAACACACGCTAGCTAATGTTGAACAAATGGCAGTGTATTGTTAAATTCCTTGTTTGCATTTCGACATTTTGAGATGATTTTCTCAGGTCGATGTTGAAATGCTGTCAGTATGTTGTACTTCGGTATTTTTTCAATTTGGTTGCAGTTTTTTTTTAACCCTTTCCGACGCAGTGTGCCTGCTCGAGATACCTAATTTTAATTCCAAACTTACGAACGGCACCAAGTAAAATTTTGCCTTTACAATGAACAATTAATGTAACATACTTTTAATTTCTAAAAAAGTCGTTTTAAAATTCCGGTGTCAGTCAATCATTTCATCATTTTAAAACGAAAATTGTCTGTGCCGGAAAGGTTAACAGGGGGCACTTTCAATTTTGGACATGATTCCGAGAATGAAAGTGAAATCATAAAAAAATCACAAAATTAAAAAATTAAAATATTGTTTGTTTCCTCAGCTATCGTATGCAAAAATGTCTTTTGAAATTATTGAAATGCAAACGGGGAATCTGAAAAAATGATGCTGTTGATTTTAAAATAGCTTCGATATGTCTTGGCATATTTAGTACAGATTCTTAAATTAAAAAAAAATAATAATAATCTCAGAAATTATGCATTAAGTAAAGGTTTTGAAACACTTTTCAAAACCACCAGAATATTGTTATAAAATTTGTCTTTTATACGATAAAATTATATATCTAAATAATTTCATAATTTAGTGAACACATAACAAAGATTGAAGACATTTTCAACAACTATCGACTACGGACGGCAGACTATTAAACGTTTACTGTGCAGACATGTATGTAATCAGCAGATTTTTAAATATAACCCACTGTATGTGAAATATTTATTTTGCTGGAAAGTACAGTCGTAGGAAAAAAAAAAAGATAACACCCCCTACTAACTCCTCATCAAATTACTGTAGAAGAAAGTTACTGGTACCAAACGATTGGAAATAAAGTCTACTTTTAAATGATGTATATAAAGTTTGCTTGGGGGGGTCATCTACATACTAAAACGAACCATAACTTTGTTTTTTTCAATAGCAGTACACAATTCTGACAGCATAAATGAACTCTACACCTTTCAATTAGCCTAAAAACAAATTTTTATGCAATTCGTACCATAAGTTTCCGAGAATTAATTATTTTAAAACGAGCGTATTTTAAGGGCTGTATCCAAATTGAAGTTCGGTACTCGATTGTTAACCGAGAGAGCCCCCTTCTTGATCAAGGCACCTTAAGCACCACTCAAGCAGTCAATGAAGCCGGTTAGATTACAGGACTGCAGAAGAAATTTCAAAATATCTACTCATTTTTATCATAGACGGCCCCTTAAACCATCATTTTGCCGTTTTTTAAGCATATTTTGAAAACTACTTGGAAGACAAAAGTGGAATTTTGGATTTCCATAAAGCAGGACTTAATAAATCTAAATCCATCAAAAAAATTGTAGGTTGCAATTCATAATTTTTTCGAATATTAATTTCATAATTCATAATTCATATCATAAAATTATAAAAATTGCAAATTTAGCGTATTTCTTTTTGGGTATATTAGAATTATTGCTACACAAAAAAATAGCACATTAGGAGCATAATTTCAGGAGATATAAATAAAAATATGAAAATGTAATTTAACATTAAAAGCACTCAATTTTGAATGTTTATAATTCAAAAACTTATCATTCAAATGACTTGAAATTTTGTGTCTAAGCATAGTTTGAACCGAAGATTTGAAATATCTCGTTAAAATTGGGTATTTCCATTGAAAAAAATGAAGTTTGGTATCGTTTTAATATGTAGATGGCCCCCTAAGCAAATTTTATATACATCATTTAAAAGTAGACTTTATTTCCAATCTTTCGGTACCAGTAACTTTCGTTTACGATAATTTGTTGAGGAGTTAGTAGGGGGTGTTTACTTTTTTTTCCCCCACAATTGTGCATGAAAAAAAAAAAAAAAAAAAAAAAAAAAAAAAAAAAAAACGAGAAAATGTTTCAGGCAATCACTACCTTTAGACGACAAGTCTTCCATATCCTACTGTGCAATCCGTTTATGAATTTAAGAACATTACACTCTATCACAAAGTATAATAAAATTCACTTTACTCGAAAACACATAGCATTTTTAATTAAAGTACATTCAACCATTCTCGTCGATAAAACTTATTTTTGACGGCTCTGTACGTAACCTATCGAATTTGTACACTTCACCTAATGTACTAAAATTTATTTAAGATTCGTTAAGTTTCATATAATGTAAAATGTTATTAATATTTTTTTCCAGCTTATAATATAAATTTTCATATTTGAAATAATATTTTCAAAATCACTACAAGGAACAATATCACAAGGAAAATATTTATTACAATTATGTATACGAGGTGATAGACCCTGGCTTCCTGGGACACAGAATAGTAAATGTAAACCTTTTTTTATGTTTTCAAATGATAACTATAATAGATTTTTTCATTAAATATATACTCGTATTTTTTAGAATTCCCAGTAAAAATACCAAAAAACATATTTAATTGAAAAATAACCATTATGCCTTCAAATATAGTTTGGGAAATGTATTAAAAGCGATACTTTCGTATTGATCTTGAGCCAAGGATTAACATTCGAAAAAGTTGTTTAAGATCGCTATTTACAATCAGCCTTTTTTATTTTGGTCATTTCAGTGGTTTGTGTCATGTCTTAAACATATGTTTTATTTTTTTATTGTTTTATTTATTTATTGAAGAATGTTTTTGTTGATTTTTTAATTTCGTTGTGGAATACAAGCTCGAAACAAATGCTGAGCTATATATATTTATTTAAGCCCAAATGGATTTACTTTTCGTGATCGTCTGCACACAATATTAACAGATTAAAAAAATCATGCTTGAAAATGATTTAAAAACAATAAAAATTGAGTATATTAAGATACAGTTTTCAATAAAGTTTTTATACAGTTTTCCAACACGTTCCAGTTGAAAGTACATTTTATTCCCCAGTCAACGGTGTAAAAATTGAAAATGTGCGATGTTTAGAAGTTTAAAAAATTGCAGTAAAAGTTAAATTTAATCTTCTTCTTTTGCCACCGGCAAAATGACTTCAGCGTTACGCACGGGCACGTTACTCCTTTGGGAGATTATCAAAATGTGGGATCATGTACTAAAACGTTAACTATAAGTAATTTTTAAAATTTTCAAACTTAAGGCCATTTTTTTTAATTCTTTTTACAGTATAGTATATAAGTCTACAAAATTATACACAAACATTAAAAGACAGCAACTATTCTGGAAAATTAATTATTAAAGCATTTAATTAGTAGATCTGTAGGTTACAAATTTTGGACATTTCTGGCACGTGGGTTGGACATTGCTGACATGTAGGTTGCACAGTTTTTATTTTTCCATAAATAAGCTGTGCTTAAAAAATTCTTAAGACTAAGAATGTAGTAAATTTGTTCTATAATTGTATGTGTATACATGTATATGTATAATTAACTTTTTGTTATCCAGTAATAATAATAATAAAATCAAATGTTACACTTTGATATTAAAACATTTACTACTTTTTTAGAAGTAATATCCTAATTTTATAGGAATTACACATTATGCAAAAAAACATACATTTACACAATATTAGAAATATCCAACATATAATTTATCCTTTTTTTTTTTTTTCTCAAAAAGCAAGTTACACTGACATTTTTTTTTTAAATGCGCATATCTATAATAACTTTATCAAAAGAAAAGTCTCCTCTTGCTGTCAAAGGGTGAGGTGGAGATGGTGATTTCAACAAAATATCTTTATATTTGAAATTTGTGCTGTCTTTTTTAGATTGGATAAATAAACCTGTTAAAATCAATGTCTCCCTGAGGAGTAAAAAAATTTACAGAAAATATTTGTTCACCATTATCAATGCTGATGTTTTCAATAATGCCTATGGCCGTAAGTTTTCATCATAAATTACAAAGCATAAATTACAAGTCACCAATTTTAATCTATTTTCAACTGTGAGGAGTCAAACTTATTTTTCATCAGCTTCAATCCTTAATGCATTCTTGATTGTTTTTTACAGAGATTGCAAAAACAAGATATATTTCTTATTTGATTAGTGCCAAATTTGTTTGTCTTTTGTACGGAGTGAATCTTTTGAGTACCTTATACAGTTTTTGTTGGCAGTCTTACTATACTTAAAGCACTGTCAATTTCTGTTTTTTTTTTTTTTTTTTTTTTTTTTTTTTAAGCAAAATTACAGCACATAGTGGCTTGATCTTTTTATTTGCCTTGCATTTGGTGGGGGAGCAAAAATGAAGAATGGAATTAATTTTAAGGAGAGGGGATTCTTAAACTTGAATTAAAAAAAATAATGACCTCAAGTAAAATAATTTTAAAAATATATATTTTCTAGGGGGCTCTGCCCCATGCAAGCTACGCTCGCCAACCCCAGTTCAGACACCGCAGAATCTAAAAATTTAAAAACATGCTAATCTAATGGGTTTTAAAAATGTTAGAGAAGATTAAATTATACTGAAAAAGCTGTGCAGATCTCCCTGTAAACGGGTTTCCATGCAATTCCCTTTGATTGCAAAAATTTAACGGAGAATCAGTTGCTGTTAAGACATCCAATGGTTGTTTTTGTTTTTGATTAAAGAGGATCAGTTAAACATTTGAAAAGAAGCTAAAATAAAATGAATTAAGTATTCAGAGTCTTTGTCAACCGATATTTTAAAACAATCTCTATAACAATAGCCTAAATCATGTGACTATTATCAACAGTTCCGGGCGGAACACTTTGCTTTTTATACTCTAGCTGCCATTTTGACACTTTAATGTTATCCAGGCACAGGTGATAAGTCGCCAAATATTATTCTATCCCCATCATTCATCTATATTATAATAGTTCAAGTCATCAAATGCCATAAACAAATACGATCTAACCCCTTCGCCTTTCATATGAAGGTTTGGAACAAATGTCATATACTGTAATATTGTATATGACATATATATACTGTATACTGTATATATACTGTAATATTGGAGCGATTTTTTTCCAACGCCAATTTGGGGAACGCATCAACAGCATAAACAACAACATCCGGCTTACCATATCAAGCAAAATAACGATACTTTGGCGCCAGTTATGTACCCGTTGCGTATATGACATTGACGTCAGCAAAAAATCGCGCCAATATGGGGTCGTATATGACATCTGTGCCGAAAGAAAAAAAAGCCGGGTGCAAATCTCGCCAACATCTTTTTTTCAACTCGCCAGTTAGCATTTTTTTAATTGTTCGAGTGGTAAATTAAAACATTGATTTAAAGTTGAAATTAAATGTCATGGTTTGCTACATAATTTAATATTTCGGCAGATGTCATATACGGCATACATATATTTGCATGTTTGGAATGATTTTTTTTTTAATTTAATTTAATTTAATTTTTTTTTTTTTTTTACGAAAGTTTGGCGAAAACCTCGTTTTCGAATACCAGTTACATATGTATTTTTGGTATTACTTAGTTATCCCGTCAACAAAAAATCTATCGCGAACTATAAGATTAAATGCCAATAATGCTTGATCGTAAATCTCACATTCACTTGACTTAAGCAAGTTACACGTGTTTACGTCATCAAGTGATTTTTATTTCGACGTTTTATTTTTGTATTTATTAATGTTATAATAATTTATTTGTTCTTTCGTTATTTAAAATAAAAATTTTGTCAATCTGTACAATTTGGCGAGTGGTTTGGCGATTTATATAATTTGCGAAATTGGTTGACGGAATAACTACTACATTGTACCGTATTTTTTAACTATTTTCTATTATTTTCAATAGGAACTAGCAAAAAAATAATTAATAACTATAGAACAAAAGAATTTATATAAATTTAAAAAAGAAATAAATGTAAATAAACATTTATTATTAAATAAACAACAATAGCCGGGTTACCATGTCTATCAAAATAATGCCATTTGTGCGCCAATTAGGTACCCCGGTGCGTGTATTTAAGTATTGCGCGGCAGCGCAATACTTATTTATTTCCAGTGTCACTTCTCAATGTTAATTTAACATAGAAAAGCCTATTGAGATCACTTTTTCATTTTTTCTTCCCACCTTTTTGTCCCTGATGCCACTCATTTTTAATTCTTTGCTAATTCTAATAATATTATAAATTCAAAGTGTAAAAACATTTGCCTGACGCCAGGGTCAAAACGGATCATAAAATGCCTTTGCATATAGGTGGATTATAATCTAGAGAGTAACATGGGCTAATTTTTATTTACATTATTCAAATATTTTTCTTAATAATTCCAAATTTCGCTTTTTTCATTGAGAATCAATGGACATTTTCTAATAAAATTTAACATTTTTCCTTCATTGTTGTAAATAATTCAAAAGCCGTAATAATAATTTGCATGTTTTTAGTTGAATGATTTTCACGTGAAACATGAAACTGAAGAAACTGAAATAGTTTTTTTTAAGAACTAAAAAGAAAATGAATATGGCATCATAGTGGAAATAAAAATGACATTTTCAAGCAGATTTTTTAATTTCAAAGATTAATTTTTTGACCAAACTACAGCAAACTGCATTACTGCACTGGTGAAACATTTTGAATTATACATAGGTAAATTGCATTACAAATTGTGATGCGATATCGCACGAATCAAAGTCTGATGATGATACCCTCCATTAATTTTTAAATGTGTTCGTCTGAATGCAATAGTTATTAAAAAACTTGACATATTAAACAAAAACCTAATTTGCAGAACAAATTAAAAAAACAAAATTTATTTCCTAAATTGTTTAAGCCCGAGAAGGGGCAGATATTGAGATATTTCATTCAATTCATTCTGCATTTAATGTTAATTTTTTGTAACAAATAAGTTAAACCAATTGAACATTAAAAAATAAAAATGAAATTCATACAATATAATACTTTAAGCACCTATATACTTAGATTCCGTTCAAATGAAATCGAAATAAATCTTAGACTTCTTCCATTTTTAAGTTGTAAATATTTGTACTGCAGATTTTGCATTATGTTTATGACGATTGTACATAATATGATAAGATACATGCAAAATACAAAACTTTTAAAAAAGTCTAAGATTTATTTCGATTTCATTTGAACGGAATCTAAGTATATAGGTGTTTAAAGTATTATATAGTATGAATTTCATTTTTATTTTTTAATGTTCAATTGGTTTAACTTATTTGTTACAAATATTTAACATTAAATGCAGAACGAATTGAATGAAATATCTCAATATCTGCCCCTTCTCGGGCTTAAACAATTTAGGAAATCAATTTTGTTTTTTTAATTTGTTCTGTAAATTAGGTTTTTGTTTAATAACATCTGTGATTAAGATATATATATATATATATATATATATTTATTTATTTATTTATTTATTTATTTATTTATTTTTTTAAAGAAGTGAAAGCCATCAATTTAAATGTTTCATTTTTAAATGAAAGTTTTGTATTAAATAAAATGATAACGAAATACAAAAACAGCATTGTTCTTAGCATAAATTTAAAGGAGGCCAAACTGGTCGCCAAATTCATTTAAAATAGAAACCATTTCTGAATTATGAAAAAAAAAATTTCTGTTATGATTAAAATTTGAGTTGCCATCATTAGAAAAAATGTATTTAAAATTAGAAAAAAATTAATATTTCGAAAACTAATTCGAATTTGAAAATTCTAATACCTGTTTTGAGATCTGTGGATCAACACGGATTTTTGGTGTTAATTTCATCGCAAAGTATTTCATATGATAGGAGAAATCGCCGTGAAACAAAATCAGTTGTTTAATCAGTCGATTCAAAGAATCGATACCATTTCAGCCGTTTCATATATTCGTTTCATAAATTCGTTTCATTAGGATTTTATATATATAGGGTAGATTTTTTTTAAGAAGTGTGTTAGAACAATGGACTCTGTTATAATATATTTATTTATTTGTTTAGAAAATTAAAATTATTTTCTGTTTAGATCCTTCCACAGATTTGGACATTGATATTAAATAATCTTTTTGGGTACATTTGCTGCAAAGAAAACTTTGCCAAATACATAAAAACGCGTAAGATCACTGAAGAATTACTTTTGAAATCAATAAATGCTGTTTTACAATTAATTTTAAATCATACTTTTAAATAAACATGTCCGAAATTTTGTAATGATCGCAACGGCCGCCATTTTGTGTCAATCGTACACACATAAGTTGAGCATGCTTCTACTCAAGGTATATTGTTATACGTACTAAATACGTTTTACTTATACAAAACACGTAATTATTTAAATAATACACGTAATTATTTAATAAAACATTATAATAAATATCTTTTTATACGTTTAAGGACATTGAATCATCTTTAAAAGTAAATTTACTGAAATTTTAACTGTATTTTAAAAATAAATTTACTTTAATTTTTTTTTAAAATGATTTTAAAGTTAGATAAAAGAGTTTAACCCCTTCGGGACGGGAGCTTTTTACGAAATTTTTAATCTCTTATCACCGTTTTTTAAAAACAGAAATTTGTGTCTTCTTGAATCGAGAAAATGCGCTGATTAAATAAGGCAAATTTTACAGTAAAATTTTACTGGTGAAGAAAAACAAGGATTCTGAGCGCTTCATGCGGCACGTATACGTGTCGCTCGTCCCCAAGGGGTTAAAGTACTTAGTTGATGTATTTTTCGTGGAAATGACAGCTTTGTGACGATCGTTACTTTTGGACATAACAAAATACAGAATTTTTTTTTCTAGAAAAGTCCTTCTATCTTTAAAAAACAATAAATCAGACTGCCATCTCTTAACGAAAATTATCAAACAATCATCCGTTTCCTTTATGTATTCGCTGTTTACCATTAGAAACACATGAAAATAAGTTAAAATTCTGTTTCTTGGTTGTATTTTGGAACAGTTAACGTTATGAATGTCCAAAATTGTCCTCTTTAGCATAAAATAATAAAATTTTAAGATATTTATACAAAGCTTTTACAATAATTTATGTCATTTTCTGTCTCTGAACAGAATAAAAAACTCAGTGTAAAAAAAAAAAAAAAAAAAAAAAAAAAAAAAAAAAAAAAAATTAAAGCCAATGATAATTAAAGTTATTTTTGAAAAGCTTAAAGTTATAATTTGTGTCCAGTGCCCACCTTTTGAAAACCGCCCCTTTATAATATTATAGTTTCCAATGTCCTGATTTTTTAATACCAATATTTTTATGCTGAAATACTTAATTTACCTTTCTGTATCTTATAATTACGTCCTTATTACGAATATACTATCGTACAATTTTTGAAAAAAAAATATAGAGAACATTCTGTAAAAATTTGCTGGCATTAAAAAAATCGGGAGGTTTGCAACTACGAGGGTGAGTCCGAAAATAAGTTTCCCCTGGCGACTGTGGACAGAGGTATGTATGAAAGATAAAAAATATAATGAGACACAAAAGATAAGTAGTCACTTTATTCTTTTACATAAGTACCAAGTAAGTAGAGATAATTGTCATACCGCTTTATAAGCTTCAAAAAATCTTCCATGTAAGAAATCAGTGCTATGCATATGGAAGAAGAGTTGGACTGCTTGTGTGACTACGCTATTCGTAAAAAGCGGCCTAGCCTTCTCGCATTTGGCGTTCTGTTGATGGATGACATTGCGAGACAACACCCGGCGACGGCAACGCAAAACCATACTGCAACTCTTGTTTGGGAGCATCTTGGTCATCCGCCATACGGTCCTGATCTCGCACCAGTGACTTCCATTTGTTTCCGACTTTGAAGAAGAATCTCTGCAGAAAGCGCTTTGGAAACAATGATGAAGTCACAAAAGCCGTTCAACTCTTCTTCCATATGCAAAGCCCTGAGTTTTTCCTGGAGGTTTTTTTTAATCTTATAAAGCGGAATGACAATTGTCTCAATTTACTTGGTACTTTTGTGGAAAAATAAAATTACATTTTCTCATTATATTTTTTGTCTTTCATACACACCTCTGTCCACAGTCGCCTGAAGAAACTTATTTTCGGACATTAATCCAATCAAACACAAATCAAAATATTATCATATTTAAATAGATAAACAGTTTCACGAAAACCGTCATTCAATACCAAGATAAAAATTGTTTTCGTATTAATTATGATTCCAAAGGAAATAAACTGTTATGTCAAGGAAAATAAGGAGAATGGGGGAGAAAAAGGGAAGGCAAAATTTAATTAACGCTTACCTCTTCATTAAATGCAAGCAAATACAGGGAAGTTCAAATGATCATGTCCAAACGGCACGTGTGGATGTGTCAGGTCATCAGGAGCGAAAATTACATAGGAACTGGGGGTCGGAAACGCGATCGTGATAATGCAAATGCATCGTGACCCTCGAAAGAAGAAAATAAACCAAACGGTACAAAAAGACATTTTTTTTTACAAAAAACTTCATCGAAGTACAAAATAATGAAAAATGTTACAACTCATAACAAGTGCTCAAAATATACCCCATTATCCATTAGCCACATCTACGCCGCATGGAATCGGGAACACGTTCCAATCGGCTCTGTACCGAACCGCGATCCCCGGACCTAAACCCAAATCTCTGGTGTACGAGACACCCTTTCCATTGGCCATGGACCTCATGGCACGGATCGCTTAAGCGGCTGCACGTAGCCCGAAGACGCCTGGTCAAATGGAAGGTATTTGTGATACCATGCGACGCTGATGTGAAGCATGCATCACTGCTAATGGGATACATTTTGAGCACTTATTATGCGTTGTAATATTTTTCGTTTGTATTTTGTACTTCAATTATGTTTTTTTTTTTTTTTTTTTTTTTGGGGGGGGGGGGAGTAAAATAAAGGTTTTTTTTACACTATTTGTTGTCTTGTCTTTGCGCGACGGTCACGATGCAATTGCACCGTCATGATCGCGTTTTCGACCCTCCAGATCCTATGTAACTCTTGCTCCTCATGACCTGACATACCCACACGTGCCGTTTGGACACGACCTTTCGAAGCATTCTGTATAAGCGTTATTGATCACTTATTACATAGGTGCCAACCTCAAACTAATCCTCCGTAATACTTGAGTTAATTTGACCCTGGTTTAATACGTTTCGAACCAGAAAACTTTTTTAAGAAATGAAATTAAATACGTTCCACGTAGAAACCTGGAATTAAATAAATAAACATTCATGAAATAAATTTTCTGGTTCGAAATGCGGTTAACCTGGGTCAAATTAATCCAGACATTACGGAAGATTAGTGGAAGGTTGGCAGCTATGTTAGTATTAAAATAACATTAGGTTAATGCCGGGGGAATAATGTCCTCGAGTTACAGAATATAGGTGAAAATCACATATACTATTTCTGATGTTAATGTCTTTTTAGCTCTGCACTTACCGAAGTCATAGCGATTAACCCCATTACCGTTTCAATACTCAAGGGCTCCGGACTGATTTCGTGGCGTACCAAATGAAGATTAACCCCTTGAAGGGCAAGCAATTGCGTTTGTATAATGCTTAATTCCCACAGGAAATTTAGAAAATTTTTATTTCAAAGTAAGGAAAAGCACTTTTACGACTTTTCTCCACTATAGTCAGAAAACTAAAATTTCCTAAAATTTTTCTGGTGCAAATGCTGATTAATCGTAGGTGGGGTAAAATATATCCCACCGCCCTCAAGAGGTTAAGGGGCGGCGCTATATATTATATACCACCTACGATTAATCAGGATTTGCACCAGAAAAATTTTAGGAAAATTTAGTTAAAATCTTCATTTGGTATGTCATGAAATCAGTCCGGAGGCCTTGGGTATTGAGACGGTAATGTTAACCCTCTCGCTGCGCAACCCGAGATATCTTCGGGCATGCAATTTTTCGTCTAATTAATACTATTTGGTTATTCCCACCAGTTATTTTTTAGCGAAAACTTTGTCTGATTTAATCAGGACATTTTCCCCGATTGCGAAAGTTAAAAATTTCTGCTTTAACCCTACCGGCGCGGTGTAATTCTGTTTATAAACTGATGAAATAATAGATTGACACCACAATTTATGAACGAATTTATTGGAAAATATGAAATTGCTTATTTTCAAGTACATTATAATAGGAAAATTTTAGTTAAATATTCTTGGTGCCGTTTGTCAGTTTTGAAATTAAAATAAGGTGTCCTTTTTTAAGGCTACCGCGCCGGAAATGGTTAAAGAACCGGTGAAAAAAGATTAAAAATTCTGTAAAAGATGCTCATCGCGAAGAATTACTTACGTAGCGAGAGGGTTAAAGAGGTTTTTCCGAAGGTTCTGCAAGCTTATTTTGATGTAGTATACTTATACAGAGTATTCTAAAAGTTCCCGTAATGACAACACATGTATTTATTATTCACAAAACAACAAACCTTAAAACGATTGCTTTTATACTAATGATGAAGAGCATTTTAACACCACGTAGGAAAAAGAATACTGAATTTACATTTATAATAAATGTTCAAAATGTCCACCTCTTTCTAGGAGGCAAAACTGAATTCATTTGCGCATATTTGTAGAAACTCGTTTTGAATCAACGAACGAGCCGATATTTCTTATTTTTACTTTGAATTGCAAGCTTTAGATATTTATTTCGCCAAACTTCTTTGTACCTATCCTTCGATTTACATGAAAAATAAGTTTTGAGCAGCGCAATTCTCTGAATGCGTGATAAACTCATTTCACTATGAAGAACAAAATAACATAGAACTTTATTCCCGCAACAAATGAGTGCGAAAAAAACCAAACGACAAAAACGGAAGAATTGATGCAATGATAACCAGACGATCACTGTAAAAAAACGGAAATACTATTGCAATCTAGGCGCCTGTACTATTTCCGTTTTTTTACGGGAATTTTTGCACATAAATTACAGAAAACTTTCCGTTTTTCTGATTAAATTTCCATTTTTAATCAGAAAAACGGAAAATTTTCTGTAATTTATGGGTAAAAATTCCCGTAAAAAACAGAAATAGTACTGGCGTCTAGATTGCCAGTAGTATTTCCGTTTTTTTTACAGTGTAAAATTTAATATTTCAAACACATGACAGACAATAAGTTCTTTAAGTTAGAGTACAGGATTTTTTAGAACATACAGTATATCGTTAAAACCAGTTGTTAAAAAAAAAAAAAATAAATAAATAAATCAGTCAATGGAAAAAAGTCTCAGCAAATAATCTGAAAGACTGCGGTGAGAAAGCCTTCCACGGATTTATTGGGCCCTACCAGTGGCCGAGAGGTTCTGCTCTCGAAGCTGGTAGACGGAAGGTGTTGGGTTCGATCACAATCGCGCCCGTCGGCCTAATCGTCCGGAGTTTTCGTGGTCTTCTTCTAACCTCCGTTTTCCAAGCGTAAATACGGGTTAGGTTCTCTTAGAAAGACCTCCACGGTGGTCACCCACCCCCCTCTTAGGGCCTATATCCCTCGTGCTGATAATTGGCCGCCATAAACACAACCAACAACCAACCCACCGATTTACTTTTTTTTTATTGATAACTTCTAATAGAATTTTTACATTTAATACATTTTTATAGTACATTTCTTCTTATTCGACGGTGTATAATTTTAAAATGTGACATCATTCGAGTTTAAAAAAAAATTAATTGAAAGCATAATTTAATTGTCTGCTGTTGCCAGCATTAAAATGACGTCATTTGATCTTTATAATATCGATAGAGGGGTTGGTAAAAAAATGGAATATTTTTTTATGCTTTTTCAGTAATATGGTGTAAGCAAGAAAGAAAAAATCATGCGTCAATCATTGATTGTGAAACACTTTCCAACACATTTCGAATAATGTAAAAAAATTGGACAGTTAAAAAAATTAAAATATTACCCTAATTCAACCCTATGGAAACGCATAACACATTTCAAAACCCAATTTCAGCTGTTCCCATACACAATTGGGAAATTATCCGAATTTTTTCAGCAGCCCTGTATAGGATATATAGATTTGTATCTACTAACTGCATGCATACCAAAATTGGGTTCACTTAAGAAATACAAATACTTCAGTTGAAAATTCCCCTTTAGCAATTTCCTCTAATAAGGAGAATGGTACGTGAATACTTTTGTGCAACCCTGTATATGAGATATAGAATTTATATATAGTGAGTAACATGCAAAAAAAATAATTAGATTTAAAAGCACATACCGAATTTTAAACTGTACACTTCAGCAATTATTACTCAAAGACATTATTGTAAAGGATTTTTTTTTGTATTGTAACGGATATCTGACCTTCTCACCGCCGCGAACTGATATATCCGTTCACTAAACTGTAGGTTTAATAGCAGTAGAAGCATTATTTAAATTAATATAATTCTACAAATATAATACAATTTTAAAGTATTTTGTTATCATTAATACTCTGAAGGCTTATATTTAAATACGTAATGAAATTTTTTTATATCATGTTAGAAAATTCATCTTTTTTTAGACTTTTTAAAAAATTACAGAGAAAACAACATTACAATTCTGCCCTTTTGCTCGATGTGTGTCCTTGTAAATGAATAAAAAATGCTATGAATGCCCTGATCTAATGTGATCGTAGTGAAACTCAGTAGTTTATATCAGTTTCAATACATTTGAAATAGCGTAATGTCACTAAAATACTCAGCAAACTATTTTTACTCATATACCATAATGTAATGGAATACTCCTGAGTGCCCCTGTAAATTAACTATTAATCCCAAATACTTCATTTACAATGCCAAACATGCTTTGGTAACCCTAAATATGGATTATATATTGCATGAAAATCCGAGTATATTTACGGGAGTTAGAGCATGGACAGACGGACAGACAAAACGAATGCATAAACACTTTTAAACTTTGTTGGAAAGTGTTAAAAAGGAGATTTTATATTAGAACTGTTAAAATAGAGATAAGCAATTCGTTTTATGTATTTCGAGAAATAAGTAGAAAGTTAAATGAGCAATTATTCAATTAAATAAAATTTATTTAACTCTAGAAGGGTCACGTTGACCCCTACCATATGAATATATATTTTGGTTTGAACCAGAAATGTCTTCTAAAAAATAAGTTTAAAAGACACAAAGAAGAAAAAAATAAACAAATAATTTAAACAGTTTTAAATGAAAATTCCGGTAAAAAATATTTTAATAAAAGTTGAGTAAAATTTCTGCCCTTTTCAGTGTTCAATAGCAAAGATCTCTGAAGGTATCAAATAAAGATAAGACTGCTTGATTAAATTTAGCACACTTATTCTAATTGGTATGTAAATCACGCGATTTGTAATTTTTCATCTGAGTTAAAATGTGCCCAAGCCAGGGTAAGTACCAGGGACCATTTGTTTAATCGCCAAATGCTATGCCAACTGAGCTAACCTGGACAAAATATGGCGGACACAGAATTCACGCAAAAACTTTATTGATTACGACATGTGGAAATAGAATAAATCGCAGGTAATGGAACTCAATGAAATGATGGGTAAGTAATTGCACTTGATTAATTTTAACACAATTATTCTAAATCTTAAAGACTAGTAAATCTGCAGATCAAGAGCCTCAACGTCATCTCTGCAACTCATTGTTTTTATCAAACTTTGCGTAATATTAATCTTTCTACAAAAACAAAATTTAAACTATTTAAATTACACAAACATTTATAAAAGGAAAAAAATATTTCGATGGTTTCAGACATTAAAAGCGTTAAATTAAACACGTTGTTATGTAAGGATATTCTGAAATTCTCACGAGCTACTTATTCTAGTAATTTTTATATAATAAAGCAAATTTCTTCAGGGGGCGCCCCCCTGAACCCTCCGTTGTGTAATTTATTTTGCATTTGTAATTTTCTACTGATTGAGTTAATGATTACCCTATATCTTAGATTTCTTTTTACACTGCGATTTATAAGGATAGGCAATAATTCGGTCAAGCCTTTTACGTTATCCTAATATCCATACAGCAGTATTTACTTGCCTGCTAACCACAAATACCTGTATCTAATGGATAAAGAACTTTTGGAAATGTAAACTGAAACATCTAATTTAGAAATCTAATACCTTTATAAATTTTGTTTATAAAAAAATAATTTTGATTACCATTCTGCAATATTTATATCTAAGATCTAATCTAAATATCAAAAAATGTACTCGATAGCATTAACTTACTAAAATCACCCTAAAGTAGGGGGGCTTCTAAACCTAACAGTTAATAATTCATCATCGTTAAATAGATAAACATGATTTGGCGCCTTTAAGTATTTTTTGTGATTTTCTTTTAATAGTATCTACATTTAATTTAAAATCGTGATGTTACAAATACCGTTGAAATTTGACGCAAACCTATGTTCAGGTCAAATTACGAAAGGTTAACTAACATTTCATTTCCCTTAGCCGGACTTTCTGTTTCATTTTTCGTAATAAGGATTATTTTAATAATTTAATTTATTTTACACTCTACAAGCTGTTACACGGACGTTGTTCACGTAGCATTAAAATAGAGATAAATGCATTAAGTAAAACATTTCACTCCCCACCAGACATGCCAAGTCTCAAGCTTTTTGCACATCACTATTATCTTAGAGAAAATGTTCTTTTAACCCTAGATCTACCGGGAATTTTATTCAAGTTTTAATAAAACGTTCTACACCAGAATTTTTATTTAAAACTATTTAACTTACTTATTTACCTTATTTTTGTCTGGTTTATATACTTAGTTTATTTTAAAGAAATTTCTGGTTTGAATGAATATTTTGTATGTACCTGTCGGGTCCAATGGACCCGTCTGGTAGACGGAGGGTTAAATCGCGCAAATGTTTCAATTAAATAAAGTAACATTTTCTGTATTAAAATACTGGTATCCAGAACGCCGGAGGCTTGGCAGCTCTGCTCCTCTTAATAAAAACATATATGATTAACCAACACTTTATCACATTTTATAGGAGACAATACGGAATTTCTTATTTGTATGGCCTTACATATATCTCAGTCATAAAAATGTAAAATTTTGTGCCAATTAATGCACGCAATTGCGAAAATGAAATCGCAAAGAATGAGAAAAGGAAGGCCAAGTAAAATGGTGTAAATCGAGGAATCTTTCTTCGTAGTGCTGGGAAAATACTGCTACAAAAACTATTTTAGGTGGTATTTGGTGTGAAATGTTTATATGTATTCATTCCTGTCCTATATATCCTTTTTTTTATTTTTTATTTGCTTATTCCATTTTTCTTTTGCACGTGAAAATCTTACAAATTAAAATTAACTCTTTGGGAGAAATTGTTATTCATTTTTTTTTTTGGCAACAATAAAGTTTATAAAATTTAACAGAATAATGTCAGTTTATTCTGTATGAAAATAACGAACTTTTTCATTTATTATCAAATAGTTGAATAAATAAATGAAAATATTATTCTATATAGTATATAAATACTATTTTCATTTCTGCGTTTAAATAAATCTATATGCAAATATCTATACAAAGGCATTAATTCCTTCCTTTTGCTTTGATTTGACTTCAAAAAACCATACATACTTTCACATTTATGATATTTTTAGATGAGATGCTGTTGCTACGCAACGGTTAAAAGAAAAAATGAAATATAAGTAAATTCATAAAATAAAATGTTTTATATTATTCGAACACATCTATAAAATTCTATCATAAGTTATACACCTAATTTAAAAGCTCTGACAAATGTTTTGACAAAATTGCAAACTAATAAGAATAATTTAATACTCTTATTTAAAAATTTCAGCATCCAAAATTTACCATTTAAATCTATTATTCATATGAGCGATTTCTTTCAACAAATGAAAATTTGAAAATCGTCTGACTTCCCATAGAAAAGCATTATATCACAAAATAAAATGTTCTGTATATTCCGAACGAATGAACCAAATTTAACCCAAAACTATACAGCTAAATCCGGGGAGCTCATCCACATGCCCAGGGAATTTCAAGCCGATCGGATGCTTTTTGCGGCAGTTATCGCGGAACAGACAGACAGTCTAACAGACAGACAGACTAACGGAAACCAAAACTTTTCGTGTCTCCACAGTAAGCCTTCACTTACGTTTCGGCAATAAGTGTTTCTGGATGAAATCGGAGATTATCGTAATAACAAAAGACAAATACAACAAAGTTTTTTCGAAAGGCCTAGCGCGATCCTTATTTTTAGTTGCGTTCGTAAATATACAAGTGCGTGATAATTAGAATCGTCTTCTGGTCCGACCGTCTGTCTGTCTGCCTATAACACCGCAAAAAATACCCAACAGAATGGTTTGAAATTTAATATATACTAGTAAATCCGCAGATCAGGAGCTTCAACGTCAGATCTTAAAGTGATTGCCTTCAAATCTCACATTGCACACTATTCAGCATGTTACAATCCGCATTTTACTTATTTTTTAATATAAATATTTAGCAACATAAAAAATTCTTGGAAGGGTTCGAAAATTAGAAGCATTAAATTATACACGGTGTGACAATGATGTTCAGGACTATTATGTTTATTACAGTTATGAACTATTGGACAGTTATGAACTATTATGTTTAATAAATATCTAATTTAGGGATGCAACTTTTTTTACAATTTTTGTTTCCGAAGAATAGTTTTGATGATCATTTTATAATAGTTAGATGTAATATCTAGTCTAAATAGATGCTATAAAATTGCGCAAAAAAATTACTTACTGTCATTAAACTTCAGTTTAAAGACAGTAAGTATGTTAGCATGTTAAAACTTAAGTTTTAGCATGCTAAAAGTGAACAAAAATCACGAAGAATAGCCATATTTGAAGACTTTTAAATCTACTGGATAATCATTGATTATCGTGTCCACTGCTAATTGCCTAAATCGCATAGATTTGTAAATGTAAAAGATTTTTTTTCCGATAGCCTTTTAATAGTATACATATTATATTTTAAAATATAACGTTACTAGCATCGTTAATCTTTGACACAAAGCTATATTGCAGACCAAATTATTAAAGATTAACTTTTTATTTCCCCTCAGCCGGACTTTCTGCTTATTGTTTCGTAATCAGGATTAATTATTTTTTTTTATCGGCTATAAAATTCAGTTGCTATTGGCAACTGACAAAAGAAAAAAAATGAAAGTGTCATGTCAAATGAGTCAAATGATAGAACAAAATGTTTTATATTATTGTAAAACATGTATAAAGCTCCACAAAAATTCATACACCTAATTAAAAAAATTCGACAAGTATACTGACAAAATCCTAAAACAATAGAAATAATTTAAAACGCTTATTTAAAAATTTCAGCATCAAAAATTTACCATTTAAATCCATTTTTCATATGAGCCATTTCTTTCAACAAATGAAAATCTGAAAATCGTCTGACTTGCTATTGAAAAGCATTATAGAGCAAAATAAAATGTTCCATATTTCCCGAACGAATGAACCAAATTTAACCAAAAACTATACAGCTAAGTCCGGGTACCTCATCAACATGCCCAGTGAATTTCAAGCCGATCGGATGCTTTTTGCGACAGTTATCGCGGAACAGACAGACAGACTAACAGACAGACAGACTAACAGAAATCAAAACTTTTCGTGTCTCCACAGTAAGCCTTCACTGACGTTTCGGCAATAATCATTGTAGAATTTTGTTGAGTCATTTCAAATTTTATAAAAATCGGTTCAAAACTTAAAATATATATTAATGAAGGTTTTCTTCATTTTATTAAATTCTATCATACCAGGGATGAGATTTCCGCTTTTCCGCTCACTAGTAAATTCTTAGGGGAAACTGTTGTTCTGCTAAAGCGCAAAAATGTTCCGATTACATAAAATAACATTCTCTCTAACAAAATACTGGTGTGCAAAAAAACGGAAATCTCATCCCTGTATCATACTTAATTAATACAATGATATCTCATGATAGGTAATGATTCTAGGCTGTCATGGTGATTATTCTATTAAATCTTATCATACGTAATTAATTCAATGATATCCCATGATATTTAATTAATCCTGGTTGCCATAGTGATGACGAAATTTATGTCTTCTTAAATAGCATTATACTTAATTAATCGCTGAAACGATACAAATGTTTTAAAATATCCTTTAATTTCCGAACTATTCAAAAATCTTATCAGTCATGAAGACATATGCATGCATGAAGGCTTGACCAAATATTTCTAATGTTTTTTTTCCCCTTATGTAATACGAAAATACATTCAAACCTCCCTAAAGCGACGATGTTCTGTTCTAATAAAAATTGGTCGCACTGAGAGGTGATTTCTTCATGGAGGTCATGTTTAAATCTAGATTTTAATTGTTGAAGAAAGGTAACAATTAATGTTACTAAAATTTATTTTTCACATTAGGAAAAAATATGAAAATTTAAGTATCAAAACAAAAGTTAATTACATAAGTTAATGACTGCAAAGTTTAAAAAATGAATACATTGACGTTTACTTTGATTTTTACGGTTTTATCTTTTATAATATTTATTTCGAAGTTCAGTGAGTAAATGCATTTTTTTTATTTTTTTGACAGGAAAAAATAATGACTATTTCATTAATTTATCTATTTCTTTGAACGTTTCCTTACAGAATAGGACAAGAAAAATTATTGATCGTCATTCTTAACCCTTAAATGCCGGGTGTTGCTTTTCGGCAACATACCAAATTTAGGCTCTAAAATACTATTAGAATAATATTGAGGCTAAAATGCCTAATGTTGTCAATAAAATACATTATAAAAATACAGTAGCGCTCAAAAGTATTTTGACAACCTTATATTCTCTCTTATTTTATTTAATATAAAAATGTAAAAGAAAATAGATTCCCTCTATAATTGAGAACACTATGACTGCAGTTATCCAAATCTATCAAGTTTCAACTTGTTTGTTTACATTCGGCGACACCGAAGAAATATGACTCCTCCTTAGCTCAAAAGTATTTTGACAATTAGTTTGCATTTAATTGTTGAAGGTGTCAGTGAGTCTGTAGCTTCGATTAGTGTTTATATTGACTTATTGTGATTAATTTTAAGGATCAAGAATGCCGAAATGTAAAAAATATTTAAGTGATTCTAGAAAAGCCGCTGTAAATGCACGTAAGAAAGGTAGACTGCAAGCAGAATTAGCTCGTTCTTTTAAGGGTGTATTCGAAAAAATATTTTTCCACCCTCAACAGCTCGAAATTTTCTGAGACATTTTCAGATTCATTTTTAAAAGTAAAAACGTGAAACTTGCTGGGGTGAATTTGAAGAGTTGTATAAGGTGCCGTGTGATTTCATTTTTCGCTCAATTAATTAGAATTGGATTTTTAAGCAATTATTTTCTCAGTATGACCTTTTTCATCCCCAGATCACCCGCTTCCGGAAATTTCGGTTCAAAACGCCGATTTTGACAGCATTTTTTACAATATTTTCTGCATTTATCAAAAAATCGAGAAGCACGGCACATTATGTAGTTTCTAAATAAGAGAATTTCCCAGTTTGATGCGTTTGAGAGCAAAAATGAATTTGAATTTGGATCGGAATACACCCTTAATATGGATTGGCAACTTGTTATTACATGGAATAAAGTTTTTAATAAACAGAAATACATCGAAAATAAGCCTCAAAGTGGCCATCCGAAAAAAAAAAACTTGCAATGTTGACTGTATTATAAAAATGATATCTACAAGTGATTGTCGTAAGTCCGCTGTAATAATAAAAAATGAATTGAAAGAAAATTACGGCATAGACATACACGTTTCATCAGTCAAACGACGCCTAAACCTCTATGGTTTACATGGCAGAAGACCAGCAAAAACACGTTTCTAATCTACTAAGAATAGAAAGGCTAGAGTTGCATTTGTAAAACGGCATAACCCTTTCAGGGGCAAAACAATGCTATTGCTGAAGTGTTAAAATTTATGACTGACACCAGAATTTTGGTTAAAAAAATTTCGGTTTATTATGTGTGTGTGTGAAATATAGCCTTTTTTCTTATTTAAAAATAAATTTGTTTTCAAATTCCGGTGTCAATCATTAATTTCAACACTTTAGCAATGGAATTGCTTTGCCCCTGAAAGGGTAATGCCGTTTTTAAATGCAACTCTAGCCCTCCTATTCTTAGTAGATAACAAACGTGTTTTTGCTGGTCTTCTACCATGTAAACCATAGAGGTTTAGGCGTCGTTTGACTGATGAAACGTGTATGTCTATGCCGTAATTTTCTTTCGATTCTTTTTTTATTATTACAGCGGACTTACGACAATCACTTGTAGATATCAGTTTTATAATATAGTTAACATTGCAAGTTGTTTTTTTTCGGATGGCCACTTTGAGGCTTATTTTCGATGTATTTCTGTTTATTAAGAACTTTATTCCATGTAATAACAAGTTGACGAGACCCGTTAAAAGAACGAACTAATTCTGCTTGCAGTCTACCTTTCTTAAGTGCATTTACAGCGGCTTTTCTTCACTTCAATATTTTTTACATTTCGGCATTTAAAAATAATCACAATAAGTCGATATAAACACTAATCGAAGCTATAGCGCGACTGACACCATCAACAATTAAATGCAAACTAATTGTCAAAATACTTTTGAGCTAAGGAGGAGTATATCTCTTCGGTGGCGCCGAATGTAAACAAACAAGTTGAAACTTGATACATTTAAATAACTGCAGTCATAGTGTTCTTAATTATAGGGAATATATTTTCTTTTACATTTTTATATTAAATAAAACAAGAGAGAATATAAGGTTGTCAAAATACTTTTGAGCGCTACTGTATTATTAAATCGATTTTCAACATGTAGATGGCAACACTTGTGCTGTTTAAGAATAAAGATAGATTTATTTTTTCAATTGTTGCTACTTGTTCTTTTTGTTTTGTTTGGAAGCTTGCGAAATACCCTATTTTGTTCTGCAGTGAGGAAATAAAATTTATTTCTTATTATAGTTCCTAAAAATCTTTAGTGTTATAGAATTTTATCAAGTAAAATTATTTTTTCAATGAAAGACCAGTATTGCCGATTAGTAACAAACTGTTTTTTTAGCCGTAAACCATACTTAAAACAAAATATGAATTTTAAAAGTATTTTTCCCATGATTTATTTTAAAAATGGAAGCCGAAAAACATTTTTACAATGATTTTTGAAAAATCAGGCATTTAAGGGTTAATGTGTCATCAGAGTTAAATTCATTGCCTAACAAGGGATAAATGGGTTTAAACACTTAAAAGTTACCGGAATAAAAAAAATATTTTTAACTTAGTTTAGAAGTTTGATGATTCATGCGTTCTCCGGAATTATTTTTCTATTAAAGCCTTCTTCAAGTGACCAGGAAAAAACGGAATTTGTTTCATTTTCTTCAAAGAAATGGGTCGTTCAAGGAGGGAGTTCAACTGGGATGGTCTTTGAATGGAGGTAAAATTAGTATTGAGCGTATGGTAATAAATTTTGTTCCATGAAAAAATGGTCGTTCAGGGATGTGGTCGCTTAATGGAGGTGGACGCACAGGGAGGCTTCACTGTATATATTGTTTTGCCATAATTCTCATAATTAAAATAAATTATTCAAAATAAAGAAAGCAAAAATATTGTCGAAAAAATATTTTTTCTATAAACTAATGAAAAACCCAAGACCAGAATTTATTCACAGAAGAAAAATGTTTTTCATGATAATTATGTTCAGTGAACAATGATAGGCTGGATGAGAAAAGAGGGGACATTGGCAGAAAAGAATGATAAAAAACTTTTAATTAAAGCCGATGAATTCAATAAATGCAAGGAAATGTAGACCTTATTGATAAATTTTTAATACAGTGAAACCTCTCTGTGCGACTACCTCCCTGAACGACCATTTTTTCATGAAACGAAATTTATTCTCATAGGCTGATTCCTAATTTTACCTCCATTCAGAGACCATCTCAGCTGAACTCCCTCATGAGCGACTAATTTTTTTTGCAGAAAATGAAACAAATTCCGTTTTTTCCTGGTCACTTGGAGAAGGTTTTGTTAGAATAGTAATTCCGGAGAGCGCATTATTCATCAAACTTATAAACTATGTTTAGAATTTTTTTTTTATTCCGGTAACTTTTAAGTGTTTAAATCCCTTTGTGCCTTTTTAGGCAATGAATTTAACACTGATGACATATTAAGAATGACGGTCAATAAACTCCCCTGCCCTATTCTATCAGGAAAGTCTCAAATAAATAGATAAATTAATGAAATCGTCATTACTTTTTCCTGTCCAAAAAAAAAAAAAAAAAAAAAAGTTGCATTTATTTAATGAACTTCGAAAGGACTTGGAAATAAAAGCTATAAAAGATAAAACCGTAAAATCAAAGCAAATGGCAATGTATTCATTTTTTAAACTCTGCAGTCATTAACTTATGATATTAACTTTTGTTTTGATACTTGAATTGTCATATTTTTTCCTAATATAAAAAATAAATTTTAGTAACATTAATTATTACCTTTTTCAACAATTAAAACCTAGTTTTAAACATCTCCATTAAGAGACCACCTCATGGAGCGACGAATTTTTACTGGTACGGAACGCAGTCGCTTTAGAGAGGTTTTACTGTAATTTAATATCTTTTTGCAGATATTAAACAAATGCATCTACGGTTTTAACGTTAATCCGTTCGGGACCATGGGTGCATATATGCACCCTCAAAATGTGCTTAAAACGCTTGATTTTGATACCAGTAGAAAAGAAAAGTAAAATTGATTTTATATAATTACGACATTTTCGTGATTTATAAATGTAAGTCAAATAATTAACAAAAAGTGGTGACAAACTAATAAAATTCCTGTAAAAGATGCTGGTCGTGAATGGGTTAACACTAGAACGTCCAGCTACTGTCGATTTCACACCGATCAAATGAAAAAAGGACAATTCGAACCAGAAAATTTTTCGTAAAATTAGTTAACACTAGAACGCCCGGATGGAGTCGATTCGACTCCGACCACATGATTAAATGTCCATTGGAACCAGAATTTTTTTCATAAAATAAGTTTAATTTAAACGACGCAGAATTACGTTGAATAAATCAGTTAAATAATTTTTAATAAAAATTCTGGAGTGAAATATTTTTATGAAACTTGAGTAAAATTTCCGGGCGTTCTAGTGTTAAACTGTAACTAGAGAAAACTCGGTTAAAAAAATAAGTAAAATTTTTTTTAATAGAAGTTCTAGTGTAAAAATGTTCTTATTAAGGTTGGGTAAAATTCCCGGACTTTCTAGTGTTAAACAGTTCACTGTAAGGAAAAAAAAAAAGGTGTTTATGGATCTAGTAAAATTTAAGATTTTACAACTTAACCCATTACCGGCTGGTGTTGTTTTGCCACAACAGTAAAAAAAATATCCATGCGTAAATTAACTGATTAACTGTAATGCTACCACTATTTTTAAAATAAAAAATTTCCTTTATTTAAATAACAGAAACTTTGACAAAAAATAAAGCGAAGATTTTCTTTCAAAATTTCTGGTGGCAAATGTATTTCAGCAAAAGATTTAAAGATTCCTATCATATAGTTTCGGCGTTTAATTTATTAACATAATTAAAAAATTAGTTCGTTTAACTCCAGAAACCAAAAAATATCTAAGATTTAACCCTCCGCCCACTAGACAGGTCTAATGAACTCGGCAGGAAAAACAAAATCAATTCGAATAGCATAAATTCCAATTGAAAGTGATAAAATAAAGAATTTGATTCATAAACTCGTATTTTTATATGTAAATTCGAAAAATCTAAAAACATTTAAAAATAATATCGAATAAAAACTAAAGAATTTTAACAGCGGTTAGAAGCATTATTATAATTTTTGTGCGATTTTGGGGGGTAGGGGTGGGGGTAGACCGAGGGTTAAATTAGCATTTCTAAACAAAAGTTTCTTTTACTGCATGTTTAACCTTTTAATGACCAATGGTATCATTCATGATACCATCAGTGTTCCCGTCTCAGTAGATTTTTTTATTCACATATTCCGTATTCTCACCAGAAATTTAAAAAAGAAATTTTCACTTCATTTAATAACAGACATTTAATTATTAATTAAACCGAAATTTACTATTTAGATTTTCCGGTGTGAATTCCGACTCTCTGAATTACGAAATTTCAGGAACGCATTAACCCTGGCCATTTAAGAGTTAAGAAAACAGAAAAAATAACGAAACATTTACGAGTAGTTTTTTCTGAGCATTTATCACCTGGAAATATGGGTTATAAGTTCTCAAGTAAGCATTTTTATGTTCAAAGTACATGTTAAACATAACAAGAAAGAAAAAATCATTCGGCAAGCGTAGATTATGAATCACTTTCCAACACATTCAGAATAATGTTACAAAACTTTACTGTTTAATAAGATGAAATAGGATGAATAATTGACACATTCGAAAACCCAATTTCAGCAATACCATCGGCCAAAGCGATATAAGTAAGCGTCCTATCTTTAATGGGAGAAGTAACCGCAAGATTAAAATCGAGGTCACATCAATCAAGGTCATGCGCCACGTAGCGGATGGAGTGTGAACTATAGATAGTTACCTAATTGTTTTCTTACTCACTCCACTAAAATTGTAAAGTTTTTTCCATCTTGATTAATAACTGAAGTGTCCCTGATAAAGCGAAGAAAACTTCGTGGTGGCAAGTGCATCTGAATGCTCGTCTCGCTACGCAATTGTTTTGCAATATGAGTGACTAAAGATTTAGAAAATACGCGCCGCACTAAAAGTCCGCGTATGTGAATTATCACTCCGTCCACAAGATGGCGCAACTGTGTTAATTTACGCCCAATTCCAGTATTAAGTTTGCACGCTTACTTATATCGCTTTGCCATCGGCTGTCGGAAAATTCTCCGAATTCTTTGGGCAGCTCTCTATATGATAGATAGACTAGTACCTATAATCTAAATGTTCAGTTAGGAAATACATACCACAGTTGAAAATTTCCCTTCAGCAATTTCCCCTAATAAGAAGAATGGTATGTGTATTATCTTGCGCAACCTTGTATTCGAGGTATAGAATATATACACAACGAATAACATGCAAAAAAAATTGTTAAATTTAAAAGCGCGTACCAAAATTAAAAACACACTTGCAGAAATCTTTGCTCAAAAGCGTACTGTATACGAGGTCTTTTGTGTGTCCCTGTAAATGAACGATAAATGCTATGAACGCCCTATTCTCAGGGATGCCACTGGCGACTATTTTTAATTCAATCTCGCACCACTTTTTCAATATAAAATAAATTTCACATACACTTTGCAACATGTGCAAGAGAAATACACAAAAAAATTTGTACTTAAAAAATAATGGTGCGATCAGAATATTAAAATAGTCGCCTGTGGCAGCCCTGTATTCCATAGTAATCATCTTATAATGAAATGAAGTGATTTATATAAAGAGCGTAGCCGGATAAACATTGGAAATAAACCTTTCAATCAAATTTCCTGATTTCTTGCCTAGATGTGGCTACATATCTGTCAATATATTTCCCCTATTATCACCCTATGAATATTGATATTTAATGAGTTAAAAATGTTTTCTCGATTTTATAAAAAACGGATTTCCTCAAAAACTGCTGCACGGAATTTCATGCCATTAACTGAGGATATATAGATTCCAAATATGCATAACTGGTAATTTTTGTATAATTTTATGTTTATAAAAACTGTGTGAAATAGAGAAATAAAAATTAAAAAAATAAAAATCATATTTTATGGTTATCCGAAAATTATTATTTTCTTGTAAAAAATTCCCCATATGTTCCCGTATATTCTCTATAAATGCCGAAAGTCTGTGTTTGGTACTACATATAAATATTTACAAAAATGTATAGCAAAATTATTGAAATTCCTTTTAAGGCGTTATTTGGGGCGGAGCTACTCAACTTCGACATCCGAAGAACTTTTGGAACAAAGTAAGCAGACAATATGCCAACTGATGTATTTTATATTCCATTAAACATTTATGCCATGTTTTTCAACTTCATGTTCATTTTGATATCGACAGCGTTGTGAATGTTGCTCATGTGCTCATTAAAATTTAAAATACAGCAATTCTGTAACTGTTTATTCCAAAAATTCTTCGGGTGTCTAAGTTGAGTAGCTCTGCCCCAAATAACGCCTTAAAACGAATTTCAATAATTTTACTATACATTTTTGTAAATATTTATATGTAGTACCAAACACAGACTTGAAATTTTGTGTAGCAGTTTTTTTAGAAAATCCGTTTTTTTTTAAATCGAGAAAACATTTTTATCTCATTAAATATCAATATTTATAGGGTGATAATAGGGGAAATAGATTGTCAAATATGTAGCCACATCTTGGCAAAAAATCAGGAAATTTTACTGAGAGGCATGTTTCCTATGCTTATCCGGCTATGCCCTTTCAATACATTTGAAATAGCGTAATGGGATTAAAATGTACTCCTTTATATAGATGGCAAATCTTGTATGGTGAGCATAGTAAGGTTTTTTATTTTCTTTCACGTTGCAGGGTTCGTACGCTTGAAGGACTTTCAAGCACCCTTTACCAGAATTTTAGTATTGAAATATTTGCCTTATTTCATGAAAAAAAAATAATCTGTATTCAGATATAGCAAGCGGTACTTTACGAAATTTCTGATTCTAAAGCACCTAAAATCCTCTGAATCCCTTGATGCGTACGATCCCTGCGTTAATGCTGAAATATATAGACCGGATTTATTTTTCACTTTAAATTTTCACTTTATTTGTTTATTATTCACTCCGGAATTTTCGAAAAAAAATTATTTCAAAATAAGGAAAAGCAATTTTACAGCTTTTCTCAATGAAAGTTATAAAAGTACAATTGAATTAAAAGGTTTAGCTAGAAATCTTGACTAAAAATATGTTGGATATAATATATTCCACAGTTTCTCAGGGGTTTAAAATATATTGTAGAATTATTTTGAAAAAGCAGGCCAAACCGAAACCTACCGGCAAAAGTCAAATTTTAACTCGAAACGTACCCAAACACGAAACAATTAAAATTAACCATAACTGAATTCAATATACAACGTAAAATTTACTTAAGTCTTTCGCGAGCTGTGTCCTTAAAAAAAAAAAAAAAAAAAAAAAAAAAAAAAAAAAAAAAAAACGCAATAATTTTTTCTTTTATTGGCACCAAGAACATTTAATTAAAATTTTCCTTTTATAACGTACTTGGAAATAAGCAAGTTAATAAATTAATTTCAAATTCTGGTGTCAATTCATCATTTCAACAGTTTATAACCAGGATTACACCGCGCCGGAAAGAGTTAATTTAATCCATGTTAAAGACGTTAGGAACCAGAAATATTTGAAAGAAATGAAATCAAATAGATTCTTCGTCGAAGCATGACATTAAATATGTAATGTTACACCAAACACATTTTCTTGTTAGAAACGTTTTAAAACTAGATCAAATTAACCGACGTTTTACGGAAGTTAAATTGAATGTTGGCAAGTATGTATGCATTATTTTTACTCAAAGTGTTAATTCAATATTTGCAATGTCTAGTATTAATGAAATCAGCTCACACATTTATAAATTATGTACATAATTTAATAATTATTAGAAAAAATATTAATCATTACGGAAATAAGACACGTAACCCAAAACCATTATTTGCCTCCAGAAAAAAAAATGTATTCGAAATATTTATAGTTCGACGGGAAACGAAGAGCTAGATCAATAAAAAGGTGATTATTGAGAGAGATAAAGCAGAACTTTTAATTAAAATCAACGAATTCAATAAATGTCCGCAAATATATATATTCTCATTGATTTATTAATATTGAATTATGGAAATATGATATAATTGGATTTAGTTTTCTAATTTATTGGCTTTTACAGTAATTTGGTTACACACAGCAATATATTTTATTATTATTTTTATTTAAAAAAGAAAAGTTGATGTTAATTCAGATAACACTGAAAATATCCAAAAAGATATCAGGCAAAGGCCAAATATGAGTATTCTTTTATAGAAAAATAAATATAGTTTAAACGGGAATATCTGAATATCACGGGAGCGAGAATTAAGGGGTTAAAATAGTGAAGCTTCAACCGTAACCGCTTTCGCAAGGTCTAATTACCTCCGGTCAAAGATACCACCATTAAATTTATATAGAAATTTTCTCCATAATTAAAGGCGTTATTAATTCAAAATTCCAATCATAAATAATAGGAGAAAAATATTTTAATTTTAACTGGTGTAAGTTTACTTTTGCGGTAGTCAGGTCCTTCGTTTCTGCCATATTGTGACAATCGGTGATGCAATCTGACTGTTTTACCTGTCAAACTGACACCAGAAAATATTTCCATTAATAAGACGCTTAAATAACATAAAATTTTCTATTTAATTTTACTGGTGGGAAGTTTGCCCCGGCGGTATTTTAAAACTGTAGATCCGGTTTTAAAAAAAAGCAGCCGCCATCTTGTGACAACGTCCTCAGTTACTTCACTCGCAACAGGCAGACAGTACACTATATGTCCCCTCCTCTTTATTCACAACTCCATTGTTGGCAGCTATGCGCTATTTTTTAGTGCTAAATCTTGCCTTATTTAATCGCTCACTTACCGTGACTAATTTCGGATAATATTATTATCAAAAAATATGTGTATCCTGTGGTGTACAGTTTGACACCACGGATGTAGGTTCTTGTACAGTCGAATGCAACACTAACGTTATGATTAATGTATAAAGTAGGGTTCCAAGATTGCACATTTTCCCTATAAGTTGTACGTCTTTCCCCTGAAATGGTTAAATAAGAAATAAACGTAATTAAGTTTTTAAACTAAACTAAATTAAAAAGAAAAAAAAATAAAAGCATAGTTGACATCCTTCGTATTTTCTTTTTCAATGAATTTCAAAGAGAAATCTTGTAAAAAATGATTTTTTTTTTGTTTTGTGTGTCTCTTAACCCCCGTGAGGGTCGGTGGGATTAAATATATCCCATCTAATTTAAACAAGATTCTCACTACAAAATTTTAACAAAGTTTTATATTTTTAACTTTGAAGGAAAATGGTTGGAAAATAGCTTTTCTGTATTTAAAAATAAAGATTTTCGATTATTCCGGTGAGAATCAATATTTAGAGACATTTTTGTTTGCCCCTCAAAGGGTTGAGTTAAATGTAATTAAAATAAGTAATGTATTTTCTTTTTATTTATAAAAATTCTCGTAGTCATTGGTTAAAAAGTATACGAAACTGGCAGCTATGCTTTCGCGCATTGCGAAATGATTTACTTGAATATCAAAATCATTCACTTTGACAATCCCTACTATATAAAGTGGTCATATTTCGTCCCCCCAGTTAGTTTTAAGCCCTAAATGTTGTAATTTTCGGTAAAATCCAACCAAATTTGGATTTTACATAGACAAACTACCCATGCACATAGGAACATAAGCAAGTATCCTACAAAAATTGTTTAACAATGCGAAAAATTGTTTTATCAAAACTATCTAAAAAAGGCAAAAGAAAAAAAATTATCCCAACTTCGTCCCCTCCAAAAAACCCAATACGCCGAGGCTTAACTTATAACTAAATCAAAATGTATTTCTAAATGAGTAAGTAATTGACTTTACATTAAAGTAAGGCACAAAGAAATGTACTAATTATCAGTGGAAGAATTACATAACGGAATATTAGCCATCCAGACATGAGAAAAATTGCCATTGAAAAGCATTCCTTATTTCGTCCCTGAGAGAAAAATAAGGACTGCAGGAGGGACGAAATTTCGACCGCGATACTTCGCAATATGACACAGCTTCAGTTACCGTAAGATGAACTAAACGTCCTAAAACTCACTGTATGATACTGTCAGCATCTTACCTACGTAAAACACATGCAATGAATAAGAAATAAATACTTACAGTACAGTAAATATCGTTCTACAAGCGACGTAATAAGAACTCAAGTTTTCTAAAAATAGGAAATTTGGCGTCTTTAATTTATGTATGCCACTTGGCGAACGAAACTTTCAATACTGACCCCTTTTACCTTCCATCCCCTGTGCCCTGCGCCATAAATTGCGCCACTTTCGCGGAAGCAGAGAAGTTAAGGGGGACGAAATATGGGCACTTTACCCTACCCAATAATTTTAATTTTATATGTGGATTGCACCATATACCACAATTGTTTCTCTCGACAATAAGGTCACAGCGTATACGAGGAAATGTATTGTTCCTGTCAATATATTTAAAAAAAGAAATTTATGAGAATGATTATTCATTAAGAATATATGGTATGAACAATATTTTTTTATTTACATTTCGATCCATGCGATGTATATTATCCCTTTCACATCTGATTATCAGTTACTGTATACCCGGTATATTAAATACGAAACTGCCGTACATATTTCATTCATATTTTTATTTAAACATAATTACACGATTGGAAATAATTTAATTTCCTTAATTAATTCATAATCAAATCGGCAATATTTTGCTTTCATTTTATTAATTGAGAATGCACAGGTATACTCTACAGCACAGGTATACTCTACATTTCATATATATTCATTTGTGTTTAATTTATGAAAGAAATTACTGTAATTAATTTGAATTTTTGAAGTGAACGTTGCTCTATCTAATCAAATTAATAAAAACCATAATAATAAAAATTACCATACTTTATGTTATCAGCGCGATGTTAAATCAATAATTTCTGATCAATGGAATATATTTGCTTATATTTATTGAACTCGGCTTTAATTAAAAGTTCTGCCTTCTAGTTTTTCTCACAATTCCGCGTTTTCAATGGTCGAGCACATCATTTTTCACCGAACCGTAATTATTATGAAAAAAAAAAAATCAGAATGAATATTGGTTTGCAGTGAAGCTATTTATTTAGATAATTTATTATTATTTTTTTTTTTCGTAGTGTCATTTTTCTTGTAATATTTGATACATGAAAATGTACATTAGATTTTTTTTTAAATAATTAACTTTTAGATTATATTGAACATAAGAAGAAAGTGAAGTAACTTTTTTCATTATTTTATGCGTATATAATTCTTTTGATATGAAAATTTGTTTTAATAAAATTTCATTTTCTGTTGCAGTTGCTGCTGCGTTATTGCATCTCATATACAATTGAAATATGGACTCTGTATTGGAACGCATATACATTTGAAATATGCAATTTGTATTGCAACACATATAAAATAGAGATGTCCACTTTGCATTGAAACACACATACAATACAAACAAGCACTCTGTATTGAAATACATATACAAATGAAATATGCGCTCTATATTGCAACTCATATACATTTTAAATATGAAACTCGTATACATTTTAAATATGCAACACATATAGAATTCAAATATGCATTGATGTCCAAAAATTAAGGAGCAGTGACCAGATGCTTTCGATTGTACACGGTTTGCGAATATATACTGAAATTCGTGGCGATCTGTCCTTGAACTTCGAGAATGTGAAGAACATGCTTAACCTCATATTTTCAGTGAAGATTTAGTCTTGGGAACAATTAATTTAATAATTAAAAAAATGTCTGCGATCATCCATTAAAAGAAAATACTCAAAAGGCTCTGTCACTGTAGCAAATGACTATGCGGATCATGCTTAAAATTTGCGAGCGTTTGTGTTAGCATATAACGCATATTTAGAAAGTGTGAACGTTTCTATGAAAAAGTCAAATGTTTTTTGTTTATAGAATATAGAGTTTTCAACCAACTTTAACACCACGTTCAAAAAATCTGAAAATGAACAGTTGGAGCTAATGAACATTTACTGCAATTAAAACATGAATATGTTGGATGTTTGATTTTTAACTGCGCATGCCTGATAGATACGAAAATTTTTATTCTATAATTTAATAGTCAACTATCCACGACAACTTATAAAATATGCAACAGAAAATGCTCAAAAGGGTCTGTCACTGTAGCAGATGACTATGTGGAACCTGTTTAAAGTTTGCGAGCGTTTGTGTGAGCATATAAGGCATATTTAGAAAGTGTTAGCGTTTCTATAAAAAAGTCAAATGTTTTTTGTTTATAGAATAAAGAGTTTTCAACCAACTTTAACACCACGTACAAAAAATCTGAAAATGAACAGTTGGAGCACTGCAATTAAAACATGAATATGTTGGATGTTTGATTTTTAACTGCGCATGCGTGAAAGATACGAAAATTTTTATTCTTTAATTTAATAGTCAACCATCCACGGCAACTTATAAAATATGCAACAGAAAATGCTCAAAAGGGTCTGTCACTGTAGCAAATGACTATGTGGATCCTGTTTAAAATTTGCGAGCGTTTGTGTGAGCATATAACGCATATTTAGAAAATGTTAACGTTTCTATGAAAAAGTCAAATGTTTTTTGTTTATAGAATACAGAGTTTTCAAGCAACTTTAACAAAACGTTCAAAAAATCTGAAAATGAACAGTTGGAGCAGTACACTGCAATTAAAACATGAATATGTTGGATGTTTGATTTTTAACTGCGCATGCGTGAAAGATACGAAAATTTTTATTCTGTAATTTAATAGTCAACCATCCACGGCAACTTATAAAATATGCAACAGAAAATGCTCAAAAGGGTCTGTCACTGTAGCAAATAACTATGTGGATCCTGTTTAAATATTGTCAGCGTTTGTGTGAGCATAGAACGCAAGTGTGACCGTTTCTGTAAAAACTCAAATGGTTTTTTTTTTTTTTTTTTTTTTTTTTTTTTTGTTTTTGTTTTTTTTGTTTTTTTTTTTTTTGTTTTTATAGAATACAGTTTTCAAACAACTTTAACACCACCTTCCAAAAAATTGAAAATGAACAGTTGCAGAAGTACACCGCAATTAAAACATGAATATGTTGGATAATTGACGAGATAGGGCGTTTGTATGAAATAATGTTTAACTGCGCATGCGTGAAAGATTCGAAAATTTTTATTTCAAAATTTGATAGTCAACTATTTACGCAAACTTACAAAAAGTCCTGTAAAATATCCCGAAAATTAAAAAAGATAGGAAGATATATTGAGTTGCTTTATGAAAATAGCTTTATTATAAAGGATTTATCATTAGCTCATTTCATCTTTCTGAGTTTTTAAAAATTCATATTCTCAGCAATATTAACACATATATTAATAAAATTAATAGCATTTATATTTACTTACATATATATTGAAATCGTAGACTTTAATTAAAAGTTTAGTCGTTTACTTCTCATCCAATTTCGGCCTTTATAATATTCTAGCAGATATTTCACCCAAAATATATTTATAATGAAAAATATTCTTTAAAGTGAGTGATTATTTTGAGTTATGCTTTTCAATTGCCTAGTGCTTCCCATTTTTTGTAATGATTGTCAGTTATGAATATTATGTAAATAATATTAGAATTGTGAAAATAAATATTAACACTAGAACGGCGGCGAGGGGTCATTTTGACCCTTGCCGAATGAATACATGTCGATTCGAACCAGAATTTTTTTTTTATAATATAAGATTAATATATTAAGATAATATAATTAAAAATAACTTAAATAGATAAGTTAAATAGTTTTAAGTAAAAATTCTGATGTGAAATATTTTTATAAAACTTGAGTAAAATTTCCCGCCGTTCTAGTGTTAAACAGAAAGTTAAAGTTTGTATTAGATGTAATGAAAATAGCTCTTAACGGGACTTGGGATTCTTATACCGTCAAAAATTATATATATAAATATATTATATATATATAGCTACCAAATTTTACGCATTTTTCTTACCACTAAAATTTAAAAGAAATTTTTGACTTATTTGATAGCAGATTTAGCCAATTAAATGAGATAAACATTCTTTTCAATTTTAGAGACAAGGAAAAAACGTAAAAGTTTTGAGCTATGTATATATGCATATATATATATATACAGGTGTGGGGAATTTCTAGAGCCGCTAATAGCCGCAAAATGCAACCTGCAGCCGAAAATTGTTATGAGAAAATTTAAAAAACTGCAAAAAACAGTTGATTACTATTACTGAAATTCTTTTTCATAGGTTTTTTTCTACAAAATTTATAAATTTATACAACAGAGAAAAGTTTAACCCTTTCGTGGGCTGTTGTATAAATATGTCCCACTTAAATTAAAATGCCAAATGCAACAGTGGCATCAGAATTTTTAAACGTAATTTTACTTTTATAATTTATGTGAAGAAAAAACTTTTACTTCTTATGAAACTAATTTGTTCGAAAAACCTGGTGTCACCCAATCATTTCAAGATTGCAGAAACTGACGTATTTTTCCCATGAAAGGGTTAATATAGAACAGAACTTAATATCATGTTTATATCGCAGCAATTTGGAAAGCTGCAAAAATAGCTAACTAGTAAGGAAAAAAGTTTTTGGCATATCTCTAGAGTTTTCAGTTTTCGAAGACTACCTAAAAATTCCCTCGCTCTGTCAAAAATTCACTCGCTAGTCGTTAGTAAAATGATGTATTTTCCCACCCAATAAGAAATAATTTAAAAATCATTTTTATCAACGTGGGAGTTTGGCGTCGTGCTCAATGTATTTAGAAAACTTTCAAAATACGGGTACGGTGTCTATAAATATTTAGTGAGGAAATCAACAAGCGAAAACGAATTCAAAAATTGACATTCTCACCAGAGGGCGCTACGCTCGAGTATATTGCTACGAATGAATATAAATACAGTGAGTTTTGAGACATGTATGATGCAATATAAACTACGAGAAGCTTATTTCAGACAGATAAATTTTGCGAAAAACAGAGTAAAAAAAATTACGTAAAAAAGGTTATTTTAGATACGCGGTACATTATGAATGCGCGAAAATTCAGTAATATATTTTAAATGCATTCGCACCACATATTTCTAGACGCTGTAAGTAACGCTTAGTGTTTACACTTTCAAGCAATACATTCGATGACAGCACCACCTGAAAAAATGTAGTTTTCTGGATACATTCTGAAGCAATACCGGCATGCCAGATTTCCACACTATCATACTTTTAGACACTGTGATACACGAGAAGTTAATTCCCAAATTGGCTCAGCCGAACTCAGCAATCTGATTGTTCGTTAATATTAATATTTTGGATTATTTTACTATTATTTTGATCAAATTTAACAAAAGAAATCAATTTAAGGCATTATAATTGCATCCTATTTTACATTACACAATTTCATAAGAAAATAAACATAATTTTCTACTATATAAATATAAGTTTTAGCCAATCAGGTTGCTGAGCTCGGCTGAGCCAATTTGGGAATTAACGGCTTGTTTGGAAATATGCCTTTCAGTCAAACATCCTGATTTTTTCCCAGATGTGGCTACATATCTGACAGTATATTTCCCCTATTATCACCCTGTAAATATCGATATTTAATGAGATAAAAATGTTTTTTCGATTTTTTTAAAAACGGATTTTCTCAAAAACTGCTGCACGGAATTTTATGCTATTAACTGAGGATATATAGATACTAAAGAAGCATAACTAGTAATTTTTGTATAATTTTCTGTTTATAAAAACTGTGCGAAATAGCGAAATAAAAATCAAAAAATAAATAAAAATCATATCTTATGGTTATCCGAAAATTACCATTTTCTTGTAAAAAATTCCCCATATGTGCCCTTATATTCTGTATAAATGCCGAAAGTCTGCGTTTGGTACTACATATAAATATCTACAAAAATATATAGTAAAATTATTGAAATTCATTTTAAGGCGTTATTTGGGGCGGAGCTACTCAACTTCGACATCCGAAGAATTTTTGGAACAAAGTAAGCAGGCAATATGTCAACTGATGTACTCGTATTTTATATTCCATTAAGCATATAAGCCATGTTTTTCAACTTCATGTTCATTTTGACATCGACAGAGTTGAGAATGTTGCTCATGTGTTCATTAAAATTTAAAATACAGCAATTCTGTAACTGTTTATTCCAAAAATTCTTCGTGTGTCGAAGTTGAGTAGCTCCGCCACAAATAACGCCTTAAAATGAATTTCAATAAACATTTTTGTAAATATTTATATGTAGTACTTTCGGCATTTACATAGAATATACGGGTACATATGGGGAATTTTTTACAAGAAAATGGTAATTTTCGGATAATCATAAGATATGATTTTTATTTTTTAAATTTTTTATTTCGCTGTTTCACACAGTTTTTATAACGGAAAATTATACAAAAATTACCAGTTATGCATCTTTGATATCTATATATCCTCAGTTAATGGCATGAAATTCCATGCAACAGTTTTTGAGAAAATCCGTTTTTTAAAAAATCGAAAAAACATTTTTACCTCATTAAATATCAATATTTATAGGGTGATAATAGGGGAAATATATTGTCAGATATGTAGCCACATCTGAGCAAAAAATCAGGAAATTCGATTGAAAAACATGTTTCCAATGCTTATCCGGCCATGCCCTTTGTCAAACACTTGAAATACATGAAAAGAATTCGCAATGGAGTTTCTTTTAATTAACAAATTTTAATTTCGTAGAGTAAATTTTCAATGGAGAACGTTTTTCTTTGTCTGATAAAATACCTGTCTTAAATAAAGAAAAGAATAGTATAAGACGTTTCTGGTATGAATGAGAAATTTTGAAATAAAAAAGGGCGAAATTGGACTCCTGGTGTTTGTACCTCAACACGTCACTTGCGCTCATATACTCCTATACAATAAATGTTTGTTACAGTGTCCTGTACCAACCCTTGAAGTTTGTACCATGAATTTAGAATCCCCCTGTATTATTTTTCCTGAAAAATCCCCTGACCTGTACGAATCCTGAAATGTTTCATAAATATTCAATATATAATATATGGTGGATTTTAGAGTGTTAAGTGAACATAAATATCTATCTGTTTTTGTTGAAAGAAGACTATTTTTCTGTGTGTTATACAATAGACGCTCGTTATAACGACCTTTTGCATGCCAAAAATGAGAGTCTTTATAATGAAACGTCGCTATAACAAAAGTGAACGAAAAAAACTCTAATCATGTGCATGAAAATTAAGGTTTCTAAGGAAATTTTATAATACAACATTACTACTAAATTATTTTTACTTTATTATCAAATAAACATTGACAATGAGAAATTATAAAAATCAATTTAAGAGCATGATTATGTATTTCTAAAATAAAATTTAATGTAAATGTTAAATCATACACACACAAAAATTAACATTTATTTTCTACAAAAATAATTCGAAATAGTTGTTTATTTTTTGTGCATTTGATATTTTCTTTGAACGAAATTTTTCATCTCAATTAGTTAATTTTAATAAGTAATTTTGTGTTTTCTTGTCTTTAAAAAATGTTTTAAATTGTCATTTTAAGACATTTTACAATAGGCATCAAAGCGCAATAAGCAGTGAGTTCTCGGCAATGAGTTCTTTGGTAAAGAAAATGGTAATCCTTTTTGGGGGAAAAAAATCTGGAAGGAAGTTTAATTCGGTCGCTGTATTGGGGAAAGAGCTGCTGGCCGGACATTATATTGAATTTTAAAATAACATATCATAAAAGGGATATATTTCGGGACATTTTGCATAGGTCGTTATAACTGAACGGGTGCTATAATGGAACGGTCGCTATAATGGGCGGTCGTTATAACGAGCGTCGATTGTATTACTAAATTTTAAAAAAATTACGTGTGCAAGATACAGTTTTGTTTTTAAAACATAACATTGCACTAAATAAACAATTTTTGTGTCCAGGTTAAGTAAAATACTCTCAAGCGTAATTAGGTACCAAAAGTTTTGTTTTACTTACAGAAATACTTTTGTAATCATGATCATGTGATTCCAATATTCTGCTCAAAAAGTGGCTAAAAGTTTAAAATAAGCAATAGAAACTAATTTTTTATTATATGAATTAAAACAAAATATGGAATAAAGCAGAAACATGTATCTATTACTGCATTTAAAATTGTGTTTTTGTAATGTATACTTTGTACGGGAAAAATAGAAAATCTCTCAATTTTTTTCACTTTTCGACATTTTGGCAGTAGGGGAGGTTTGATACATAGGGAAGGTTGATACATTGACAATTTTTCTCAACAAATGGCATTTACAGCCATTCTAACACATGGGAAGGCTTCTTTTATTTGCTGAAGCCGTCATTAGCTGGACTTAGCAGTGAAGAACTGACAACGTTTTTTATCTTTTAATTTTGAAGCCTTTTGGAATGTCAATCTAATTTTTTTTAAAGCTGATTTTCTTTTATAACTCTTATTATTGTGAAGGTAATATCTTGGAATTTTTTTTATTTGTAAAGCACATTGATAGGGTAAGTTTTACCAGAAAGCAGTTTGTATTTTGCAACTGCATTTATACAAAGTGATTGAAAATCCAATAAGGCGTAATAGGGAGAAATGATACATTAGTGCTGGGGAGAAGAGATACACTTGTATATTGGAAATTTAATATTTTTTTATGTTGTAAACTAATATAGGACTGTAATATTCATTACTGTTTTACAGCAAGAGCTACTGAAATTGGTAAGGAAGGACAAAGAGACTATTCATAGACATTATGTAGGTTAAATAGAAAAGCAGTGCAATGATAGATGGTTAGTTCGCTTTGCTCGTCATGTAGAATTAAAAAAAAGTTTAAAAGGCCAGAAAGGGGAGATGTTTCTATAATTGACGAAAGGAAAATTAAAAAAACATTAAACCCACCCGATTTTACTTATCAAAATGATAGATTTATTAGCTTTTCTTTAACTATTTCAAGAGTGGTGGTATGTTTATGAAACCATTTAATTCTAATTACCAGACGCCACATTGGCACCAGTATTTTGGTAAATTTTTTTCCATTTAATATGAAAGTGAAATTAGCCCTTTTTTTATTTCTAATTAAATTTTTTGTAAAATTCCGGTGCCATTCATTTATTCAACACTTTAGTATGGAAAATGCTTTACCCTGAAAGGGTTAAAGAAATCTTAAATGTGCTAAACTTCTGTTAAATTGTTTGAAAATAAGCAATGATCACTTCATTTTTCCTTGCAACAAGATCTCTTAGGGTTTTTTTTTCATTATTTATTTTCTAAAAAGTGTGTTAATAGAATTGTTTAAATAATAGCAATTGTTTAACACTAGAACGGCGGGAAATTTTACTCAAGTTTTATAAAAATATTTCACATCAGAATTTTTACTTAAAACTATTTAACTTATTTATTTAAGTTATTTTTGTGTAGCATATCTTACTCTTATATTATAAAAAGTTTTCTGGTTCGAATCGACATGTATTCATTTGGCAAGGGTCAAAATGACCCCTCGCCACCGTTCTAGTGTTAAATATTTTTGTGAAAAACATTTCTGAAACAAAAATATGTCAATGTCATTTCTTTTTTAAATTTGTCTTAAATGTTTCAAGATTTATCATAAAAAATTGTATGACACATAAATTGAATTGTCTGCATTTTTGTTTCAATTTACATAACAATGTATCAAATCTCCCTTGCTAGTGTATCAATCCTCCCCAGCAATGGGGAGATTTGATACAGTCGTAACCATTCACAATAATTGGGATATATTTCTTTTTATGATTATTTTTTAAATTCACAATATTTTTAATAAATGAATAAAAGGTCACTTTATAAGAAATCACGAAAAATTTGTTTAGAAATAGGTTTTTAAGGTTTGTAAAAAATTAGTAAAAAAAAGTGTATCATATACCTCCCCTACCTCCCCTACCTCCCCTACAGAAGTCGTTCACAGTGTTGGCATATGTTACGGTTTTTTAATTCAGTAATTTCGAGTTCAAACCAAAAGTTTTAATATTAATTTTCATTTATTTTGTTCACAAAACATTGTTCATCATATTGCCCTGATTAGTCTCTCTTTTGGTTATTGTGGCTTTTGCTGCCTCCTTTTAGCTTTTCCTGCCCATGCTTGGCGAGTGTAACTCTGAACAGTGCTAACTCTATCTCTCTTTTTAATCCTTTTATAGTAGTTTTATAACTACCGTTACAGCATTTAAATATTCTTTAAGATATTTAAGATTTTTACTCATTTTAAGTAGTTCTAATTTACAATTAAATTTTTCCGAATGGCTCACAAAATATAAGTTAGTTCATCGCCTAGACAGGGTGTTAAACTCTTACGAGCTAGGAAACCCCTAAATGCTGCTCACATGTCCGGAACCTGATCATTACTGTAATAACCAAAAAGCGCTGTACAAACTTTCTGAGGAGAATTTAGAATTACTTAACGATAGTTTTATAAATACACAATGTATACTTTAAACTCTTAACGGTCGGATTAAACTACGGTTTAATCCCTTGAGAAGCACCGGTATATATTATATACCACCTACGATTAATGAAGTTTTACACCAGAAAAATTTTATTAAATTTTACTTTTTCAAGTTTGGTGGAAAAAAAGCTGTGAAATTGCTTTTAATTATTTTAAAATAGAATTTTTCAAAGATTCCGGTGGTAATTCAGCATTTCACAAATCAAATTTAATTGCTTGCCCCTCAAGGGGTTAAAAATTGAAATTGCTTATTGACGCAACTTTTTTGAAAACGAAATATTCAACTTATTTAATGATAGGTAAAATGATACCATAATGAAGCTAACTACACTGCAGTCGAACCTCTATTTAACGAAGTCGCTAAATCCCGGAAAAAAGTTCGTTATATGGAAAAATCGTTAAATAGAGATTCACCTTTTAAAATACTTTAAACTACATAAAATAGATTTTAAATTCATAAACACTAAATATTTTTACTAAAAGTAATTAATCACATTTTTAAAAATAAATTATATCGATTTGTTTTACTTATTTTACCCACCAATATCCATCATCATTTCTTTTTTTCTATGTGTTTAAATCTTTGAAATCTGCAAGTAAAACAAAACACTGTCCGGGAATACACTGTATTTTCTGTTTAAAGTCAATACTTATACATTAAAATTAACGAATTTTAATGACATTATCGTATTTATTATTATTATAACAAATAATTTTTACCATGCATTAGCATATGTATCCTTAAATTTAATTTCTGAAAAACTGTTAATTTTATCTGAGTTTTCTTATTTAAAAAAGTGCCTTCTCTCATAATACGTCTCGCATCTTTACAATGCACCAAAAACCCCTTCATACGTATTTTCTTCTAATTACAATTCGCGTCGGATTGTTTCAAAAGATTTTAGCATTTTATCATACGAAGTTTTGTTAATTCCTGCTTAATGTTAATTTCCATCATCATCATATTCGTCTTCATCGCAATTCATTGCTGTATTGTTTTTGTTTTTCACACTGTCGAAAATATCCAATTCGGATAGTGTTTCCGAGGCCTCAAATTCCGAATTAAGTGAAATACAATCATCAATCACCACATCATGGTTAATTTCTTCTTTTTTTCTCATATGTATCCACATTTTTTTAAGTTACTCTAAGGGATTATCATCTTCGTCCTCCGTACTTACCGAATTCTCACTGCTGACAAAGAAGGCGCCTTGTAAAACCAGTTCAAGGCCATTGAACATCATAAAATGTGTTTAAAGAAAGAATAAGTTTGAAATGTCCAGAAATATTTTGAGAAATGGGGAGAAAAAAAAAATTGATCACATGAAAATGTTCGTTAAATAGGGAATGTACTTCGCTATGTGGAGGTTATTTTACGAAGAAATTCGCAAAATGTTTTTGGTTCCAAGGAAAAGTTCGCAAAATAGAGAAATTCGCAAAATAGAGATTAGTTAAATAGAGGTCCAACTGTATTTTATAAAACTGGTGGGAATCAAACAATCTGAATGTAAGACACAGCCCGTGAATATCCTGGAAGCGAGAATTAACCCCTTAACCCGAGATCTACCGGGAATTTTATTCAAGTTTTAATAAAACGTTCTACACCAGAATTTTTATTTAAAACTATTTAACTTATTTATTTACCTTATTTTTGTCTGGTTTATATACTTAGTTTATTTTAAAGAAATTTCTGGTTTGAATGAATATTTTGTATGTACCTGTCGGGTCCGATGGACCCGTCTGGTAGACGGAGGGTTAACGGTCGCATTAAATTGCGGTTTGAAAATTCAAATTGCTAATTGGCACCACATTTTTGAAAAAGAAACATTCACCTTATTTAATGACAGGTAAAATGTTACCATAATAAAGCCAATTACATTATTTTATGAAAATGGTGGGAATCAAACAAAAAATAATAAAATGAATAAAAGACACAACCCGTGAATATCACGGGAGCGAGAATTAAGGGGTTAAGGGGTTAAAAAGCTCACCGCTTTGCTCAAAAGGTGATGAAAATAATAAAATAAATGTTACATGTTAAAAATATACATTTTATTTAAAAATTCTTAGTTATTTCAGCCTTTATTTCCACATGACATCACCAGGTAATATTTGAATAATTAACAGCTGTTCATTCATACAAATACATCACTTCGTTTTGAAACGGGAGACCAAATAATTATTTATTTACATAGTTTTATATTTGGCGCATTATTGGTCAGCGGCTGGTATAATCTTAAGAGCAGGGATGATATTTCCGCGTTTTTGCACATCAGTATATTGTTGGAGAAAATGCTGTTCTCTTAAATCGCAAAAATGTTCCGATTAAATGAAATATTATTTTCTCTAACAAAATACTGGTGCGCGAAAATGCGGAAATTTCATCCCTGCTTAATGCTTTCCAGCACAAACAAATTTTGTTGTAAAATGATAAAATCCTCGACTAACACCGGAATTTACATACGACTTTTTTCAGAAATTAAAAATTTGTTACTTTATACTTTCATTGTTAATGCAAAATTTTAATAAAATATTCTTGGTGCCTTTTGTGAGTTTGGAATTAAAATTACTAATCCCGATCCGGCCACACTGTGTCGGAAAGGCTTAAGAGTCAAACACCCTCTTAAAAAAAGTGTTAGGATAAAGTTAAATGATTTTATATAATTTGTTATAGTATATTGATTTTTGAAGAATATTGAAAAAAACAAAAAAATAGTTTTTAAAACACCTTGACTAATTCATCTATCATAACTACTGGCACAGGTAACAGAACCTGATAACGCAGGGACAAATCTCAGCCGCTATTCTATTTCTGATTAGTAATCGTGGGCTTATATAAACGAAGAATTTATGTCATAAATAAAGCCAAAATTAATATTCAGGAAAAATGGTGATGTTTTGCATTTGCAGTAAACAGACACTAGAAGGCAGCAGTAGCAGGTTTCACCTTGCCACTTGGGGATGAGGGACCGGTATACATGCCACGTAACGTGTTCAGAATCCTTCATTATTCTCACCAATTATTTTTTTACTGTAAAATTTACCTTATTTGATCAGAGCATTTTCGCGATTGAATTAGAGAAAGTTTTCTGTTAAGAAAAACCGGTGTTAAAAGATTAAAAATTAAGCAAGGGGATCTCGTTGCGAAGGGGTTAAACAAAAATCTTTATAGAAAAATTCCTAGTACTCAGCCAACTTAACACATAGTGGCCAAACCCCGAGTCTAACGCGAGAGCTTTTTTCTTTGCAATATTTGATTTGGCATTAATAAAAGAGGAAAATTAAATTAACCTTATTTAACCCCTTAATTCTCGCTCCCGTCAATATCACGGGCTGAGGTGTCGTTCGTTATTTCTCGCTACCGTCCTATTTCCGGGCTGGAGATTTATTGCTGGAAAAACTTCTGAAACCAGAAAAATTTAACTGGCATTTCGGTGTGAAGTCTTTGAATATAGCTGTTTGGGTTTGGCTTTTGCGCTGTCTGTAATGTTGGGCTTTGCATTGCATGTTTCGAAATATATAACACTCGAAAGATAATCAAATTTAATGTATATATCAAATATAATGTATATACAAATTTAATAATCAAAATTTAATGTATATATATTATTTCAAATATTATTTGTAAAAATGTGTGTGATGATGATAAATAAAGATCTAAGATGTTAAAAATAAAGGTTTTATTCGCATTAATTTGTACTGTGTAAAACAAACATTATGACACAGAATTATCGCATGATGGCTTTCCTACAAATATGAATTTGTTCTATAACATCTTTTTTTTTTTCGCCTTAAAAAAAAAACAAAAAACTAATTGCATATTTTATTTAGAGACCTTATAATTATTCAATTTTTGTAATAAAATAAATAGGTACTTTTTCGATGGTTCTTCCAAATATTCAGCGATCGTGAAGGGGTTAAGTAGAGCATTTTCGAAATTGTGTAATTGAAGATAACTTCTTTTAGAAAAGTGGTGCCATCCGAATAAAATTTGTGTAAAACTCACTGGAACGGAAAGGATTAAAAGTCGAATTTTTCAAATTATTTTACAGAATTTGATTTAAATTCTTACTAAAAATGATATATATCAGGGTTCGTACGGGTCCTTGAATTTGAAGACCAAGAAATTCTTCGCCACCAGTATTTTTTTATAGAAATTATCTCCTTTAAATAAGACGAAATTTCGCGCGTTTGAAGTACATTTCTTTTTTCATAAAAAGTACTGGTACACTACTTTGAAAATAACGGTACCCGTACGAACCCTTGTGATGTAGTAATCACATTTATTATTTATTTTTTTAAATTGTAATGCAGCATTATTATCTCACGTTTTAAACTATTTATTTTTGACGCAAAACATCGTTCAAATCGCTTTTTTTCTTTCCTTTTTACCGCATGTAACAGAAGGTTTTGATTTCAGATTTCCCCCTTCCTCTGTTCTATTTTTAGAAACAGCGTGACGTCGACCGCGTCATATTGGAGGTGTGTCTCCCCTCTTGCCTTCTGACCTGTTTCGTTTTCTCCGTGCTGTCATTCGTTCTACAATTCATAATACGTAAATTTAATTTAACGAATAGATTTAAATCATTTCTGGAGGTAGTTTTGTAAACCCCTTTTATGTAGTATATATATCAATGCAGCCAGTTTTTTAACAGATTTTAAGATTTTAAGATTTTAAGATCAGATTTTTAAGAATTACGAAAGTTTTAAGATGTATTTTTGACAACGTGATTTGTCGTTTGAATTTCGGGCCTTTGCGCCTAAATTCATAGAGCGATGTTTTCAATAGCTATATCTCGATATCTAAAAGTTTATCTTCGGTCTCTGGCTTTTTAATTTAACGCATATTTGATTTCGGACTTTTATTATCAAGACCTTCTTTAAAAAGTGATTTTAACCAGCATTCATCTTTATCATGGAATTACTTGAATTTTTTAATAATTCTACGTGGAACGTTCTTCTGATGTCTACGATGACCTACCTACTCCTAATTGCCTTCCACCTCTCAAATGAATCAACGAATAAATAAGATTTTTATAACTGCTGTCTCTTCAATGTGTCTACTGTTGTCATTTAAGTAAGACTATTCCTTTTATTTTTACTGCAAGTCAACCTTATCATCTTAGCTATACGATCACTCTATTTTCGGCACTCCAGATTGTTTATTTTATCCAACAGCAAATTAAACTCTTTTTATTTACTTAATCCTCATCAACATTTTTAAAACGTCACAACACTGTATATGTTTGGATTTTTTTTTTTTTTTTTCATTTAAATAAGTTTTCGAAATATAAAATCTAAACAGCCAAGCATTTTAAAATCTTTACACGATTTATATAACAAACAAGCAAATATAAATAAATGAATAAAAAGAAATATATTTTATAGAGAGGTGCAAATATGTGGATATGAAATGTATTTCCATTTTACATATTTTTCCAATTTTACGAACTTCAAAGGAAATAGATGAACAAAAATAACAAAGTTGCATAAAAATGCATATTTCGTGTAGCTAAAAGAAAATTGAAAACCTATATATCTTTTTTTTTGAGGAAGTTTCGAATTTTTCAGCATATTCTAAGGTTTCAATACAAATATATCAGCATTTTTTAGTCCATGGCTGTAGATTCTTTTTATAAAAAGAACGTATTTAAGGGACATATTTAGAGCAAAATTTTCTGTTTTTGTATGACGAATATATGGATATTTTTATATGAAATAAAAATAATATTCTCTTCTAAAACTGTTTATGCCGTAGAAAATATGTTACATTCAATGAATCCTTTAAAAATTATTTCTTATCAATTGAGCTAATAGATTTAACATTCAGACTTTAAATAAAATAAACGTACAATAAACAAAATATCAAAATCACAAAATAAATTCCTAAAAAGTAGATGTTTTTACCCTTTTCTGGCACTGGTTTTCTATATATGATTCTATTTTTATATTCTACAGCCACCACTATATTTAAAAAGTAAATATTTTAGCACATTTATCTTGCACACGTTGTTAAAGCGCAAGTAAAAGTGTTTCTTAAAAAAAATAGTTGAAAATTGAACCTCAAACGTTCTAAATGAGGTTCGTTGGTACTATGGAACTAATAAAGAGAAACTGACATATTCTAAAAATAGTGAAGCTTTAACTGTAACCGCTATCTCATGAATTGTTGACTGCCGGTGGAAACTTCCACCAGTAGATTTATATCGAAATTTTCAACTTATATAATTGCCTTAATATTTCAAAATTTCAGTCGTAAATAATGGTAGAAACAGATTTTCATTTTTACTGGTAGGAGTTTACTTTGGTGGTAGTTAAACCGTGCGTTTCCACCATATTGTGACAGCCATGGATACAAACGGACAATTTTACAAAGCATACTAACACCAGTAAAAATAAATAGAAATTTTTAGGACATTTTTGAGAAAATTTTCCATGAATAAGACGTTTAATTAAGACGAAATTTCCTATTCAATTTTACTGGTGAGATGTTTGGTCGGCGGTAATTAGAAACTGAATATTCGATTAAAAAAACAAACACCCGCCATCTTGTGACAAAATCCTCAGTTACTTCACTCGCAATTGGTAGACAGTACACTATATGTCTCGTCCTCTTTATTCATAACTCCATTGTTGGTACTATAACTAGTTTTATAAATATTTAAATCTTGGTGCAGTAGCTATTGCAGTCTTATGCAAAAACGCATAAATACAAAATTTATTACGATTCTATATATTAAACTCAGTAATACGGAAATAACAGGACTGCATCTTAAATAGGATGTCATCACCATGGCAACTTAGAATCATTGCCTATCAAGGGATATCGTGGAATTAATTACGTATAATAGGATTTAATAAAATGAAGGACCTTTTATTAAATCTTTTAAGTTTTGATTAGATTTTTATAAAAATGACTCGACAACATTCCGCAACAGTTATATATATTAAATTTCAAACGATTCGATTGGGTAGTTTTTGCGCTGTTATAGGCGGACAGTCAGACTGACCAGACGACGACTATACAGTCTGGCCAGTGGGCTACTATTTTAAAATTCATATATCTTGATTGGCACCACTTTTCTGAAACGCTAAAAATCCCCTTGTGTTCACCTTAATAAATTTGTCATTAACCCATTACTCGCTGACGTTGCGTTGACGCAACAGTCAAAATAATTGCTCATGCAATCAATTAATTACATTGACAGTATTGAATCTAATTCATCATCATCTTTCATCATTATTTCATCATTAATTTTCATCTAATATTTTAGAATTAAAAAAAAAAAAACATGTCTTTCTTATTTGCAGAAATTTTGCTATTTTAGTAAAGCGAAATTCACCTTACTAAATTTGTGGTGGGAAACGACTTTCATTAAGAAATGTGAAAATTTCTACTTTATAGTTTTGGCGGTTAATGGGTTAAATAAGTCGAATTTTACTATTTCAAAAAAGTTGTGCCAATAAATATATCTGAATTAAAAAAAAGTAGCCCACTGCTAACACTGCGACTATCGGTTTCTTGTTTTCGTTAGTAACGAAATATTTTATATTTTAGACATAATCTGTGCCTTATCCAATCGTAGAGTTTTTGAATAGATTACTGTAAAAATACTATAAGGGATTACTGATATTTAAAATTGAAATGTCGTTAAATGACGCCCGTTCGGAAGTGGTTAAACAAGCCACTTTTCAGAACAAATATCATCCGAGACAAAAATTACTTTTAAAAGAACATGAATGTAAATCAGAGCAGAACCGGACTAGATAGTTCAGTCGAAACGATATAACGCACGTTCTTCTTTGACCTTTTGCATTCCACTGACATCTATTGACATCTGATCTCTACTGACATCTGACTTTCAGCGGATTTGTGATTAAACTTATAGGGATGCCACAGGCGACTGTTTTTTTATTCTATTCGCACCACTGTTATAAACAAACAGATTTTGTAATATGTTTCTCTTTCACATAATATCGAGCAGTATGTCAATAATCTCTGTGTTGATAAAGTTGTGTGAAGTAGAATTAAAAAAATTGTCCCATGTGGCAGCACAGGGTGTCTAGTTTGGCCTCCACTTTTAGTTAGAAATTTTGGATTCACACCAGAAAATACAAAAAGTATTTTGAGATTTATTTAATGACACTACTACTTCTGACGGTTTTTCGAGGAGCCTGGGGCCACTGCCCCACATCCCCGACAGTAACACAATGGAAACCTAACAGGAACTGAATCATGGCAGTACTGGGAAAAAATGCTTAAAAATGGGGGGGGTTTGCATCTGAAATAAATTCTGCAGTGTAATATTGTCTTTATTACTTAAGTAAAAATTCTTCTTTAAAAAGTACTGGTCTGAAGTCGGAATTCCGGGATAAAAGTGGAGGCCAAACTGGCAACTCTGTTGCAGCCCTGAACTTACAAGGAAGGTCTCCATACGGACATACTCCGAGAAATCTGTAAAAAATATAGAATGTTCTACTCACGAGGACAAATATGTTTATAAAAAGTTTTCGGCGGAAACTCGATAGAGCGTCCGTAAAAAAATAATGAAAACTTCGATATTTGGCGATTTATCACTGGTTGGCGATGGAATAAAATTTCGAAAAAACTTTTTTATGTCAAATATTCTTTAAAATAAAACTGTCTCATATAGAACTTGTTTAAATAAATTTAATTTAAAAAACTTTAGTTTTGTCAGTTTTAGTTTGATTTAACTATAGTTTTGTCATATATATATATTTTATAATGAAAGTTAACTATCAAATTTTATGAATTAAAACAAAATTTAAATTAATTAAAAAGGTTTCAATCTCAAAATTAAGTCCAATTAACCACTGTCGATAAAATTTTGTTGCTATGGAATCAACGACTTCTTTGATATTGAAATGAATAACTGCAGCATTCTTCATCTTGCCTTTATTTTGGAATTCGCTTAAATATATGAAAATATTTATTATATATGGAATTGTTTTTAAAGTAATAAAATTAAGTAACAACCAACATAAATATGGAATATAAAAAATGTATTTATTAAACTCTCTTATTGTTTAAGTTTAAATCCATTAAATATTATTTACACGCATTCTAAAAATCAATTAACAAGCATTTTTCAGGTGCATTAAAATCGTTTGTTTTTGGCAAGGAAAGTACTCGTCGTCAAATCGCATGACGCTCCAAATACTTGAAAGTATTCGAGTCGTTATGTGTATGCAAAATTTCAAGTCTCCAACATACATAATTTCTGAGAAAGGGCTCTGTGACAGACGGACAGACAGAAAGACAAAGGAGTGAGACGAATAGGGTGTCGTGAGATGAAAGAAACCCTAAAAAGTCCCAAATTTTACAGTTTGTGTTAAAGGTAAGTGCTCTATAACACAGTATTCTTTTGGGAACTGCTTTTAGTATTGCATACATTTAAAGAAAGGATGCATGATTCAATTTCTCTTTCTGAAATATTAGTTAAATCAATTCTAACAAAGTGCTTTATTTTGCCGCTTGAAGTGTAGTGGAATATTTTTTATATCACCTAAATTTAATCAAGATTTACATTGGAGTTTTTGAGCAAAATTATACTTTTATAACTTTAGTGAAAAAGTAAAAGGGATGTGAAATTGCATTTCTTTGTGTTCAAGAAAATGATTTCGAAAAATCAGGTGCGAATACAACAGTGAAGAAACACAATTACTTCCACCGAATAAATTAAGTCAGTAAATGTGTTGTATCAATAATGATAATCTTAAGTCTTCAAATATCACTATGAATACCATCGATAAAATTAGTACAACTATTTTTTAAAGTCTCATAGTTAGAAATTTCTACTATCTATATTATAATGTGTCAGTCCGTAGCACTGGCGTCATTTTTCTAATGGCAACACTTGCTGATAAAATTTAGGTTTTGCATTTTTCGCTACTGAATTTTTTTAAACTTCTAAACCTCGCACATTTCGAATTTTTACATCGTCGTACAGATAAAAAAATGCACTTTTAAATGTAATCTGATTAAAAACTGTATCTCAATTTACTCATTTATTGCGGCTTTTAAAATAATTTTCAACATATATATTTTTTAATTTATCTCCACCACGAGCAAGCCCTATTACCAAGAATCGCATTCTATAGGGAAAATTTTATTGTTCCTACCACTTTTTTTGAAAATAAGATCTTCATCGTACTTTTCTGTAGGATATTTTAAATAAAATGATCATGAAGATTACTGATTAAGGGTTCTGCTAGGAACAATAAAATTTTCCCTACACAAAGCGACCCCTGCATTACGGAAGAATTTTAGTTCACGTAACACTTTCCGACGCGGAGTAATTTTGTTTATAAAATGATGAAATGATGGGATGACATCATACTTTATAAACAAATTTATTAAAAAATAAGAGCTTACTAACTTTCAAGTACAGTAGAACCTCGATTATCCGAAGTAATTGGGACCGACCCTCTTTCAGAAAATCGAAATTTTCGGATAATCGAGAATACTTCAATTTTAAGATTAAGGAGAAGTATATGCATTATTTCTTATTATGGCAACAATTGCTTAATAAATATAAAGCAATATCAAAATAGAAGCAGGAATAAATTACCTGAATTTAATTTTGAAACTAAGTACCTTTTGCACATTTCACAATGGTTTGAAACAATGTTCTGTCTGTCACAGTTTCAATTGTCTTTGCTTTGAAGCTCTATCACGGAGTTTTTTAACATTATTAGTGTAATCAGTATCACAGCCTTTCTACTACTCTAGCCATGCCAAAGTTTTTGCAAAACATTCAAAAGCTTCGAAATTGCTAATTTGTGCCTTCCACTCCGCAGCTTACGGGAGCTCAAGTTTAAGTCAAAAGAACTCTAAGAAAGGGGATCAAAAGTACTTATATGTACTAGTATTTCGGAAAGGATCGCTTGCACACAAGGAATATGATAATTAAAAAAAAGAAAGTAAAAACCTTTAAAAATGGATTTTGCACACAAGGAATGTGATGTTAAAGAAAAAAAAAACCCTTTAAAAATGGATTTCGGTTAACCGAAAGTTTCGGTTAAAAGAGTTTCGGATAAAAGAGGTTATACTGTACTTTATAAAAGGAAAATTTTAATTAAATATTCTGGGTGCCAGTAAGATAAAAATTATGTGTCCTTTTTTAAGGACACCGCCCGAGAAAGGGTTTAAACAGGGTTAGTACAGGGGCTTACATTTTCCTTTAAAAGAAAAATTTCATTGTGTGTAATGGAATATTAAATATTAAGAAATATTTCTTATAGAAATACTGGTATTGAAAAGGAAGGATGTACTTGTTAACATTTAGATCCTGTTAAAATTTAGTTTGACTTTATTCACATAATACTCTTTTAACCCCACAGCCTACGATTTGCAATCAACAGCCTGGGTCCAAAATATAAACAAAATCGCGCAGCTGTCGAGCCATTCAACGGTTCGGCAAATCGGTACTAAGTTGTACCAACCGCGCCCGACTTACGGAATGTAACTACATGTGTAAGATACAACTGGTCAAATTTTGTGGCATATTTTAGAAGTAATTACAACCTGATGTAATAATTGTGGTATCTATACCACAAAAGGTTTATTAGTAATCCCGTTAGCCGTTGCCATCGAGAAACTCAAGGTCAGAGGACACGGGTTGTGACGTCATCACTAATCGACCGACTTCTCACTAATGTTGGAATTCATACCGGAACATTTTGAATAGCAATTTTATTTTACTTCATTTGTTGAATATATATCAACGTATAAAACCATGCTAATTCTTTAAACGTACTGGTGAGAATTCGGAATCCCTAAATGAATATTCAGCCAGATGCGGAATGCCACGGTGTTGCCGAATTTGGCTGATTTTTTATTGAGGGATTCCAAATTCTCACCAGCAAGTTTAAATAGTTATTATTGTTTTGTAAGATGATAGATGCTCCACAAATAAAATAAAAGAAAAATGCTATTCAAAAATTTCCTGCGTCAATTCCAACACTAGTGAGAAGTCGGTCGATTAGTGATGACGTCATGACTCGTGTTCTCAGGCCTTGAGTATTTCGATGGCAACGCGTTAGCCCGTTGCCTCGATCATAGTACCAGTGGTCATGCCCGTAATATTCACATTTGGCCCGACCAATATGTACTATGGGCCAGACCCGTGATAATTAGTTTTGGCCCGTATACGAGACCACGTGTTTCACACGTTGTTGTAGGTTAAGAGGTTAAAGAAAAAATATTGATCGAGTAAATTCTAAGATAAAGTGCACTGACGGTGTTACAAAAACCTGTTTTAACCCTTTCAGTGCGGAATTTTTGTTACTGGTTTTGGTTGTAGCCAAATTACTGCACTACGCAGACGCAATACGTCATCACTGCTAAGCCCATGACGCACTACAGTGAGCACAATACAAGCTGTGAACGCCTAGGCGACTTTTTCGACGCTTACTGTAGGCTACAGCACCAAGATGTCGACATTAGTCGACTCCCGCACTAAAAGGGTTAAAAGTATAGAATATCATAAGGACATTTGAGGAGCTCACAAACATTGTAGACCAAGTCCATTTATCTTTATTGTGAATAATAACGCTTTAAAGTTCTTAATAAATAATTAATTAGGGTCAAGTGATTTAGAAGGATTATACAGTCGGACCTCGTTATTCCGACACCCGGTTTTCACGTCACTCCGCTTATTACATCAGTTTTTCAAAGTCCCGAAGTATAGGATTTTATTATACTGAAACTCTGTATTTTACGTCGTTGAATAATTTTCAACTCCGGATATCCCGTCAGTTTAGGAAAATTGTCCATTTTTCATAATCCATCTTATAAGCATGGAAATTAAGCGGTAAGAAATGTCTTAGTCAAACTTTTCACAAAAGTGTCTAAAATACCAATTGAGATGAATGAGAAAATTTACTTCAATCTTTTATCTGAATAAATAAACCCACACACTATGAATTACACCATAAAGCTCCAAACAGACGTATCAGGCTACTCGCTGTCTTTTTGTTCTGGCCAGGCGGCGCTTTCTTGTGGTTACGCGGCTTTCTTCAGCCGACTAAAACCGAAGCATTGCATTGCATTGAAACGATCGGAAATTATCTAACATCCATTTCTGAAACAACGAATATTGATTACAATTCGTTGTATAATATTGAAAAAATAATTATAGGAAGCACCTCTAGGGATAAGCAAACCTTTATTCATCACTATTTCATGTAACAGTAAAAAAACAAGTCATCATAAATCTCTTGTTTATGCTTTTCAATTTTGTTTAATAGTAATGTATTATTGCTTAAAACGGCAAAAACAGTTGTGAATTTAAAATTGTCTTAAATTAATTAAAAATAGAGCTTTTTATAAACATATTTTTCTCCAATTCCGGTTGCGCAACACTCCGCATATGACGACATTTTTTTCTGGTCATTAGAATGTCGGGATAACGAGGTTTGACTGTATATGTCAATATTCAATTTAAAGTATCATTTTTATAGTGCCATAATTTTAAAAATGACAAATTAATATTTCTATTGTAAATTTATACTCTTTTTAAAAGATGAGGACTTGGTCCAGTATGGTTGTGAACATGTTTTTCCATGTGTAAATAAAGACTTGTTTATTATGATTACAAAATCTCTTGATTTAGATTTATGTTTACTTATTCCATTTTTTACTCGAAATAAAACACAAAGAGTAAAACATATTGTCATCATCGTCATCATGATTTACTCTAGAGGATGTAGCTTGGGGCCTGTTATTGACCTCTATTGGAAGATTCTTGAAGCATACTTAATGAATTGGCGGAATGTATGGCAGAAAATGCATCATATCTTTCTTTTTGGCCAAAGTGCTTTTCTACGGCCCGCGTGTATCTTAACTGACTTTTGACAAAGAAAGTAACTTGCGCCCTCGAGCCAGTTTTTCCAAATTTATTTTGCAAAAAAGTTGATCCTCATTGAGGGTTTCTTTGAACAGAAACATGAAGGGAGAACCTCTCACAACTCGCAGCCATCTAATATCCATCCAACTAAAACAAGCTCCCTTCTTTCTGTTTGTGATGATTTGTTCCAAAGCTGTAGTAGAAACAAAGTCGGAATTCTTAACTTCAATGACATCAAATTTAAGACATTTCCTCTTTGCATTCATAATAGGTTCCTACCACTTTTCAGGAACATAGATCTGTCGTTTCTTGCGACTTGCTGTTTCGATCAGACTATATTCTGTGTCATTCGGAAGGAAAGAGTGGCCGGACACTGTGAATTTGTGATTAATTGACTCAGCTGTTATGTTTGTACTATTAACAAATTTCAACAGCGTAAGGGATATTTTGATGTTCCTATTTTGGCCACCACCGGCGTTAGAATATATAATAATTTTCTTATGTTTAGAGGCGTTCCTCTTAGCTGTCTTGCAACAATGCTAGAAAGGTCTTGAGAACATCTTCCTCCCTCTATTTCATCCCAGACGTACTTATGTATCCCACATTAGTATTAAAGAAAAGCACCCCAAAGTTATAAACATATAGACTGCGTTTATAATAAGCTATGGATGTTGAAAGCTTAGAAAAGAGAAGTGTTTTTTGCAAGTTGAATGTACAGCAGTAAGTTTCATCTGAGGCTTAATTTTATCAGTTTTCCTTTTCTCTCTAGCTTGTTTAGCTTTCCGTAAGTGGAACTTTCACTCGGTTTCAAGACTTTTTATAGTGTTTTTATTCATTTTCTGTCAAAAGCTTGATTGATATCTCATCACATAATTTACATGTATTTGGCGGCTTGAAGTGTAAATTAAACTTTGTGACTTTGTAATAGAATTTCTCTTTCACGGTGGTCTTATGCTTTGTCGTACATCTCTAGGCCGAAGATTGAACTATGTGATTAAAGTTTATTCCTTGTAATAATTAAAAAAAAAAAAAAAAAAAAAAAAAAAACGCTGTCGGTATGTATACCGTTTGTTTACCGAAAGGACGGGAGGCGGGATCATAAAAAACAATATTACTTTCCATTCTTAATTTATCCATCTGATGATTCTCGAATACTTATTTTTTCTCAGAAGTTTTGAAATCGCTACTTATTTAAACTACAACTTTTTTTTTTTTATTTCAATGAGGCAATATTTAGACAAGAAATGACCATAGATGAAAGAGTAGTACACTGATGAATGGACTTGATTCAGTATGGTTGCGAAGGTTTCTTGTATTAATTCACCAACTTTGGACACAAATGCAATCTATGAGAAAGTATGTGAACCACATATTTGGTGCAGTACAGCAGTAGATAAAACACAGTTTACTGCACCTTATACAGGAACAATCTCATTTTTTAAAAGTGGACTTGACCTACTATGTTTGTGAGCCCTTCATTTAATACTCTACCGGAAACAACTAATTTAAATAGTAAAATTCGCCTTATTTTATGCACAAATTCTGCGTTTAAACAAAAAGGCGATACCTCTTTGAAAAAAAAAGAGTAACTTTAAATTGAAGAGAAAGTAATCCATGTCAACCCTGAATTTTCTTTAAAATTTACAGAGTACTTTCTGAGAGGAAAGATAAAACTCTTCTGAACACTTTCAAATACACAGGGTGGTTCAAATTAAAGTATCCTTGTTTCGGACGCTCTAGTGAGAGAAGCAGAGGATGTGAAGTCTTCATATTTGGAGGATATACATATCAAACCATGGGAAACTGATTGGTGCAAACAAAAAATTAGTTCAAACAAAGGCCGCTGGGGAAAATGATGCGCTGCGATCGGCTTAAGGTAAGGAAAATGTAGCGAAACAAATAAGCAAAGAATACAAGGTGTCGATAATTAACATTTTAAAAAAAATTCCCACCACTAAATTTTTAGTATTCTTCGCCCAATAAGAATACTAAAAAAAAAAATGCATCGTAGCATATATTAATAAAATTTAAACGAATAATACTAATAAAATTTATTGGTGGGAATCGGCTTATTGGCACCTAGATGTTTACATCTTTGGTCATATTACATTTTCCAAACGATCGCACCGCCTCATTTTCCCCTAGCAGCCTTTGTCTGAACTAAACATTTTTTTTTTTTGCATCAATCAGTTTCCCATGGTCTGATATGTATATCCTCCAAATATGAAGTTGTTACATCCACTGCTTCTCTCGCTAGAGCGTCCCAAATAGGGATACTTTAATTTGAACCACCCTGTAGTTAAACATGTTTGTAGGCCGTCTGTCCTTCTGCCCGCGCTCTAACTCGTGTAATTATACTAGGGCAAGCATGTCATTTTTATATGTCAATGAGGTTAACAATAGAATGCTTTCTATTGAAAATGAAGTGTGTTTCACTTATAGTTTGTTTAGTGGATATACAGAACAACTCCGTTTCATTATTGTCTATGGGATAAAAACGTTTGCGGTGCAGTTTACTTAAATTACTTATTTCGATATTTCGTTTCATTGAATGAAAACTGTAACTTTAAAAAATATATTTTGTTAGGGTTGGGAAAAGTTTCATAATCATTTGTTTTTGAAAATTTCAGCATTTGTAACCTGTAAATTGAAGATGAACTACAGTGAAACCTCCCTGAGTGACCACCTCCCTGAACGACCATTTTTTCATAGAACGAAATTTATTCCCATAGGCTCAATACTAATTTTACCTCTATTCAGAGACCACCCCAGTTGAACTCTCTCCATGAGCGACCCATTTCTTTGAAGAAAATGAAACAAATTCCATTTTTCCCTGGTCGCTTGAAGAAGGTTTTATTAGAATAATAATTCCGGAGTGAGCATTATTTATGAAACTTCTAAACTAAGTTTGGAATTTTTATTTACTCCGGTAACTTTTATGTGTTTAAACACCTTTGTGCCTATTTAGGCAATGAATTTAACTCTTATGACAAAGTAAGGATGACGGTCAATAAACTCCCCTGCCCTATTCTGTCAGGAAACGCTCAAAGAAATAGATAAGTTAATGAAATCGCCATAATTTGTTCCTGTCCAAAAAAAATTGTATTTATTTACTAAACTTCGAAAGGACTTGGAAATAAAAGTTATAGAAGATAAAACCGTAAAATCAAAGCAAACGTCAATGTATTCATTTTTTATACTCTGCACTAATTAACTTATGTAATTAACTTTTCTTTTGATACTTAAATTTTCATATTTTTTCCTAATGTGGAAAATTAATTTTAGTAACATTAATTGTTACCTTTTTTCAACAATTAAAATCTAGATTTAAACATGACCTCCATTAAGAGACCACCACTCCCAGCGACCAATTTTTAATGGAACGGAACGTGGTTGGTTTAGGGAGGTTTTACTGTTGTTACCATATAAATTAAATCTTATATAAATCCATATAAATCATATAAATCCAAAGGCAATATAAATCAAATCCCTATAAATGCTCTTCTATATAAATCAAATCATATGCATTCAAAATTAAATGACAATCTATTAGTTATTGAGATCCAGCTATCGTGGAAATCGTGAAAAACAGAGAGTAATACCCACACCTATTGGGCGGTCTACACCCAAACCTTATAAATATACCTATTTATGTCAAGATTTAACAGAATAGGAAGTTTGGTGAAATTCCGTGCGCTACTTCTTGAGATATAGCTATTGACGAAATCGTGAAAAATGAAGATAGTAACGCCACCTGTTGAGCGATTTATACGAAAACCTAATAAATATCTATTTATGTCAAGCTCTAACAGAATAGGAAGTTTGGTGAAATTCCGTGCGCTAGTTCTAGAGATACAGCTATCGACGAAATCGTGAAAAATGAAGATAGTAGCGCCACCTGTTGAGCGATTTACAGCAAAACCTAATAAATATCTATTTATGTCAAGCTCTAACAGAATATGAAGTTTGGTGAAATTCCGTGCGCTTTTTCTTGAGATATAGCTATCGACGAAATCGTGAAAAATGATGATATTAGCGCCACTTGTTAAGCGATTCTAAATCTAATCAGCACCAATTTGTGTAAAGTTCTAACTGAATTTAAAGTTTCAATAAATTACGTTCATCAGTTAGTACATGAGATAGAGGGCACTAAAATGTGTGTCACATACGCACAGATAGGCAGACTCACGGGCAGATATTTTCGAAAATTAGACAAATGGTGTCTACAAACTTTTGAAATTGTACAAATCCATCGTTAACTGGAAGTGTAATTTTTTAAGGAACAGAATAGTTTCGCCTTGTAGATAAAAGGAAGTACAAAGAAATTACAAATTCCTTTTATATTCTGACGTAAATACAATAAAAGAAGCCATTAAGTGTTTCTTTGTTGTGTTAAAGCTAAATGTTACATAGCCTTTTATGCTTTTGAGAGCTGCTTTTAGTAAGATGTCTTTTAAAAGAAACAATGGATAATTCATTTTCTTTTCGCAAATGTTAATTAAATCTTTTCAAAACAAATACTCCAATTAAGATCTTCTAAAAGTGTCTTACGGCTAATAAATTTTTTCTTTATAAATTATTATTAAAAGCATATATTAAATTGCTGAATTAGTGGAGACCGTGGGGCGTTAAATTTTATTATCTTAATTTATAAGCATTTTTTTTATCAACCGATATGCTATTTCTTTCTCCCAGCAAATAAAGGGGGGTCTAGAAAAATAACGTTCCGTTGTATAAGACAGCTCTAAAACAAAGCAGATGTATCATTAAATACTCTAAATACTGTGAAATACTGCATACTGTTAAATACTCTACTGCATTTTTTAAAACTTCTAAGCATCGCACATTTTCGATTTTTATACTGTCGTATTGGGGGAAAAAAGTACTTTCAATGCAATTTGTTTGAAAACTGCATTTCAATTTACTTTTGAGATATTAATTTTTTTGTAGTTTTTAGCGCCGATTGTTTAATTTTGGCATCGCATGTACTCCATTTCTGTAGAAAGTAAAGGTTGTTTGTGTTTATGACGGCCAATTATCAGCACGAGGGATAAAGGCCCTAAGGGAGAGTGCCCTACGTGGGGGTCTTTCTAAGGGAACCTGACCCGTATTTACGCTTGGAAAACCAAGGTCCGAAGAAAACCACGAAATCTCCGAACGATTAGGACGACGGGCGCGATTGGAATCGAACCCAGCACCTCTCGTCGAGAGCAGAACCTCTCGGCGACTGGTGGGGCGTAGAAAGTAAAGAAAAATAGTTGGAAAATAGTAATTATATCTTTTTGTTGCCATTTTCCCATAACTACTGAAAAAGAACATGTATTTAAAATATGTGCTATTTTTAAAAAATATATAAATGAATGATTTCTGATAAAACATGGATCTATTATAAATTATATTTAATTTAATTATCGACATTACAAACTAATGAAGGCATATGATAAACATTAGATAGCCGGTTTTTTTTTTTTTTTTTTTTTTTGTCGGGTTTTTTGAGTGACATCTCTATCTATATTTTTTGGATTTATGTATTATTCAGCGAAAGTGACGTCATATGAATCGTTTACTGTAGATGTTGTTTAAGACTGGATTGTAAATGAGGAATTTTTCAGGGATGCGAATGACATCATTTTATATAAAGTAAAAGCGCGTGTTTTAAGTCTTAAATATAAATATATTTTGTATTATCTATATTTATATATATATATATTTAATCGGGGGCGACACTAAATTCCGAAAAAGCAGAATTCCTGTTTTCTAGTAATGAATTTGTTTTCTTCAGTGAATCTATCTACAAATATTACTTTTCAGATAAAAAGTTTTAGAAAACTTGGAAATTTTCTTAAAAGTGTTAAAATTAAAACTAATTTATTTTTTGGCATTACTCATGAACCACTGACAGTGCCACAAAATTATTCCTACGATACAGAATAGCATAAAGCACCTTTAGAACTCATAGAGTTGTTATACAGAGTATATGTTGTTGCTGTTTCTTTTTCCACAATTTGAATCAAGACAAGAACTTTTTGCCAATATCTATCTAGTTACATTGATAAAAGTAAAAGTAAATAATTACAGAGTTTCCATGCGACCGTAAACTACTATTTTTCAATAGTGATATTCGCCTTACTTAACGCAGAAAGTGTGCGATTAAATAAAAGGGCAATTAGTCTTTGGTAATAGCGGTATTTGAGTTTCAAGAGGATGTAATTCATTTCAACTCTAAATATTGTTCATGATTTACAGCATATTGTATCACTTAAAACATAATAATACCTGCTTAACCCCTTAACGGTCGCATTAAATTACAGTTTAAACATTCAAATTGCTTTTTGGCACCGCTTTTTTGAAAAAGAAGTATCCATCTTATTTAATGTCAGATAAAATGATAGCGTAATAAAGCCAATTGCACTATTTTATAAAACTGGAGGGAATTAAACAATCTGAAGAAAAGCCCCAGCTCGTGAATATCATGGGAGTGAGACAAAGCGATAGAGTGTGAGGATTAAATATATTTAAAGAATAATAGGTGAAGTATGAAGCAATATAAAACAGAGCACGTGGTAAATGATATTCAGTTGGTTCAAGGTTTATAGAAAAAGACTCTCATTGAAATGAAAATGGGCAGATGAAGGCAGCGGATAAAACTATTTTAGAAAACTGGTGCGAATTAAACAATCTGAATAAAATACACAGTCCGTGAATATCACGGGGGGGGGGGGAATTAATGGCAAAAGTACCGAAATTTCGCGCGTATCCGCCGCATCTCATATAATTCGTTTTCCTACCACAATTTATTTTAGATAAAATGTGGTCTGCTTCTGCTTAACACATATTTGATTTTATTTTTCCATAAAATTCCCGGTTTCAAAAAGACTTAACTAAGACGCGGCAGATACGCGCGAAATTACGGTATTTTCATTTTACACTGGTTTCCAAAAATTATGGAAAAATCATAAAAAGAGCGATAACTCGTTCAAAAATTAACCTATCTGTATGAAATTTGGATATGTTGTTAACTAAAAGATGCTGATTAAAATTTACAAAATGCAAATTAGTGGCACTGCAATCGGATTTCGTCATCTATGTGGAGCATAAAAATGCATGCTAGAGTCTGCTACGGCTGCTGGTGTCGCTGTGATTATAAGATAAGAAAACTGAGATAGCCAATTCATTAGTATGACGTCGAGGTATCATTTGTCCGCATAACTGCGATATAGAACTATTGGAAGAGTAGAAGTAGGCCAAAGTCAGACAGAGGTGGCCAGATGGCTAAATATGAGTCCTTCTGTTGCTCATAGGCTTTGGCAACACTTTCAAACCACTGGTTCGGCCCCGAGAAGGTTCAACGAAGGATGAGCAACAGCTACGACAAGCACCGATGACCGATATTTGCGGTTATTTGTACGAAGGAATAGAACAGCAACCCCCTCTCATCTTAAATCCGTCCTTGCTGCTGTCACTGGAAGATTGGTATCAACGTCTACTGTGGGTAGAAAGGTTCATGAAGGTGGTCTTTACGCGATGCGACCAGATATTTGTGTGCTGCTCACCTCATGTCTCCGGAGGGAATGTTTAAGTTGGGCACGTCAACATGTCCACTGTACGGCTGATCAATGGAGGCGTGTTCTCGTCACAAATGAGTTCCAGTTTAGCCTCCAAAGCGATAGGAGGTATTGGTTGATTTGGAGAGAACAGGTAACACGCTATCATCCATCAAACATTCGTAAAAGAGACTTGTATTGAGGAAGCAGTGTCTGTGTTTGAGATGATATCTCTTTGGGCGTACGTACAGACCCCCATTTTTTCCACGTGAAACTGTGAATACTCACGTTTATAGAGATGACATTCTTGATGCTTATGTGCACCCTTATGCCGGTGCAATAGATAAAGATTTCCTGTTACAGGGCGATAACTCTAGACAGCACAGAGCTCACATCGTAGAAGATTATCTTCAGCACCAAACAATTCAGCGCATGGAATGGCCAGCGCGATCACTGAACTTGAATCCAATTGAACATCTTTGGGATGCTTTAGGAAGATGTGTCTCTGCTCTCAATCCCCCTCCTCAGAGCCTTGCCACGCTTACAACTGCTTTACAAGAGAAATGGCTCGCACTTACCAGCAAACTTATCGATCGCATAATTGACAGTATCACGCTTCGCTGTATGTGCTGTATTGCTTCTAGGGGTGATCATACTCCATATTAAAGGAACTTTTCCTATACCAAACTGAGGTATTTACTTTGTTTATTTTACAATTGTATTAATTTCTGTAACACCACAATCGTCTGGTAATTTCTTTTAATGTTATTTTATACTTTACTATGTGTTGTAAATTGTGTCTCAGTTTTATTAAAATCTACTTGTAACATTTTAAGTAATCGATACTTTTGTTGTTTTTCTTTAATTTTTGGAAACCAGTGTAGTTGAAGAGTGTTTATGAATTCGGCTTGTCTCTCTGTCAGGCAATCTGTCCATCTGTCCGAGATCTAAATCCTGCAATTATACACAGATTGACATGTAACTATTATATGCTAATGAAATTAACTAAAAAGAATCTTCTCTATTGGAAATTAAGTGTGTAGTATTTATAATTTGTTTACTGGGGAACACAAAATAATTCCTTAATAGTTTGGTCTATGGCAGATAAATATTTGCGGCATATTTTATTTTAACCCTCCGTCTACCAGACGGGTCCATTGGACCCGACAGGTACATACAAAATATTCATTCAAACCAGAAATTTCTTTAAAATAAACTAAGTATATAAACCAGACAAAAATAAGGTAAATAAATAAGTTAAATAGTTTTAAATAAAAATTCTGGTGTAGAACGTTTTATTAAAACTTGAATAAAATTCCCGGTAGATCTAGGGTTAAATGCTTATTTAGATATATCATTTCATTTAACGAAAAAATTAAACTTCTTAACCCATTAACCCTTTGAGGGGCGTATACGATTAATGGAGATTCGCACCAGAAAAATTTGATTACATTTTGATTTTCTAACTCTGTTGGAAAAAAAAATCGCAAAAGTGCTTTTCCTTATTTTGCATTAAAATTTTTTTAAGATTCCTATGCGAATTCGACATTATAGGAAAACAATTACTTGCCCCTCATAGGGTTAAATATTAGTGATTTTTAAAAATGTTTTGATACCAGTAGAAGAGAAAAGTACAATTTGCCTATTTAATTAACTCATTTCAATGATTCATAAACTAAAACTAAATGTTTAACAAAATTGTTGTGATCTGAATAAAATTTCAATAAAACATGCCGGTCCTTAATGGTTTAATATAGTATACTTTTAATTTTGAAAAACGTTACATAATCTATATCTGGTGAATGATTTTTCGTTTTTTGGATATTTGAACGTTTTCTGCTTGTAAATTGAAACGTTAAAAGAAATTACAAAATTTCTTTTATTTTCTGAAGCAAATACAGTAAAAGAAGCCTTAAATCTTTCTTTTTGTGTTAAAACTAAATGTAACACGTCTTTTTATTCTTTCGGGAGTAAGATGTCCATTTAAAGAAACAATGCATGATTCAATTTCTTTTTCGAAAATGTTAATTGAATATTTTCAAAAGAAATGCTCCAGTTAAGGTCTTGGGCGCAAAAAAAATTACGAAGAATAAATCTTTTCTTAATATTACTCTTAAAAGCATCTAATCAATAAGAGAACTAAGGAGGTCCGTTGGTCAAAATTATATTTTATTTATTTATAGGCAATTATTAACCCTTAACGGACGGTAGCTTTAAATACATTATTCTATTTTTATATTCTATTTGCACCACTCTATTTTAAAAGTAAGTTTTTAGAGAACTTCTCTTGCAGATGATGAAGTAAATGTGCCACTTAAAAGAAAAAGAGTGGTACAGAGCGAATAAATTTTGTTAAGGGTCTCAATGCCGCTTTCAACACGACATCGGTCCGTTAAGGATTAATGAAAGTTTTTTCTGCGATGTATTTTTCTATAATGATTACTTTTCAGGTAAAAAGTTTTTGAAAACTTTGAAATTTTGTTTTAAATTTAGATTTTTTTTAAATATTATTTAACATTTGATATAGATTAGGAATTACTTGTCGGATTACATTATTTGTCACGATTGTGTGCAGAAAAGATTTCTTGTTAATTTGTCTTCAGGATTTATAAAAGTATTACTAACAAAGTTTATAATAAATTTAAATGAAAAAAGAGGAATTTTGACAAAGATTTTTACTTCGAGGAAAACATTTTCGAAAATTTCGCGTAAAATTAAAGATACCGCGGACAAGTTATTGTAAACAAAACATAAAATCTTTGTAAAACTAGTCGGATGTGTCAATCCCAAAACTTTCTTTTTTCTCATACATGTTATTACTTCAAAGTTATGTCAATTTTCAATTTCGTTGGAGGTTTCACGTGGTGGCTACACGATTGTTGTACATAAAACGTAGGATTATGTACAACATGGTTTTAACCTCTTAACGGTCGCATAAAATTACAGTTTAAAAATTCCAATTGCTTATTGGCACCACTTTTTCGAAAAAGAAATATTCACCTTATTAAATGACAGATAAAATGAAAACAGAATAAAGCCAATTACTCTATTTTATAGAACTGGTGGGAATCAAACAATCTGAATAAAAGACACAGCCCGTGAATATCACGAGAGCGGAAATTAAGAGGTTAAGGTGTTTTGTACAAATAAATATTGTAGAATTATTATTATAATTATTATTTTATTATTTAATATATGTGAATTAATATGTATATTGTATTGTAAAAATATATCCAAAGAAGTAGGTTGTTCACATAAATAAGGATGAGAATCACGGTGGTCCAGGAGAAGATCTTATCTAATTCCAGGAATCTTTTATGACCCAGGACGTGCGCCCTGATAGCGAGGCAGGCACGATGAAAGGGACAGTTCATGTCAGTCCAGATTTATTACGGGATTTATGGACGTAATAACTGAGACCCTTCCAAGCGAGATCCTACGGGCAAGAGAGGTCGAGGTGAGTTACAGACAGAGGAGGAGGAGTCTCCTAAACACCGAGTGTAGTGATCTTCAAATGAGAAATCTTATAGATAGATAAGAGGCATAAACAGACCCGGAGTGGTCAGAAAACCAACACAGGGTCCCAGGTCCAACCTCCATTCTTCATGTCAGAAAATAAGAGTGAATAACATTCAGAATCACTTGACTACAGTTACACTGAGTTACAGTTACACTTCCAGAGAATGACTTGAAGTTGCGGTCAGTAGATTCACCGAAGCAGCTTTCCTGAGTATCGATATAGAAATGGTAAAGTATCTACAACCGGTCCGGACCTACCCCAAATCCGGCACAATTCCCGAGTGGATCAACTTGACGTAAATCTTTTTGATCAATCATCATAACTCGCTTGAGAGTTATTAAACTGTAATTAAGATTCAACTCAATTTAATTCAAAGTATGCAGCAGTAGATTATTTCAGAGATGTGCGCGGGTGATACTAGGATTATTTTCTGAAAAACCGTGTCTCAAATCTACTCTACTACCAATAATTGTGCTCACCTCATCTTTCCAATAGATGTATCCAGGTATTCTTTCCTTATATTCTGTTCAAATTATGTGAAAATGTATTTGTACAATGTGTACATTAGGGTACAGCATGCCCGATTGTAAGGTAAACTACAAATGGTCAAATGTGAAAAGATGAAGATTTCTTAAATTAAGGGAAAGTAAATGTTATTAATTATTCCTCGCGGATGTGCGATATTTACCTTTTGTTTAACTGTAGTAAGTTGTAAATATGTGGGAGTCTGTTAATAAATGTCTCGTATATTATTTATTAGTTACTTTTTCACATCATGTGTCTATTTTATTTAGCTAATTATCTTATTTATTTTGCAACGTATTTTGAAATAAATGATTTATAATTTTATAAAGTATTAAGTTGATTGCATGTGTTCAGGGTTATCTTGGGCGGTACATTTTGGCATTGTAATGCACGCGTTTGTTGTGGATCCATAAGCTAGACTTACTTCGTAAAATCACACAACGCACTGAGGCTGTTGAAGTGTTCTCCCCGCTTTTTTTATGATAATACTGTATCATTATCGGAAGGACTAGCGAGGATCGTAACGATCACATAGTGTTTATTAATGATTGTAATTATATAATATGTGACTTTGGTAAAGAGTATTTATACTCACTTGATGATTAGATTTCAGGCTAGTTTAATTCACCATCTTGTAAATGGGTTTTCCCCACTTGTTCCCTATTTACATAAAATCCACCATTCTCAGCTATTGAATTGTTCTGGTGGTTCATTAAAGGGTTAAGGTACAGTTTTATTAATGCGCGTAGATCCCCACAACAACGATCCACATCCGTATTCCTTAACGCTTTCCCAAAACAGTGTGCCCGTGAAGGGATACCTAATTTTAATTCCAAACTTACGAAAGGCACCAAGAATATTTTAGTAAAATTTTGCTTTTACAATGAACATTTAAAGTAACACGTTTTTAATTTCTAAAAAAGTGGTTTTAAAATTCCGGAATCAGTCAATCATTTCATCATTTTACAACAAATATTACCTGCGTCGGAAAGGGCAGCGATGACTGACTTGACTTCAAAATTCGCTATCAGAGTTTCAAAATTAAATGGCTATCTATGCCATCATGAGGATTTTAAAGATTTAACATTCGTGCATAAATTTTTGAGGTATGACTATCGCTGAAATTGTGTAAATCCTACGAAATGCAGAATTTTCTGCTATTTGCCGAAACATTTTCTGGTCTGCATAATTCAAGGAGGCGTACGAACCATGAGACAAACACCTCATCGAGTTCGAGGCTGAAATTCCATAATTAGCTAAAACTCGATTAACATATTAAAACGGAATCGGTCATATCTTGGTGGAAAACACCTAAAAACCCGATTTTACCGGTTGACTCGTAGGTTTACCATTGTGTTTTCCTGCTCCCAGTCCGCTGTGTTTTCATACCTTTGGGTGCAAGAAAACGCAATATAATCGGCTTTTTAGGTGTTTCCCCCCCCCCAAGATATGACTTGGCAGACCGTTTTAATATGGGAATCGAGTTTTAGCTAATTCTGGAATTTCAGCCTCCAACTCGATCAGGTGGTTGTCTGTGCTGCCAGCTCCCAATCTATGACAGTGAATTAGCAAAAGTTCTATAATATTAACCCTTTGTGCTCGTGAGGTAATTCTCACTCACCACTAGTGTTGCCACGTGTCACGCGTAAATCAGGACTCCAAATTCTCTGGACACCACTTATTTCTTATACAGTGAAACCTCCTTGAACGGCCACCTCTAAACAACGATAACCTTCGAATACCGGCCACATGTTGATGGAACCAGACACATTCCATAGCATTAACATTAGTACGAACCCTTAAATAAGGAATTCTGAACAACGGCCACTCAAAAACCGCGAGAAAAAAAATTACAGCTTCTGGTACAATTTCATATTTATTTCCAAACCGAAATGTGAAGCAGATAAAACAAAATTTACTTGATATGTCAACAAACAGAAAATGAAGACATTAATAATGATGGGGAAAATTTATATTCTTAGATCGGCAGGCATGACTAACATAAAGACCTGCGAGTTTGTATATCTGGACAAAGATTTGGCAGTTACATCCACATTTAATTCCATACAGTAAATGATCGAAGATAAGAGAGAGGAAGGAAAAATGGATTATGGAATCACCCAAAATTTCCAAATTCACACATATACCAAAAATTTGATGAACCTTCATGAAATTCAGAATTTTATATTAAATCACAATGATGATGAGTTGTATAGCAAAACAACTCATACAGTTATTTCTTTGCAGAATGATATTTGTAGCACAAAACAAAGAAATTGCAAATCACTGACTTTTTAATGTACTAATACAATAAGGATTAATTAAAATGACTTTGTATTTATATTAAATTTTATTTAATTTTGATTTTTTTAAAAATGAAACCTCTGAATAACAACCACCTCTGAAGAGCGGTCACTTTTTACCGCTCCCACGGCCGTTATTCAGAGGTTACACGGTAGTTTATTTCGTCATCTTTTATCGCAGATAATTCTGCCATTAGATAAGGCTAAGAAAATTTCTTTAAAATACTGGTGTCCAAAGAATTTGGAGTCCCGATTTACGCAAAACACCTGGCAGCACTAGTGTAAGAGTCACCTCTCGAGTGCAAAGGGTTAAAGATTGGGTGTGAAAATTGTGTATTTCACCGACATGAGCGGAATTAAATTAATGACTTTATCATTGCAATGAAAAACTGTCAGAGTTTTTGATGGATTTACCAAAAGTGTCTTCTTTTATGAGGAAAAGTATATGGGTTGGATTATGATAGTAAGGTGGACATCGATTACTTTGCTCTTGCCGAGAAGGAATGCAAACAACTCTCAACTAAAAAAGAGATTCAGATAAATATCCATGTCCATTCTAAATAATTGAAAGATTCGTTTTAACAATATTTAAAAACAGGTCAATAGAAGGCTTTGGACGACTTTAACCCTTTGATGGGCAAGCAATTGTGTTTGTGGAATGTTGAATCCACACCCGAATAATAATAAAAAAAAGAATTACTTCAAAAAGAGTAAAAGCATTTTTTTTTTTGGGGGGGGGGGTTCCCACCAAAGGTTTTCCTAGTAAAATTTAATTAAAAAGTTCTGGTGCGAATCTGCATTAAAATTAGGTGGGATATAATATATCCAACCGTCACTCAAGGGGTTAAAACTTTATTGAATGTGCTCAGCATTAACCCATTAACCTCGAAAACTATAAAGTAGGAATTCTCAAATTTCTTCTTGAAAGACGTTTGCCTACACAAATTCAGGAAACTCATTTTCGATTTATTTATCCTTAAATGCATGATTTTTTATTTTGTTTCAAAAAAGTTTTATATGTTTCTCGGAAATGTTTATTATACAGGAAAAAAAAAAAAAATCAGAGATACATTTTTCGTATAATACGTCAGCATTTTCTTATATTGCACATCTGCAATACAAGTAAAAAGTAAAAAAATGCAAATTAGTAAATATTTTAAAAAGTATGAATCTAAATACCTTATTTTATATATTTTTTATTTTATAAAACTTAACCCTTAAATGCCCAAATTTTTCTTTTAGAATTCGTTTTTTATTTTTATATTAAAAACTAGACACTATAAATTTTAAGATAGGTTTTTAACTTTATTTCGTAGCAAAACTTTGTACTTTTTACCTAATTTATTTATATTTCTATATAAATATAGTGGTTGCTAAGAGTTAAATAAAAAGTAATGCATATACGCATCACTATGCATTTAAGGGTTAAAATCGCAAAATTTCTGCCAATAAATAAGGGCATTTTTTCATTCTGAAATAGTGGTTGCAAAGTAATTTATTTAAGTATGAGCAATTATTTTGACCGTTGCGTCAACGTAACACCAGCGAATAATGGGTTAACAGAAAACCACCGAGTTAAAAGTCATCGAAACACGAGGTCGTCCTTGATTTCACATCTAACAGCAAGTTTAAAATATCATATTTGAAAACGAAAGTCTAATATCCTTATAAATCCTAATATCCTTATAGTCTAATATCCTTATATATCCTAATATCCTTATAGAAAAGTGGTCAAGTTTCTGGCTTTTAGTATACCGGTATTATCTTAGAGAAATTGTCGTTCTTTTAAATCGCAGAATTTTTCGATTACATAAAATATCATTTTCTGTTGTAAAATACTGGTATCCAAAAATCCGGAGACCTGACAGCTCTGCTTATAGTCCAATAGCCTTATAAAATGAGTCTATTCTATAAACTTAAATATCCATGGGCATTCTAAAGATTTGAAAAACTAGTTTAAAAAATATTTTAAAACAGTTCAATAGAAGGCTTTGGACGACTTTAAACGTGCATTGAATATGCGTTAACCGAAAACCACCCAGTTAAAACTGATAGAAACACGAGGTCGTGCATGATTTCGCATCTAATAGCAAATTAAATAACATATTTGAAAGTCAAAGTCTATCAAAGTTTTGATGTCGTTTGTCGGATGAATTCAAGACCTTGTCTGGAGAATACATATACAGGGTGATTCAGCTCGTCGGTGACAAACTTTAAGGATCGATAGAGCACACCTAGACGAACATTTTTGAATAGGGAATGTAGGGTCCCTGACGCGATGGTAAGGCGCTAGGCGCTTTCGAAAATTTGGGTGCCGAAATTCGAAACGTCATAAAAACTAGGGAAATGGTTAGATTTTCTTGCTTGTTCCGTCGAAATGATTCTGTTTGTTTAGACTTTCTTCAGTACCAATTTGATAAGCGTATCTCTTAAAACATGGATAGGAGGCGCTGCAGACTTTGGAGAGCTAGACAACAACTTTAAGCCCGTTATTTTGATAATTTAACACATGCTCGCCAAAGTTTATACTCTAACTTAAAGTTTGAACCCAAAAGTAGAGCCCTGCAAAAAGCGTAAGAGCCGGAATAAAATGTCAAAGTACAGGGTGGTCGAAACTCGAAGGCTCCTAAGAGATAAACAAACAGATTTCTTGACTTATGGCATGCATTTTCATGATTCTGTTTGCTGGGGCTCTCTGAAACTCAGTTGAACGGTACAAAAAGAAACATCGATAGGGGGCGCTTTGGGCAAAAAACATAATTCGTTGACATTTCGGACGCTAACTGGAAACGGGGCGCTACGATCAGTTAGTAATAATGAAAACACATTTTCTACCTGTGCTCAACACTTCTGAATAAATTTAGACCAAAAACATCAATGATACTGGAAATTTATTTACAAAAAATAACACTACAGAAGATGCTCGAAATTTTGACCTTGGGCCATGATGCAGGCTTCGCACCTCCGTCGCATTGAGGAGTGTGTGTTTCCAACAATGCCAGGAGTATCTCTGATCTGCCCTGCAGCTGCCACAATGCGCGCCACAAGTTCTTCAGCACTGCTGACAGGTGTATGGTATACCTCGGCCTTCAGGTAACCCCAAAGGAAGAAATCCAAGCAGGTGAGGTCTGGTGATCGGGCAGGCCAGTGAACTGGACCCCCACGCCCGATCCACCGCTGGCCATACCTTGCGTTTAGATGGAGACGCACGTCGTTCGTGTAATGGGCCGGAGCTCCATCGTGCTGGAACCACATCTGGCGACGCGAACCTTCGGGTACGTGCGCCTCATCCAGAAGCTGCGGCAGCACTTGATCCAGGAAAATCAGGTAATTTCCAACTGTCAGCCGTTCAGGTAACAAATAAGGGCCAATGAGGCAATCCCCCAGAATGCCGGCCCACACATTTACTGAGAAACGCTCCTGGGCTGCTCGGCTTCTGGTTTCATGTGGATTTTCATCACACCACACATGACTGTTGTGGGCGTTCCACATTCCCTCCCGGCTGAAGGTGGACTCGTCCGTAAACAAAATGCTGTTTACAAAACGGGGATCCCTGGATCTCATCGCCAAGTACCATCTTGAGAATTCCACTCGAGGGCCAAAATCCTGCTCTCTGAGCAACTGCACCCGCTGGATGTGGTAGGGGTGCAGATTCCGGGAACGTAAGATGCGCCACGCAGTTGCTTGCGAAATGCCAACATGTCTGGCGATATCTCTCGTGCTAAGACCTGGGTTGTCCTCAACCAGGTTAAGCACAGCCTCTTCGTTGTCGAGGGTGCTCACTGATCGCTCCCGTTCAGGCCTGCCTCCGTCGAAAGATCCCGTTGTGGACAACCTCTGGTGTACTCGAGCGAAGAAGGCATGGCAGGGGATTTGCCTGTTGGGGTAACGCTCGGCGTACAACCGTTGAGCGGCTCGTCCATTACAACCAGCAGCGCCATACGCCAAATGCATGTCAGCCAATTCAGAGTTTGTGTACCGTTCCATCCTACTACCGATCTGCAGACAAGTAACCCGAAGCTTAAGTAGGTACCGCACGTTCAAAAGACGTGTCTGCGCATACAACTACGTCATCTCGCGTTGTCGTCTACGCATTACGTATCTTTTGCATATCGATATGGTACGATATCTTTTGCATAAATCAGCAAAAAGCACCTTATGTAAATTTTATTGCGCGCATTGTGCATGATTGAAACCAGCTATGTTTGTTAAAAAAAACAAACAAACTGCAGTTTTAATAGCTTCTTATGATAAGTAAATTACTCTCTTGTTTTGTTTCTAACTGATCGTAGCGCCCCGTTTCCAGTTAGCGTCCGAAATGTCAACGAATTATGTTTTTTGCCCAAAGCGCCCCCTATCGATGTTTCTTTTTGTACCGTTCAACTGAGTTTCAGAGAGCCCCAGCAAACAGAATCATGAAAATGCATGCCATAAGTCAAGAAATCTGTTTGTTTATCTCCTAGGAGCCTTCGAGTTTCGACCACCCTGTACTTTGACATTTTATTCCGGCTCTTACGCTTTTTGCAGGGCTCTACTTTTGGGTTCAAACTTTAAGTTAGAGTATAAACTTTGGCGAGCATGTGTTAAATTATCAAAATAACGGGCTTAAAGTTGTTGTCTAGCTCTCCAAAGTCTGCAGCGCCCCCTATCCATGTTTTAAGAGATACGCTTATCAAATTGGTACTGAAGAAAGTCTAAACAAACAGAATCATTTCGACGCAACAAGCAAGAAAATCTAACCATTTCCCTAGTTTTTATGACGTTTCCAATTTCGGCACCCAAATTTTCGAAAGCGCCTAGCGCCTTACCATCGCGTCAGGGACCCTACATTCCCTATTCAAAAATGTTCGTCTAGGTGTGCTCTATCGATCCTTAAAGTTTGTCACCGACGAGCTGAATCACCCTGTATATACCAAAGCGATTAAATAATAAGCCTAACCAGCAGGGGTGTAAAAATCTAGGCGCCAGCGGGTAGTCTCTCACCACTAAATTTATTAGTTTTCTTCGCTTAAATTTTATTAGCATTGTTACAAAAATTTTAGACGAAATATTAGACAAAAAATAACGACTAAAATTTAGTGGTGAGAACTTGCGCATTGGCGCCTAGATTTTTACACTCCTGCTAATCATATACTGATATAAGTAAGCTCCCTATCTTAAATGGGAGAGGTAACCGCAAGATTAAAGGCGAGGTCACATCAATCAAGGTCGCACGCCACGTAGCGGACGGGGTTAAACTACAGGAAGATGCCTAACTGTTTTCTTACTTCACACCACTAAAATTGTAAAGTTTTTTCACTTTGATTCATAGTTGAAATTCCTTAGACAAGGCGAAGAAAACGTCGTAATTCAAATGCATCTGGGCGCCCCTTTCGCTACGCCGTTATTTTTCTGTAAGTGTGGTAAACACAATTCAGTTCCATGAGCGACTAAAGATTTTGAAAATATGCGTCATATATGACGTCACACTAAAAGCCCACGTATGTGGATTATCACCCCGTCCGCAAGGTGGCACAATTGTGTTAATTTACGCCCGATTCCAATATTAAGTTTGTGCGCTTACTTATATCGCTTTGATCAGATACATCGGAGAAAATTTGCAAGTTAACAATGATGCCCTCTAATGTCTGTTGTTGTTGATTTTTTTTTTTCATATTGTAAAATGAAAAACTTACTCCAGAAAAATTAAAAAGAAAAATTATTAAATATTAATCCAAAACCAATGTGTTCAGAAAAGAATTAAACTTAAAACCCAAATAAGACACTCACGCAATTGAGTGTCTCATCTAAGACCAGTTTCTAGTCATTTTGTTTCACTCCGCGACCAAAGCGATATAAGTAAGCGTGCAAACTTAATGCTGGAATCGTGTGTAAATTAATACAGTTGCGCCATCTTGTGGACGGAGTGATAATTCACATACGCGGGCTTTCAGTGTGACGCGTACTTTCTAAATCTTTAGTCACTCATGGAAATGAATTATGTTTGCCACATTTATTGCACAATATGGCGTAGCGAGAAGGGCATCCAGATGCACTTAACATGACGAAGTTTACTTCGCCTTATCAAATACACTTCAGTGATTAATCAAGCTGAAAAATACATTACAATTTTAGTGGTGTGAGTAAGAAAACATTTAAGTATCTACCTGTAGTTCACACTCCATCCGTTACGTGGCGCATGACCTTGATTGATGTGACCTCGCTTTTAATCTTGCGGTTACTTCTTCCATTTAACCCATTAATCGCTGACGTTGCGTTTACGCAACAGTCAAAATAATTGCTCATGCAATGAATTAATTACATTGGCACCACTATTTTAGAATTTAAAAAAATGTCTTATTTATTGGCAGAAATTTTGCTATTTTAGTAAAGCGAAATTTACCTTACTGAATTTGTGGTGGGAAACTACTTTCTACAAGAAATTTGAATATTTCTATCGTAATAGTTTTGGCGGTTACCCTAGATCTACCGGGAATTTTATTCAAGTTTTAATAAAACGTTCTACACCAGAATTTTTATTTAAAACTATTTAACTTATTTATTTACCTTATTTTTTGTCTGGTTTATATACTTAGTTTATTTTAAAGAAATTTCTGGTTTGAATGAATATTTTGTATGTACCTGTCGGGTCCAATGGACCCGTCTGGTAGACGGAGGGTTAATGGGTTAAGATAGGACGCTTACTTACATCACTTTGCTCCGCGACCTTTTCATTGATAATTCGTGGTAGGAGTGGAGAGCTCATGTATCCGAACAAAATTTATATAATGTATGTTTTTAGGTCATTTCTATTTTGCATACCGGCCGCAAAGTGACGCTAGTATGCGCTAAAAATTTAACACGTACTGAACACGCTGAAAGTAAATAGCTCTGATATATCCTAACGAAATTTAAATCTGTAAACTATAATTGGATATTTGCAACTTCTATGCTTTTTTAAATAAATAAAAAAGTCTGAAATTAGAAATTTTATTTCATAAAATGTATATCGGTTTTATATTATAAAATTCAATACATATTTTTTTCGTTTATTAAATGAATTTTTTTTTTCCAAATATGTTTTGACATAAAAAAACAGGTAGAATTTGGACGCCATGTAAATGTGCAACCAGTAAAATCAGATAGCGTTCCCGTTACTTTATAACACTGAAATAACACAAGAATTAGACATAAATCTTTCATTTACTGTTAGAGTTAAATGATTTCTATTTACTTTATTCTCAAGAGAGTTGCTTCCAAAAAAGTAATTTAAAGAAAATAGTCGTGATTAAATTTCTTTTTCCAGAAAGGCTAGTTGAAACATTCCAAACAAACTGGCTCATTTAAAATCTTGGTAAATGAGTTATACGAACAATAAGACTTGCGGATGTTCATAAATTACTCTAAATGGCGTCTATAAATTGCAGGAGAAAATTCTTACTTAAAACGCTTCATCAGTGTTACGAGGTTGAGTAATGGAGTTTTGAATAAAGAGGAGGAGACATATGGTGTATTGTCTACGAGTTGCGAGTGAAGTAACTGAGGAGGTTGTCAGAAGATGGCGGCTGCTTTTTCCTTAATAGTATTTACTGTTTATGATTATAGCCGGGACCAACTTCCCACCAGTAAAATTGAATAGAAAATTTCATCTTATTTAAGCGTCTTATTCATGAAAATATTTAATCATAAATATGGTAAAATTTTCTATTTAACTTTAGTGGAGTCAGTTTGCCTCGTAAAGCAGTCAGTTTATTTCACTGGTTGTCACAATATGGCGAAAACGCAGGACCTGACTTCCGCCAAAGTAATGTCCCACCAGTAAAAATAAAAATCTGTTTCAGCTATTATTTATGACTGAAATTTTTGGCGTTAATAATGCGTTTAAATAAGGAGAAAATTTCTATATAAATTTACTGGTGGATTATTTCACCAGCGGTAATCAACCCATCCGAAAGCGGTTACAGTTGAAGCTTCACTAGTTTGAAGATTTGTCAGTTCCTCTTTATAGTTCCAGGGATTGAGTAGTTTTTCTTTCTTTAAAATGCAGTGTGTCCGAAAATTCCCGGACACATTTTAAAATTCAATATAAAATCAATCAAGTGTCGTACTGGAATGCGATTTGGAGTAAAATGCATCTCAGGATGAAAGGTTTTCTTAAAAATGTAATGTATTTAATGGGTTTGCACCTGATGGCAGCACATACTATGTACTAGTACTACTACTTTAACTTGGTGGTCTCGTGGTGTTCTAATAAAATTGATAACTAAGATATATCATGGTGTCAGAAGTATAGTGACGCATGTATTTTTGTTAAATATTACAAAAGAAATTGAAGCAATATGGCAGGAAGTTTACCTAATATTGCAGCATTTGAACCGGGATCAAATCCATCCGAGTCATGGCGGTATTGGAGGCAAGATTTTGAAGATTACATAGAAGCTTTGAAATATGCAGGTGAATCCGAAAAAACAAAAACAGCGCTCTTCCGGCATGTTGGCGGGGATGAGTTAAAAAAGCAATTTCGTGCATTTGATCTGAAGCCAGAAGGAGGAGCCAGTGAAATAACATTGAAGCAAATTTTCGCCGAATTTGATAAATATTTTCAGGACTATATGAATGAGATATATGCTTCATTTAAATTTTTAGAAATCAAACAAGAAAGTGAAGAAAAATTTGCGGGCTATTATTCACGTTTACGTAGAGCTGTTATTGAATGCAATTACGGCAACCTTGCGGATCGGATGCTTCGTGATAAAATCATTCAAGGGTTGGCTGATAAATCGCTACAAGAGCGATTAATTCGCGAAACTAGTAGAAAGAAGAAGACGTTGCAAGAAATTGTTGCTGAATGTAAAACGGCCGAGTATAGTAAAGTGCAGGCCGCGGAAATGTGCGATAAAATCAGCCGATTGAATGTCGATGCAATGAAGTGGAAGGATGGCCGGGCACGATATCATAAAAGAGAAATATTTTGTAAATACTGTGGCAGATCTCACGAACCAAAGAAATGTCCAGCCTTCGGTACAAAATGCAGAAACTGTGAAGGAAAAAACCATTGGTCAAAAGTATGTCGGAAAAAAGTAAACAACAGTCAACAGGTGCGTCGACTAAATGCAGTGGAACGGAATAATGACAGTGATACAGAGTTTGTTTATTTGGGTGAACTGAAATATATAAATCAACTTGAAAGTAAAAAATCAAATTCTGTATGGCTACAAAAATTAAAAGTAAATGGAAATGATGTTATATTTAAGCTAGATACAGGTTCTCAAGTCAATGTTATTCCAAAGAGTCAAATATTAAAATGGAGTGAAAAGCCAATGGTGAGAAAATGCAAACAACCTATACTGGATTACTGTGACAACGTTGTACCAATTCTAGGTGAGTGTTTTCTTAATTGCAAAACTTTAAAGAAAGATATGACATGTAAATTTTTAGTAACCTCTTTAAATGCTAGTCCAATATTAGGGCTCGAAGCCTGTGAGAAATTAGAACTTATCCAAAGACTTAATAATGTTATAAAGCCCATGTATAATTTTTTCCATCAAACACCAGAAGATATTGTCCAGCAGTTTTCTGATGTATTTACAGGAAATGGTCGCTTGAACCGTGTTGTAAAAATAAAATTAAAAGACCACTATATTCCTCACATAGCGGCCCCACGTAAGATACCACTAGCTCTACATGACAAAGTAAAGAATGAGTTGCAGAATATGGTAGAATCTGGAATAATTGCAAAAGTGGATGAACCAACAGAATGGGTAAATAATATTGTTGTCATTAACTCTCCAAAAAATTGCGCATCTGTGTAGATCCAAGGCCTCTAAATGAAGTAATTCGTCGACCTCACTACCCTATACCAATAGCTATAGTCTTATTGCACGACTTCAAGGATGTAAAATATTTACTATCCTAGATGCAAAAAATGGTTTTTGGCAATTGCCATTAGATAGAGAATCTTCATATTTAACTACATTTACAACACCTTGGGGGCGGTTCAGATATTTAGTTCTGCCTTTTGGGCTTAATAATGCTGCAGAAGAGTTTCAGATGGCTATGGAGAACACGTTTGAAGATATGCCTGAAGTAAACCCTTACTTTGATGATCTAGCCCTTGGAACATCCTCTATTGAAAATCACTGCCAGTTACTACATAAAGTTTTAACACGTGCTAGAGAAGCAAATCTTAAATTTAACCTTGCCAAGACGCAGTTGTCAAAATCTTCTGTGAATTACTTAGGCCACATATTATCTGACATAGGAATAGAACCAGATCCTAAAAAGATAATGGCTATAACTGAATTTCCTGCGCCAAAGAATCGAGAGGACTTGAAAAGGTTTCTTGGCATGATAACATATTTAGCTAAGTTTACGCCTCATCTCTCAAATCTAACCCATTCATTGAGACAGCTTTTGAAACAGGATACACAGTGGTTGTGGGATGAAAATGTTCAACGGGACTTTGAACTAATAAAAGGAACTTTAGTACAAGCTCCATGTTTACAGTATTTTGATAAAGACAAAGCTGTAACCGTTTCAGTGGATGCCAGCCGTTATGGCTTGGGAGCTGTTTTACTGCAAGATAATAAACCAGTTGCATATGGTTCTGCATCATTAACTGAAACACAGCAACGGTATGCTCAAATCGAAAAAGAGTTACTCGCTGTAATTTTTGGCCTTGAACATTTCAATTATTATACATATGGAAGACCAGTTGAAGTGCAGACAGACCACAAGCCATTGTTGGGATTAAGCAAAAAGCAGTATGATGCCATATCACCGAGACTTCAACGTATGCTTCTCAGGCTTAATAGGTATGATTACAAGCTTGAATATGTCCCCGGAAAACGTCTTCTGATAGCCGATACACTTTCTCGTGCTCAGTTAGTCAAAGAATATTTTGCCGATGAGGAAGAATCAGACACAAGTGTTAAGATAAATCTACTATCTCATGCATCAGTAAACAAGTGGAAAGAATATGCAACATTTACGACCAATGACAATGAATTGCAAGATGTTTTATACCACATACAAAATGGTTGGCCTGAAAGAAAAAATACACGAAATTTCGCTAAGCCCTATTGGCATTGCAAAGAAGAATTGTACTGTACAGATGAAGGTATAATTTGTCGCGGTAAAAGACTTGTTGTGCCAAAGGTCGCAAGAGCAGAAATATTACAAAAGTTGCATTTAACACATAGGGGTATAATGGCTTGTAAAACGAAAGCAAGAGAATATTTTTATTGGCCATCAATGAACTGTGACATTGAAACTTTTATTGAGAAATGTAAAACTTGCCAGCAGCATCAGCGTAACAATCAAAAGGAAGTTTTGCTTGTTCAAGATGTTCCAGAGAAGCCCTGGCAAAAGGTTGGTTGTGATTTCTTTTATCTAAAAGGCCAGCAATATCTGTTATTAATTGATTATTTCTCAAAATATGCTGAAGTCCAAATAGTTAAGAATAATAATGCACCAAGTGTCATAATTGCCTTCAAATCTATTTTTGCAAGACATGGAATTCCAGAGGAGTTGGTCAGCGATGGGGGACCACCATTCAATTCAGAGGAAGTGAAAATTTTTTTTAAAGAATGGAATGTGGAACATAACCTCACATCACCATACTTTCCTAGAGCTAACGGTCAAGCTGAAAGAGCCGTGCAAACAATAAAAAAATCCCTAATTAAGGCATTACAGGATGGAAAAGATCTATATATGGTCTTATTAGACTATCGTATTCAACCATCTCAAGATCTCCCTCTCCAGCTGAACTATTAATGGGCAGACGACTGAGGTCTCTTTTGCCATGCCATCCAGAAAAACTTAGGCCAAATTTTCCGTTAGCTGAAGCAAAGCAGTCTTTAGAGAAGCGACAGATGATTCAAAATAAATATGCTAACAAGCATAGTGCACAACTCTCAAATTTGAAAGATAAGGCAAGAGTTTGGTTTCGCCAAAAGATGAACGAACCATGGAAGCAAGGAACTGTCATTCAGGTTGGTCCTCAACCTCGATCCTACATTATTAAAGGGATAGATGGTATTATTTACAGAAGAAACAGATTTTACATCCGCCCTGATAAATCCGAATTAAGTCAATCTGTGAGATCAGTAGAGGATTTTTATCCAGCAACTACAGATTCAGATACAATAGATACAATAGATAATAAAACAGCTAAGTTACAAACGGTGTTGCCTCAAGTGCCTCTACGGAAATCTTCAAGAACAATAGTAAAACCTCAACGCTATAGAGACAACTAAACTATGTTAAATTTAGAACTTTAAGTGATTTATAATTTTTAATACTTTTTAAATATCCATTGCCTTCATAACTCTCTTGTTTGTTTAAAAAAGGGCATGTAATGTATTTAATAGGTTTGCACCTGATGGCAGCACATACTATGTACTAGTACTACTACTTTAACTTGGTGGTCTCGTGGTGTTCTAATAAAATTGCTAACTAAGATATATCAAAAAAGAACGAAAATAATTACTTCCAGATTTCGGTCATAAATGGCGCCACTTGTCTGTATGTTCTTTATCAAACATACGTGTTCTTCTGATTTTCAGATTTTGCCCCACCAGTAGCCGTGAGGTTCTGCTCTCGAAGCTGGTAGACGGGAGGTGCTGGGTTCGATCCCAATCGCGCCGGTCGGCCTAATCGTTCGGAGTTTTCCGTGGCTTTCTTCGAATCTTGGATTTCCTTGAGTAAATACGGGTTAGGTTCCGTTAGAAAGATACCCCACGGAGGGTACCCCTCCTTTAGAGACTATATCCTTTGTGTTGATAATTGGCCGTCATAAACACAACCAATAACCAACTGATTTTCAGATTAATTTTGACGCTGTGACGCAAAATTGACGAATCGTTATTTCGAAAGGAGAACATTTGTCCATATGTTTGAATGCAAACATGCGGACAAGTGGTGCCATCTGTGGTCAAATTTTGGAACTAATTATTTTCATTCGCTTAAAGAAAACTTTTCATCCTGTTTACTCCAAACCGCACTCATGTATGACAATTACTTGATTTTATACTGAATTTTAAAATGTGTCCAGAGAGTTTCGGACACCCTGTGTATGTATATACCACTTTTTATTGCAACAAAGCTGGTACCCCCTGGCTTTTTTCAAAGTCAAATGAAACGAGAAATTTTATTAAATAAATTAATATAATCGTTAACCCCATAAAAATAAAGATGTACCATAAAATTCCTCTTCTTGTTGAATTTATCAATATTTGACTTAAATAAGATGGAGGTTACTATCCTAAAATAGTGATATATATTTTCTGTAAGAAATAGCACCAATTTGGCAAAAAAATACATGGTGAAAATAAAATGTTGTATTATAAAAAACCAGATATAAAATATTAATATTATTAATATAGTTAGTATTATGTAAGTGTATATAAAAGATGTTTCCCTCCGCTGAATTTTAAGAGAATTATCTTTTATTTATTTAAAGCTACATTAAAATAAATAAAAATAATTCAAGTTAATTTTATACTAATAGCCTTTATAAACGCAAGCGGTTTGTAGTAATATAAAGACACGGGCGGCGCACTCTACGCTCCATGAGCTTTTAAAAGATAAATAACAAATTTTAACAAGTTTCCTACACTTTCAACTGAAATACCGGTGCATTTATGTAGAAAACTCGATTTATAAAATTGCGCGATTTCAAAAAAGAGTTTTTCTCTATGAAAATACTGGTGTTTATCTGACCTAAAATTAGAGAAATTTCCTGATCTGTAGGAACCCTGTTTATTGATATCCTTGTTTAATGAAAGGCCCAATAACTTTTCCAACGTAACTTCCATAAAATGAGGTTTAGATTGACCCAGGTTAAAAAAAGTTTCGAAAAAGAATTTTTTTAAAGACATAAATTAAAATATATTTCGCTGAGAAACATACTTATTATATCTTTAATGATAAATAAAATAAATTTTCCGGTTGGAAACGCGTGTAAGGGACCTTCTACATTAGGAAACAAAAAAAAGCACTTTTTATGATTTTTTTGTAAGAAAACTGCATGATGGATCTTTTTGGAATTTTAACAGACTGTTGTATATGTTTTAAGGTATACACGAGAATTTTCTTTTATTAGATTTTGTTACTTCTACTCTAAGTTATAAACAAATATGTTCAACTGCTTTGGAAAATTTCGTCTGGACGGTGAGCATGATAGCGAAATCTGAAACACAAAAATAATTTTTTTTTTCATAAACTTCGAGAATACAGCTTCTAGTTAAATTAAAGAAACCCATAAATTTATTTTTAAAAAGTTATGTAATGGCTGATTAAAAAAAAAAAAAAAAAAGTTAAAATAATTTGTTCTTATTTTCTAATAACTTTTAAAAAAATAATTTTAGTAAACGCTTTAATTCATATCGAAAGCAACTAAATAAGCTTTAACAATAATAAAAAAATCAAAATGATCCACTAAGTAGTTTTTTTTTTTTTTTTTTTTTTTTTTTTAAATCTTGCCCACCGTGTCAAAAGAGATGTTGAACAAATTTGTTTATAACCTAGAATATAAGCAATAAAATCTTATAAAAAAATTCTTGTATATACGTTAAGATATGTACAATAAACTGTTAAAATTTCAAAAAGATCCATCATGCAGTTTTCTTACAAAAATAATAAAAATGTCCATTTTAGCTCACAGGTTATCAAAGCCTGAGAGCTTATGTGCCCGCCGGTTCTGTATGTACGTATGTACGTACGTAACGCGATAACTCTTGATCGAAACATCCTATTTGCTTCAATTTTTTTCCTAGTTTCGTTCTGATAAGGCGCTTCCCTGATTAGTTTTGGGGGATCATTGGTTAAGGATAAAGGGGGAAAAGGGGGGTTAGTCCCCCCCTTTATTTAGATAAATGGGCTTTTCATGCAGAATTATTCGATTTGCTCCGAATTTGGTATACCGGATTATTATGTTAAGGAACTTCCCTGATTAATTTTGAGGGTACATTGGTTAAGGATAAAGGGGAAAAAGGGGAGGTTAGTCCGCCCTCTTTAATTCAGATAAATGGGTTTTTCATGCAGAATTATTCGATTTCCGAATTGGGTATACCGGATTATTATGTTAAGAAACTTCCCTGATTAGTTTTGGGGGTTCATTGGTTAAGGATAAAGGGAAAAAAGGGGGGCTAGTTCAACCCTCCTTAATTTAGATAAATGGGTTTTTCATGCAGGATTATTCGATTTGCTCCAGATTTGGTATACCGGTTTATTATGTTAAGGAACTTCCCTGATTAGTTTTGGGGGTTCATTGGTTAAGAATAAAAGGGGAAAAGGGGGGAGGGGGTAGTCAACCCCCTTTAATTTAGATAAATGAGTTTTTCATACAGAATTATTTGATTTGCTTCAATTTGGTATACCGGTTTATTTTGTTAAGGAGCTTCCCTGATTAGATTTGGAGATTCATTGGTTAAGTATAAAGGGGGAAACTGGGGCTAATCCCCCTTCACTTATTTATTTGAGGGTCATTATTCTTTAAAATAAGAGTATAATATACAATTACTGCGAATAGCCTGTGAGCTCTATGCCATCAGTTTAGCTGTGGACTTTCTTTTTTATTTCTTGGCCTCCTAATGTAGAAGGTTCCCTTAACCTGGGTCAATTTAACTCACATTTTACGAAAGTTTAGTTGGAGTTTTCAAGTATGCCAACAGAAGTGTAAAAGTAATAAACATAAAATTGTTTTAAAATCTTTTTTAATTAGAATTAATATAACACGTACGGTTTGTAGTAATATAAAGATACGGTTGACGTTCCGCATGCGCCAAAGCCTTTAAAGTCTAAATATCAACTTTTAATGCTAAAGGAGAATATTGTCTAATGTCTAGCTGTAGTATAAAAGTAATAGACTTACATTTATAAAAAAAAAAGGTATAATTATGAATGAAAATAGAATATACTAAAAAAAAGCCATGCTTTGTTTGGATTCGCGAAGCATTAGTTAATAAGATAAATATTTAAAAGTAACAATATTTTTTTATATTATTCTTCCATCTTTATTATGCAAAAACGTTATTTTATGTTTTGGCGCATTTAAGTTTTAGAAATGTAAATTCAGCCAAATAACTAAGAATTTCCTCGGAATTTTTTATTTAGAATATAAGACTGGTATAAAAATAAATATTTTCTAAGCAAAATTTTACAAAATATTTATGCAACGAATTTAACAATTAATTTTATTTGTTTACAATTTTGTTGCCACTTTACAAAAACACACAAAAAACATAATATAATTCTCTTAAAATGCGTAAGTATCGTCTGCGTAAATGATTTCGTATAATTAGAATAAATTGTGTATTTGAATTCTTAACACTGAAAAATACTTTTATTATTGAATTTAATTTATCATAATTTATCATAATTTATTTTTATGTTTAATTTCAAGTCAAAATACTGAATAGTTTTTTTTGTAAATTGTACCACAAAATGTATAATTTGTGTGGCCTAGTAGGTGATTCGCTCCGCTTATCCTAATTACATGAATGCACACGCAGCATATTCCGCACACCAGTGGTGTTTTACTAATAAAAATAATGAAAGAATGACGAACAAAATGCTAATTTCAACTTCAAACATTGGTTGAAGATTAACCCTTAAATGCAGGAATTATTCTTTTAGAATTGGGCGCGAGACACGAGGATTGAGGGGTTAAAAGTATGTATAAATGGTCATTAGTACAGACATATAACCATAACTTCAAACATTTACTGTTACCACTAAAATTCAATAGAAAGTTTTAATACAAAAAAAGCGTAAAAGTGTGAGCCCAAGGATAATAAGTAAAAATTAACGGTACAACAGATTTTAAAGACCGAAACCATAAGTAAAACCTAGTTAATTACTCAAATCTTCCTATTTTCATGCTGAAAAGGAAAACAGTAATTAATACATACATAATTATTAATTAATTATACGTGTGTTCCAAGTTGGATCTCTGCGCCTCTGACCAAAACTTTTCATTTTCATATAAAATAAACACTAATTAATTCATCGACGACACAAAATGTTTTTCTAATTATACGAATTTCATCTAATTAAAATGCATTTTAGGTATACATTCCTCGATTTATGTATTACAAAAAATTTTGTAAATGTTGATCTGTTATACTAGACCTTTCTCAAAGAGTATTCGATACGCTTCTACGGTTTTAAACTAAAAAACTTCTATTACTGTTAAGTCTGCAGCTGTAAATGAGCACGTGAAACGTGTCTTCGAAGTTTAGTCATAAGCATTTCTTCTTTTATAATTTGCAGTCAAATATTGAGTCAGTGATGACTGATAATGATAAACAGTGAAATTCATAGCAATAAATAATGAGTGTCTTATTTGAGCCGATACAGCTAAAATGAACGAGTAATGTTGAAAATTCCCGAAGCCGAGATTTTTGGAATACAGATAGTTTCGGTCCTATCAAATTTTCAGCAGCATTTTTGCCGAAACTCGCATTTTGGGCCAAAAACGAAAACGAAATCGAATGTTTGGTCGATCTCTAATCATAAGTAATAGTAAATGTTGCATTGGTTGGAGGCAAGATCTAAATGGTTAAACACAACACTAACGCTTATATAATGCAGCGATAAAAATAAATGGATACAGATTATGAGAGATTATAAAATTTTACTTATAATAATGATTATTATTTACGCAAATGGTTTTAAATTCTGATGAAATTATGAATACCAAAGGTGAAACATTGAAACTTACCATATTGGCACTTGAATGAAATAAGAATAACAGCCACTTACCTACAAAGAAAAAGAAAACAAAACAAATGTCAGAAGAAATAGTTTTTCATAAATGTGTAGAACTAATCACAATAAATGTCTACGTAATTGTAAAGTCATACTATTTTTAATATTCAAATATCATATATATAGGCAATAAAGTCATAAAATGAAAACTATATCAAATGTAGTTCAAATTAATAATACTACAATATCCATTATAGCATATTTCTTTGTAACACGTATAATACCATATTTCCAACGATTAAGGATTTTTAATACCACTATTTTCAGATATTAATAATATTAATATAATATTAATCATAATTAATATGATATTAATAATATTAATATATTATTAATCATAATTAATATAATATTAATAATATTAATATTAATATTAATATTAATAGACATTATTGAACTGCAGAATTCTTCTGTCACTAGAATAGCAATCAACCAACGCTATTGCAATCGGTGGCTAATTATTAAATAATGTTTTTACGTTAAATATTTACATCAGTCTATCACTACTTCATATAATAAAAAAAAATATTTTTACATAATATATGAAAATAAATTGACATCATAACATTGCTGTGTAGGGTTTTTTCGTTAAAATTTCCTCTCATAATAACAATTTAATTCACTGTAATTTTGGATTAATTTGGAATCATTCCAGGAGTTCAAGGAAACGTCCGTGAAGTGAAAATAACTTAAAGCATTTTTAGTATTTTTATCAAAACTAGCATCAAGGTCGTAATATAATGAAGTTTATACACTTAGTTTATTAATTTATGGCTGTAAAACAAATGTATATTATTACAGAATGTTTTTTTTTTTTTTTTTTTTTTTTTTTTTGCTAAGAAAATACTAGTGTTAAGTCATTTTTTGTTTGAAAATTGTTGGAGACTTGATACATTCATTGCCGTAACATGTTTTATGGTTAACATATATTTCAATGTATTGTCTGAAACTTAATATTTTTACTATAATGATGAACTCACATTCTCTTTTCTGACATAATAAGAGCTTTGAGACTATATTAGTCGAGTTTTTCCAAATACAAATACTGTTATTGCTAAAACCCTGATAAAACTCGCGTTTTTTATATTTAATGTTTTATTAAATTTGCTTACATTGAGTGTCATTTTGCGTATTTTAAGGAGAGTGGTTTGACACAATACATTATTTTTGTTGCAAGCACATTCAAGTTAACCGACTTTGTTGTCATTTGAGTGTCTTTATAAATAACAGTGGAGTTAGACGCACATGGGTTTGTTTGCGCAAATAGTTCCCACTAATATTCCAGAACTTCACAATAAACAGCTGGGCGAGATCCATTAACCCCTTAACCTACTATGACGGGCATAGCCCGCGTACGATGATCGAGTCAAATGTAAATTTTTCTTACCACTAAAATTTCACAGTAAATGTAGTTTATTTTAAGCGTAAAAATTCCATGATTAAACAGGGCGAAAATCTCTATTAAATTTTAGTGGTAGCTATGGATTTGCCAAACCGTGGAGCTGTTGAGACTTAAATCGTAGGTTAAGGGGTTAACCTGTTCGGGACAATGGGTGCATATATGCGCCCTCTAAAAGAGCATACATAATTTATTTTAGACACCAGTAAAAAAGAAAAGTAATATTTAGTTATTTTAATTAGAGCATTTTCGTGGTTGTTTGAGTAAAAGTAACGTTTTAAAAAAATATGGAGCCAACTGATTAAATTTTGTGTAAAAGCCGCCGGTCCGAAGGGGTTAAACGGTTGAGACAATGCAACAAGGTTGAGATAATGACAGCCTCGTTAAGTTTTTATCCAAAAATCTCTACAATAAAAAAATATGTTATTGTTCATACCGCGTACGTCGCCAATACCTTACACATAAATACACTCCACGTGCCCATTATTCACGAGTTTATCCACTCAAATTTTAATATTCGCATGTCACCTTTTTTTTTATTCATAAAGGCCCTCTTTTTTCTCATCGCTCAAGATGTTATCCGAAATCCCCTCGTCCAATCAAATTTTATTGCTCATATGTCACTTATTTCTGATTTCTAAAGGCATTCTAATTGGTCATCGTTCAAGATGTTTCCCAAAATCCTTTCTACCAATTAAACGCTATTTTTTCTATATTTCAACTTTCTCACATTTGCAGATGCGGCATACACGTATATACGGTATTAAATAAAGCAGTCACTACGGAACAGTTAGTTCTAGATTTGATCAAGTATGGTATCGTTGGAAACGTCTTGACATGAGGACGTTAAAAAAAAAGGAATTACCCTAACGATTCCAACCGTTTACGATATATGATTCCATTTCTTGCGTGATGAGTGGTGACATACGTAAAGGTGCAAAACGATAACAATGATAATAAAACTCCGTCATAAGCTAAATCTAGAGTCTTGTTTTAATCTCGTTTGTTAGTTATTGTTTGTTAATCCTCACATAAAGAGCTTTTCAACGATGTCACTTATGATTTTGTGTTGCAAGGCGTCACGAGTGAATCAGGGGCCCAAATGTTATGGACACTAATTTCTTACAGTTTATCTCGCCATCTTTAACCCCTTGAGGGCGGTGGGATAAAATAATCCCACTTAATTTAAACAAGATTCTCACCAGAAAATTTTAACTAAATTTTATATTTTTATCTTTGGAGGAAAATTGTTGTTAAATGCTTTTCCTTATTTAAAAATAAAATTTTTAGATTATTCTGGTGAGAATTCAATATTTAGAGACATTTTTCCTTGCTTCTCAAGCGGGTTAAGAGCAGATAATTCTGCTATTAGATAAGGCGAAGAAATACTGATGTCCAAAAGCATTGGAGATTTACGCGGCACACCTGGCAACACTGCTTATGATGAAAATGGATTTAATTTGTTTTGTGTGACGTCACAGAAAGAAATTGTCCATATCTCGGAACGGTGGTATTCGGACAAGGAGTTGCGATATGTTTTTCATTGTCATGAACGATACCACATTCTAGCAAAACCAAACTTGATGAAATTCGTAACTATCTGCTGAGTCGGTGCCATCGAAATACTCAAGGCCAGATGACACAAGTTTGATATCATCACTAATCGACAGACTTCTCAATAGTGTTGGGATTCACACCGGAGAATTTTGAGTAGCAATTTTATTTTATTTTATTTGCGGAAAATCTGTAATATTATAAAACAATAATAACTATTTAAACTTGCTGGTGAGAATTTGTAATCCGTAAATAGAAATTCAGTCAGATGCGGAATTCCACAGTGTTGCCGCATCTGGCTCATTTTTTATTTGGGGATACCAAATTCTCACCAGTAAGTGTAAATATTTATTATTGTTTTATAAGATGATATATATTCCACAAATAAAATAAAAGAAAATTGTTATTCAAAATTTTCCGGTATGAATTACGACACTAGTGAGAAGGCTGTCTATCAGTGATGGCGTCACAACTCGTGTCCTTTGGGCTTGAGTATTTCGATAGCAGGGGCTGAGTATATTATATTGTCAGTTAACTCGTTTGCGTCATCAGCTCAAATACACATAAATTTTAAGAGTTTCTTTTTTATTCATAAATTCCGAATTTATTGCAAAATTTCCAAATAAGGAATTTTTACTATATACACTCACGAAATATTTTTCATTATATAAAACAAACATTACTATTCTTAATTTCTGATGTGAATTCGGAATTTCTCAATAAAAAAGGAATTCCTGAAATATACGGTGATAATGAAAGTGGATTAAAAGTGTAAACGGAGTAATAGGTGTAAATAATGTTTCAGGGACGTATAATGTGACCTTTAAAATTCCAGATAATTCGCAAACCTGCTGCAACACATCAAGCTGTATATCCTTGAATTTATTTTAAATGCGCGTGTTAAATTCAGTTTCAATTATTTTGTTAAAAAATTCAAATCAAAACCATACATTTTCAAGCATATTGTAAACTATTCAAATTTATTACCATATTTTTACATAATAAAAGATTTACTCCATTTAGCATACAATTCAGAAAAATCGAAATGCTGAGATGGCATTCTAAAATACGAAACTCCTCAAAAATTTAAATATGAATTGGATAAATTTAAAGAAAAGCTTCTAAGAAGGAAGTGGAAGTTTTAAAATTGTTTGATTTTGGAGTCTGGAAAAAATCGTTATGAGGTTAAAAAGTTTTAATGATATATTATTTAATGACAATAAAGTATCATTTTCTGCTACAGTTAATGATATTGAAATAAATATATTTAAAATATAGAATTTCTAAAAACAATGGAATGAGTAATAAGTTTAAATTGCCATTTTTATAAAAACAGATGAAAGTAATAGAACGAGCTAAAATAAATAAAATAATGTTTTAATTTGGGTAAATAGAAGTTTTAATTTTTTGCTATACATATTGTTCGTAATTCGTAGATAATGTTAAGTAGTTCTAATTATCAAAATTGATAAAATATATTCAACATTTAAGTTAGAAATTTAGACGCTTTTAACCAAAGCGCTATAAGTAAGCGTACAAAGTTAATGCTGGAATCTGCTGTAAATTGACACAGCTGCGCCATCTTGTGGATGGAGTGAATAACGCAAATACGCGAGTTTTTTGTATGACGTCATATATGACAGGATATCTACCATCTGCGCATCTCGTGCGCAGGTCTATTTGAAGATATTTACAATTTAAGAGTTATAGGCGGAAAAGCAGACAAAGCTATTTTAGAGAATACCTGTTAAAATTTTAATCATGAATTTCAAATATTTACTCACTCATAAAAGATGAACCTTGCTTACCAGATTTATTGCAAAATATTTTTGTTACAGTTTGTTTTGATGAAAATATGCGTATTTAAAAAAAATCGCAATGTCATTTTAATTTCGGGAGAAAAAGCACTAATTTGGATCGGGTAAACAGTATTGCCTTTTGCCCCGAAACTAAACTGAAATTGCAACTATTTTTTAAATACATATATTTTTATCAAAACAAGCTGTAATAAAAATATTTTGCAATAAATCTGGTAAACAAGGTTAATCTTCCATGAGTGAGTAAGTAAATATTTGAAATTCACGATTAAAATTTTAACAGGTATTCTCTAAAATGGCTTTGTCTGCTTTTCCGCCTATAACTCTTAAATTGTAAATATCTTCAAATAGGCCTGAATTTTATGCAAGCTATTCAGGCTAAAAGAAAACCATTTTTGTTAATAAAAGTTATAGGCGTAACTTTTAATTCCATTGTTTTTTCCAGGTTTTTTTTTTCACATTGGAAGAAACTTGCCCACCTTGGGTTTATGTTATTATTTATTAGAAAAAAAAATATTTTAAATATAATGACGAAAAGCATCTGTTTAAATTGATGTTATATACCAGTATGTATGTATTTTAAATAAAATTATGTTTTTCAAATGACTAGTATATTTTTAAAATGTTGATTTTATATTTCGAATGAAATGAATGCAACATAAACGCTGGTGATGGGGAAAATATTTGACGGTTTATGAACTGCGGCCGGCTAACATAAAAGTACTTTTTTACACTGTTTATTTAATCTAACCCTGTTCATATATATGAACAGATAAAAAAAAAAATAATCGATTTTTCCCTCCCAGATATGCTAGAAAAATAAAAATTATGTACATGGATGTGTTTCTAGTAACAATACAACATTTTATTATTTTTACAACTTGATTATAAATTAGCAAATTAATTTTACGTTATCTAAACGTAGCTGATAAATCCTTAAACATTCTTTATGGTTGTTACAACTGTATAAACAAGTACAACAATTGAGTAAATTATGTAACAAACTACGATTTCTAAAATATACCAGCTGGTTGGGAAATTGCAAAAGAGAAATATTTAAAACCTTTAAGCATCTTAAGCGTGATATTCAGCCCTATATTTTTTTATAAAAAAGTTAAAATATCATTTAATATATATTATTAAATGCCAGTGATTTTAATACGTTCAATTGGCCCATCTCCGTCCGCACCCCTTTTTCTACTACTTATCCCAACTCTTTTGCGGAAGCCAGATTGAAAAAAAAAAAAAATTGAAATCGGACAAAATTAAAAGGGAAATTTGAAATTATTGGCTACCGACCAACAACTGCTACGTCGATCTTATTATTATTCTATAGTTTTCAGTTATTGGCAATTGTTGTGTGTTTCATAAGCCTTTTTCAAATTTGGAGAATGTTCCGCAATTGGGTTATTTCGATAAAAGTTACTTTCATTTTCTAACCATTATTTAACTTTTATACAGTTACAATTGTATACTGTTTTCTCATTTGACGCCAATCATGGGTATCGGCCCGATTACGGAAAGTTATCCATTTTACCCCTGCGAAGAACCGGTGTAATATAATAAATGTTTAATTGAGAATACCACGTACTATCTGTAAATATTTTATATTTTATTCCAATTTTTGAAATTTCTTCTATACTTTGTATGCTTTCTGCAATGTTATTCTCCTGTGCGAAGTGCAGGTATCCCATGAAAACTATTTTTCCCGGATATGACACAATGACCGACATATTTCTAAATTTAAAAGAAAAGTAATTTGTCGATTTTAGGAATTTTTTTTTAAAGCTGTTCGACATATTTCTAGATTTAAAAAAAAAAAGTAATTTGTCGATTTTAGGAATTTTTTTAAAGCTGTTGTCTAAAATTATCAAAATATTTAAAACTATAAATAATCAATTATTGCTGGTTTAATAGTACAAGAATTACTGCTTGCATTTTAAATTAAAGTGGATCCTAATGTAAAATTAAATGAGTTTTAAATGGAATGAATGAAATGCTTCTATTTCAAATATTATAAATACAATTCGATCAAGAGAATATTTGGCAATTTATCGCCTGCGCCCGGTAAATAAAAAGTATGCCTTAAAATTATTTAAATAATTTATACTTAAACTCTAAGCGTAATAAAACGTTTAATTCTCATTGGAAATACACATGTTTATGTAATTTTTATAACTTTATCTTATCAGGAATTGAATTAAAAACGCTGCTGCAAAATTCTATCTTAAGATACATTAACTAATTTTTATATGTCATTGTTCATTGTATTACAAAACATAATTCAAATAGAACGTATTAAAATCACTGACATTTAATAATATATATTAAATAATATTTTAACTTTTTTATAAATTATAATAAAACACAAAACTAACCTGTTTTCTCTTTTGGAAATCGAAAAGAATGAGTTCTCTCAGATAGAGAGTTATTTTTTCAGTTTTGAAAACTGCAATAATTAGAACGCCAACGTGGCATTTCCCCAAATAATAGAAGTTCTTAAAAGAACTGATTTGTTTAAATAACTAACTTCAATTAATAAATTAAATAATGGCGAATAAATAAATCGAATTATATCTATACTTCCAACAATTAAGTATTGCAGACGACAAACGAATAAAATCACGGCTGCGTGTGCGCATAGTTATTTCAGAGATATCGAACTTATAGATCATCCACAAAGGGGAAATAAGTTAATAATCCTCTTGTAGTTCACTCCGTCCGCTGGGTGGCGTATGACCTTGATTGACGTGACCTCGCCTTTAATCTCGCGGTTACCTCTCCCATTTAACAAAGGACGCTTACTTATAGCGCTTAAATGCATAGTGATGCATATCTGCATCACTTTTCATTTAACTTTTAGGAAACACTACATTTATATAGAAATATTTATCCTGTAAAAATGTAAGAAACGTAAAATAAAACAATATGAAATAAAAAGAAATAGACCAATAAAATATGCTACTAAATAAAGTTGAAAATCTATTTAAAATTTTCTGGTGTCTAATCTTTAATATAAAAATAAAAAAAAAACACAATTCTAGAAAATAATTCGTGCATTTAAGGGTTAAGCTTTAGAAAATAAAAAAATGTATAAAATAAGGTATTAAATTCATACTTATTAAAATATTTACTAACGTGCAATACTTTAGTCATGACAGTAATTTTCACTTGTATTGCAGATATGCAACATAAGAACAAGTTACCGTATTATAAGAAAAATGTATCTGTGATTTTTTTTTTTCATTATAGTATTTACTGTGTAATAAACCTTTTTTAGAATGATACATAACTTTTTCGAAACAAAATAAGATATCATGCATTTAAGAGTTAAGTTGTTTTTTTTCTTGAAAGATTTTTGACATATATAAGCATAGTTTCGCACTCTTCTGCTTTTTTGTACCACAAAAACTCAATAGAAAAATTTACCTTTTTTAATCACCGGAATTTGCCGATTAAACCTGGCAATCATTTCTATTAAATTTTTGTGGTACACGGGAGGAAAAAAAAAAAAAAAAAAAAAAAAAAAAAAAAAAAAACGAATCACTTGGCAGACAGGTATAAGAGCATCTATCCCAAACTAGATGGCAGCATTTAAAAATAAAATAACAGATAAACGGTATTAAAATATTTATTGCAGAAGATTAATGTGTGAGGTCGGAAATTTCATAAGTACTTTCGATTATTTCAGCAGCATTTCGCAGCGAAAAATGGCGCTGTGCTGTCTCAAACTGTAAGCATGCTGAAACGTACGTATAAAAATGTATCGAAGTCACTCAGATTTTATTGCCTATTTTGATTATCTTTTGAAACTCTAAAATGAAGTTTGCATCGTCCAATTGTAAATTTTTGAAGCATTCTTAAAGTTTTAACTCGAACTGCTGATGGTATTTGAAATGAAAATAAAGACTACTTCCCTATTTTAGGAACATTATCAAGAGAAAGAAAATAGACTTGGCAATTTTTATGCGTATTTTCCGGCAACCTACTCACTGTTTTATACACACGAAAAACTTTTAAAAATATTTATTCAATTTGTTTTAATATACAGAAACCATTTAACTGTTATTACGAACAAACAAAAGTAATTTATTGTAATACAAATACATGTAATCAAATTTAACTATATTCTTATATTCATAAACAAGCTTAATAAACTATTATTTTAACACAATCAAACTGATTTGTAAAATTATCATACGAATTGAATATTTCTAACTGAACGAAAAAATGCCCAGACCGGGAATCTAACCCAGATCCTTGGCTAGCAAGGCCAATGCTTTTCCGTTTAAGTTAACTCAGCCGACAACCAGCCAGCATATTTCGCTCAGATAACCTTATTGGTAGTAGCATCTGGTCTGTCACGTAGACAGCTCAACAAAATAAACCGCAGGTAAAGGAACTCCATATAAACGATGGATGCGTAGATGATGTATTATTTTAACACAATCAAACTGATTGGTAAAGTTATCATACGAATTGAATATTTTCATCTGAGCGAAATATTCTGGCTATGGTTGTCGGCCCAATTAGCTTAAACGGAAAAGCATTGTCCTTGTAAGCCAAGGATCTGGTTTCGTTTCCCGTCCTGGACATTTTTTCGCTCAGTTGGAAATATTAATTTCGTATGATATCTTTACCAGTTAGTTTGATTGTGTTAACCCCTTGAGGGGCAAGTGATTGTGTTCCTGTAATGTTGAACTCACACCGGAATCCTTGAAAAATTCTATTTCAAAAGAAGTAAAAGCAATTGTACGGCTTTTTCCACCAAAGTTAGAAAAGTAAAATTTAATAAAATTTTTGTGTGAAACTTCAATAATCGTAGGTGGTATATAATATATACCTGTGCCCCTCAAGGGGTTTAAATAATAGTTTATCTACGTGTCCATCGTTTATATTGAGTTCCTTTACCTGCGGTTTATTCTGTTGAGATGTTTATATGACAGACCAGATGCTACTACCAATAAGGTTTTCTGAAAGAAATATGCTGGCTGTTGTCGGCCCAGTTAGCTTAAACGGCAAAGCATTGGCCTTGTAAGCCAAGGATCTGGGTTCGATTCCCCGCCTGGGCATTTTTTTTCGCTCAGTTGGAAATATTCATTTCGTATGATAACTTTACCAATCAGTTTGATTGTGTTAACCCTAGATCTACCGGGAATTTTATTCAAGTTTTAATAAAACGTTCTACACCAGAATTTTTATTTAAAACTATTTAACTTATTTATTTACCTTATTTTTGTCTGGTTTATATACTTAGTTTATTTTAAAGAAATTTCTGGTTTGAATGAATATTTTGTATGTACCTGTCGGGTCCAATGGACCCGTCTGGTAGACGGAGGGTTAAAGGAATAGTTCATCTACGTATCCAACGTTTATATGGAGTTCCTTTACCTGCGGTTTATTTTGTTGAGCTGTCTACATGACAGATCAGATGTTACTACCAATATCTGACAAGGAAGGTCTCCATACGGGCATACTGAGAAAAAACTGAAAAAAATACAGAATGTTCTTTTCACATGGATATATATGTTTATAAAATTTTTTTTGGCGGAACGTAGAACGTCCGTAAAAAAATAATGAACATTTCGTTTATTTGGCGACTTATCACCGTTTGGCGAAGAAATTAAATGAAAAAGAAATACGTTTGTCGAATACTCTTTAAGGAAAAAACTTTTTATGTTGAATTTGTTTAAATAAGTTTAATTTAAATAACTTTAGCTTTGTCATTTTTAGTTTGTTTTAACTATAGTTTTGTCATATATATATTTATATGTGCTTATAACGAATTTTAACTATCATATTTTACGATTTAAAACAAAATTTGAATTGATTAAAATTGTTCCAAACTCAAACATATGCCCCATTGAGCACTGTGGATTCAACTTTGTTGCTATGGAAACAACTTCTTCGGGATGGAAATGTATTACGGCAGAATTATTCATCTGGCGTTAAAAGTTATTTTTATAACCGATAAAGCTTTTTAAATTTTTAAAAATTGTGGATTGGAGAATAAAACAATGGCAAAATTTCGTTCAAATCGGCAACAAGCAACAAGTATAATACAAAATGTAATAATAATAATAATAATAATAATAATAATAATAATAATAATAATAATAATAAATTCTTTCATGGTTTACGTTTAAATTCATTAAATACCGCATATTCTCAAAATCAATTAACAAACAATTTTCAGATTCATTAAAACCGTTTGCTTTTGGCGAGGAAAAGTGCTGCTCGCCAAATTGCGTGCCGCTTTCGTCTTTTCACGCCAATTATTCGAAAGTATTTTATTTTTTTACAGATTTTCTACTGTAATTCCGCCGCTAATTTTAACTGATCCTTTATTACATACATGAGTACTTTCACTAGCATTTTTTTCAACATATTCTGAGTATGCCCAGTATGGAGACCTTCCTTGTGAGCGAAATATGCTGGCTGGTTTTCGGCCGAGTTACCTTACACGATAAAGCACTGGCCTTGTAAGCCAAGGATCTGGGTACGATTCCCGGCATGGGCATTTTTTCGCTCAATTGGGAATATTCAATTCGTACAAGCTTAATAGTTCACCAGTTTTGTTTTTATAGATGTTTATATCACTTCGCAACAAATTTTAAATTATCAAGCTCAAACTGTACCGAACTCTTAAAAAAAAAAAAACACTTCCCCTATAAAAGGGAAGTATCAAAAAAGGAAAAACTCTTCAGATGGCCTATTTGACATCCTAAATTTCAAGAATAACTGTACTTGCTACCACTGTTTACTTACTAGTCCATTTTAAAGTGTCTCATATGTTTTCATAAACATTTTTTTTAAAATAAAGCAAAGATAAGAAAGATACGGATCGTTTCAAATACAGACGATTTTTTTATGCTTTTAACTCCATCTGTGGAATGACAGTAAAACTAACCTTATCTCAAGATGATTTGGCACGATCTTGGTGCAAGATACTGGTTATTGTTTGCAATGCGTTCAGCTCTCGGAGTAAGGATTATCTTTATTCTTAGTATTAAACGTGGTTTTAACCCTTTAAGACTGACCTACACAATTGTGAGGCATTCACCCTCCCTTGGCATAGCTTGACATCGAAAATTTTTTTAAATATTTTTTTCAATTAAATTTGATCCTATTAATAAGGAAAACCACAAACACGTTTCATTTCTACCAAAATCCTTCTATTCTCAACCCTTTGCACTCATATGTCCAGTCTGACAGGATCATCCTCTTTCTTTGCAAAATTTGTTTTTGCACCAGTAATAAAGGAAAATAATTTTTTTTTCTTATTTAATTAGAGCATTTTTGAAACTGTGTACTTGGAGGAAACTTCTTTTAAAAAAGTAATGTCAACCGAATAAAATTTGTGTAAGAGACGCCCGAGTCAAAAGGGTTAAAGCAGTGGTTCCCAACCTTTTATTGGGAACGCCCCAACAAAACATCTATAAAATAACTATGCCCCCCCCCCCCTCTCACTAAATAAATTAGTCTCTTATTTAAAAAAAGAACTATATTCACACATTAACAAAAACCATTTATTTAACATTTTTTAACTTATCAAATACATGAATCTTCTATCAAGAATGTGTTCTTAACATGATTCTATAAAAACAATGAGGCTATAAATCTAGGCAATTGCGTCAAAAGGAGTCTTGTTGTACTTTTCAAACTTCCTTCAAATCTAAAGAAAGATCTTATACAGTCTGCGTTTTTGTCTTTACAAAATATCTTGAAGAGAGACTACATTCATTACAGTAGAACTTAAATTATCCGATTCAATTGGGACCGGACCCCATTCGGATAATCAAAAATTCGGATAATTGGATTTTTTCCGAAAAAGGTGTTTATTTTAATGAATTACTGTATGTATGTTTAAAATGGGAGAAAAAAAAATATTTTTAAAGAAAATGACCCTTTAATTAATTAAATGAAAAGGATACACTTTTACAGGTTAAGTGTACTTACACGTGCTGTACGTTAGTTAGTACAGGATGTACATACCGTACACTGTAAAAAAAAATACTGCCAGTTTTGCGGAAGGAATCGGAAAAATAGTTGCCCTTATCGTACCGGAATAATTTTCGACCCAGCTAGGAATAAAATCCGTAAAAATAAGGAAATAGTCAGTAATACGGTATTTTACGGATTTTATTCCGATTTTACGGATTTTATTCCGAGCTGGGTTGGGAATTATTCCGGTACGACAAAGGCAACTATATTTCCGATTCCTACCGAAAAACTGGCATTATTTTTTTTGCAGTGTACTGTAAAGGAAAGTCATTGCTTGGTTGAATATCTCGGTCAAAGTAAGCTGTTTGACAGTCTTTATCCGTTTTCGGGTAGCCAAGTCGCGCATCCACTGGACAGAGGGAAGTTATATGTGGTCACACTTGGGCTGACGCTCCATGCACTTCAACGTAGTTTCAACGTCGGCAAATGCCTCACTAGCTGATGGCCCCGTGTCTGCTTCAACTTCAACGGTCATTTTCTTCTCTCTCACTTTCAATAAGTTCATCATCATTTAGAATCTGAAATCCAGGGTCTGACAAATCACACACCATCCATTTTCCTACATCTTGAGCACTAACTTCTGAACTATGAGACAGTGACTCATTATCCCAATAATGTTCGCGCTGCGCCTACACTAGCTTTGCGGAGGGAAGGACAATAGCGCGCGTAATGTTTTTAGCTATTTTGTTGTTGTCATTAGGTTTAGTTTATTTATTGTTGGATCAGTTCCGTAGTTTCGAATTTTTGGTTTGGTTTATGGATATATATATGTCTTTGATTGAATTTATGCACGTTTTAAAATGGTAGATTTTGCTTCTTGCTCAATCTGCTAATTTCACTACAGAAAGATTTTTCTGAGTGAACAGACGAAAACCTTCACAAAATAAATCAATTAATTAACAAGCATCTTCTCCTACGCTTAGCATATAAATGCTGCCAATAAAACAATAAATTCCCAAGTGCAGTAGTTCGTGTTAAAGTGTTGTTATGTTTTTCACGGCCTCCCTTTAGCTAACTTCTATGCAAACTTTAACTTCTATGCAAATGTCGTGTTAAAGTTAATTTCCATTGATTGTAATGAGACTTGGTTGCCAGTTTGGCCTCAGCTTTTAAATTAACAACTTCGAATTTACATCGGGAATTGTGAAAGAATAATTTTTATTTTAAGTACACCAATGCAGTTTTTTCTGAGTCCCTACATAAGTCGTCATGCTTATGTTTATCTCATTCGAATTTGGAGGGTCGAATATGACAGAGTGCTTCGATGTTAAGCGTTTATTTTAAGTAATCACGAAATCTTTGTTATTAAATAAAGAAACTAATACAATACTCAATTTCTGGTATGAATGTAAACATTCAGAATTGAAATAAAGGCCAAATGTGGCAAACTTGTATGAGAGCTTCCAGTTTCTTTATATTCGTTTGTTCGGAAAGTCATTTCGTTTTTTTTTTTCTTTTTTCTTTCTTTTTTCGAGAAAATTAAAGACGATTTTCTTATAGTGTATAAATATTTTAGTGTATTATATATTCTCGATTTTGGTACAATACCTTTTGTCATCTCTGGCAGTTCATGATTCCACGCTCTTAAAACTTCTGATCTTTACTGTTGAGAAAATAATCATTTTTGCCGTTCTCATTTGCAGAATATGGTGAGTGTGATAGTACATCCCATCCAAGCTGTGAAAGCTTTTGGCGATTTACCAAACTTGTATGAGGTCTGCGCATTATCTTGGTAGAACACTGTAAAACACTGTACCTTTTCTATTGATCAATTCTTGTCTTTTCTGTTTGAATAAAACTTTCAATTTGTCCTGTTCATGACAGTACACTTCAGAATCGATCGTGGTAGAAGCTAAAAAAATAACATATCCCTTGAAATCCTAGCAAACAGTCAGCATCACCTATCTTGATAAATATCGGTTTTCGAATTGCTTTGAGCCGGTTCATCTTTTTTACTCCATGATCACTTGCGTTTAACCCCTTGAGGGGCAAGCAATTACGTTTGTGAAATGCTGAATTCCCACCGGAATCTTTGAAAAATTCTATTTCAAAATAAGTAAAAGCAATTTTACGGCTTTTTCCCACCAAAGTTAGAAAAGTAAAATTTAGTAAAATTTTTCTGGTGTAAAACTTCATTAATCGTAGGTGGTATATAATATACATCGGTGCCCCTCAAGGGGTTAACATTGTTGCAGATAACTCTGTTCTCGTCCCCAGTGATGATTGGTTTCAAAAATAGATCATGTTCTTGACGTTTGAATAACAGCCTTTCTGTAAGATCTCGTGGAACACATATGTCGAGTTTTGGAATTAAACCAAGGCCTTTCATGTGATCATGAAAGGTCGAATTCAATAAATTTAACACTAAAAAGACCAGGAATTTTACTCAAATTTTATAAAAATATTTGTCACCAGTATTTTTATTCAAAACTGTTTATCTAACTTATTTATCTATCATTTATCTTTTTATTTATGTGTCAAATGACTCCCACGGTCCTTTTGTTGTAAATTTCTCACCGATCTCACGAGTTGTTATTCGGTGATTTGCATCAGTCAATGTCTTCATTTTGCCTTCATTATCTTCAACTAACCCTCCAGAACGTAATGCATCTTCAACATTAAAATTGGCAGAAAAAATTTTCAAACTAGTTTTCGCACGGGTGTTCTGTCAATACATATTCTCTATACACATCCCAGATAGCGTGAATATTAGCAGCAAGTTTGATTTTTCTGATATTATCTTGCCGTGACAAATTTGAATTGACAAATCCGCAACAAATCTTCCGCAAGGTATACGATTATCCACTTGATTTGCATGAGTAGTTTGTTGTGAAACTGATGGCAAGACTGTCTTTAATTCACGAAAGTGACGAAAGCAAAAAATTCCTCTGTTGAGAGAGTAGACAATCAGCAGATACGCAGAAATTGCAGAAATTTTATTCGGTTGGCCCTCTTTTTTTAAACGCTATACTTATCAAATACCAAAAAAGGCACGAATCGACGGGTTCAAATATCTTACCCTAATTTGTTTGTGGTGGTAAAAACGATGCATGCACCTTAACGGTGCGTATGCAACAATAGACTCGATCAGGTCTACGGACTCCTTCGAAGGGGTTAAGCTTATAATGTAACAGTTGTAAACAGTTAATGTGGCATGGAAATATTACTACTTTGCAGTAAGTTTGCAGTATTTTTGATAATTTGTTTGCTGTTAATTTGCAATAACTTTGATACAAAATGAATTTAACTGGCACGACTAGTTAGCTGCAAGTTCAAAATGTGGTGACTTCGGCGGTTGCGTTATCTTGCTGCAGTCTTGTTATGAACTTTCAGCCTTCTCATGATGAGCTTGCTGCAACTTTGCAGGTTTTCAAAGCAAGACTTCTGCAAATTTTCTGCAAACTAAAAATGCTATGTGGGATAAAATAATTATTTTTCTTGCTTGAACAGCATTTTGACCTTTTCGATAGTAAAAAAGTAAAATATGCCAAAAATGCATCTTACGTCATTCCATATTTTATAGGGCAACAGCAAAAAAAAAAAAAAAAAAAAAAAAACAATTGCGCATTACCAAACAAAATGTTTCACAAATAAGCCTTGCTATATCAGCTGTCAAAATATATAATGACAATGGGGCTTAAGTGTGAAGCTGGTAGTAAAAAAATACAATTACATCCTCTGTTTGGCAAAAATGAAACTCTTTCAGAACAACCCAATACTAGTCAAATTTCAAATAGTCTATGAAAAAGCAATTTTATCTTTTAAATAAATTTTATGCAATTTTTTTTTTTCAATGCTTAAAATGTTAAAAAAGATACTGCAATATTTGAATGTCTTATATGTAAAACAAGATAACTAACAAAATCATATTCGTTCCGAGACATTATATATTCAAGTTATTATTTTTTTATTTACTTCTAGAAATAAAATTATTCATTACACATAAAAAGTAAACATGATACATGGAATGCAGAAAATTTAATAAGCCGTATATTCTGGAATGTAACACTCTTTTGAAACAAGAAAATTGATCAAAGTTGATTATATCATTTATTTATTGACAAAGTAGGATAGAATAATATTGATATAAATATTTATTAACCCTTTGCTGTCTGGTGATGCTTACACAAATTTTATTAGTTTGGCACCACTTTTTATAACGCTTTGCACTCCGTTGTTGCCAGTGCGGCGACATCACCTTTCTTTTCAAAACTAGTTTTTGGCACCAGTAACAAAGGAAAATAATATTTGCTTTATTTAATCAGCGCATTTTTCAAATTGTGTACTTGAAGGAAACTTCTTTTTAAAAAGTGGTGCCGATCGAATAAAATTTGTGGAAGAAACTCCGGAGTCCAAAGTGTTAACCCCTTAATTCTCGCTCCCGTCATATTCACGGGCTGTGTCTTTTACTCAAATTGTTTGATTCCCACCAGTTTTATAAAATAGTGAAATTGGCTATATTTTAGTATCGTTTTTCCTTTCATTAAATAAGGTGAATATTTCTTTTTCATAAAAGTGGTGCCAATAAGCAATTTGAATTTTTGAACCGTAATTTAATTCGAGCGTTAAGGGGTTAAAAAGCAACTACCTTCAATTACAAAATTTCGAAAATGCTCTAATTAACACGTTCACGCCGGCGCGGTGGGTCACACTCGACTGTCTCAGAGCTGCCAAGTCTCCGCCTTTTGGGATACCAGTATTTTAATACAGAAAATGTTGTTTTATTTAATTAGAACAATTAGGTGATTTAAAGGAACACCCTTTTCTCTAAAATAACATTGGTGTGGAAAAAGCCGGAGACTTAACAACTCTGAGACAGTCAAGTGTGACCCACCGCGCCGGCGTGAACCTGTTAAATAAGAGAGATTTTATTTTCCTTTATTACTAGTGTCAAAAGCAAATTTTACAAAGAAAAATTAACCCGAGTCAGATTCGGGCTTGGACCACAAAGTGTTAAATCAGCTTTTGAATTAAATATTACATGACGGAAGAATACGGTTAAGACGTGGTTATATTGAATGAGCTGTTGTAGGGCTGGCCAATGAGGCGACTTTTGGAGGTTTTCTTTGCGTTCTTTTGAAATTTTACAGTTACTGGGAGTTTTTTTTAAATTTTTTTTTAATAAGAATATTTTTTAAATATGGTTCTGAAACCCATTGAGAAGTTCTTTTTTTGTTTTTACACAGTAAATTAAAAATATAGACCACACACCAATTTTATCGTAATATAATACTTGCCTTATGCAATCGAAATAAAATCTGCCATTAAATAAAGTGATAATTGCAGATATAATATTAGTGGTGTCGAAAAGATTTTTGTAACGGAACAAACAAACTCTTCTCACCCATATAACGTACAGTCAAACCTGTTAACTCCTTGAAGGGTGGTAGGATATCATCTAATATAAACAAGATTTGCACCAGAAACTTTTAACTAAATTTTATAGTTTAAAATTTGGGGGGCGGGATGCTGAAAAATTGCTTTTCCTTATTTAAAAATAAAATTTTTCGATTGTTCTGGTGAGAATTTATTTTAGAGGTATTATTGCTTGTCTCTCAAAGGGTTAAGGTGCTAAAATCCATAGTGTTTGTTCCACATGAGTTTTTATTATAGGCGGTGTTACATTTTTGGCTCCTTTCTCTACAAAATTTTTTGAGATAGGCTTCTCACAGAAAAAAATTTAATTCTAATTTTAATACGATTTACATTTTATTTTCTGTAATTATTTTCCCATCGAGCCCAGCCTAGTAGGGGCCCTTATGGCTCATACTGTAAGGTGCCTATGTATCTTATAAGACTTCTGCGTACTGTTACCCTGTACCAAGGTAACCCATTTGGTCTTCTTTTTGACTGAAAATTTATGAATCCATATCAGAAATTCAAAATAGTAATTTTTGCTTTATCAAAATATTTCTATCGGAATTTCCTCTATTAAAATGATATTTCTGAATAAAAAAGGAGGCCAAACTGAAAACCCTGCCTTTGAGGAAATATTGTTCTGTGTTTCTAGCACCGTTCCCTGATTAGAGTCTACACGGGCCGGGATTTTAAGGCCCTGGCCCGGTCGTTTGTATTTTCGCGGTTCACGACCCGGCCCGACCCGTTCTAAAATTATTGAAACCAGGCCCTCCCAGTCAGTGTAAAAATCAGACCGTACTCAATTTCCACAGGAAAAACCGATTTTTCTTAACATACAATTTAGTTATTTTTTTAATACTACATACGTATTTATGGGAAAATTTAAGATTATAGATTACTACATGTTTAAGATTATTTTATGTTCTCAAGCCATAAAATGTAGAATAGTATCAGTACTGACCCATCATGTAGGCACAGTATGCAAAAAGAAAACGTAACTCTGATCCTGGCCCGGAGCATGTCTACTGAAATAATTAAGTCCTAGTTCAGACATGATGCAACTGCAAATGACGATCTCTACGCTTTACATATTATATTTCTGTACTAATGTTGTCAGTCTAGTATCGGTTCCGAAACATATATATACTTAAGTGCCCCCATTCACGCACATTGAAAACTCTGTTCACATGCTATTAGCTTAATTTTATCCTTTTAAAATTTTACATCGGTTTGAATATTTTTAACAGCTCTGCCCTGGTCATTAAAAAAAATTGTCTTTAATCCGCCGGCGCGGCCCGTTAAAAATTTTCACTTCATTTTTCCGGGCTTAGCACGGGCCTAGGGCCAATCCCGGGCCCGTGCGGACCGTTATCCCTCAATGCTATGCCTGAACTCTCACACGAAAATGAGCTCGTGTATAGTAATCGTAGACGGGTTTTTTTTCAACTGTTGGGCGGTTCCTTGAATTTCGATAACAATAATTATTAAAAGTTTTTTCTGCTTTATTTTTCTGATGTTGAAGAAAAATAGCATTTCGAAAATACTGCTGTCTAAATTTAGCGGACAGTACAAAAGCTTAAAATAAAAACGTCTACAACAGCCCATATTTTTGTGTCAGCGTTCTGGCCTTCTGGGCCTATTATTCAGGGGACGGTGGTTTCAAGTCAGGTGACATATGGCGTCTTTCAATAATGCCAATAGATGAGATGCGCCCGCGCTTATAGAAAAGTGGCACTGTCCTGAACTAGAGTACAGTTTCAAACGCTTTATGTACATTGTATAAGAATAGCAAGTGTATTTACTTCAAATTTTCTTATTTTATTTGTGTTTGTACTAGTTTTTATCGCTTTTAACCCCTACTTTCTCGCTCCTGTCAATATCACGGGCTGAGGTGTCGTTCGTTATTTCTCGTGTCCGTCATATTTCCGGGCTGGAGATTTAATTGTTGGAAAAAACTTCTGAAACCTGAAAAATTTAACTGGCATTTCCGCTTGAAGTCTTTCAATATATGACGCCTGTGTTTTTTCTTGGCGCTGATTGTGATACTGGACTCTGTATTACATGTTTCGAAATATATCGCACTCAAAAAAAATTATTAATAATCAAAATTTAACGTATGTGTTATTTCAAATATTATTTGTATAAACATTTTGTGATGATGACATATAGAGATCTAAGAAGTGAAAAATAAAGGTCTTATTTGCATTAATTTGTATGGTGTAAAACAAACATTATGACACAGAATTCTCGCGTGATGGCTTTGCTACAAACGTGAATTTGTTCTATAACATTTTTTTTTCGCCTTAAAAAAAAAACTAATTGCATATTTTATTTAGAAACCTCATAATTATTTGATTTCTGTAAAAAAATATGTACTTTTTATGGTTTTTGCAAATATTAAGCGATCCTTAAAGGGTTAAATGCTGTTTATTCTATTTTCTTGCTACCCGTCTCATGAGAGTTTCTTTGAGAAAAGGAGGTTCACATAATATATATAAAAACAAAAAATCCAACCCCAATCCTAGATGCGAATTATATGCAGGGATATGCAGCAATTTGTTTGAAAGTAAATTTGCTGTAAAAAAAAAAAAAAAAAATACGTAATTTGAATTATCTATTTGAACAAAAGCACAGATTTATTTTTTTGTGTGTGCAAGTCTCCTTCTAAACGTATAATGAATATAAAAGGAAAGTTGGAAATTGCACGTCAAACGTAGCAAATGATTCGTGAAACAATTCCTACTATTAGTTTTATAAATATCCTTTGCATCGCATATTGTACTGAATGTATATTTTAGTGCCCTTCATAAGTGCATGTCAATTTCATTCTGTTCGAAAGGCTGTAACGTCATTAAAATGCACTTGAAGTAATTTTTTCCATTGGCCGTTCATAATTACTACATTGTTCAGATTGCAGGGTCGAAATTAACATAATAATATAAGCTTTAATATAATTCAAATTCGAAAGGTTTCACTCATAATAACACGAAGAAATGCACACACAACAGCAGCTTCAATTAATAAACTTCCTTCTTAAAAAAAGTATTTACATATATTTACACAATATAGATATTAATATTTCCTTACTCTCATTTGAGAATTTCATTTTTACGGACAGTTTTCGGTTCAAATCAAAAAAGTAAATCAGAAAACAATTAAAGGGGGTTGCCACAGAACCGACTGACAGATTTGACAAGTCTCGCCATGAAGGCATTCTTAACACCCGTAATGTAACGGAGAACTTTTGACTGTCCCTGTAATTAAACTATTCATCCGATTTTCATACAAATTGAAATGGCTCGACAAAATTTTGAAACAATTATATACTTAAAATTCCAGACTATTCCTTTGGGTAGTTTTTGCTCTGTTATATGCTGACGAGCGGACAGACAGACGCACTGAACGACAACTATAGGTGCTACGTATTTATATATAATTACGAACGCACCAAAAAAGGGGGTGTTTTTCATTTAGATAGGAAGAAAGCCTAACTGAGAATTATGCATGATTCGTTTCTTTATTTGGGTTTAGAGTTTATTGTATAACATTTTCAGTCCTATACACATTCATTCATTAAATATTAAAAACAGTTATTACATTAAATATTAAATATTACATTAAATATTAAAAACTTCACCTCGTTCTTTGAAAATAATATTATTTAATCATATTAAATAGTAACGTTTCTTCTGTATAATGAAATAAGTGTAACTGAATTTTCTCTAAAATAAAAAGCTTCTTATTAAATAAAGCGCTTTGTTTAAAAAACAAAAAAAAAGTAATGTGTAAGTAACTAATTCCGTCCGTTTCTGCTATAAATCCAGTCTCTACCTGAGAGATTAAGTTCAATATTTAATGAACTTGAGACTGAAAGGCTATTTGTTACGTGCGAAATCTCATTTACGTGAGTTTCTTTCTTTTATTGATTTGCAGTTGTAATCCCACAGCTGTTCTAAATTTATCTGCTGGTTATAAATTATAGAAGAGCAAAGTTAAAAACTTTCAAGTGTGATAAAAGTAAAGGAATTTATTACACAACTATCGTTGCAACAATAATGACACAATTTTCTATGAGATAATTTCTTTTACTCTTCTGGTGAAACTACAGTTAAGGGTTTTTGGTATTGAACCTAAAAGTCTTCTTTGTGACATTCAGAGTTATTATTGGGTAGGGGAGGTAGGGGATGTATGATACACTTTTTTTTTTACTAATTTTTTTCAACCCTTAGAAACCTATTTTTAAACAAATTTGTCGTGTTTTCTTATAAAATGACCTTTTATTCATTTATTAAAAATATTGTGAATTTAAAAAATAATCATAACAAAAATGTATCCCAATTATTGTGAATGGTTACTACTGTATCAAATCTCCCCATTGCTGGGGAGGATTGATGCACTAGCAAGGGAGATTTGATACATTGTTATGTAAATTGAAGAAAAATGCAGACAATTCAATTTATGTGTCATACAATATTTATGATAAATCTTGAAACATTTAAGACAAATTTAAAAAGAAATGACATTGACATATTTTTGTTTCACAAATGTTTTTTACAAAAATATTTAAACAATTCTATTAACGCACTTTTTAGAAAATAAATAATGAAAAAAAAAACCCTAGAGATCTTGCTGCAAGGAAAAATGAAGTGATCATTGCTTATTTTCAAACAACTTAACAGAAGTTTAGCACATTTAAGATTTTTTTAACCCTTTCAGGGCAAAGCATTTTCAATACTAAAGTGTTGAATAAATGAATGGCACCGGAATTTTCCAACAAATTTAATTGGAAATAAGAAAAGGGCTAATTTCACTTTCATATTAAATGGAAAATATTTTACCAAAATACTGGTGCCAATGTGGCGTTTGGTAATTAAAATTAAATGGTTTCATAAACATACCACCACCCCTGAAATGGTTAAAAGAAAAGCTAATAGCTCTAACATTTTGATAAGTAAAATCGGATGGGTTTAATGTTTTTTAAAATTTCCCTTCGTCAATTATAGAAACATCTCCCCTTTCTGACCATTTAAACTTTTTTTAATTCTAAATGACGAGCAAAGCGAACTAACCATCTATCATCGCACTGCTTTTCTATGTAACCTACATAATGTCTATGAATAGTCTCTTTGTTCTTTCTTACCAATTTCAGTAGCTCTTGCTGTAAAACCCTAATGAATATTACAGTCCTATATTAGTTTACAACTTAAAAAACTATTAAATTTCCAATATACCAGTGTATCTTTTCTCCCCAGCACTAATGTATCATTTCTCCCTATTATGCCTTATTGGACTTTCAATCCCTTTGTATAAATGCAGTTGCAAAATACAAACTGCCTTCTGGTAAAACTTACCCTAACAATGTGCTTTACAAATAGAAAAAATTCCAAGATATTATCTTCACAATAATAAGAGTTATAAAAGAAAATTAGCATTAAAAAAAAATTACATTGACATTCCAAAAGTATTCAAAATTAAAAGAAAAAAAATGTTGTCAGTTCTTCACTTCTAAGTCCAGCTAATGATGGTCTCTGCTAATAAAAGAAGACTTTAGATCTTTTACAATAGCTGTTAATGCCATTTGTTGAGAAAAATTGTCAATGTATCAACCCTCCCTATGTGTCAAACCTCCCCTACCTCCCCTACTTAATAGATTTGCGACAACAGCGGATATATGCGTCCATTTGAATAATTCCCTTTTTATTCAGTAATTCGAAATCAACACCGGAAATTCCGAAAACATAACTTTTATTTTATGTAATCATGAAACGCCGGTAATTAAATGAAGTCAAAATGAGTAATCAGAAATTGAGGATACGAAAGAAATTTTCTGAAATCCACGCTAATAATGCAAATGCCATAAAAATGAAAGTGTACTTATATGTAGGGTGTATCAGGATTGATCGTTCAAATTTGGTGGGGAGGTAGAAAACAGGGAAAGAAGATAATCTGATATAGGGATGTATGGGCGCAAACGAACACATACTTTGTAGCAGGCGCTTGTATCCACTACTTCTGAGTACGCGCAAAGCTCTGTAATAAGTCCAGCCGGTCGTTATTTGCAAGTTGACTCTGTAGAAGTAACATGAATCATTATATATTAACCCTTAAATGCGCAATTTTTTATTTTTGTTCGAAAAAATTATATATGATTCTCTGAAAGGAAAAATAACACAGGAAAAATAATGAAAAAAAATCAGAGATACATTTTTCATATAATATGCCAATCTTTTCTTCTGTTGCACATCTGCAATACATGTAAAAACTACTTTCGTGTGGCTGTTTTACGCTACAATATTGCAAATTAGTATATATTTTAATAAGCATGTCTCCAAATACCTTATTTTATATAATTATTTATTTTACGAAGCTTAACCTTTAACCTCTTTATTCCCATGATAGAATATGTTCTAGAAATTACGTAGCCCAGAGAATCTGACTGTACACCAGAAAGTTTCAATGGATAATTTTGCTTTATATAAATACGGAACGGTATGTTACTATTTAAAGCAAGTACAGTGACCTCTCACTTATACGACTTTCAAGGGACCGTAGAAAAAAGTCGTATAACTGAGAGAGTCGTATAAGTGAGAGACCGCCTTATAATACAAGTTTCAAACTTTATAGGCATTAATTATTTTACCTATACTAAAAACGATAAGTTTTGAGTACTAAGAACATATTTTAACAAAATTTGTAAAATGTGTTAAAAAATTAAACATAAAATATGTTTAAAAAGTTCACAAAATTGTTCATTTACCACTATGTTTATTTTAAAAATTTACAGATCAGATTTTCTCAAAAAATGAAGTGATATTAGTTTGTTTCTGTCGTAGATGGAAATAGAAAATGTCTTTCTCTAAGTCTAATAAAGCTTTTAAGCTAGTTTGGGAATAATCATTTTGATGGACATAATTCTTTAATTTATTTAAAGCGGTACTTGCTTTTGAAAAATTTACAACAGCAGGAACATTGCTCTCATCTTGGTCATCCTCCTTGCTCACGTTTTCATTATTAATATCCTCAAAGATTTCTTCAGCAGTTCTCAGTTCTGACAGAAGACGTTTATCATCACATTCTACATAATCTTTGAAATTAAGGCACAGATGTCATATTCGCCCCATATTGGCGCGAATTTTTTCTGTCGCCAATATCATATAGGCAACGGGTACTTAACTTGCGCCAAAGTGATTAATGTGGTAACCCGGATTATGTTGTTTATGCTGTTGATGTTTTCGCCAAATTGGCAACCGAAAAAAATCGCGCCAATATGGGGCGAATATGACATCTGTACCGAAATTAATACCTTCGTCCATAAACATTTTATTCGAGTCTTCGTTATTAAAGGATTGCATACGCTCTCAATATCTGGTTCATACATTGAACTAGCAGTTTGGTCTTGTGGGAAAACTGAATTTCATAAAACAAATTTTGGTACAGATGTCATATTCGCCCCATATTGGCGCGATTTTTTTCTGTCGCCAATATCATATAGGCAACGGGTACTTAACTTGCGCCAAAGGGCTTGATGTGGTAACCCGGATTATGTTGTTTATGCTGTTGATGTTTTCGCCAAATTGGCAATCGAAAAAAATCGCGCCAATATTGGGCGAATATGACATCTGTTCCCAAATTTTAAAATTTAATTTGCTGCAGAAACGGCAGATCTTTTACATCGGGATGTGATGGACATTGATACATTAGAAGTAAAACCTTTCTTTGTTGTTTTTGAAATTTATCATCCACCTCTTTTAAAAAATCAATGGAAATCTCTGATGTCATCCATGCTTTTTTTAAATTTCTGTAGCCACATGGCAATTATTTTTTATTCTTAAAGTATCGAGATTTTCTTGATTTTCCTATTACTAAAGGTTCTATTTTTCTGAACCATCACTATTTGTGCAAAAAAGGATAGTTAATCTTTCTTTACTTTTTCTGCCCCCTTGACATGGTTCTTCTTTGTATGATAATGTCTTATCTGGCATCAGCTTGAAAAACAGTCCGTTTCATCACAGTTAAAAATGTCTTTAGATCCCTTAATCCTTAATTAACATAAGTAGATTTTGCAACCATTGTCTAACATCATTTCCATTAACACATGCGCTTTCTCCTGTGATGCGGTGATGCAAAAGTCGATGTCTTTTTTTAGCTTCTCGAATCACCGCAAGACGCTGAAAAATTCTCGATTCCATACTTCTCAGTAAGAGTGCGAGCCTTTTCTTTTAAAATCACACCATCTATCGGTAAATTTGAAGCTCGCATTTGGTTAAACCACGCGATTAATGCTGATGTCAATTTTTTAAATCTGCCACATTGTATCCTGGATCTCTTTGAATCGACATTTTTAGATGCATTTATAATGCCATTTTTATTTTTCAGAATTTCTTTTAGTGTCGATTATGGCAGATTGAAGAGAGCAGCTAATGCCTTCTTTGATTGTAGTAAATTTTTATCATATTCCTTAATGGTTTCAACTTTGAATTGTATGCTTAATGCTTTACGTTTTGACATTTTCAGTTTAGGTATCGACATGCAGCAAACTGAAAAAATTACAGCGAAATGAATAACCTTTCACGCGTCTAGTACGGAAGCTTGTAGCGATTTGCGACGTACGCGTTTTTTCCCCTTCGCTGTGCGGGCTGTACGCGCATAGGTCTTTTGGCATGATAATAGCTTGGGATGTGCTTCCAATATGTTCTCGCTTTAGTATTTTTTTCTAGTGATGTTCAAGAACTGCCATTTTCGATTTGTTAAGTTTAAAATAAAAGTCTATTTTTCTTAAAACAACCTCATTCCTAAAAGACGACGCATTCCTTAAAGCTGTTAAAATTTTCCAGGAAAATGCATTTTGCAAAAACTCTGATTTCTCCACCAGTGCCATACAGAGACGTGATCTGCAGGTAGTCATTTGGCTTTTGTTAAATGGCAGACACAAGAGAATTCCATACAATCACCCTCCCGCCATAGATTTCATCGTTAATAACAAAGGAAGGTAGATAAGAAATGTTATTCATTATTCATAAACACTTTAACAATAATGAAAGGATAAATGTAAGAAAACATGAATGATTTGTACTTTAAAGATTATAAAAATTAATTCTAGAGTGATAAATGTAAAATCGCCTGAACCGTTTAAAGCGTCGTATAAGTGAGAGAAACAGTCGTATAACTCAGAGAAGTTTATCATTATTTTCCATAAAGCGTGGACGGGACCGAGAGAATTCGGCGTATAACTGAGAGAGTCGTGTAACTGAGAGTCGTATAAGTGAGAGGTCACTGTATTACTATTTTAATTTTCTGGTGTGTATTAGGTATAAACGAATAAAAATATCTATTAAATTCAAAACATTGTTGTTTGCATATATGCAAAACTGCGAATGATTTTGCAGATATGCACCTGCATTTTTGGTGCAATAGAAGAAAGCGGCCGGATAGATGAGCAAAGATATGCAAAATGCTACGCCAACCAATACAAGCTTCATGACATATGCATATTCATGTAACGTATAATGATTCATGTTACTTCTGCAAAGTAAACTTGTCGAATGGTGACCATCTGGCCTTCTGAGAGATCTTTGCGTGGGATTAGAAAATATGGATACACAGAGCCCTCTAGAACTCATGCGTTCTTTTACGCACATGCTTTCGATAGCAGAGTTCGTACGGATGCTGGAATTTTAGGACCAGAAAATTCTTCGATATATGTATTTTCTTATAGATAATCTCTCCCGAAATAAAGCGAAATTTCGCGCGTTTGAACGTGATTTATTATTTTGTAAGAAGGTACTGATATTTCTCCTTGCAAATAACGATATCCGTACGAACCCTGGATAGATTGGTTTCTTTTTCTATTTTCCACTTTCCCACCAAATTTGAATGATCAATTTTGAAAAATACACTCAATCTTGTTTATATGTTTGTACAAGGTGTTGCCGAATTCGATAGACAGATTCAGAGGGTTGATAGTAAGATCAAGAAGATGAAAAATTGCCATAGAACATGGGTTCAAAAACCATGTATAGTTAGAGAAAATTGCAAAAAATAGTTTTGAATGGTGTGACGTCGAATAAAACAAAAGGAGCCAATAATAAATAAAAATATATATATTTCAAGTAAAACAGGATTCAGTGCATTACAGTTCAACATCAAAAAGGAGATGGTGAGCCGTTTTATAGGAATTGTAAAAAGTTCCGGCCTCGATGGTCATTGCACAGCCGATACCGACGGACGAACGATTGCCGGAGCCGTTCAAAGAAACCGGTGTTCTGGCGATGTCTGTTGAAGCAACATTTTTGTGCTGTCAGATCATCCAGTGTATTAAAAGTCGCCTGATAAACAACCGATAACCACCTGTTTTCTACCTCCCCACCAAATTTGAAGGATCAATCCTGATACACCCTACATATAAGTACACTTTCTTTTTTTATGGCATTTGACTCTGTAGAAGTAACATGAATCATTATATATTAATCCTTAAATGCGCAATTTTTTATTTGGCCACGGCGACAAATTTTTTATTTTGGCCACCTGAAGTGGCCCCAGAAGAAGAAATCCAAGGAGTTAAAGCCACGTGGAGGCCAAGCAACTGATCCGCCGCGCTCAAATCCACCTCTGGAGATATGTGCACTATCGTGCATTAACCACATCTTCTGGCACACAGTGGCTGACATACCCTGCACCAAATCCTGTAGAACGTGCTGAGTAAAACAAGGTAATTTTCACCATTGTGGCGTTCGGGCAGAAGGTACTGTCCCTACAGATGATCTCCGAGATTCCCTGCCCAAATGTTAATACCGAAGTTGTGTTGCACTTTTGACTAGGCAGTGATGTGGGTAATTTCGAACGACAGCACATGCGCATTGTGTGTTTTGACCACGCTTTCCCTTGCAAAGCTTCATCTAATAATAATATTGTGGTAGGAAAATCTGAACATTCTGTGTGGTATCAAGCATCCAACGTACGAACTCAAACCAAATGTTTAAATGTAGAAAAATCAATTATATTCAGAAAATATTTATATATTTTCTCAATCCTTTCCGACGCAGTGGTCCCGGGTCGTGAAACCTAATTTTAATTCCAAACTTACAAACGGCACCAAGAATATTTTAATAAAATTTCGCTTTTGCAATGAAAGTATAAAGTAACAAGTTTTTAATTTCTAAAAAAGTCGTATGTAAATTCCGGTGTCAGTCGATCATTTCATCAGTTTACAACAAAATTTGTCTGTTCCGGAAAGGGTTAAACATCTAAGGATTATTGATAAAGAGGTTCAAAATACGAGGAAGATTTATTTAAGATTCAGCTTTGTAGTGTAGTTTATTATTTTGAACATGAATATTCATACATAGATTATAATAATCATTTTATATTTTTTTCCTTTGAGGGAAAAATATGTTGTCATTACTCTTAGAAAAGAATATAAATACGATTTCTATATTTATGAATTTATAAAAGGATCTATGATTTATGGTACTTTCAAATAATTATTTGAAATCATCCACGAAGTATATTACTCGAAGTAGTACATTAAAGCACTTAGAGGAAATTACTGAATCACGCGTTATTTCAGATAATGAGTTTATATCTAAAATCACGTTCGTTAAGAATAACTTATTGCAGCCCATTTAGGTACGACATTACGCAGAATTTTCGTTTATTGTTTATTTCGTCTCCTCTATTGCACATAAAGTCGGAATTATTTACTATTCTCAAACTTATATTCGGAAAATATTTTATCACAAGGTTGCGACTTGAATTCTGGTTATGATTTTATTCAGCTCTTTTTATGAGTTTTATCATTATTTTCTAATTAATATTTAGTATAATACATTAGATGAAATTAATATAAGACTTAATTTTTTTTTTTTTTAATGCAACAAATAACTACTCATGGCAGAATAATGGATTTTACTATTCGAACCAGGATTGCCATTTTGGGCCTTCTTTTTTGTTCAGAAATCTCGAATTCATACCAAAAATAAAGACTAGTGTTTTATGCTTTATAATCAGAGACATTTAGAGATAACATAAAGTAAAAATTCTTCTTTCAAAATTTAGGGTTTGGATTTCAAATTTCGGATTAAAATTGGAGTCCAAACTGGAAACCATGATTAGAATGAATGACTCGAAAATGGGCAATTCATAGCTTCAAATATTTTTTTTCTTATTAATCAATTTCTACAAAAATTTTGTAACGAAATTTTTTTTTGGAATTTTAATTATAGTTAATTTAAGAACACATAAAATTCTTTTTGTCTTCAGAAATTTCTGAAGATGATTAAAAATTTGCGAATGTTGGCAATTAAGATTTTGTTTCTCTTTTTTTTTTTACTAAATTTTTCGTGTTATTTGTTTAAAAATATTAGGTTTGAAACTGTGTTTTTGCATATGCACGAATTATTCATTCAATAGTAAAATCAATCTTTCTGCCCACCACTAAAAATAACCTCATTTAACCACTTAACAGGTTTGTCCGTGTACCGTACGTGCAACAAGAGATTGCTTGTTTTGTTACTAAAAGCTTTGCACACCACTAATTTTAAGCTGCAATATTACCTATATTTAATGGCAGAAGTATGTATATTACATAAGACGAATATTTCAGTGCCATAAAGTTGTGTAGTTCCTGCTTTTAGTTTATTGTGTCAAAAAATGAACCTCTTAACCCCTTAAGAATCGCTTAATATTTGGAAAAAGCATAATAAAGTACTTTTTTTTTTTTTTTTTTTTTTTTTTTTTTTTACAGAAATTGAATACTTATAAGGTTTCTAAATAAAATATGCAATAAATTTTTTGTTAAGGCAAAAAAAGAAGATGTTATAGAAGAAATTCAATTTTGTAGAAAAGCCATGATACGCGAATTCTGCGCCTTAATGCTTGTTTTACACCATATAAATTAATGCGAATAAGACCTTTCTTTTTCACATCTTAGATCTTTATTTATCATCATCACACACATTTTTACAAATAATATTTGAAATAATATATTCAGGGTTCGCACAGTGTTACCACTAAATTTTTACAGTATTTTCAAAGTATTTCACTGCAGAAAAATATTGTGAAATCTGTGAATAAAGGTGGTGATTGCGAATTCTATGTTTTAAAAATTAAATGTAAATTTTCCTATCATTAAGAGTGGTGTCAGAGTCCTTGGAAATTCCAAGGAGTGTGCGAACCTTGTATATATATACATACGTTAAATCTTGATTATTAGTAATTTTTTGAGTGTGATATATTTCGAAACATTCAATATAAAGTCCAACATCACAATCAGCGCCAAAACCCAAACTCTAACGGACATATTCTAAGACTTCACACGAAAATGCCAGTTAAATTTTCCTGGTTTCAGAAGTTTTTCCAGCAATTAACTCTCCAGCCCGGAAAAAAGACGGGCACGAGAAATAAAGAGCGACACCTCAGCCCGTGATACTGACGGGAGCGAGAATTAAGGTGTTAAAATGTTCAAAACTATGTTTAAAACCGATAATAATCCTTACTAGCTATTTTTAACACACCTTTTAAGTCATTTTTGTTCGCAAGCGTATCAAATTAATAAGTGTTCCTATTAAGAAACTGCGTAATCAAGATGTTTATTCTATATTTCGGAGAAGACAGAAAGGTTTTTCGAAAATACTGTGAAAGTAGGTGTTTTGGAGAGATTTCCCGTTAGAAATAAAGAACTTCCCTCCACAGATAGAAATCAATGCCTTAATCGCTTATAAATCAAAGTCTAATTTATGTATCGGAAAATTAAAAAAAAAACTGTTCGATTATAAATCATTTCAAAATTCGCGCCTGCACGTATCATGCTGTTGTCTTTAAATATTAGTCGTAGAATATGTCAGAAAGTTTCGCGAAGAATTTTTTTTACCGCTTTAACACTTTCCGGTCCAATGTCGTGAGCGACTTATCATCTTTCCTGCAAAATTTGCTTTCAGCACCAGCAAAAAAAAGGAAAATAAAATTTGCCTAATTTAATTAGAGCATTTTTGAAGTTTTGTAATTGACGTTGACTTCTTTTTTAAAAAGTGGTGTCAACCAAATAAAATTTGTACAAGAGTCACCGGACCAGAAAGTGTTAAACATGTTATATAAATATACCAGGCGGCCGCAATTAAAGTGACAGTATTAAGAGTGTTCTATAGCGCGATCTAATTAAAAGAATGACGCTAAATTTTCTAAAATGATTAAACAAGACAGGTGACAAATTATTTCGCGGGCAAAAATTTAGTTCAAAAGTCACCGCTAGTGGAATATGTGGCGCTGTGTTACAGAAATGATAGTAGGCCTTTAGTGGCGCAGCTTTGCATATATGCAAACAACAGTGTTTGGAATTTAATAGATTTTTTTTATTCGTATATACCTAATTCCACCAGAAAATTAAAATAGCAATATGTGCTCTAATCAATAACAGACATTCCCTTTTTAAATAAAGCGAAGCTAACCATTGAAATTTTCTGGTGTAAAGTCAGATTCTCTAAACTAACAAGTAAAGTAACAAGAAAAGTAAAATTTGCCTTATTTAATTAACACATTTCAGTGGTTCATAAAGTAAAAGTAAGTGTTTAACAAAAAGTGGTGTAAATTTAATAAAATTCCTGCAAAACATGTTGGTACTTAATGTGTTAAAAACTGGAGGGAATCAAACAGAATAAAAAAAATACTACCTTACACTACCCGTAAAAGTCACGGGAGCGAAAATTAACACTAGAAAGACGGGGATTTTTACTCAAGTTTTATAAAAAATATTTAATACCAGAATTTTTATTTAAAATTGTTTAACTTATTTAATTAGCCTTTTTTTCTTTGCATCTTTTAAATTTATTTTACAAATAAATTTCTGGTTAGTACGGAAATATATCCATATAGTTGGGGCAAAATGGTCCCTCGCCGTCATTGTAGTGTTAAAGAGTTAACCCTTTCAGGGGCAAGGTACTTGTATTCGTAAAATGTTGAAATAATTCAGTGACACCAGTATTTATTTACAAGAACATTTATTTGTAAACAAGTAAAAAGTATGTTTCTGCGTGCTTAATAAATGTGAAATTTTCATTAAAAAAATCGGATACCAATGTGTCAATTAGGGATTAAAATTGTGGGATACGATGGCGGCATCACCGCCCTTGAAGAGATTACGCAAACTTTTATTATTATTATTATTATTACTAAATGCCGAAACATAAAAGAATACATATTACGAAATGCTTTGATATTTACTACCATTACTACAAGTAGACAGTTAGAAAAGTAATTGTTAAGACAAAATAATACTCAATGAAAAGAGATGCTCTATTAACCAATTAACCTACGATTTACTTTTAACAGCTCCACGGTTTTGGCAAATCCATTGCTACCACTAAAATTTAATAGAGATTTTCGTCTTGTTTAATCATGGAATTTCGATGATTAATTTAAACTATATTTACTGTAAAATTTTAGTGGTAACAAGAATTTACATTTGGCTCGATCATCGTACGCGGGCTATGCCGTCATTGTAGGTTAAGGGGTTAGCCGCCAAAACTTTAATGTTAAAAATTTCCCTTTTTTAGCTGAACGCTGTTTGCCACCACAAACTCTGAAAGATAATTTTCGCTTTATATAATTTAAAATTTATCTCTTTAAAAGTAAGGCCAATTTTTTTATTGAAAAATAGTGGTGGGAGTGTAAATAACTTAAATATGTGCATTTATTTTGACCGTTGCGTGAACGCAACACCAGCGGGTAATGGGTTAATTGAACGCCTCACGCATGGTTCGTACGCCTCCTTGAATTTTGCAGGCTAGAAAAATTTTTGGCCCCAGTATTTTCTTATACGAAATCTCTTCTTATAAGAAAGCTAAATTTTGGGCGTTTAACCTATATTTCTTTATCTATAAAAAGATACTGGTAGTTCTCCTGGAGAAATAACGGTATCCGTGCGAACCATGTCACGCGAAGAGGTTACTTTTTATATTGTACATATTACATGTTTTCTAATTTGTTTCAAGCAATCCAACAGTGATTTTTAAAACATCATGAGAAGCGGTGGGATATATTTTATAATACCCAATTTTTATGGAAATTCTTGCCAAAATTTTTAAATGAATGTTTGCTTTTAAAACTTCTTGTGAACAAAATGTAAAATTGCATTTCCTTATTTTTAACCCCTTCCCTGTGGGATGTATTTGAGAAAAACGTGCCAAGAAATGGAATTTTTTTTTTCTCTGAATGGTTTGATTGAAATTTCGGAAGAACTGCAAAATTACAAAAAGCCGAAAAATGGCGCGAAACTGACGAACTATTCGCGGGAAAGTGAAGCCATCTATTGGGAAAATGGTAAATTACATATTATTCATTGGACGAACAGAGTTCGGGCCTCTCGGAATTGAAACTCCAATTTTTCACTTCCCCGAACTCAAGTCGGGCATCCCAAAATTGGCGCATATGCGTTGCACAGTTCGGGAGTCACAGGCAAGGGGTTAATTTTTTTTTTCAAAATGTTAGTTTGAATTCAATATTGCAGAATCACAATTACATACTCATGAAATGGTTAATCAATTGTTCATTAATCACGACTGTGACTCGTGAGCGTATATTTTTCCTTTTGAATCACGAGTGTGTTTCAGGATCAGGGTTACGATGTGGTATTTACTTAGAAATTCGAAAATCTTAGAAGAAAGTTAAAAAAAAAATACTGCCATTTAGTTAATGGTAGATATTTTGTAATCACCTAAATAAAATAATTTTCTTTCGAATTTTCTTCATAATCAGTACACACGGGATGCAGTTAAATAATCATTTCAATTGCATAATATTTAAATAAGATAAAGCTAGAAGGATTTAATGCAGTATTGCCGGATTGGAGATTTTATCCTCCTTTTGGGAGATTTTGAACTTTCGGAGAAATTTTTACGAGACAAATATTAATTAGAAATTTCGGAGAAATTTTTTCGGCAAAATAATTAGTTAGAAAATTTTTGGGGATCCTTATTTCAGGTTTTCAAGATAATATTTATTTCAAGCATTTGGCAACACTAAATCTCGATTCGTTGATTCAGAAAGAGAAATTATCAGTTATCAAGCGTTATCCTCGTGCTTGTCGTTTGCAGTTTACACGTGTTTTAAGTTCTAATTTATTATTTGCATGTTCGTAATTCGTATTATTTTCTTCGAGAAAGTAATCAATCGCAAAAAAGTGGCGGTTCGTAAGTTCATTTTTCTTCTTTTTTTTCTTTTTCTTTTCTTTTTTCTTCCTTTTTTTCGTTTGTAAATTAGGAAATTATTTTAAAAAGGCCTGTTTTTATGGGAGGGGGAATTGTTGACCTTAACCCCTTAATTCTCGTTCCCGTCAATATGTCTGGCTGAGGTATCGTCGAATACAAACATTAAGGTGCACTATTCCCGCATGATTACTTTTCGGCCGAAGTGAATTTTTTCTATAACATCTTTTTTTCGTCTCAAACATTCAACTATTTGCATATTTTATTTAGAAATCCTCTAATTACTCAATTTCTGCAATTAAAAACTAGTCGTTGGGGGCCATGGTAATACTTACCCATCATGGATATACATAATATAAAATATGAAAATAAAACATGTGATACATGCTAAGCATTGTATCATGTTACTTTTATTCATAATTCAATTTACCTGGACTACCTTAAATATAATTAATATAATACCTTAAGATAATATTATTTTTTGCTGCATTGAAATATCTCAGTTTGTTGATTTTCTGTAAGCAAGTAAACACTAATGGTTTACAATGGAAGTCTATGGGAATTTGGCGAAATATTAGAGATACCGCCAATTTAGCGTCACTTTTGGTGACAAACGTGGCAGCATTTGGCGACAGAACAGGCTCCCCCCTATGTAACCCTTCTTTATAGGTATGGTGATTCATTAAATGCTTGACATATACGATAAGCCATTATTGGCATTTAGTCTTGTAGTTTGACGAGAGTTTTTTGGTCGGCGGGGTGATTAAGTAGAACCGAATTGCGTAAAAGAAACATCCTTATAACTCCAAAAATTATAATCCTATTAATTAACAGTTTAGTGCGTCGGATTAAGCGTCTCATTTCCAATTAAAATATGTCTTTGAATTGAAATTTGAATGAAATACAGAGACACGAAAAATCGAAAAGGGTGAAAAATATGGTTATAAGTATCTCGGCAACTGATTATTCGACCGACTTCATTCTTGATGCAAAATTTGTGTTTTTTTATTGTCTTTATGTTCACTCCTTCAAATAAACAATTTCGAAAATTTGTGTATACCTTTTATCAGAACGAATATTTCGAGTGCCCCCAAAAAATAGTTCGGGATAATGGAGGTTACAGATATTCAATAGACTTCTTCCCGTTATTACATACTAGGTACACACCAAATTTCAAGTCTCTATTTCAAATTGTTCGGGAGACACCAGAAACACACGTTCGTTCACAGAAACACACACGTACAGACGGACGGCAATTCTTTTCTCCTAAAAATATGTTTTTCGGAATCTCCAGTGTCTAAAACGTGTAAATCCGTAAAAAAAAAAAAAAAAAAAAAAAAAAAAAAAAGAGAATGTCTAAAATCCTTTGACAGGAAATTTAATGCAGAATTTAAATCAGCTTTTAAATATCAATTTCAAGATCGTGGCTTTATTGGTAGTCTTACCGTCCCCAAAGTTTATTCCTTCTCTTTTCGAGGTAAATTAAAAAAATATATTTTTTAATCCAATGTTAACAACTGCTTCTAAAAATCAATGAACATTGTGGCTATCGCTTAGTCTTAACATGATTTTCCTAAAAATAGGTGGTAATTTTCCTTACACTTCCATCCTTACCGTCCCTTTTTTCCTATACCGTCCGCTTTTTTAACCTTACCGTCCCTTCTTTAACACCCATTTAAGACAATGTTATACAAAAATTCTGTATTAAAAGTACTACGTTTTCACTATTTCTTATTTGAATGTCCTATGGGTGCTATTCAAATTCATTATAAATAAAAATTTAGAAGAAAATAGAAAGTTATAGGGGTAAAATAGTAAGGGAAATTATACTCGCAAGTTTAACTTAAACCTCAGTTAAATAAAAAAATTTCGCTGCTGACCATGTTTTCTTTATTTTGAATCATTAAGGCATTCGTCTATCAGATTAAAATGTTATTTTAGCAACTTTAATTTCAACAGATTTTTATTCCCGAAAGTCAAAAGATTGTGAGAATGCCCCATATAAAGGAACTTTTGCGAGATTTATAATATTTAAAGCAGCTTAATTTATATTACAGCGAAGAATATCTATAACACATTAATGTAAAAAAAAGTGAAAAAAAAGGCAGGAATGGTGAGGTCTATCGGCACGTTTTTTAATATTCAGAATGCGTGATTGCCACCTGGAGATATTTGAAAATTGATACATTTACAAGCACATTGAAAAACTTTCATTACAAGTACCTGAAATAGAGTTTAATGCCAAACGTCGTTCAATAAAACTGAAATTTATCTTAATTTATCTAAAGATTTAGAAATCTAAAGATTTCTAAAAAAGTGTGCAACGAAAAAGTATATCGTAAAGCTATATTTAAAGAGTGAAATATTTTTCATTGTAACGAATGCTTAGAATTTTTATTCCAATATTTCTTTTTCAATGACTCAGACATTTACATCGTATTTCTTTTAAAAGAGAATAAGGAAAAAACGAAAACTCATGAACAATACCAAAGAGTGACAATAAAATGCAAACAATAGCATCTTCATGAACGAAATTTTGTCACATTTTACAACAAAAGAAAATTTCTTTACTAGTTTTGCTTCGATTTTTTTCCTGTAAGGATTTTTCTTTTTTCAAAAGCATTATCAGTTTCCTCTTGACAAGAAAAGAATACAGGAAAATCTGTGGAGTTTTATAAACTTTAATAAGCTTATACTATATTACAACACATACACATAGTTTCTTACGGCATGTGCTTTAAACAAGTTTCTAAAAGGAAATCCAATGACAAATTTTCTAATTCATAGACAAAGACGATCAGAGAAAGGATATAAAAGTAAATTCATGTACATTTTATCAAGGTTGCCAAAAACTTTTGAAATGACAAAAAAATTATTTAATACATATTATTATTGTTATGATTATAATGTTTCAAAGCTTTATTGTTTTTTATGTTTAAAATATTTCCCCACACTCAGGGATGCATGCGCTGCTCAACAAATGACCGATTGCTACCACTAAATTTTAATACTCTTCCTCGTATTCTTTAACAACAGAATTTTTTAGATTTAATAAGGTGAAGTTAGTGTTAAAATTTGGTGGTGAAAATCAGCCATTTTTGGCGCAGCGTTTGCATCTCTACCCACACTGCACTGTTTTTTTTGGGGGGGGGGGGGCGGGGGGATATGTTTTCTTGTAATAATATTTATGTTTGATACCATAAATTTTAAAGAGAAATTCTTTACCATATTTAACACTAGAAACGCCGCCGAAAACGTATACTTATAACCGCCAAAGCGGCCATTTTGTCCGATGTGAATTACCATGCTCAACTATTGTTTACGTGCCATTTTTTACTCTTAACACACTGTATGAGAGATTTTTCGAAAATGAGTACTAAATTTACGTTCACAAATGCCACTGTAAATTAAAACCTGCTCATAACCAATAAGAGGCAATGGAACAATAAAGCAGGTGTATGGATTCCCTAGCTGCCTGGCAACTTTACATCCAGGCTAAGAATATATCGTGGTACAATGCAATGGGCGCCTTAGAAGAAAAGCGTTTAAACGCGGCTAGTAGCCACGAAAAAGGGAAAGTAAAAAACTAAGAAGATAGACAATTTTTAAAGAAAAATTGTTAGTATAACTAGTAGGGAAAAAATGTTCCATATGATCCAAATAAATGTCCAGGACAGGCGAAAAAGCTACCAAAGGCAGTCCCATAAAAAAAAAAAGACTCAATTCAGAAACCATACATTAACCCTAGATCTACCGGGAATTTTATTCAAGTTTTAATAAAACGTTCTACACCAGAATTTTTATTTAAAACTATTTAACTTATTTATTTACCTTATTTTTGTCTGGTTTATATACTTAGTTTATTTTAAAGAAATTTCTGGTTTGAATGAATATTTTGTATGTACCTGTCGGGTCCAATGGACCCGTCTGGTAGACGGAGGGTTAAATATAACATGAGAAATAAAAAGTTAAACAAATGCTATCAAAAAAGTAGAAATGAGAAAAACTTAAATATTTACATATTTACAAGAGAGTTTAATATACTACAAGGAAAAAATAATAATAAAAATGTAAAGAAGCTACAATGAGGAGAGTTCAAACTAAATGTACAGAGAAAATCAAAAGCTGAGGGGAACAGACGACAGCAAAAGGCGGCGTCCACCCAGTCTGGTAATTCGGGGGTGAATAAGACCAAAAGAGCAAAAATATAAGAGGAAGGATATGATAAGAGCATACTATGCAGCTTAAGAGGTTTTTTTTTAATTTTAAACAAACATCACAAACAGAAAAAGAAAGCAAAAAGTTTATCAAGTGAAGAGCTTAATCTTCATTAAAGTCGATTTGACTTGCAAGTTTATCAAATTCAGTTAATATAACCATCAATTTTTGCATCGGATTATCGAGTTTCTTAGATTGAGTTGAAGTGTTCTTTATACATTTTAAGAATTTAGTGATTTGTAAAATTTGCTTAACTTCATTGAAAGTATTAAGAATATCTTTTATATCGTTGGTGTAGTTTGTAGGGATTTTAGAATTTTCTATAATAGGGGAGGAATGGGTGATTACGGAAGTACTATCATTGATATCAGAGTTTAATATTTCATTACTGGTTGAGGGTTCAGAGTCTTTAGTATTTTTGGTGTAATTATAATTCTTAAATATATCCGCTAAGATTTGGGTTTCTTGCGAGAGATTGCTGACGCTATTACTTGTTTTACGGTTTTGTTTATTCTCTAGTCTATAGGGATTTTTTGGACAACCGCGGAAATTCGCTGGGTGACCGAGTCCACAATTGGGTTTAATACGCCCCTTGCGTTTACAGTCTGTACTTAAATGTAGATCACCGCATTTTACGCATTTAGCATCGAACAACAAGAGGCAAGCGTGCTTCGACTACACCTTCTTTTTCCATCCATACAAAATTTCCGGTACCAGTAATAATTTCTGTCCCCAACCCACAAAAACGTATTTTTACGTGTCCCGCATACAATGTGTTAATATCGTTTATTACTATTATTACCATCATTGCCCCTATATAAAAAATTTCGTAACGTTTCAGGAAATTATCCTGAAACATTTCGTATATTTTACCGGAATTTCGAATTTCTTTATGCCCCACGCCAATTACGGAAATAATTCGTGTAATATATTTGAGAGGTTTCAAATTTTCCGTAAACTACATTCTGCGCCTGTGTACTTCATGTTTTATTCCATTGGCCATTTTTATAAATAAAGAATAACAAAAAACAGCTGCCTAAGCACTTAGAGACAAATGTATTCTGAACAAATGCCATTCTTTGTTTGGATATCAACCAGTAAAGTAGCTAGTTTAAACCTTTTTGAAGTATATTGATTATTTTTTATAATGTCTGATTATGAAATAATTATTCTTTGTAATAAAAACTGAATGTATCTCCCAATTGAGAAAATGTTTTTTATTAAAATGTATAGATAAGTAATATTTTTCAATTTTCTTTTGAAATAAGCTTCCTGATATTTAATACGAGTAATGCATTAACAAGTTTAAAACATTATGAAATGCATTTTTTGAGATAAACACCATATTTTATTTAAAAACTTTCACAAAATTGCAGTACAATTAAATTCAATTATGCTGTTAAAAATTAATATTTTTAATAATTTATGAAATAAAGCATATTTAAATATTCCACAAACGTTTTAATAATGTTTGTATTGCTTCATGAAATTTAGCTTTCTTAACCCTTTAACGAGTGCCGTTTGCACAGCGCAATCTTCAAAAATTCACAAATTTGCCATAAGTATTTTCGAATAGAAAATTTTTCTTTCATATTTTGGAGATTTTACACGTAAAAATTATTATAGTAAAATACTGGTTGTAAAACATCGTAATTTTGACATATATCAGTGCCCTTCAAAGGATTAATAGAATTATTTTGGTATTAATTTGGAATCGTAGAGCAGATGCTAAAAGTGTTTTTATTTATTTAGGAATATTTTAAATGAGTAATAAAATCAAGTCCATGCTCATATTTTGTAATCTTTCAAAAATTTATGTATTTTATTAATCAGCTTTTGTACTTTCTTTAATTTATAAATTAATTATGTATTTTATGTAAATTGTTTTCAAAAATCTTATCCGTTGATAGAATTGTCTATTTTTTCGTTTAATTAATTATAAACAAAAATTATTTAATAAATTTGTGCCGTAGGGGCAGTTGAAATAATTTTAGAATTTTTAATGTACCGCCATTCCTATTTATAAAATATGATATATGTAAAATAAGTTTAATGTACTATTTCTCTCATTTTATTATGTAAAATTTGAAAAAAAAAAATTAACACGTAAAAGTGTTTTTTGCACGTTTTATACTTATCTTTTGCTTTGCTTATCAAATCTTCTAGCAAGGATGTAAATTATTAAACCAGAAAAAAATGATTAAAAGGAATTTTTATATTTTCTAAAAATTTATGATTTTAATAAAGGAATAAAAATATTGTTTGCATTTAAAAAAAAACTATAATTAACTGTTTTACACTTTATTTACCCGCGCAAGTCCGAGCTCAGAACTCATTTTTAGCAAATACTTTTTAGGTCACAGGCTATCAAAGCGGTAGAGCTAATGTACCCGCAGATTGTGTATGTACGTACGCATGTATGCATGTATGTATGTATGTACGTAACGCGATAACTCTTGATAGAAATATCCGATTTGCTTCAATTTCTTTTCTAGGATCATTCTGATAAGGGGCTTCCCTGATTAGTTTTGCGGCTTCATTGGTTAAGTATAAAGATGGGGTACGGGGGGGGGGGGGGCTAATCTCGCCTTAACTTAGATAAATGGATTTTTCATGCAGAATTATCAGATTTGCTTCAACTTTGGTATACCGGTTAATTCTTATAAGGTACTTCCCTGCTTAGATTTGGAGGTTCATTGTTTAAGGATAAAGAGGTAATGGGGGGCTAATACCCCCTTAATTTAGATAAATGTGTTTTTTCTATCGGACTTGCTTCAAATGTTGTATACCGGTTTATTCTGATAAGGCGCTTCCCTGATGAGATTTGGAGGCTCATTGATTAAGTATAAAGATGTGAAACAGGGGGCGTGGAAAATCTTCTCCCTTAATTTATTTTTCGAGGAGCATTATTCTTTGAAATAAGAGTATTATATGCAATTAGTATGAATAGCCTGTGAGCTCAATGCCATCACTTTAACTGGGCACATTTTTTTTATTATATGTTTAGTCATGAGTTTCGATTAATATATTTTTGTTGCACAGCTTCGATTTTGTTACCTGATAAATAAATAAAAATATGTTCAGAATTAATGCGCTATCAGCTTAATTCTAGTGTTAAATTTAAAAACTAACACTAAAGTTTAATTTTGTACGATGCATGAGAATTATATCAAACAAAATATGTTAAAACTGTATGAAGTGGAAACTATTACTTCAGAAAGGCAACCAAGAAAGCTAATAGCGTGTAAAAACTGAATTATTAATATTATTAGCTGAATTATTAGCTATATTGATAAGCAGTTTTAGAAATTTGAAAATCACGCTGTCTCGCGCCGCCGACGACGGGGAATTTTACCTGGCGCACACCTGTATTTGCTGCCTGTAGCAAAGCTGCAAATCCAAGGAAGAAAAAATAAATTCTTATTTATCTTTTTTAGATGTTTCCCAGAAGTAGAATTCTAAAAAAAAATAATAGTTTATCAATATGAAATTAAAATAAAGAATTTGGAAAGTGCACGTCAAACTTGGCAAATGAGGTGCGTTCGTACTGTAACTGGTTTTGTAAATATTTTCGCACCTTACTAGGGGGCTCTGGCCCCTACGAGCTACGCTCGCCAACCTCCGTTCAGACACCCCATATTCTAAAAGCATGCTAATTTCATCGGCCTTTAAAAGATTGAATTATACTTAAAAAAACAGTGATGGTCTCCCTGTAAACTGGTTTTCATTCATTTTCCTTTGATTGGAGATTTTTAAGACGAAATCAGCCGCTGCTAAGATATACAATGGCTTTCGTCTTTGATTAAAAAGAAGAAAGAAAAATCTTGCGTACGGCATAGATTCTGAAACAATTTAACAAAATTTCGTTATTTAGGGAAATAAGGTAAATAAGATAACTAACTGAACATTTAAAATACTGATTTCACAAGTTACCACCCATAGCCAAATATTTATTCCAATTCTTCCGAACAACACTGTATTTGATCTAAAGTCTGATATATATACTATATAATAGAAAGTTTAGTTTAGCAAGAAAACGCATAACAGGTTGTAATTTCTCTTTCAGCAATTTATACTAATAGATGGAAACATACTTGAATACTTTTGTTCAGCGTTGTTTACCTAGTACTTTTATTACACGCCACTATTTAGCTAAACTTTAATTCAAACTAAATCACTCTTAAAACTACTGAAATCGTATTTCCAGAATTTATCATCTATAGGCGGCCATGTATCCAATTTCTTTGCGTGGCCCTGTATATCATTTTATCTATTTGCTACAAACATTTCATAGAAAACTACATGCAGTTCAGCATAACACATTTTAAACAAACCTTTCAGCAATTTACGGTCATACTTAGTAACCTTCACGAATTCTTTTGCGTAGCCCTGTATATAAACTATAACATTTACACACACCATATAGTACGCATAAATATAGTGAAACTTAAAAGCGCATATCATATTTAAAAATGCATTCCCTGCCATCGCCGCTAATATACAGTACTTCGGATAGAAAATACTTGTCTGAAATGTTTTGTATGTTCCTGTAAATGCTATGCACTTCGTATTATACGATGAAATAACTTAAGTAAGCCTCACCGACGTATATCAATTTTATTATATATGAATTTGTATAATTAAAATACGTCGCAAACAATTTCCCCCTATACCATTTGTAATGGAATTCTTTTGTGTAGCCCTGTAAATGAATAGTAACTATCCGTTGCAACTCTACAAAATATTCTGCATATTTTAGTGCACTTCGTAAATGCATATATTTTTTATTTGTTTGAAAGGGTGTAACATCTTTAAAATTCATTTGAAATGATTTTTTCCCATTGGCCGTAATGTAACGGAATACTTTTGACTGTCCCAGTAAATGAACTAAACATGCTACAAATTTCATTTGAAATAGGGTTCGTGCTAGGCTAAACGTCAATAACCAAAAATTTCAGTGCGATCCGAGTATATTTACGAGAGTTAGAGCGCGAACAGACAAACCGAAATCAATAACACTTTTCAACTTTGTTGGAAAGTGTTAAAAATTAGTTAAAAATTTGAAAGTAAGCTAATGTAAAATGAATTAAGAACACAGAGTCTTTGTCTTGCGGTACTTTTTAACAACGCTATGAGAAAGTTCTTTTAAATGCATCTTTTTAAATCTGACGTAATTTTCACCAAATTTTCCTTTCTCTTTTTAATATTCACATGAAAATACTTTTGTTGTTAGAAAGGAAATATTATTTGCAGTGGCTTAGAATTCACGATAATAGTTGAAAAGATTATCTCAAAATATGAAATAAATGTCTCGTGCAAATATATTTTTTAATTTAAAGTGTTTTGCCAACTTTTATTTATTTGGCCTTTTTAAATATGACGTAATTTTCTTCATTTGTGACTTTTAACGCATAATAATGAATTTAGTATTTAAAAATTTTCTTTCCCTTTTAAGATTCACGTGTAACTGTAGTTTTTATGATGTAATTTTCAATATTTTCTGGATTTTTAACACGTAATCACTTAATTCTTATTTGAAAGTTTTTTTTTCTGTTTATAATAGCCACGTGTAAATAATTCTTTTATTTGAAGGAAATATTATTCTTTGCGCTGTTTTTAAAATTGGCAACAGTTTAAAATAATTGCCCTTTTCTAAAAGGTGTGACAAATATCTCTCGAAACGCTGAAAATTTGAATTTAAAATGGAAATAAATCCTGAAAAAATGAGTCAAATTAAAAAAGATAATTGCAGTCTGCACAAAGGGAACTTCCAATGTATAAAATGATCTAAAAATATTTAAATTCCTATGTATAGTTTTTCTCCTATAAAACTTTTTTAATGGAGCGATTTTGACCATCTTTAACATTAAATATCTCTTAAAATAATTATTCGGTTTAAAAACTGTCTGCATCAGCGTGTTTATCAAACATGTCTCTATAATACTACCGATTTTCATATTTTTCTATGAAAAAGTTGTCGTAATATTAACGAAGAAAGACCCCGGTCATAAAATATATGGATGCCGATCTAGTAGGAGTATACCCGGATGGTCTACGCAGATTTTCATTGGTCCATTTCCAAATCAAAACTTTTTTTTATATATAGAAGGATATTGTACTGAATGCATATTTTAGTGCACTTCATAAGTGCATATCCATTTCATTCTGTTCGAAAAGCTGTAACATCATTAAAATGCACTTGAAATATTTTTTTCCCACTGGCCGTCATGAAACGGAAAATTTTGACTGTCCCTGTAATTAAACTATTTATCCGATTTTCATAAAATTTGAAATAACTCGACAAAATTTTGCAACAATTGTATATTTAAAATTTCATACCATTCGGTTGGGTAATTTTTATTCTGTTATATGCGGACGGACGGAAAGGCAGACAGATGGACCCAAGGACGATTATAGATGCTACGTATTTGTATAATTACAAACACACCTAAAAAGTTATTTGAAACTTGTTTGCCATATTTAATGTTGAAAAAAGCGAGTAGATCTGAAAATAGTATTTCCTTTTTATTTTTTTACATTTTTTTATGCAATATATTAACGTTTCATAACATGACTTTTTTTTATATTGAAAAATTTCTTTTTCTCCACCGAGCTTGCATTTATGAACAAATATAATATTCTTATATTGTTTGTTAACCTTGACTATAGCAAATTTTCCGGAGGTTTCCGTACAAAAGTTGTGGCATTAACCTCTTAATTCTCGCTCCCGTCAATATAACGGGCTGAGGTGTTGTTCTTTATTTCTCGTGCCCGTCATATTTCCGGGCTGGAGATTTATTGCTAGAAAAAACTTCTGAAACCAGAAAAAATTAACTGGCATTTCGGTGTGAAGTCTTTGAATACTTCCGCACGGGCTTTTTTTTTGGCGCTGATTGTGATGTTGGACTTTGTATTGCATCTTTCGAAATATATCACACTCAAAAAAAATATTAATTATCAAAATTTAATGTATATTATAATATTTCAAATATTATTTGTAGAAATTTGTTTGATGATGGTAAATAAAGATCTAAGATGTGAAAAATAAAGGTCTCATTCGCATTAATTTGTATGGTGTAAAACAAACATTAAAACACACAATTATCGCATGATGGCTTTTTCACCAATGTGAATTTATTCTATAACATCTTTTTTTGTTCACCTTAAAAAAAAAAAAAAAAAAAAAAAAAACTAATTGCATATTTTTTATAGAAGCCTTATAATTATTCAATTTCTGTAATAAAAAAATAGATACTTTTTTATGGTTTTTCCAAATATTAAGCGACCGTTAAGGGGTTAAGATGCACGGTTGTTTGCTGCTACGTTTCACAACAAAGTAGTGAAACATTCCAATTTTTCAGAAACATTCCGTAATATATACTCAGAAACCTTTCATAACTGATATGAAATGTTTTCGAGTATATATTACGGAATGTTTCACTACTTTGTTATGAAAAGTTTCGGAGTATATATTACGGAATGTTTCTGAAAAATTGAAATGTTTCACTACTTTGTTGTGAAACGTAACAGCAAAAAGCCGTGGCATCTTAATGCCATCACTTTTTTCCGGAACCTTCCGGAAAATTTTTTACAGTGTATAATAACATACATTTCATATTTTTGTTATATTTTTTTATATTTTATTATGTTACAATTATATTATATTAAGATAAATATATATTACTTATATTTTTTATTTTAAGAATATTTTTTCATGAGTAATCGAAATTGCTAAAAAAAAGAATAAACATGATGAAAACAAAAATTAATATTTATCACCTGAGCAATACAATATTCAGGGTGGCAAGTAGTCAGGGTAAAACGCAATCAAAAAAAGAGTACGCTACCAGTATTTCCTTCTTGAAAATACTACCAATAATATAAAGGGATTAAAGAAAGCGGACTTCTCTTTAACAAAATACTGGTATTTTACACCTTTTTTGACTGTGTTTCTCAGAATCGACGACCGCTAGATCAAGAAAATTATAAAACAGTTGTAGAGGTCATTGTCTAGAACTAACTTTTGTAGAATACTTCCGTGCCATTTGGTCGAGCACGTCGACGGAAAATTTTGTAGAATTATAGAACTTTACAGTTTCTGGTAAGTGTTATCACCAGTTTCAAATGTAACTGATGGATGTAGGGAACTTAGAATTAAAACATATTTATTTTTCTTCCCTTGATAAACTCAACGTAATATCATCTTTGGCAAGAATTTGGCTAGTGTATAAAGACTTTTTTTCAGATTTTATGGCCTGTGGAATTTTGTTTTTCGCCCACGATTAACTGTGCAAACAATGCTTATTTTTAGCGTTTTCAGCTTTTCTGCAAGAGGCAGTGAAGTAAAGAAGTTATCTGTGGTAATGTTGTAACCTTTGTTGAAGTATGGATGTATGAAGTATGGACTGTTGCGACATCTACAAGATAAAATGTGCATTAAAATTTACGGCGGTGATTTTGACCGTCGAGCGACCGGTATATGTGCCGCGTAAGGTACTCAGAATCGTTGATTATTCTCACCAGTAAATTTTTATTGTAAATTTTGCCTTATTAATTCCGAGCATTTTCCCGATTCAATTAGGTAAAAATTTCTGCTTTGAAAAACTGGTGATAAAATATTAAAAATTATGTAAAAGACGCTCGGAACGAAGGATTAAAAGTAGCGACTTGGATCGTGATGTCTCGCGTAAATGGGTTCTCTGGGCAGATGTATCTTAATCCCTTGGGAACAAGCTGCACGTAAACGTGACGCATATGATGCTCAGAATCCCTTGATTATTCCCACCAGTAATATTTATTGTAAATTTTATCTTATTTATTCAGGGGATTTTCTCGATTAAATTAGGCAAAAATTTCTGTTATGAAAAATCAGTGATAAAAGACTAAACATTTTGTAAAAGACGCTTGTCGTGAAGGGAGTTAAAGTAATTTTCTGCTCTTTACCTAATGACAGAATAAACTGCGATTAACCCCTTGAGGGGTGGTGGAATATATTTTATCCCAACCACGATTAATGAAGAATTGCACCAGAAAATTTTTATTAAATGTTATTTTTTTAAATTTGGTGGTAAAAAAGGTCCTAAAATTGCTTCCCCTTATTTTGGAATGAAATTTTTTTGGGATTCCGGTGTGAATTCGACATTACAGAAACACAATTACTTGCCACTTAAAGGGTTAAAGAGGGTGAAATAAACTGTAAGAAATTAGTGATGTCCAGAGCATTTGTAGCGCTGATTTACGCGGGATGCCTAGCAACATTACTTAGAGCGATAGTGATGGGCAGAATGAAGGATGTTACAATTCGTATCAATCTTTCGGACATGCGCAAAAACCTAGTTTCTAATATTTGCATATGTTTCAAATCAAATTATCACCAGAATGTTTGTAAAAAGAAAAGAAGCAAAAACATAATGGTTAGAGTTCGCAAATTTTTAATTATTTTCTGAAATTTTGAAGATAAATCGAATTATTATTTTTTATGGGATTCTTAATTTAACTCTATTTTAAAAAAAGCAATTTCTTTTCGATAGAAAATTTTACGGAGAAATTGAACTTTAATAAACAAAGGCTGACAGCTATGCTTTTGCGCATGCCCAATTGAATCAATCGAATAGTTTTATCGAATAGTAATTGTTTAAATTTATTATAATTTTTTAGGTTAAATTTTGCGAAAAAGACTTGATTTGGGGGGGGGGGGGCGTTCGAGATTAAATTAGTTAAATATTTTTAATATTGGTAGACTTAAATCATACCTTTTTGAGCTAAAATTGAATTTGGGACTTTTTAACGCGTTCACGCCGGCGCGGTGGGTCACACGCAACTGTCTCAGAGCTGGCAAGTCCCCGGCCTTTTGGATACCGGTATTTTAATACAGAAAATGTTCTTTGATTTAATTAGAACAATTGGGCGATTTAAAGGAACAACATTTTCTCTAAAATAATAGTGGTGTGCAAAAACCGGAGATATGACAACTCTGAGATAGTCGAGTGTGACCCACCGCGCCAGCGTGTACGTGTTAAAGGAAAATCGCTTATTTAGGGAAATTTTCAAAACTTTTGCGGAAATGGATTTTCGGCCGTCTACAACAATACTGCTCCTGTGATTAGATAACGGAAGTATTTTCAATTAAATATAGTGGTTGCTCACAAATATTTTTTTAAATTAAAAGTTAAATTTTAATACAAACTAAAACTATCGTTAAAAATATTAAATTCTCACCAGAAATTTTGAATAGTTAGTTTTATTTATGATAGATATTTTATAAACATATCATCAGTTATTTAATTTGCTGATTCCACGTGGGACTTGTTTGATTTAATTTTTTTTTTAATTTTGGATCAAAACATGTTTAAACAGTTCTAAATTAATTCACTTTTTACGGAAGTAAAGTCGGAAGTGGTCAAATATGTTTTTCAATGTTTATGTGACAATAATTTTTGAACAAGTAAACGGATTCACCTTTTTTTCATTTGTAGGAAATTAAATTTTCTACAAACAATACCTAATAAAAAATCTTTTTTTTTTTCAAATTATAACAAAAAATATCAAATTTTTGGCATTTAAATTTTTTTATTAATTTTTGTAAGTTTTTTTTTTTTTTATGTAGGAAATCGAAAGAAAGGGATAAGCAGTATCAAGAAGAAATGGCGACTCAAAAACATCTGGACGTCAAAAATTTTGCAAAAATCGTTTTGTAAGATTAATTTTGTCTTGTAATACTGTTAAAAATATTCTACTGTTTTTTGCAATATAACAATACTTTTTACTTCTATAAAATATATATGTATAAATATAAAAAATAATTAATGGTATAATATATTTACAAGCTTCCATTAATCCGTGAGGAATTAAAATCCAAAGTTCGACAGTCCTTTTTCATTATTTTGAAATTTCCGACATCCTTAAATAGAGTTAAAAGTGAAAAAATAATTCTTTATACACATGCTTTCAGAAAGTTATAAAGAATTGTACTATTATAAAACTATAAATATTTTTCAAATTCAAAGGTATTCAAGTTATATTGAATGCAATACTTTTTAATAAAATATAGGAAAAAACTTTCTCTTTTATTGTGAACAGAGAACTATTTTCCAGCACAGTCGAATCTCGTTAACACAAACACGCTTAACGCGAATTACTTTTAACACGAACTGTTTCCAGCTGTTCCGTCAAGTTGTATTGGTATTTCTGTGATTTTAGTCATTTTAAAACGAACACGCTTAACGCGAAATATTGTTTATCACGAAATGAAAAGGATCGGCCGTTTAAATATTTCCTACTCACAGCACGAACGAAGCAAGTTATCACAAATTTTCGATGCAATTGTACATAGTTCTATTTTTTTCGAACTCTGAATTTTTGCAAGAAGATTAGTCTCGGAAGGGAAAGGGAAGGACTCGGATTGGAAGTCTTTAATTTTGATAGTCGCAGATGTGCAATTCTAAAATTGTCAGGCGATTCCTCTTTCTACCCACTCAAAAGGTAAAATTCTATTATAAGAATTCTATTGACGGGTGAAAAAATGTGCGTAACGCTAATTAAAATTATTTTCACAAAGTTAATTGTGGATGCTAATTAAACTGACAGATCATGGCGTCGGTGATGACTTAGATTTTGATCCGCAAAAATAATAAGAGTTGGCTGTCTGGAGCTTTGGTTATTTCTTCAGATTTAAAATAAATACCGACCAGTTCACCTTGAAAAGACTTCCACTTAGAGATATTCCACGTGTATATTCTTGACGTATCGACCTTAGGAAACAAAATCAACACCAGCAACACAGTAGATTTTGAAGGTAGGTATGTATCTTCAAATGATCTATGTATGTATCTTGTAATGAATCCTGTGCAATTCCACCTGAATACACAGCATTGATTTGTATGGTTTTTTATACTTTATTTGATTTTAACTGTTAGTATTTATTAACTGTAAACGTGATATGTATAGTGTTCTGTAATTGGAATGTTATTGCACTGGTGTGGGACTAAAACGTAGCCCGAAACAATTGATTTTTTAAGTGTATTATATGTATTTATCTAATTTTTACTTGTATGTCTGATGAATAGTAATATAGTTCTAATATTTAAATTTTGTGTATCAGGCGTTAACACTAGAACGTACAGCTGGTATCAATTCGTCGCCGATCAAATGACAAAATGCCGATTCGAATCAGAATTTTTTTTCGTAAAATTAATTAAATTATATCCAGAAAAAAACTCGGTTGAATAAATAAGGGAAATTGTTTTAAATAAAAATTCTGGTGTTAAAGTGTTTTTATTAAGATTGGGTAAAATTTCCAAACGTTCCAGTGTTAAACAATGTTTAGTTATTTTAATAGGTATGTATATTTATTCTTGTTTCATGACATATATAATATTTGGAATATATAATAAAGTATGAATAACGCGAACTACTTTTAACACGAACAACAAAAATTTCCTCGTGCGTGTTCGCGTTAACGAGGTTCGACTGTATAACAAATTCTTACAATTCTTAGGTTGAAGCTTCGTTCTAAATTATTCATATAAATCCGATGAACTTCTTTTGAAAATACAACATCAAAAACTCATTAAAAATAGACAAACAAATGCAAACAAAGGCAATTTACTGCACGCAATTTTGTCACATTTTACAAGAATAAAACCTGTTTTCCTTTTTTATCTCTTATTTTTTCTTTTACTTTTACATTTTCTCTCGTGCAAAAATATTATTGAATTCTCCTTAATTAAATAGTAATAAAGCAGAATATTTCTAATGTTGCATATGCTTCAAGTATTGGGTCATTCGGAAAGTATTTTTTTAGTGAAAGTGAAAGCCGATTTTTTTTATAGTGTATGAATATTTTATTGAATTATATATTTTCAATTTTGCTCCAGTATTTATTGCCATCTTTTTGGCAGTTGCATGATTCCACGATCATATAACTTCTGACCTTTGCTGGTAACAAACTGATCCAAGTCATTTTGGGCGTCTTCATTTGAAGTCAATGTTTTGTTGTCTAAAAAAAAAAATGTACACACCAGAACAAGTAATCGCCTGAAGGTGCCAGATCATGGTGGATGAGGTAGTACATCCCATTCAAACTGTAAAAGCTTTTGGCTAGTTGCCAAACTTTTATGAATTGTAGCATTATCGTGGTGGAACACTATATTTTTACTTTCTTCTATCTTTACAAGAAGAAAGTATTGGATTCGTGAAAATTTTCGGTTTTCGACGGATTTACACGTTTTAGGGGTCAGAGAACCCTAAAATCATGTTTTTACAAAATGTCTGTCTGTCTGTCTGTATGTGACACGAATTTTGTGGGCGCTCTATCTCAAGAACTAATGCACGGAATTTAATAAATATTTATATTCAGTTAGTCCCTGATATAAATTGGTGCTGATTAGTTTTTGGTGTAAGTCGCTCAACAGGTGGCGCTGCTATGCAGCTTTTTCCACGATTTCCGCAATAGCTCAATCTTCAGAACTAATGCACAGATTTTCATCAAACTTCAGATTCAGTTAGTCCTTGACATGAGTTGAAGTTTTGTGCATTTTGGTGAAAATCGCTCAACAGGTGGCGCTGCTATACTGCATTTTTTACAATTTCCGCAATAGCTCTATCTCAACAACTAATGCTTGGATTTTCAACGAACTTCAGATTCAAGTATACCTTGATATGAATTAGAGCTGTTGCTGTTTTGGTGCAGATCGCTCAACAGGTGGCGCTGCTATGTTGCACTTTTCAGAATTTCCATTATAGCTGTATCTCAAGAACGAATGCAACAATTTTCACCAAACTTCAGAATCAGTTAATCCTTGATATGAATTGACATTTTGTACATTTTGGTGTAAATCGCTCAACAGGTGGCGCTGCTATACAGCATTTTCACGATTTCTGCAATAGCTCTATCTCAAGAACTAATGGACACATTTTCATCAAACTTCAGATTCAGTTACTCTTTGATATGAAATGATGCTGACTACGTGTTGTGAACATCGCCCAATAGGTGGCGCTGCTGTGCTGCAGTTTGCACTATTTCCTCAATAGCTCTATCTCAAGAACTAGTGCACGAATTTTCATCAAACTTCAGATTCAAGTACACCTTGATAAATGTTGATGCTGATTATGTGGTTGTGTAAATCGCTCAACAGGTGGCACTGTTATGCTGCATTTGTCATGATTTGCGCAATAACTCTATCTCAAGAACTAATGCACGGAATTTCCCCAAACTTCATATTCAGTTAGACATTGACATAAGTTGATGATAATTAGGTTCTGGTGTAAATCACAAAATAGGTGGCGCTGCTATGCTGCATTTTGATGGATTTACACGATTTTAGGGACAGTAATATCTCAAGAACTAATGCACGGAATTTCATCTTTTTAGAATCCTCATGATGAACATAGATGCACTGTGATAATGAATTTTTAAGTATTGACAAGTATGAGATAGAAGAAAGTTTTGTGATGGCCACAACATACTAGTTTCTTACTATTAGTACTTACTAATACTAATAATACTAATACTAATAGTACTAATACTAATAATACTAATAGTACTAATACTAATTAGTACTTACTAATAGTTCATCTACGTATCCATCGTTTATATGGAGTTCCTTTACCTGCGGTTTATTCTGTTGAGCTGTCTACATGACAGACCAGATATTACTACCAATAAGGTTATCTGAGCGAAATATGCTGGCTGGTTGTCGGCCCAGTTAGCTTAAACGGAAAAGCATTGGCCTTGTAAGCCAAGGATCTGGGTTCGATTCCCAGCCTGGGCATTTTTTCGCTCAGTTGGAAATATTCAATTCTGGCCTTTGCAGTTTGAGTGAATGATTGAATTTGTCCAATTGATGACAATACACTTCAGAATTGATTGTGGCGTTGTCCGTTAGAAGCTAAAAAACCGTTTTCCATCAAATCCCACCAAACAGACAGCATAAACATTCCTTGATGAATATCGGCATTCGAAGTCCTTTGAGCGGGTTCATCTTTTTTAGTCCATGATCTCATGCACTTAATATTGAATTTAGCATCGAAATGTTTGTATTAAAACAACTCCATTTCTATTTTTTTATGTATTTCCTGTGTCTGACAGATTTGAAAGTTTTGCGGGGGGAGGGGGGGGGGGTTAATTCAGAAGTTTCGATTTCATACCGGGAATTTTCAAAGAAAAATTTTTCTTTATATAATCATGAAATGTATGTCTTAAATAAAGAAAAGAATAGCATAGGAATTTTCTGGTATGAATAAGAAATTTTGAAATAAAAAAGTGCCGAAACGGCCCCTTTGTGTTTGTACCTCAATTCGTCACTTGCGCCCATACAATAAATGATGGTAACAGTGTCTTGTACCAACCTTTAAAGTTTGCACCATGAATTTAGAATCACCCTGTATAGTGTATATATATATATATATATATATTACGTAAAGAATAAGTGGATTAAGTCGAACAATCACGTCGTGCTTTTTACGACATCCTGCTGGATTATTACTACATATAAATCAGGCATTGGTGAGGTTGTATAAGATTAGTACCACTAAATGTAAACATTGCTATTGGAGGTATCAGCATTGTGAAATATTAGCAGATGTCGAGAGATAGAATACTTCAGCTGACTGATTTAATCAACTCTATCGATTTTTTATATTGATGATATTGGCGAAGTCCGATCGAAAAACCATCTATTCATGATACAGTCAATGCAGATTAGGCCGCATGAGTGGTGAATAAAGGATTAAGAAATCCGTGCTTTTCCCAATAAAACATAGGCTGAGTTCACTTGAAAATGGTTATTTCATCAAACATACAAACGTAAACGATTCACATAGTGCGAGAATTTATCAGAGCATTCATACTAGAGCACGAACTAATATCTCATGCGAAAAGGATGTTAACACGTTGAGTGCCACGGTGACTGACACTGAAGTTGAAAAATTTACTTTGTTTTAAGTAATTTTTAAGGAAGTACAATCCTGTAATAAATAAAAGGTAAGTAAATTTTAAATAAATTTTCAGTAATTAATTAAAACAATATATATATATTTAGTTTTATATCATACTAGCAGCCTTCGCCCGCTTCGCTGGTCTGTTTTTCTAAACAAAACATGAATCAAACGAAATATATCTGTGAATTTGATCATTCGTTTGAAAGAAATATGGACATTAACCTGGCATACCCATCCGAATTGCTACAAACGATATGGATGTCATTATACTATTGTATTTTCTATTGAGACAGACAAAATTTGAGCTGCTAAGGACCAACTTCTTTAGTTGATCCTTTACTGTAGGATTTGGTAAAGTACGATAGAACAATATGTAATACACTTATACCCTTCCTCTGAAAATTTATCAATGCAATTCTTATCAGATTCCGTCCAACAGAACCTATGAAAAAGGCTAATCTTTTATAATTGGGCTCACTTCATTCTAGAACTTTCATCCAAAATCTTATAACCAAGCACCCTAGAAACGATATGTGTTTTATACTAAAATATTCCCTGAAAAATTAACTAACTGAGCAAGTTCCACCAAAATCCACTTAGCAGAATCTTTTAAACTGGCAAACGTACCAAAACGTTCCCTAAAAATTATCTAATTAACAGTTTGTCTTACCAAAATCCACCCAGCAGAACCTTTAAAAAGCCAATCTTTCATAATCGTGTTCTTCTGATTTTGAATTTTCCCCCATAATTATTTAACTAAGCAACGTAGAACAATATGATGTACTAATTTTTTTCTGAAAAATTCTCTAACAATGTAAGTCCCATAAAAAATCCATTCAGCAGAACTCAGGTTGTAAACGGCCCAAACGAAATTTCTCTTTGCATTTCATACATATTATAGATAGTTAAATTTAAATATATCTTCCATAATCGCTTTAACCAGATTATAGAACTCTCAGGGATGTAGGGGTAGGTCTACTTTATATACCCACTGTATTTTTTAAGAAACCCTGCACACGTTTGTAGAATATATATTCTCTAGTATATACACATTGCATATAGCTTACATCCTTTTATAGTAATTTACTACACCACAGAGAACTTTCTGGCATAGCATCAAAATCCATTTAGTCGAACTTTACATTAAAAGTAATCTTTCATAATCGGGTTCACCTAATTTTAAAAGTCCGGTACTTATCACTAATTCAAAGTAGAAATATTTTTTTACATTAAAACACTTCTAAAACAAATTCCCTAACTAACAGTGTACGTTCTAAAAAATTATGTTCAGTAGAACCAGAGTTATAGTCAATCAGATTGAAATAAGAATTTGCCTTTTGTAAATATAGTAGATGATGATGAGTAAAATTGTAAGCATTGGTATTTGCGATTTATAAAATGCTATTGGCGAGATTTATGAACGGCTAACATAAAAGTATCCATTTTTTTTTTTTTTATCCATAGGAGCAAATGACAAATTGCAAAATATTTTTCTATTTAAACTTTTGAATATGAACACATTTTTAAACAGTACAAACATTGCTTTCATACTTAAACTAAATATTTCCGTTTTATAATATTTATTTCTTATTAAACTCTTTTTCTTTGTATTTTAAATAAAATCAGTAACTGTTTTGGTATTTTTCCGTTATACCAGCACCGTTGTCGCCAAGCATAATAATTAGCACAAAATGAAATGAAACATTTGAAAAAAAATAATTTTGTTGATACAAAAATGAGCATTTAAAATATATAACATTTGAAAATTACAGACTTTCACCAACTATTTTTTTAAATCAATACAAATCAGTACTTAAAATAAAATAAAAAATAAATATTTTACAATAAAATAATAAAATAAAGTCAATTTAATCTGCAGGTCTCGAATTGTAAATGTCTTTCAGGTTATCATTGTAGCGTGGCGTACGTAATAAACACATCTGTCATTGCAGTAAACATTTTATTTTTTGAATGAAGACGTTCAGCGTTTTTTAACAAAACATTTTTATAGGTATAATTCCTAAGTTCTGAAATAATTTTATTACACCTTCCTCGTCACCAAGTAACTGCCAAATCGTAAAATCCATGTCAGTGTCAGTAATAAATGTAAGTTATAAATTAAAAATAAATATTTTCTATTCAAAAAATAATAAATTAAAAAGTTTTACGAAATGACAATGGAATAATACTCATAAAAAATATTCACGTTCAATAAATAGCAAATGTTAATGTTTGGCACGGTTTGCAATAAAAATCGTTTGCACGCTAAGGGTAGAAATAAATGGCGCGATACCATACATTTTGGTATAGTGTTGATAGAACGAAAAAGTACTACAGTTTTTATTATTATTATTATTATCATTTAGTTTTAGTTTTTGAGGCGTTTATAATTTTTTTCCTAAATGACATTTATTTTAAATATTTAAGCAAAAGAAATGATTAAAAAATTATTCAATTTGAATTTCTTCCCTTGCTATAGAAACAGAAAGAAGAGAATGAGTTTTTAGAAATTATCACTTGAAAATTTGAGGATTTGGCGCCAAAGATAGTGCCAAATTAGAAAAATATGAAATATCTCATGAACTATTAGACTTAAAATAATTTGGTTAGTACCATTCGATTCAGCATACAAAAATACACTAAAATATGTTATCAGTTGAAAAATAACTATAAAATCAAATTTTTAAGGAATTTTTTAAAAGTTCGTTCTATTTTTTACCCCCCTTAGGGGTGTAATTTTAGAAAATCCTTTCTTAGCGGCACTCAATGTTATAAGAAGTATTTTTACCCCGAATTTCAAGATTTTAGGTTCAGTAATTTGGGCTGCGCGTTGATTAATACAAAATCCAGACTTTCTTTTATATATATAGATTTTAGACCATTAGTCATCGGTGAACGACGCGTTCTAATCGGAAAGTTCAGTGTGTCAGTCACCGGTGACTGACGAAGCGCTTAGCGTGTTAAAAGACGATTTAGATATTTTACGCGACTTTGGACATCACGTTAGAGATTAGATAAGCAATCAAACAGCTCAAAATGCTTCTCTCTGAGCTCATGCTTGGGCGTTTTATTAAAATACGCGGAGGAATACCGATTGAAATGTAAACTTCTGACAAACCGAACAAATTCATGAGCGAGACACGGAAGAAACTGCGATCCTTTACTCAACCAATGGAAAGTGAGATAGAGGCGTAAATAGAATTGAACTCTGGATCAACTGACGGAGGGATTTCGATGTGATACAGCTGACGCTAGACAGGTGGCGGGTAGATGATATGGAATAAAATAAAAATAGTAAAAAATAAAAGTAGCTGCGCTCAGAATATTACAATTTTGATAGCAAATGAAAAATTTCATAAAATGATAAAAATTAAAAAAGGGGTTAAAAGTTTAGGTTAAGTTTTTGAATAAGATAATTATTAAGATACGCGTTTTAATTTTATAGGAATTTAACTAGAAATAAATAATGGAGAGTATTAAGAAATAGTGAAATAATGAATATGCCGGAAATTTAGAATAATTTAAATGAATGTTGCAAGAATATTTTTTATATAACATGTATACATATATATATATATATATATATTTATAAAAAAAACTATTTGTGCATATTCTTAATTTCGAACCCTGATAACGATTGTAAGTGTATTTTAATGTACTAGGTTTTAGATGCACAATTTGTTCTATTTTTTATATTTTATATTTAACAACGTAGTAAAAATCTTTTAGTATATTTTGACTGAATAAATTTTTATTTAATTCATTCCGGTGGTTTGATTTATATCAAAAGTTAGTTTAGTATAAAGTTAATATAAATGCACTTTGCACCAGAAAGAATGTTTTGTCGTGATCTATAGACATGTATTATCCTGAGATAAAAGTAGTCATTTTTTCATACAAGAAAAAAAAAATCAGAAGATACGGACTACGCTGCAATTATTTCATTGCGGGAATAAGACTTCGAAGAAAAAGGGTCAAACGTTCATGAAGTAACTTAGCGAATATATATTAGCGTCTGCACATGTGTACAAAGTACAAAAAAAAATCGCTACAACTGCCTTTATACAGAAACCGTTTTCGATAAAATCCCACCAATGTGGCCATTAGATTTGGAATAATGTATTTTTAAGAATATGAATGCATTTTAGAAATAGCGTGTCGTAGTCATATTAAAATTGCACCTTGGATTAAATAAGTCCTGAAAAATACATAGTTTATGTAGTTTTTTAAAATTTACATTGATCTAGAAAGGGTCAAGGTTTGACCTCTGTTGTTAGTGAGGGCAAGATTGATAAAATTTGATCCTGATGTGTTGTGTTCTTGGCTTTGTTACAGCCGATTATCTGCACTATGGATATAGACCGAAGGGGAAATGCCAAGCATCATTGTCTTTCTAAGGTCTAAGGCAGGGGTGTCAAACTGTAGCCCACTGGATACCACTAAAATTTTATAGCAATTATTGCCTAGTCTAATCGAATCTGTACTTTTTCAAGAAGACGACGAAAACTGCATACTCAAAGCGATATAAGTAAGCGTACAAACTTAATACTGGAATCAGGCGTAAATAACACAGTTGCGCCATCTTGTGGACTGGATTGATAATCCACATACGCGGACTTTTAGTGTGACGTCATATATGACAGAATCGAGGCTAACGAAAAAGACAGGCTACCGCGGTGGGTCCGATTCGTCTTTTTTTAGAGACCGCTGGAGTCACGTGATGCTCGAATACACAAATGAAAGTGTGCGAAAACAGCATCACGTGACTCCAGCGGTCTGTAAAAAATGAGGAATCGGACCCACCGCGGTAGCCTGTCTTTCTCGTTAGCCTCGTGACAGAATATCTACCATCCGCACATATTTTCTAAATCTTTAGTCACTCATGGATCAATAATCTTGTTTACCAGATATATTGCGAAAAAATAGCGTAGCGAGAAGGGGGTGAGGTCCAGATGCACTCGGCACGACGAAATTTTCTTAGCCTTATCTAATCAGAGGCTTTTCAGCTATTAATCATTGTGAAAACAACTTTACAATTTTAGTGGTGTGAAGTAAGGAAACAGTTAGGCATCTTCCTGTAGTTCAACCCCATCTGCGTGACCTTGATTGATGTGACCTCCTCTTTAATCTTGAGGTTACCTCTCCCATTTAAGATAGGACTCGTAATATGTATGCAGTTTTGATCTGGACCCCAACCCATTCTAACTACGCCATTATTTTGCAATAAATCTGGTAAGCAAGATTCATATTCCATGAGTGACTACAGATTTAGAAAATATGCGAATATGGTAGATATTCTGTCATGTATGACGTAGCACTAAAAGCCCGAGTATGTGGATTATCAACCCCGTCCACAAGATGGCGCAGCTGTGTTAATTTACGCCCGATTCCAGCATTAAGTTTGTACGCTTAATAAGTATGCAGTTTTGGAAGACGACTAATTCTTTAAAAAAATTTGTTGAATTCGGCGAGTCGCAGTTTGTTCTAAGGGATCTTAACCCTTATTTACCCAAGCTAAGCAAGGTTCGAAGAAAACCACGATCGTTCAATTCCACACATCTCGTCTACCAGCTTTGAGATCAGTCCCTCTCTGATTTGACCTCTGGATATTATTATAACTTCACATGACTAACTTAAATTTATATCTCCTTTAAATGTTTCGGATTTAATTTTCTTGTTTTCGTTGAGTTACTGTCAACAGACCGCAATATATTCTAGTAATTTTGTTACTCAAAAGCATGATTTTAATTATGAAAATTATTAAAAAAATCATATTATACATATTCGAAATCATGATCTACATCATTATTTAACAAGAATGGTCGTAGTCAAAAACATAGGTGTCAATGTTTACTTCCATGCGTTACATTCATGCGTTATTTTTCGTGATATAACGAAAATATAGTTTTCGAAAGTCTAAAAGAACCATATTTATTAATTACCGTTAAATCGCATACAACAAAATCAAACTATTACCAGAAAACTTATTTAAAAAATTATTAAATAAAATTTATAAGATCTCTGATTCCAGCTGCATGTTTAGTATAACCGATTACCTCTAAAATTTTACTGGTGCAGTTTCGAAGTTTATTCTTTGAACTAATTTATTTTTTGTTTTAAATTTGTAGTTATAACTTTATTTTTTGCTTTAAATTTGTAGTTATAACTTTAAACCTTTAATTTTCCCAACCGTGACTTTCACGGCTGTGTAGGCAACTTTTTTATATTCAGATTGTTTGATTCACACCAGTTTTTAAAAATAGTGTAATTGACTTTATTTTGGCATCATTTTATCTAACATTGAATAAACCGCATATTTCTACTTCAAAAAGGTGGTGGCAATAAAGCCATCTGAATTTTTAAAAAAGTAGCCTACATTGATCGGGCGCGACGCTTAAGGGGTTAATATATATATTTTTATAACTGCATTAAGGTTTAACAATATATATATTGTTGTTTATATATGTATGTTGCTAAAAGTGGTGTTGCAATCTAAAAATTTAGAAATTAATTCAATTTTTAATATGAACACAACTCCTATTTCAAAAATTGCATTCATATTCTAAAACAAAATAGAGTTCAGTGACACATTTGATGTTATTTTATTGTAAACGATCTGAGACAGGTATATCGACTTATTTTATGATGATATTTGCAACTTTTCTAATAGAAGGAGTTTTAATTGGTGAATCTTTATTTGAATTACATTGTAACTAGGAAATAATTTGAAACATTTAATAGCAAATGTCTTTGATTATACTGAACAATTTTTGTTCAACACAGACAAAACGAAAAATCATGTAAATTTTAATACAAGAATAAACAAATATTTTTATGAGCAATTTTAATAAAGGTAAATCCGTTAATTATAATATATTTGAATTTTGAACAGTGTCCCTTTAAAATTAAAATTTATAATTGGATCACCTTTCTAAAACGCATGTTATTTAGGTCTGTATAACAAATGTATTCGAATTTCGTAGTGCTGATGCCATTTTCCAGAGGCAATGATGAAAATGTACTTAAATATTCATGTGTCCATACAGAAACCTAAACATTAGGAGTTTGAATAAGTTACCGCTGTTTTCCAACAGATGGCATTATCAGAACCGCATGAGGATAGTTTACCCCTTTCAAGGGCAAGTAATTATGTTTGTGATACTTCGGATTTATTGCAAGATAATGAAATGCAATTGTATGACATTTTCTTACCAAAGTAGAAAAGTAAAATTTACTAAATTTTTTTTGGTGCAAATCTTCATTAATCGTAGGTGGGATATAATATATAAACGCCCTTCAATGCGTTAAGATATTAACGCATCAATAAAGAAATGCTATAATCAAGTTTGGAATCCTGCGTATGTCATTTCGTCGAAGTGTAAACAACATTTATTTTCATAGTGTTAAACATGTCGAAAATCATCGACAAAAAAGAGGGGAATGTTTGCGAGGAATTTTACCTCACTACTTTATTTAAACAAATATCTATAGCCGATGCACACGGAATTCTTGTTAAGAACTACGGCGAATCTCTTTGGGAAGCAACATGTAGAGATTGATTTAGATGCTTGAAAAATAACCATATTGATGTTGAAGATAAAGAATGTTCTGGCTTACCGAAAAAGTTTGAAGATGAACAATTTTAGGCATTACTTCACGAAGGCTCTAGTGGAACTTGCAGAATCGTTAACAGTTGATCACACAACAGTTTCGAGACGTTTGGAAACATTAACCCCTTGAGATTTGCTAGACGAATGTCTTCCCACTAAATTTTAATCTTTAAATGCCGCAACAGCACCGGAATATTCAACCAAATTCATTTGAAGATAAATTAATGCATTTTTTCGAGTGTATTATAAAGCGAATTTTCTGTTAACAAAATACTAGTGCCAAGGTGACATTTGTGTATTTTGAAGAAATTCACCCTGCAGAGCTTAACCCTTTCCGACGCAGTGGGCTCACGACGGGATCACCTAATTTTAAATCCAAACTTACAAACGGCACCAAGAATAGTTTATAAGAATTTTGCTTTTACAATGAAAGTTTAAAATATCGAGGTTTTAGCTTCTAAAAAATTAGCCTGTAAATTCCGGTGTTAGTCAATCATTTCATCATTTTACGAACAGAATTGCTCTGTGCCGGAAAGGGTTAGTTAAAGCGTTAAGAATGATTCTAAAGCAGGGACATTAGGTGCCATACGAGTTGAAGCCGAGAGATGTCGAACGGCGTCTTTTCACATGGGAACAGCTGTTTCAAAGGCAGAAAAGGAAGGTATTTTGCATCGTATCGGGATTGGTGATGACAAATGGATACATACGATAAGTCTGTGTATCCATTTCTGTGTTTCTGTACTGTGTTTCTCTGTGTGTGTCTGTAAAGTGTAGAAAATCATAGAGTAAGCCCGCATCAAAATGATCTGAAAAGCTGAATAATCTACGTTTCCAAGTTTCTACTTTGTAATTCGTCGGATCAGCTAAGTATAGTTTAATATGAGCTGCTCAAACAGAACGAAACCATCACGTGGGATCACTATTGGCTACAATTGATGCGTTTAAGACCAGGGTTGCCAATGTGGCCTTTTTTTCATTCCAAAATTTTGTATTCACACCAGAAATTGCCTATTATATTGTATTGTTTGTTTAATGACAGACATTTCATTATAAATGCATCGCTGACTTAAGTTTAAAGAGTTCATTTTAAATTCTTAATATTTTGTATCTTTAAAAAAAATTTAATTTAGTTTTTTACCTTAATTTTTTTCCTTATACTTATTATGTAGTTTATAAAACTATACTTTTTCTTTTCCCAATCGCTCATAGTTTTTATGTGTTGTTTTTATACAAGACATAAAAACAACAATCTGGGTGATAACCTCTTATTTTATTTATTTATTTATTTTTTTTTTTTTGTGACACAATAAATTAAAAATACGGACCTGTATCACACTTTTTTAAACTAAAATATTTGGCTATGTACAATCGAAAAAGGTATGCCATTTAAGAAACCAAAGATTATAGTTAAAATTAAGTGGTATCCAAAAGCTTTTAGTGTCGAAGATAGCAAACACTTTTTGCCCGAGCGGCACTCGGGAGAAACGTTTAAGGGGTTAAGCTGATCCCAGCTAGTTAACCCCTCATAATTGCTCAAATGTTCAGCACTGTTCAGCATTGTAAATTAAGGTAAAAATTATTCTTTTAGAATTTCCTGTGTGAAATCGAATTTCTTTTCATTAAAGCAAAGGCCAAACTGGCCACCCTGTTTGAGACGAGACTTGAAGGCAAAACGGCGGATAATAATTTTACAGCATACCAAAGCTCAGAAAACGCTTAAATGAAAAGTCATACACTACCCGCCGAATTCACCAGATATGGCTCCTTTCGATTATCACTTGTTTCATCCGATGGCACATGGCCTGGCTGAGCAGCACTTCCATTCTTATGAAGTTACCAAAAAATGTTTCGACTCTTTGATAGCTTCAAAAGGCGTGTCGTTTTAACGACGTGGAATTCAAATGCTGCTACACAGATGGGAAAAGTAGTGACTAGCGATAGACAATAATTTTAGTGACATATGTTTACCAATTATTTTAAATAAAGCATCACTTTTTATTAAGATCCAGAGAGAACTTGTGCAACCTCCAAATATGCTACGATGAATATATTTAATATCTACTGTAGTGGTAAAAAAGGCTACTAGTCTTCTAACTGTACCGTAATTTATATTACAGAGAAGCGATTAGTTTCTGTCGACTAATAACATCGTCTGTTAATTAATGCTATACTTAAATAATGCATAGGGGACGAGGAATGGGCTATATTGAGAAATTATAAAGGATTATCCGTTTCTATTTCTGGTGCAATACATTTTATAACAAATTGATTAGTTCCAGTTAATTATTAAAAGCGTCTATTAATTAATGCTATATTTAAATAATGTTGGGGGGGGGGGGGTAGTTGTCTATGTATAGAAATTGAAACAAACTTTAAAATGGTCAATTCTAACACCTAATTTTGACATCATATTCCGATTAAATGGTAACGCACAAACAGGAAATCATTCCGTCAAGTACTTCAGTAATTATGCAGATTTAAAGACTGGAGCTTTTAGTGTGAAATTCATTTTAATTCGTCATTTTAAAGAACTGCACTGATCCTGTTTTTGTGAAACACTGACACTAGTATCTCAAACTGAAACAATACTTAACTTATGAGCTGAATTGAATCACATCTCAATTAATTTTTGCTTTTTTTCTACAGGATCTATTGAAACACGAAATGTATTTTATTTTGAAATGTTGAAATTAATTTGAGCAATCCTGCCATTTGAGAATGCGCAGTGCTCTCTAATGACGAAAATTCGAACTACTTTTAATTGTACTGAAAAGGAAACGCGCGAGTTACCTGAATATCCACCATCTGTCACCTTTTTTTCATTTTTATATTTATTTTAGTTCACACATTTCTAAATTTTAAAATTAGGAAGTCTTTTTAGAAACAACCTGTATTTTTTGCTTAAATTCGTATTTATTGAGATTCACATCCCAATGAAAAACATGTTTCATAAAATGATACAATGTTTCGATGATGATACAAAATGATACAAAAACGACACAAGATTTCTAGTTTCAATTAATTAGTTTCGTGTATTTTGTGGTATTTACTTGATAATAAATCAAACATTCGATAGAATTAGAAAAGCTTATGTAATTTAAAATGTTTGTGACGGCTATGGAAATTTACATTTGAAATGAACTGAAGTAATATTTTATGTAGCTAAGAGTGGATGAATGCAATTAACGGCAAAAATCAAATTTGAAAAACTAAGAGATTCTTTGGCAGCGAAAAGTAATAAAAAATGCATTACATTATTGATGCTAAAAATATCGATAAGTTCAAACGTTAAAGTACATATATATTTAAATAAGACAAGATAAAATTTAATACGTAATTGAGTAAATCGTTATATCTAGTTGTTTGAAAAAATGTGCATGAAGAAATTTTAAAAGAAAAACAGTTATAAAAGTTTGTTTATTTCATGTAATAAAAAATAGTTTTATTATGAGTAATTTTATCATTTTTTAAAACTTTTGATACATTTAGATGATTTTTAGAATTTAGTGTTTTTTCATATAATCTTATTTACTGTAACACATGATTATCTAAATGTATATATTTTTTTCATCTTTCTTTTGATATAAAATTGACTTCTTAAAAATTTTCTTTCTTTCACCGTCTGCAGCCTTTTTTTTTCTGTTACCATTAATGTTTTAAATTTTTTACTTAAAAAATCGATATGCAACGGAAAATGAGGTAAAGCATTTGAATTAGAATTTTTATCGTATTCAAATAAATAGAAATGCAAGCAGATTAGAAAAAAAGTAACCGTTTTTATCAGCTTTAATAAGTTTTGATATCAAAAGGTACAATTCTAAAACTTTAATAAGCTGATTTTTAAAAAAGTAAGACAAATTTAGCGATTTGAATTTTAAACTAATAAAATAAAAATCGCCTGTTGTTCACACTTTATTACATAATTTTTTTTCTAAACTTTCTTATTATCCTTTCAGCTATACTTAAAGTAGAAATCGGTATTGTATATAAATGCAGTATATAAATTAGTATGTTTAGTATATTTGTACAAATAATGAATTTTTGAAATAAAAACTTTTGAATTTCGTACTATATATTTTTGGAAACAATGTTTTTTACGAGCAATTTAATGCTTTTAAACCTCTCGCTGCATAATTGTTTTATCAAACAAGCTTCGCGACGAGCGTCGTTTAAGAATATTTATTCTATTAGCACCGGTTTTTCAAAACAAAAATTTTTATATAATTTAAACGGAAAATGCTCCGATAAAATAAGGCAAAATTTACAATAAAAAATAACTGGTGGGAATAGTCAAGGAGGGTTAATTAGACGAAAAAATGCATCCCCAAGGAAATCTCGGGTTGCGCAGCGAGAGGGTAATAGCTTATTTCAGTAGTTTATAACACATATACACAAACATAATGTTGACATAACACATAGCATAGATTACAGGCAGATACTAACAACTTCTTACACATTGTTTAAAAAATAATTATTATATGCTGCCAGTTCTATATTTAATTTAAATTCTAAAATTAAAATTGAAATGTGAAATGTTAAATGTTTTTATCACTCTCTTTTAAATTCTAGTGATGTAAAACCGAAGGTCTTAGTTTTATGTATAATTTTCATAGTCCATAAACGTTACGTCATATCTTTAACCCTTTTTGGACGCTAGAGTTTTATACATGATTTTTATATTCTATTCGCACCACTATATTTTAAGATACATATTTTAGTACATTTCTTTTGCACATGTTAAAAAATAGTTCAGGTAAAAATGTTCCATAAAATAAGGTGTATGAGCTCAATGGAATTAACCCTCCGTCTACCAGACGGGTCCATTCGACCCGACAGGTACATACAAAATATTCATTCAAACCAGAAATTTCTTTAAAATAAACTAAGTATATAAACCAGACAAAAATAAGGTAAATAAATAAGTTAAATAGTTTTAAATAAAAATTCTGGTGTAGAACGTTTTATTAAAACTTGAATAAAATTCCCGGTAGATCTAGGGTTAAGAATAAAGAGGGGGGGACCTGTGACATGTTGTCTACCAGTTGCACGTGAAGTGACTGAGGAGGTTAGGGGTGGTCCATAAATGATGCCACGCTTTTTTTCAATATTTTTGACCCCCCCCCCCCCCCCCTTTGTCACAAAGTGTCACACTTCACCATACCCCCCCCCCCTTTGTCACAAAGTGCCACACTTCACCATACCCCCCCCCCCTTGTCACATGTCACGCTATATTACATAAACCTATACTTTCAGTTCAGAAACAAAGCACTACGTTATAGATTATATTTAAAGTTTTATTTTTAAACTTTAACTATGTTTTTAATGACATTTGTGAGCACAACTATAGAAATGATTCGTGCACTTATTTTGTATGAAATAAGACTAAAGTATACAACAAAAAACATAATTAATATACAATAGTAATAAAATATTAATATGAAAGAGCAATTGAAAACAGTAGTATTTTGGAATTTGAAATGGAATTCAATATATTTGGCTTTAAATCTTATCTTTACTTTATGAATAAAAAATACTTTAATTTCAAAATAACTTCAAAATTTAATCTGCTGATTTTTAATGCTTTTATTTTAACCAAAATGTGTGATGTCACATTTCTTCTTAATCCCTCCCACCCCCTTGTCACAAACTGTCACAATTTCACGAACCCCTCTCCCTCCCTTCAAGCGTGACATCATTTGTGCAAGACCCCTTATCACAAGATGGCGGCTGTTGTTTTTTTTAATCGGATAAACAGTTTCTTATTATCAGCGTGGCAAATTTCTACCAGTAAATTTGAATAGAAAATTTCATGCTACTTAAGTGTCTTATTCATGCAAAAATTTCTCTCACAAGTAAAGTAAAAATTTCTATTTGATTTTACTGGCCGTATTTTGCCCAGGTATTATATTTTTTTCACTGACAGAAGGTTGTCTCTGATGTTACAATATGGCGGAAACACAGGACTTAAATACCGCCGATGTAAACTGCATCTAGTAAAAATGATTATCTGTTTTTGCATTAATTTATGACTGAAATTTCGCATTAATAAGGCGTCTAGGTAGGTAGAAAATTTTTATTTAAACTTACTAGTGGAAGTTTCCTTCGGCAGTAATCAACCCCTGCGAAAGCGGTTACAGTTGAAGCTTCACTATTTTAGGGATATGTCAATTGCTCTTTATTAATACTTCCATGATGTACTTTTGTCGGAGTTGCTGCTCCAGATGTCACGAGCACTGTTGCCAGTGAGCTGTTTTTTTTTTATTCAGATTTCTTGATTGGCACCGCTTTGTTTATGCTAAAATTCGCCTTATTTAAGGATACAAGAAAGAAAATTTACCATTTCAAAAAATGGTCACAATCAAGAAATCTCACAAGGAGAGGGCCAACCTTGTTAATCACAGATTTTGATTATTTTAATATATGTTGTAGGGTAGAGGCCCCTTAGTGTCAGGTTCAACGGATTTTATCCAATGCTCCTTAGTTCTTCAGAAACCGGGGGTCTAATATTAGTGCACAACTTAAATACTTACTTTGCTACAACAATGATAGGTCAGTCGTAGCTCAGTTGGTATGGTGTTAACCGGCTGATTGGCGGGCCCGGGTTCGATACCTGAATGCGCTACATTTGTTTTTCTCATTTTTTGTTTTATAAATTTACTTGTAAGTATAACTTAATAATCTCACTGTCAATTAAAATTTTTAATATTGTATATCAATTATAATTTTAACCTATTTAATTTTTTACTTTTAACTGAATAGTTGTAATAAAACATCATAAAACTGATATTTTTTTTTTTAAATCACTTTTAAAATGTATTTCATATATTCTTTATCGTTGCAATGATATTGAGCAATTGTGTCAATTCGTGATTTTAAAGAAACATCATTTACGCATTGCTTTAACAAAGGAAGTCAATGAGATAATACTATTATTCTGTTTTTAAAGTAACAAGCATAATCATATTAAAAATTAGCATCAGAATTAAATTACAACCGATTTTTTGCATATTAAAGATTTTTAAATTTGTAATAAGTATGCTTGCGCTTTCAATTATTTTGCTTTCCCCTTTATCTTTTTTCTGCTTTTAGTTTATTTGAATATTACTTTTTTTTATCATAACTAGATGGCACCACAACAGAATTTGTCACGATTTTGGAATTTTTATCATTCAATAATAGATCCAGTTTCTTTTTAACCCTTGATCTACCGGGAATTTTATTCAAGTTTTAATAAAACGTTCTATACCAGAATTTTTATTTAAAACTATTTAACTTATTTATTTACCTTATTTTTGTCTGGTTTATATACTTAGTTTATTTTAAAGAAATTTCTGGTTTGAATGAATATTTTGTATGTACCTGTCGGGTCCAATGGACCCGTCTGGTAGACGGAGGGTTAAACCTCTTTAGTGGATGAGAAATGATAGTTTACAAATAAGAAATGATAAATTTAAGTTTGTTAACATTATAATTAATGTTTGGTGTTAAAATTTTTACTTGAAATTATTAAATTATAATTATAACTATATTTATAAAACAAAAAATGAGAAAAACAAATGTAGCGCATTCAGGTATTGAATCCAGGACCTCGGATCAGCCGGCAAACGCCATGCCAACTGAGCTACGACTAACCTGTCATTTTTGCTGCGAAGTAAGTATTTAAGTTGTCTACTAATATTAGACCCCCTGGTTTTTCAAGAACTAAGGGGCATTGGATAAAATCCGTTGAACCTGACACTAAGGGGTGTCTACCCTACAACATATATTAAAATAATCAAAATCTGTGATTAACAAGGTTGGTCCTCTCCTTGTCAGATTTAAAAAAAAAGTAGCTCACTGATCATGTTAGAGGTGACATCGTACCGATAAAGGTTAACCCCTTGAGGGACGGTGATGCCGTAACGGAATCACATAATTTTAATCCTTAATTGCCACATTGGCACCAGATTTTTTGAATGAAAACTTCACTTTTATTAAATAAGCGAAAGTATACCTTTACTTGTTTACAAATAATTTTTTTTTGTAAATACTGGTGTTATTCAATTATTTCAACAGTTTACCAATACAATTACCTTGCCCCTGAAAGGGTTAAAGAAAAGGGTAAAAGTCGTATAATTTACCATTTATTCCGGTGTAAATAGACACTTTTAATACAAACATATTGTCGAAATTTTACAGGCGCGTATTACACGCCTCATATGAAAATAAAATATCAAAAAATAAGAAAAGATAATAAAAGAGACCTCGCAGAACCGCTGCTATCGAAATACTCACGAGCAGAGAACACGAATGTGACGTCATCACTAATCGACCTACTTCTCACAATTATAGGAATTCACACCGGAAAATTTTGAACAAAAGTTTTGTTTTATTTTATGCTAAGGTGCTGTTGCATATGGCTGATTTTTTTATTAGGGGATTTCAAATTCCCACCAGTAAGTTTAAATAGTTATTATTGTTTTATAAGATGATAGATATTCCACATGTAAAATACAATAAAATTGCTATTCAAAATTTTCCAATGTGGATTCCAAGACTAGTGAGAAAGTTGGTCGATTAGACATGTCGTCAAACTCGTGACCTCTGGCCTTGAGTATTTCGATGGCAGCGACAGAACTGGGCTTCTGATATTTCCATGAAACTCGAATGTTTTAAGTTTACAACTGAATTACAAAAAATGGAATATCAAAATAAAAGAACGCAACTCAAAGTATAAATCTAGTTATCAGGAAGAAAGTTGATCTCGAAATTTAGTCTATTGTTTCAAAAATGTTTACACAAGAAGGATTTCTTTCTATCATGGAGCAGCAATCGATTTCCGAAACAGAATTATCAGATGAATAATTTCGTGCTGAGCTACACAAGAATGAAAATAAAAAATACAATTACTTTTAAATATTTCTGGTAACAAATATTATAATTTTTTAATGTAGTTCATAACAGTAGTTTAATTTTATTGTACCGTGACTCCTTTTTTTGTTATGAATAATAACTGAATGAATGTATACAATTTCTGTTTTTTTTTTTTTTTTTTTTTTTTTTTTTTAACCGAACAAAAGAATAAAGCCATCCCTGTAATTTTATTATTTTCCGCTACTGAATATTATAAATAGTTGTTTACAATCTCATTTTAAATCTTTATCACGGTGTGCGATAATTCCAGAAAATTGTTTGAATTCCTGTTTGCAATAACATTACGTAAATTAACTTCAGTCTAAAGACCTTTCTCGAAAGATCAAAACCAGCATTTGAAAAGGCCAGAATTCTGATCCACAATTGTTGTCGATTCACTGAAAATGTTTTTCGTGACAAGCATTTCCTTCTATCAACTAAACATTAATTTCCGAAGTGGAACTACTTAATGATTTATTCCGTTTTATATTCTTTAAAAAAGATAATATATTATACTATTTAATACAAATTTTTAAAACTTGGATTAGATTTTGTAATATTTCTTGTTAGCGGGTTTCTTTTTATATTATCAAAAATAGAAAATGATTGAATAAATTGATTTGCCTGCCATATTTCCATTGATCTGCAGGCACAGCAGACTTGTATAGATGCATAATTGTGAGTTACATGCTGTTTGTGTATCACCTTTGTCGCAAAATAATGTGATTTTAAGCAAAAAAGGCAGGAATTAGCTCGAGCGATATTTGCAATCATGTTGTTTTTTAAGTGCACGAGAGCATTTTTGAGTACATTTTTATATTCAAATACAAATTATATAAATATTATTTAAAACTAGCTGAAATACCTGGCGTTTCCCGGTGTCTTAAACATGTTTGATTGGAAAAATCAATTTTTAAGTTAAACACCTAACGGACTATGAATCTCGTGCTATAGCCAGTATACACGCCAGGAAACATTGCCGTTATCATTATCTTTTTACGCGTGAAGGTTTCATGAAGATGGTACTCCATTGTGAAATTTGGTAATTTTTGAAATTCAATATTTGAGAAACGGCATAATCATTAGATGTGAAATTTATATCAAGAAAAATACAATTTTTTACCTTTCTAACGCAGTTTGTCTAACAATTTTCCGACATATACTTTTCGATCTATTAATTTTTTCCGTAACTGCAAATATTTCATTTTCCGAGATTAATCTGTGGCAACGATTAGCGAAAAACCCCATCGCCAGCAACGCATAGCTTTTATTAAAGATAATTATAACTATGGAAACAAATATTTCAATTTTAATGTAAATGTCTGTATGATAAAATAATTTAAATTCAAACATAACAAATATTTTTCACAATACTTTACTATGGTAACATGCCCAGGCATTTCCCCAAGCATGCGATTTTTATAGCCTCGAACTCAGGTCAGTGAATATCGTGCAATTGCATTATTTTTTTTACGTATTAAACATTTTACCAATTTCACATATAGAAATAGTCACTGTTTCAAAAGTTAAGAACTGAAGATCATTCTTAAGAAGATTTATGCAATTATGTGTCACTGCTATGAAAAAAGCCAACAGTGTGAAATGCGCAATTTGCTTACTGAATATATTTTAGATAATCTATATAATTAGTCATTTCTTTTTCTATTCTTTTGCATAACTTTCATTCTTTTAAGAAGGATTTGTTAAAGATATTGGACTAATCTACCGCAATCGAATCACTCGACAATTAGCGTATTTACTATACAGGGTGTATCTGAAAAAGGGAGCAAAACTTTACGGGGTAATGTAACATAGTTATATGAGCAAATTTCGTCATAGAATGTACGGTCGGAACGTAAGGGGTGAGGAGTTAAAATGTAGTTTTCCATTGTCGCAGTTTAATAATTAACACAAGAATAAGAGAAGATACTTCAAAAAACATTTTATTAACAGGAATGTAATTTATGTACTTGCTCAAAGAAATTGCTCAAAAGATCTTTCGCCAGCTCTGATAATGTACGCACACCTACACAACGTACGCACACCTGTATACACCTGCTGGATAGGGACTGACGCACATGTGCGAAGACACCAGGCATTTCCCAAATATCACCGACAACAACGGCAATCCCGGCTACTAGATCCATATCGGTTTCAATGGCATGGTTCGTACGGATACCGTTATTTCTCCAGGAGAACTACCAGTATTTTTTATAGAAAAAGAAATCTAGATTAAACGCGCAAAATTTCGCCTTCTTTTAAGAAGAGATTATCTATAAGATAATACTGGTGCCAAAAAATTTTCTAGTCTGCAAAATTGAAGGAGGCGTAAGAACCATGAATAGGTCGCTCGTAAATAAGGCTCCACTGAAAAAAAAAACAAAAAAACACGAGAGATCCGGCGATCTTGCTGGCCAAGCTATGAGACCACCTCGACCTATCCATCGCCCTGTGACAGTGGAAAACTACCTTTTAACTTCTAACAGCTTGCGTTCCGACCATACATTCTGAGACGAAATTTGTTCGTATAGCTACGTTCTATCACAAAGACCAGATACACTCTTTATTGTTGGAAAATGCGATGTCTTAAGGGTACTCAGAGCAATGAATCCGATTACAGAAAATTAGACAGATTGTCTACTTAGCGATTACTAAAATTTTGTTATTTTCTCTATGAAGCATACGAACTAAACAAAATTTACCATTATATATATTTCATCTTCAGTTACCTCATATATCTATTCACAAAAATGTTATACTTGCAATGTTGGGAAGCAAAGGTTATGATGCCATTGGCGGCGAATGGAATAGCTCGTTGATTGATCATTTCAACAAAGATAAAAAAAAAAATACCCGAATCTCTGATTATTAAAATTTCGACCATTATAAAGCAAGTACTGCAAATGCACACCCTAAAAAATAACGTAGCGAGGAAGTAACAGTTATTTTCATTATAGGCGTTATTTAGACAACAAACTGAAGAATAATATAAATGAATATAAAGGAAATATGAATCCTATTTATTTTTTCGTTTTGTTATGCAAATCAGAAAAATGCAAAGAAAAAGTTCGTTTCAATATTCATCAAAAAGCATATTACTAAAAATTTTGCTTAACTAACTTTATTAATCATTGCCGCTTCTATTTGAAGTATGGAGATTTGTTGGGGAAGAAAGATCTATAAATGAGTGAACAGAGATTTGACATTATTTAATGAAATGCAGCTTGGCGAATGATTAACTTCATTTTGTAAATATATCTGGTACATTTGGAACCATATCTTTGCAAGCACTTCTAATGTTTCTTGTCAAACTTGGCTATGGAGACGATTACCAAAGATTAGGAAGATTTTATTGGATGGAAGCTAGAGGTTTATTTTTCTACAAGAATAAGTCATCGAGTTTTTTTCAGTTTAACGGTTACATGATTACAATTAGTCTACAAAAAATTCTGCTTTAATAAAGCACTTTTTTGTGACCCGAACATCATTTAAGTTCTACGGTGACTCTGCAATCAATGTAATGATCTCTAATTTTGTAGCGTGGTGACTAGAGATCATTTTAATTCCTGTTACCATAACAGTCTCGTTTCCCTACCGAACACTAGTATAAATTATGAACTAAAAGATAAAAGTGTTGTTTCTTAATAACACCAAATGTTGTCCCACGCATAAGATAATACAATATCGCAATGGCGTTCGAATCATTTTCAGCAATGCGGAAAGACATTCCAGGTGAAAGTTCATACAGCTTAAAATAGAAGGTCAAGTTCATAATTTCGTTTGATACAAGGTTCGTTTGGAAAAATGCAGCAGAACAGCAGGCGTAGTATGTTTATATATTTATGAATAATGTCCTACTATTAATATACAAAATATTCGGCACAAATAGTCAATATTATCCGCTTATATTTGGAGGTCTGCGAACTGTCGATTATAGAATCAATAATGTCTATCTGTTGTGCAATGATTCTGATTTGCAGTTCTATTAGCTTAAATATTTGCAGCACACTGGATTCAGGTATTCTGGATATATTACAATGATGTGCAGTTAAATACACACATTTTAATGGTATTGACATTTTATGAGAAACTCGGTGAAATCCAGGCAATGGCGACGCGAAAAGAAAAGAAAAACGTTTAAAAGTATTGTTAAAAATAATTTGTTTCCTATAATATATACTGATAGTTTTGAAAAGTATGTAATACAAAAAAAGATAGCATAAAATATAGTATACAATAATAATATATTATAGTATAAAATATATTGAAATATTTTAAAACAATTATAATTCACAAATACCCCCAAAAATGTGTTTCAATATATTAAGTTGATGTAAAGTTCCTATTAGGTGACATTTTACCAGTAATAATATATTATAGTAATAAAATATACTGAAATAGTGTAAAAGAATTATAATTCACAAGTACCCCAGAAATGTCTCTTCAATATGTTAGGTAAAATTTTACCAGTAATAATGTAAAATAGTCATGAAATATATTGAAATAGTGTAAAACAATTGAAGAGCTAAGAGGAAGAACATGTTATGTAACAAAAATTACATTTCAAGAAACTCGAGATGAAAGTTTTTGCTGTAAATTTTAATGATTTATTGTCTGTTTGATACCATGTGTTTAAAATATTAACAGGTACGGTACTAAACTATCTCAGAAAAACTTATTCATACTTAATTTTCAAATATTAAAAATTATTAATATTATTGACATTATTAAATATTAAAATATTAATGAATAATCTCTTAAATCTTCAAGACTAAATCGAATCTTAGTTTTTTAGCTTCACCATGTGATAGAATACCTCATAACGCTTTCATCCAAAAGATAAAAAAAGAAAATGTAGCATAACATGGTCATCCCCTCAGCTCTTCAATTATAATTCACAAATACCCTAAAAACGTTTCTTCAATATATTAGGTTGATGTAAAAGTTCCTTTAGGTAAAATTGTACCAGTACTATTACAGTTTACCAGTAATAACATATTATAGTAATAAAATTTATTGATATAGCGTAAAACAACTATAATTTACAAATACCCTAAAAATGTTTCTTCAATGTATTAGGTTGATGTAAAAGTTCAATTAGTTAAAATTATACCAGTAAAATGTTACCAGGCAGTAACCCTCTCGCTGCGTAATTTTATTCTACGAAAATAGGTTCAAAAATTGCACATTTTTTTAATTACATATTTCAAATCTATATAATATTAGAGTTGAAATGTGTAAACATTTTTTGTAAAAGAGTTTTTTTTTTTTAAACTTAAATCTGAATCAACAATTAAACATTTAAATCAGGCTAAATAAGGGATATTACTGGAGACTATTTTTATATTCTGGCACCACTATTTAAAAAAAAATTAATTCTGTAGTATGTTTCGCTTATAGATGTTGCTAAAGTCTATATGGATTTTTTTGTATTTAAAAAGTGGTCCGAGTTGAATTAGAAAATAATCGCCAGTAGAAAAATGAATACCCTAGAAAATCTCGGGTTCCGCAAATCTGTTAACCCCTTGGGGACGAGCGACACGTATACGTGCCGGAAATAGGCCTAAGGATACTCGTTTATCCTCACCAGTAAAATTTTATTGTAAAATTTGCCTTATTTAATCCGAACATTTTCCCGATTTGAATAGGTACAAACTTCTGTTTTTTAAAACCGGTAGCAAAGTAATAAACATTTCGTAAAAGGCTCCCGTCGCGAAGGGGTTAAAATGGTCTGTTTTTATATTGCAAATTAACCCCTTGAGGGGCGGTAGGATAAAATATATCCCACCTAATTTAAACAAGATTCTCACCAGAAAATTTTAACTAAATTTTATATTTTTAACTTTGGAGGAAAACCGTTGAAAATTTGCTTTTCCTTATTTAAAAATAAAATTTTTCGATTATTCCGGTGAGAATTGAATATTTAGAGACATTTTTGCTTGTAAGGGGGACCGGGAAAGCAAAATTCAACCAAAAAATCGTTTTTTAATTTTTTTAATCATTAAATACTTAAACTTTTATCTTTCCAACGATGTGTCACACATGTTTATATATAAAAAAATAAGTGTTGAAATTATTCATTCTTTTCTAAGAATTCAATACTTAATGGCCATTTAAATCTTTAACTGACTTTTTCTCAAAACTTGGATTTTTCATGTTTATGTTCCTTTTTTTCAATATCTATTAAACTTAAGAAATCAGATTTTTTTAATACTTATATTATGTTATATTGTATAGTTTAACACAGAAATTTAATGATTTGTTGAGAATTATTTATTTTAGGCAGTAAATTCTTACCAAAAAATGCTAATTTAAAAATGACTTTCGATAAATAATTAATAATTAATTTTGAGTTTCACTTAGAAAGAAAATGGTCTGTTAAAATACGTAAAGCATGTTACTCAAACTACTCTAAAAAATCTAAACCTCTATCTTTCACCATTTCTAGAAAAAGGTACATAAAGTTGGTGAATTTAACATGGCGGAGATAGGACTTTCCCGCTCCCTTTAAGGGCTTAGTTGCTTCCCTCAGGGGCACTTTCAATACTTCTTTCTGACCCCATTATGTCATATATCTTTGGAAAGCGTATTGTCCCCGCATTCATCTTTTGCTCTGAAATTCGTATATTGCTATGACATTAGCTCTGAAAGTATTGATCTTTCTCCGTTATTACCATTCTCGATCAGGATTCCTGCCAACTGCTCGTTAACCCCTTGAGGGGCACCGGTATATATTATATACCACCTACGATTAATGAAATTTTACACCAGAAAAATTTTATTAAATTTTACTTTTCTAACTTTGGTGAGAAAAAGCCGTATAATTGCTTTTACTTATTTTGAAATAGAATTTTTCAAAGATTCCGGTGGGAATTCAGCATTTCACAAACGTAATTACTTGCCCCTCAAGGGGTTAAGTTTTGTAATTACTGCTTTTAAGATTATTTGTGTGAGTATAAAAGTATCGATTGTCCGAATCTAGAATTTTGGAATCAATTCCTATTGTAGTCGATGCTGTTTTATGCTATGTCGATGTTTATGGACATGTCGATTTTTCTATAATAAGTCATCACTAGTTTTAACACAACTTTTGTAAGGGGCTTTGTAATTTTCTTGGATAAAACAGCTGCCTATTTTTATTTACTGTTTATACTAGTTATAAGGATTGTATTAATGAAATATAATAAGAAAGCGACAAATTTAAGTGCAAATTGGAAATTTTACACATATCGAAAATAACACACTCCACGAAATTGTATAGAATAAGTTAAACGCAATATGAACGTTGCCCTCGGCTGGCGTGTTAACGAAGTCGATTAAAATATATTTAGTACATCCTTGTTACATATTCTTGTAAAAGAACAAATTCTTGTATAACTTTTTTAATTTCTCACCACTCTCAAACGAATAAATGTGAATTTTAAATATTGCTACAAATTAAAAGTGTTACATGTTCAGAGAAAGAAACTGAATCGTACATCTCAATTATATTTCTAGAAAGTATACTCATGATCTAAACAAGACTGAGAATATTTAAAAGTGAAAATATATGCAAAATTCTAAGAACATATATTGTAGATGCGCGTTTTTTTATTATTGATTATTTATGTAGCGTTTTCAATAACGTGACAACAATCACCGTGTGAGAAATATACAGTGAGAACGAGACAATTAAACGAACAGAAAATTTATAATGAAATTACATTAATTTACAATATTCAAAACTATTTCGAAATTTATGATACCAACATTATGGAACATTGAATTCGAAATCGCAAAATAAAGTACAGTGCATAGCTGCCAACTTTTACGCTTTTTTCTTACTACTAAAATTGTATAGTAAATTTTGTCTTATTTAATCGTCGAAATCTCACGATTAGAAAAGACGAAAATATCTATTAAATTTTATTGGCAGCAAAAAAACGTAAATGTTGGCAGCTATGACAGTGTGATCTCAAAAATCCGGTATTAAAGTCATTTACCAAACTTTTCTTTACGTTTCCAACTTTCGGGAGAAATTAAAATAGCAGTTTTTTACGAATTAAAAACTTTGAGATCAGAGGCCATGGATTATCAAACAACGAGATCGTTGACGCTGTGTTACATAGAACCGCCGATAACGTTGGTAGAAGCTAAGAAGAACGAGGGAGGGTAGCCGGCAGAAGAAAAGGTGTCACCGGAAAAGTGCATAAATTTGACTGGAAAATCAATATCTGAAAGAGAAAGATATCTTAGAGAAACAAGACTGTATTTCCGAATTCGATATTTTTCACTTATATAAAATTCAAGAAAAAGTTTTTAAAGAGCGGCCGAAAAAAATGAAGCAAATAAAATTGAAATTGCTTACTCGGAAATTACATCAGTAGAAATGACAAATTTTTTGTAACATAGAAAATATAAATTAAAGTAAGTTTTCGTTTAATATTAAATTTTATCTTTTTTTCTCACAAATATCACTTGGCTATGTTTTAAATTATCAATAGACACATTTTTATAAATATCGGAAGTACCGTCGAACTAATTTAGATATTTTGGGACACTTTTTCCTGCTTCCACTAACATTTCCATTATTAAAAAAATATTTTAAATAATTTTTCAACGTCGAAATTCAATTGTAAGCAATTAACAGGAAACAATGGAGCAAACTGTATGGTTTTAAAGAGGCAATTTTTTATTTTTTAACTATTTTTAAAGTTTTGGAACAAAGTAGCCCCTGCTGGGGGCTTCTTTGGTCCATTCACTTATTTTCTTATAAAATGAGTGCAATTCATATGTTGGAATATTAAAACCAATTAGAAATTGATTGCTATAGGATCTGCCAATAAATTAACACTGCAAACTTGATAAACAAATGTTTTTTTTTTTTTTTTTTTTTTTTTACATTTAAACACTAAAACACACTTTTACACATTTAAACACACTTCTTAAAACCAAATGTTAATATCAAAGACACGAGAAACAGTTTTCATCATGTTATCCTCAGCAACGGGAACAAAAATAATTCTGTAACACTATGCTAAAGTAAAATTTGAAAAAAATGTTACTTAATACATTTTTAAAGAGATTTGATTGTATAAAAGGCATTTCTGAGTAACTGGGACTACTTCCGGACCAAAAAAGGCCTGGCACAAAGTAGTCCCCGAAAAGCAATTTTTAATGTTAGCTTTATGGAAACGTAAACATATTCTGTCAAAATAAAAAGTAAAAGGAAAAACTATGATCAGACATGGGTTACAGGTTACTAAATGTAATATTTTGACACTTACCTTTTTTGTGTATCTTATCGAGATTGTCTCACTATAGAAAGTTTGGGTAGTTAAAATCTACACACGAAAACAGTTGTTTTCAAACACATCCCATGTTACAACTAAAGCATTTTTAATTACCCCCAAACTATTCAAATACCCTATAGTAGGGTCTAAAATATTTTTCAAAGACAAAAACTCCGAATTATCTTGTATTGTTTGTTCAATACAAAGAATAAAATCTTTTCTAATGGGCTGGACCAAAGTAACCCCGCAAGGTCCAAAGTACCGATCGACGGTACTTTAGATACTATTTCAGAAATCAGGAATTTTGAAAAATCTGGTTTACTTTCGATCCCGACGATGACGGATTTTCAAGGTTAATGGGTTCTGTACAGAGTAGCAAAGTATAGCATTAAATTTAACTATTCGATATACATCTTAATAACTTAAGAAGATTAAATCGTGACATCGAACTGGATTAGCAATTTACTGGAAATCTAATTTGGATTCCAAATGTTTTCATCCGTAGTATCTGTTTAAAAAGTTCCCCAGTATTTATTCACAAGCAAAGAAGATTCTACTGACAGTAGTAAAAAATTCATTGTTCGTACGCCTCCATGAATTTTGCAGACTAGAAAATCTCTTCATAAAAGAAGGCGACATTTTGTGCGTTTAACTTAGATTTATTTTTCTGTAAAAAGCTACTGGTAACCTTCCTGGAGATATAACGGTATCCGTACGAACCATGAAAATGTGGATTACTGAACTAATCTTTGATGAAAGTGTAAAATAGTTTACTCTCAGTCGTTCTCTAAAGAAATAATTACCTCTGTATTTAGGTATCTCTAATGAATAATAATAAATTTATCTGTCACTTAACCTTTCGCGGCACAGAAAATTTCTGTTAGTAAAATGATAAAGTTATTGAGTGGCACCAGAATTTACAAACGAACTTCTCAGAAAGTAAAAAACACTGCATTTTTAAGCTTTCATTATAAAAGCAAAATTTTATTAAAATATTCTTGGTGCCGTTTGTATGTTTGGAATTACAATTAGGTGGTCCCGCCGTGGGATCACTGCGCTTGAAAGGGTTAACAGTATAAAAAAAATTTTATTTTACTGATTTTTATTAACGCTAGAATGCCCGGAAGGACATTCGACAGCAACCATATGATTAAATGTCGACTGGAACCAGAATTTTTTTCATAAAATAAGTTAAATTTAAACCACGCAGTTTAACGTTAAATAAATCAGTCAAATAATTCTAAATAAAAATTCTGATGTCAAATATTTTTATGAAGCTTGAGTAAAATTTCCGGGCGTTCTAGTGTTAACAGACTGAATAAAGCTTTTAGCATGATAGTTTTATTTTTAGTGTGTCAACAAATTTCCAAATACCTGGAATCAAAATTCAATTTACAACGGAATAAGTACGCTAAAATTTAAAATTATCGATTTTTTAAATAGAAATATAAAGTATAGTTTGAGAACCCATAGCTTAAAAGTTAATGATTCAATCTGTATCTAAATAACATAAGGAGTATGAAGTTTTGAAATGAAATAAGATTAGAAATTTATTCCAATTTCTAATTCGTATTTAAAAAGTCTTTAACGACCGGATTAGATTATAAACATTCGAAATCATTATTTAGAAAATAGTTGCTTCGTAAACACTAGTTAGGAAAAAGTAGTTAGTATAAATTTCAAGCTGGATTACTGTCGAGGAAGTCGTCAAAAATGTACAACAGCTCATTAGCTTTCTATATCTCTACCTATCTCTATTTACCTGCCTTTCTCTTTCACGCATGCGCACTAAGATATCAAATATTAAAATTAGGATCGATTCCATTATAATATTATATAGTTATGTAACAGCAATATATTTTATTAAATACTTTATATATTTTATTGAGAGAACAACTTGATGTTTAAAAAAATCCTGATTAAGAAAATTTACTCTTTGCACTCCGTTGTCGCTGTTGCGGCGACATCACCTTTCTTTGCAAAATTTGTTTTTGGCACCAGTAATAAAGGAAAAAAAAATTTGCCTTATTTAATCCGAGCATTTTTGAAATCGTGTACTTAAAGCAAATTTCTTTTAAAAAAGTGGTGCCGACCTGAATAAAATTTGGGTAAGAAACGCCGGAGTCCAAGGGTTAAATAAAAAAAAACATGATAGTTTTATCTTCTACATAATAACGATATACTAATACTTAGAGTCATAGCTGCCACAGTTCACAACTATATTACAATACAATTTATAAGAGATTTACGATTCTTAACCTTAAAAATACGGATTATTGTTATCAAAATCTAAAACAGAGAATTTATAGCATTAAACTTAAGGATTTGACCTGTATTTCAATAACTGAAAATGCATAAACTTTTAAAATGAAACTTTAATGCAAATTTAATCACAATTATAATTCCATTTCCAATATCTTCAGAACATCAATAAAAAAAAAAATCTACAAAAAATAAATACTGAATTCGAAAATACCATAAAATTTAGTTACTTATAGTTGAGAGAAGGATCAATAAAAAGTATTTTTAGAGTGAAATAAACTGATTTATAGAACTTTAGATTTATATATCCGATTTTAGAGAAACTTGCTTCAAAATACAGTGCACTCCCGATTATCCGGGTTAATCACCGGGAGAGGTCACACGAACAATCGAAAAACACGGATAATCCGAAAACTCCTTTTTGTTAAAGAAAAAATCAACAACTTGTCCAGACATATAAAAATTACTTACATTTCACGCTGTATAACATCAAACTAGGAATTTTCGTTTTAATATTTACTACTTAAAAAAATCTGTAATGCATCTCTTTTCTTATATCGATACATGCTTTACGAGCATCAGTAATGTCATCGTAATCAAAGTCACTTTCTCCCATATAGTCTAACAAACTTCCTACGAATTGTAGAGCAGTAGAATGAGAAATTGTGTTTCCCTCATTTAGTACATCTTCTGAATCAATACTATCAATCCGCAAACCGGATAATCCGCGCACGGATAATCGAGAATACACTGTGTGCGGAGACGATTTTGGCACACTGAAGGTAGGATGAAATATACATCAAAAATAAGTTTCGCTTATACAAGTTCTGGGGGCAAATAATTTAAAGTTATTCAAAGTTTTCCAATTTTCAACATTATACAGGGTGTTTCAAAAATATATGGCAGAAATGTAAAGGCAGGTAGAGTGGACATAAATAAGCAGATTTCGAATAGGAATGTGGGGGCTAAAATGCAGCATTGAGGAAGTAGTGGGCGCTGCTGAGTTCCGCTGCTGAAGGCGCATCGCTGGCTTGAATCATCACTCTCCGCATGGGTTTCGAGCAACTTTCATCTTTACACCAATGCGAAGCTTGTAGTCCAAGAGCCGACGGCACAAAAACCTATTTTTTCAAGCACAAGAAAATAAACCTTTATTTTATGGGAGAGTAGAAGTAGGGGAATCTAATGATCCATGTCTGTCGGAAGTGGTGCATAAGCCAAAAATTAATACCACTAGTGGTTGACTCGTAGGTTTATCATTATGTTTGTCCTACAAACAAAGATATGAAATATGGTGGACTGGGAGCAGTAAAACACAATGATAAACCTACAAGTGAACTACTGGTGGTATTAATTTTTGGCTTATACATCACTTCACTTCCGGCAGACATGGATCGTTAGATTCCCCTACTTATACTCTTCCATAAAATAAAGGATTTTTTTCCCTTGTACTTGATAATATAGGTTTTTGTGCTGCCGGCTCTTGGACTATTACAGACATGCATTCCATGTATGGGGCTGTGCAAGGACATGGCTAACATCCAGCGCACGTCCAACAACTCTCGAGCATGTTGAAGGTGTATAGTGTGCATAATACTGTTTTTTCCACTGCTGGAGTGATGCGATATTTTTCAGTGCCCGTATCATGTATCGATACATAAAATGATCCACTCGCGAACAACTCCCTATGAAGATGCTCAAATGTTCGTCGATCCGGCAGATTCTTACCAGAGATTCGTTCCTTGAGCCTCCGCTCCATTTCCTTCCGCAGCTCCATACATGAAATGCATGTCAGCAAGTGTTGCATTGGTGTAACAGGGCATGTTGCTCGAAATCCGTGCAGAGAATGACGATTTAAGCCAGCGAAGTGCTTTTATACACTGAACTCAACAGTGCCCTCTAGTGGCTTAACGCTGCATTTCTGCCCCATTATTCCTATACGAAATCTGTTTACTTAGGTCCCCTCTACTTGCCTTTAAGTTTCTGACATATAGTTTTGAAACACCCTGTATACAAGTCTGACGAAATGTTTGTAATGGAATTTTAATCTGTCTTCCTCCATGTAGGTATTTCGGAATGGCCGGAAACGAATAGCGTTTAAATTAAGATTATGTGATTGATTTGACTAGGGTACTTTTCCCCGCCTCACCGCCCCCTGAACACTAGGCTTGAGCGTTGGCACAAAAATGGCGGCTACCGAAGGCGGATTTCTTTTACGTGTGTACGGTCCCTTAAATTTTGGCACCAGTAATTTTTAAAAGTTTTTTCCACTTTATTTTCCAAAGATTAAACAAGTCCAAGAAATCTTTTGTAAAATACTGGTGCCCAAATTTAAGGGATCGTAATAAAATAGTTTCAGTAGGTTTCATTATCGCCCGCTGAATAATAGGCCTAAGCGCTGATATAAAAATTCCGGCTGCTGAAGGCGGGTTTTTTTCAGCATGTGTGAAAATTGCGTTTTCTCAGCGTGCCCCTTAACCCTTACCGGCACTGTGTCCTTAAAAAAGGACACCTAATTTTATTTCCAAAACTAACAAACGGCACCAAGAATATTTAACTAAAATTTTTCTATTATAATGCACATGAAAATAAGCTAGTTCGTATTTTCTAATGAATTCGTTTAAAAATTGCAGTCCATTATTTCATCAGTTTATAAACAGAATTACTCCGCGCCGGTAAGGGTTAAATTTTGGAATTTACAATTTTAAAATGTTTTCTTCGCTTTATTTTTCTGAGATTAACCAAGTCAAAGAAATCTTTTATAGAATACTGGTGTAAAAGTTTAAGGTACCGTAGCGTACATACCTTTAAAAATTGCGCCTGCGATGGCCGCTATTTTTACATCAGCACTCAAGCCTAATATTGAGAGGGAGGTGGTATCATTTTTATTGACGTCTGTTACGATTTTTGGTAATGTCTATTTTCAGTATTTTCGTTAATATGGAAATCTATATCTCCAAAGGTTCAAAGTGAATATATTAATGAAATGACTTGACTTGATTTTATGTTTTTAAATATTTGTGTATATATATTTTTACACCACTACGTCAAGCGAGCCTCTAGGCAGACAAGCATTTTCTTCTATAACCACTCAAATATAAAGTGGTTTTATTTAGTATAACTTTCATCAAATCCCTTCATGTTTTTGTCATTGTCGCTTGGTAAGTCTGTGTGGAAGATCACTGTAAACTGCGAACTAGTGTGTAGTTTACTACCAAAAGAATCATAAATGAATGCGTGGAAATCTGTCTGTTTTACACATGTGTTTGGAAAAGTCGAATTGTTTTCTTCTTTAAACTGCACATTAAATTATGCAGTTTAACCCTTTCAGGAGCAAAAAACTTCTGAGGCAAAAATGTTAATAAGATTCTTTGAAACCATGATTAACGAGAAAAATTATATGAAAATAAATAAAAGTTTATCCTCACGTACTTTAGATAAAAGAAAATTTAGTTTTAAAATTCTGGTACCAATGTGCCATTTATGAATTTAAATTAAGTGGTATATATAATATACCTGCACCCTCCAAGGGGTTAAGGTATCTGCCTACATTAAAATATTCGTTTTGGTAAAAAGTTCCGATAATTTTTTATTGTTTTATTGGAAAGAGCAAATTTTTGCGATTTCAATTCTGTCTTAGTTATATTTTTACGATTACTCGAAGAAGAGTTATGGCCATTTTAATAAACAGGATGCGTTAAATACGAGAAGTAAATAGGAAGGTCACTAGAAAAGTAAACAATGTTTCTATGCAGAATTTTCTTACGTTTTTACATAAAAATACTTATCAACATTAATTGGCACTTCCAAAATACTTTTATAGAAAAGAAATAATATAGATAATAATTCTTTAAATGTTACTTCTGGAAAATCAATTGTTCCGTTATTTCCATGTATGAAAAACTTGATTACAAAAAAGTTATTAAGCATGATTCAGTGAAATTTTTCCAGAATGCTTTCCATATTACTCACTATGCTCTACACTAGAATCTAATTTCTAGGTGATAATATAACTATTTTATAGATACTTGAACATAAAAAATGGTAATTTTTAAAAACAAATATGCGTTTTTTGACATATTTTGAAATACTTCAGTTAATTTTGAAGCTATTGTAAAATTCTTAGTTCAGTGCACTGCTAGGTGTAACAGTAATATGTTATACAAAGGAAATTTAAATATATAAAAGTTCAATATTGAGTGTACGCTGTCTCGCGTAAGCATGAAAATTTGATTAGAAAAGTTGGCAAATAAAACAAAACAAATAGTTTAGAACGTTAAAAATTTATTGCTAGGATTTTACGTTTTTTCATCATTCTGTATCAAATTGAACTGGAAATATGTGTATTATTCAGTACTGCACATTCAAAAAAAACGCTCCGAACGTAGGCAGATACTTTAATGAAACTTTATCAAAGCCTTAAGGGAACCGGGTAAGCGAAATTCAACCAAAAATTCGATTTTTAATTTTTTATATCATTACATAGTTTAAATTTTTATCTTTTCAACGATGTATTACACATGTTTATATATATATATATATAAAGTGTTGGATTTTTTCATTCTTTCTAAGAGCACTTCAGTGCAGCGGGCTACTTTTTTAGAATTCAGATTTCTTGATTGGCACCACTTTTCTGAAGTGGTAAAATTCCCATTGTTTTCGCCTTAATTAATATGTTATTAAATAAGGCAAATTTTACTATTTCAAAAAAGCGGTGCCAATGAAGAAATCAGAATTTAAACAAAAAAAAGTAGTCCACTGGCAAAACTGCTTCACAGCTTTAATTGACTTTTTCTCAAAACTTCGATTTTTCAGGTTTGTGTTCCTTTTTTTTTAATATCTATTAAACTTAAGAACTCAGATTTTTCTAAATATTTGTATTATGCTATAGTGTATAGTTTAACATAGGGATTTAACGATTTGTTGAGAATAATTTATTTTAGGCAGTGAAATCTTACCAAAAATGCTAATTAAAAAATGTATTTCAATAAATAATTAATAATTAATTTTCAGTTTCACTTAGAATTAAAACGGTCTGTTAAAATACGTAAAGCATGTTACTCAAACTACTCTAAAAATTCTAGACCTCTACCATCACTATTTCTGAGAAAAAAGATACATAGATTTGGCGTATTTTAACATGGCCGAGATAGAGCTTACCCGGTCCCCTTAACACTAGAAAAAGGCCAGTAGCCATTTTGACCGCTACCAAATGAATATACTTCGACTCGAACCAGAAATTTCTTTATAAAACTAGTTTTAAAAATACAAAGTATAAAAACTAGTTAAACAAATAAGTTAATAAATTAATTTAAAAATTCTGGTGTCAAATATTTTTATGACATGCGAGAAATTTCCTGTTTTTCTAGTGTTAAAATAAAGATAACTGGAATCTTAATCAAAATTATATTTCGTTTTCAACAATATCACCTATTTCATTACGATCACAATCATTGTTTGTATGAAAAGTGGAGGATTTTATAAACTTATTCACTGAAACTAATTGCTCAGCTGTATTGGATGTCCGTTGATAATACTGAAATATTCAGTTCAGTATTCCACTCATGATGCTAATGTTTAATACAATATCCAGAACAAATAAAAGGAAATAATAAACAATTTCATTAAATACTGGAAATAAGTAACCAACATAGCACAATTTTAATTATGTTGTTTACTTTAGGTTTTATTTTAAATGAATTATATATTTTAGCATGTGCTTCATTAAAAATTTAATTTTAGCACTCTTTTTAGGTGCGTTCGTAATTATATAAAAACGTAGCACCTATAACCGTCATTCTCTCCGTCCGTCTGTCTGCCCATCCGTCCGTATATAACAAAGCAAAAACTACCCAACCGAACTGTCTGAAATTTGAAATATATAATTGTTGCAAAATTCTGTCGAGTCATTTCAAATTTTATGAAAATCGGATATATAGTTTAATGACAGGGGCAGTCAAATTTTTTTCGTTACATTACGGCCAATTAAAAGAAAATATTTCAAGTGAATTTTAATGATGTTACAGTCTTTCAAACAGAATGAAATTGATAGGCAATTATGAAGTGCACTAAAATATACATTCAGTACAATATGCAGTGTAAAAGATATTTATAAAACTAGTTACAATAACAACGCGCCTCATTTGTCATGTTTGTTGTCCAATTTCCAACTTGTTTTTTACGTGTGAGATTTTTATATTTTATCTGTAATTATGGATATCATTTTAATTTTATTTTAATTCCTACTTCAAAATAATATTTATTTTTCTCCCAATTAAATATTCTTAAATTTAATTTCAAATTACAATTCTGGAAAGTGCTTAACTAACCCACGCAATATAAATACAGACTCCTAGAAATGACTTCGATAAAAGAAAAGCAGATGCTGACTTTCAGAGAGACGTTTAACCTGCTGCCATCGAAATACTCAAGGCCAGAGGACACGAGTGTGACGTCATCACTAATCGACCGACTTCTCACTAGTGTTGGAGTTCACACCGGAAAATTTTGAATAGCAATTTTATTTATATTATTTGTGGTATATCAACAATCTTATAAAACAGTAATAAGTAATTAAACTTACTGGCGAGAATTCGGAATCCTAAATAAAAATTCAGCGAGATGCGGAATACCACAGTGTTCCCGCACCTGGCTGATTTTTTATTGGGGGATTCCAAATTCTCACCAGTAAGTTTAAGTAGTTATTATTTTTTTTATAAGATGATAGATATTCCACAAATAAAATGAAAGAATTTTGCTATTCAAAATTTTCCGTTGGGAATTCCAAATTTAGTGAGAGGTCGGTCGACTGGTGGTGACGTCACACTCGTATCCTCTGCCCCAGAATATTTCGATGGCAGCGATTTAACCCATTAATGACTGGCGTTGCGTTTTCGCAACTTTATATATGTGATTTTCTTTTCTTTTTTTTTATTACCAGTAAAAATGAAAAGTAAAATTTGCTTTTATTAATTACCCTCTTAACCTACAATTTACCTTTAACAGCTCAACGGTTTGGCAAATCCATAGCTACCACTAAAATTTAATAGAGATTTTTGCCTTGTTTAATCAGGAAATTTCGACGATTAAGTTTAACTAAGTTTACTGTGAAATTTTAGTCGTAAGAAGAATTTACATTTGGCTCGATCATCGTACGCGGGCTATGCCCGTCATTGTAGGTTAAGGGGTTAACACGTTCACTGCCGCTTAAAAGTAAGAATTTTCAAATTTCTTCTTGAAAGTCGTTTGCCACCACAAATTCTGTAAGGTAAATTTCGCTTTACTAATACAGCGAAATTTCTGCTAATAAATCAGGCATTTTTTTTTTATTTTAAAATAATGGTGAGAATGTAATAAATTAAAGCCACGAATATTAAAGCTGCGAGTATACCCGTAGTGTGGCAGTCAACGTGTGAACACATTTTAGTGATTCATAAACTAAAACTAAGTGTTTAATAGAAAGTGGTATGATCTGAATAAAACTACTGTAAAACAGGCTGGTCCTTAATGAGTTAAAACAGAATGCAGACAATATCATGTATACAATATCAGGGTCACTTTAGCGAAAGTCGCCACGTTTGATGGCATCATATACCAGAGAGGAAAATCCAGACAATCCGTTAGTAAGAAAGGGGGGTGCAAAAAAAGACCCACCAAGCTGCACAGGAACGACTTTTCTACAAGAAGTTCAATTTCAGGAAAATTGTTTATCTGCCACAATGTCAATGTAGTTTTCCGGGCAGCAAAAGTGGCCGGATCGGGGCAAATCTGGCAAAAGGGCCAAAAAGCCGCAAGCTATCAAAGGTTCCATTAAGGGTGAGTGCTGATGAGTCAATTTTTCATGAATGTAACTTTCCATTAAGTTGCTGGTCCATTATATATATATATTTTTTGTATGATTGATACAGGGATGAGATTTCCGCTTTTTTGCACACCAGTATTATCTTATAGAAAATTTCGTTCTGTTAATTCGCAAAAGTGTTCCGATTACATGAAATAACATTTTCTCTAACAAAATACTGGTGTGTAAAAAGCGGAAATCTCATCCCAGTAGTTAATTCGCACAAGTGTTCCGATTACATGAAATAACACTTTCTCTAACAAAATACTGGTGTGTAAAAAGCGGAAAGCTCATTTCAGTAAGTTAATTCGCAAAAGTGCTCCGATTACATGAAATAACATTTTCTCTAACAAAATACTGGTGTGTAAAAAGCGGATACCTCATCCCAGTAAGTTAATTCGCAAAAGTGTTCCGATTACATGAAATAACGTTTTCTCTAACAAAATACTGGTGTGTAAAAAGCGGAAATCTCATCCCAGTTGTTAATTCGCAAAAGTGTTCCGATTACATGAAATAACATTTTCTCTAACAACATACTGGTGTGTAAAAAGCGGAAATCTCATCCCAGTAAGTTGATTCGCAAAAGTGTAACGATTACATGTGTGTAAAAAGCGGAAATCTCATCCCAGTAAGTTAATTCGCAAAAGTGTACCGATTACATGAAATAACATTTTCTCTAACAAAATACTGGTGTGTAAAAAGCGGAAATCTCATCCCAGTAGTTAATTCGCAAAAGTGTTCGGATTACATGAAATAACATTTTTTCTAACAAAATACTTGTGTGTAAAAAGCGGAAATCTCATCCCAGTAAATTAATTCGCAAAAGTGTGCCGATTACATGAAATAACATTTTCTCTAACAAAATACTGGTGTGTCAAAAGCGTAAATCTCATCCCAGTAAGTTAATTCGCAAAAGTGTTCCGATTACACGAAATAACATTTTCTCTAACAAAATACTGGTGTGTAAAAAGCGGAAATCTCATCCCAGTAAGTTGATTCGCAAAAGTGTACCGATTACATGAAATAACATTTTCTCTAACAAAATACTGGTGTGTAAAAAGCGTAAATCTCATCCCAGTAAGTTAATTCGCAAAAGTGTTCCGATTACACGAAATAACATTTTCTCTAACAAAATACTGGTGTGTAAAAAGCGGAAATCTCATCCCAGTAAGTTAATTCGCAAAAGTGTTCCGATTACATGAAATAGCATTTTCTCTAACAAAATACTGGTGTGTAAAAAGCGGAAATCTCATCCCAGTAGTTAATTCGCAAAAGTGTTCGGATTACATGAAATAACATTTTTTCTAACAAAATACTTGTGTGTAAAAAGCGGAAATCTCATCCCAGTAAGTTAATTCGCAAAAGTGTACCGATTACATGAAATAACATTTTCTCTAACAAAATACTGGTGCGTAAAAAGCGGTAATCTCATCCCAGTAGTTAATTCGCAAAAGTGTTCGGATTACATGAAATAACATTTTTTCTAACAAAATACTTGTGTGTAAAAAGCGGAAATCTCATCCCAGTAAATTAATTCGCAAAAGTGTGCCGATTACATGAAATAACATTTTCTCTAACAAAATACTGGTGTGTAAAAAGCGTAAATCTCATCCCAGTAAGTTAATTCGCAAAAGTGTTCCGATTACACGAAATAACATTTTCTCTAACAAAATACTGGTGTGTAAAAAGCGGAAATCTCATCCCAGTAAGTTAATTTGCAAAAGTGTTCCGATTACATGAAATAACATTTTCTCCAACAAAATACTGGTGTGTAAAAAGCGGAAATCTCATCGCAGTAGTTAAATCGCAGAAGTGTTCCGATTACATGAAGTAACATTTTCTCTAACAAAATACTGGTTTGTAAAAAACGGAAATCTCATCCCAGTAAGTTAATTCGCCAAAGGGTTCCGATTACATGAAATAACATTTTCTCTAACAAAATACTGGTGTGTAAAAAGCGGAAATCTCATCCCAGTAAGTTCATTCGCAAAAGTGTTCCGATTATATGAAATAACATTTTCTCTAACAAAATACTGGTGTGTAAAAAGCGGAAATCTCATCCCAGTAATTTAATTCGCAAAAGTGTTCCGATTACATGAAATAACATTTTCTCTAACAAAATACTGGTGTGTTAAAAAGCGGAAATATCATCCCAGTATTGATCATGTCATCATTAATTCTTAAACATTGGTTTTAATAAAATGTTGTATATTATAAATAAATGTTTGTATATTAGAAATAAAATTAATTTTTCATAAATAGTAAGTTAAATTGTACTTTGGCCTGCTCTTTGATTTTTGACATTCTGTGTGTGTGTTTTTTTTACCACCAAAATTATTTGGTTTTATAATAGACTAGCAGGCTATGCCCGCTACGCCGGTGTGTTTATCCAAACTAATCTTGAATCAAACTAAATGTATCAGTGAGTTTGACATTGTGATTTAAAGCAATCTGGAACCTTATTGAAATGTCCTTTTGTACTGCAGAAAACGACATGAACGCCACTGTGTATTATATTTTCTAATGTGCAGACAAATTTTCCGCTATTAAGATCGCAACCCTTTTAATTGATCAATCACAGTAGGATTTGGTAAAGAATGATATTACAATATGCAATGTAATAAAACAAAACCTGAAAAATTATTTAACTAATACAGCAAACAAACAAACTGACAAAATCCATCCAGTAAAACTTTTTTTAAAGGCTGATCTTTCATATTGGGGTCCATCTGTTTATAGAACTTTCTCCCCATAATTCTATAACTAAGGAAAGTAGAATGATACGCAATAAACTAAAACCTCCCAAACATTGTCTAATCAACAAAGCAAGTATTATCAATATCCGCCATTTAGAACTTTTTGAAAAGTCTAATCTTTCATAATCGGTTTCACATGATTATGGAACTTTCCGCCTTTATTTTATGACTAAGCAACGTAGCACAATATGCAAAATACTAAAACCATATCTGAATAGGTATGGAACTAACAATGGAATTCCTATCAAAATCCGTTCTGTAGAACTTTTTAAAAATGCTAAACTTTCATAATCTGGTTCAACTGATTATAGGACTTTCCACCACATCTCTATTGTTAAGAAATGCAGAAGGGTATAGTATATACTAAAACCCTGCCTGAAACATTATCTAACTAACAGTGCAAATTCAATCGAAATCCATTCTGCTGAATCTTTTAAAAAGACTAATCTTTCATAATCGGGTTCGTATGATTATCTAACTTTTAAACATAATTATATGTACAAGCAACATACAAGGATATGTTATATGCCAAAATCTTCCCTGAAAAAGTATATAACTATCATTTCGATTCTCATCAAAATCAAGTCAGGTGAGCCCAAGTTATATGCAGCCGGGACGAATTTCCCATTTGCATTTTACTTTCGTATATGTAGTAGAAGCAGAAGTAAATAGATCGATAAGAATATTGAATCTTAAAATTTATGAAACTAAGTTATTCCTCGTTGTCCCTGCTGAATAATTTTAAAGACTTTTTAGTCGTCGAGTATTGAGATTTACAATTATGTCTGCAACGATTGTATTTCATTTTGAGCCAAAATATTCTCGGTAAAATGAGCATATTTGGTGTGGGTTCCGATATTATAAAATATTTTTTTTTTTCAAAATCGCCATTTAAACTACGCACATGAAATTCTAAGTGTCTCTTAGTACTGCAGTAAACGTTTCGCTTCTTAATCAGTGAAAAATGAAGTTATAACTTAATTTTATTTAATAATAAAAAATACTTTTAATTTAAAAAAACAGTTAATTAAATTTTTTTGCAGTGTTACGATTGAATAATGATTAAAGCCAAAAGAAATTCGCATTCAATAAATAGCAAGCCACAATGTTTGGGCACAGTTTGCAATTAAATTCGGTACTTTTCCACTATAGGCGCCTTGGCGTTTTTTTAAATAGCTTGGCGCAATTCGGACATCAGAAAGAGAGATTTATTGCTAATTGATATAAACAGTTAAGAAAACCAGCCTCATGAAATTTTTGTTTGTTTATATGTGTATATTATTAATGTTTTTTACATACAAATTACGGTACTACTACTTAGTTATCCCGTTGATCAAAAATCTATCGCCAAACTATAAGATTAAATGCCAATAATGGTTGATCATAAATGTCACATACACTTGACTTTAAGCAAGTTACACGTATTTACGACATCAAGTGATTTTTATTTCGACGTTATAGCTGTATTTTTATTAATTTTATACTAATTTATTTGTTCTTTCGTTATTTAAAATAAAAATTATGTCAATTTGTATAATTTGGCGATTTATATAATTTAGCGAAATTGTTCAACAGATAACTAAGTAGTACCCAAATTACTGCTGTTTCCATATAAAATTAGATAAATAGCATCTTTATGTTAAATAAATTATATAAACATAGAAAAAAATGCTTGTGTATATGAAATGAAACAGCGAATTGGTTGACAGAAAATATGTTGCCAAATTTCCTTCCCCGCCAATGCTATTTTCTCTATTTCGCCAAGATCCCTATACTAGAAAAGTACCAAAATATGTTTGCACGTTTGGGATTGAAATAAATGGCGCAATAGCGTACATTTTGGTATGGTGTTGGTATATCGTAAATGTAGCAAAATGTCTCCAAAAAACTATTTCTCAAATTTCGCCAATTCTCTGTAAATTCGGTTACAGAATTGGTTCGCTTTAAAAACACAGAATCAATTTTAATCTTTTCCTAAGTTAATTGTGCGTCGAACCACGCCCGGTAACATACGCCATTTGTCTGTAGGCTCAATTATGTAACTTATCTGTACCTAATATGCCAATTGTCTCTGGACTCGATTACGTAATTTATCTCCTTAATTAAGGCATACTTTAAAAACTACATCTACTTTCCAATTTTCCTGATTTTAGATCAATGGGTATTGTTAGATGTTATGAAACTTGGGGCAATTCGGGCTTCAGAAAGTGAGATTTGTGACCAAATGATATGAACAGCTGTGAAAACAAATAAAATGAACTTTTATGCTTTTTAAAACATGTATTCCTACATATAAATCTTTTATTTATGAATATTAATATTTTTGTTATTTATATACAATTTACTTCTGTTTTTATTTAAAAAGAGATGAGTGTCTTCTTTATAGTAAATAAATTCTATAATTATTGAACAGAAAATATGCATTAAAACTTTCCTTTTCTCTCCAAACCCATTTCTTCCACTTCGCAAAGGAAAAATTTGAAAATTACAGAATTTACCCCCTTGCACTATGACTAAACAGTGTCGAACAATACATTATATACTAAAACTATCTCTGAAAAATTGCCAAACTAACAATGCAAATTCTATCAAAAACCGTTTATTATAACTTATTTTAAAGGCTAAATTGTGATAATTGAGTTCACCAGATTACAGAATTTCCCCCAAAACTGTATGGCTAAGCAACGTAGAAGGACATGGTTTGTACTGAAATCTTTCCTTGAAAATTATCTAATTACAGTCCAAGTTCCATCGAAACACATTCGGCAGAATCTTTTATAAAGGCTAATTTTTCATTATCAGGTTCATCTCATAAAAGAACTTTAAACCATAATGCGATTCCAAGCAACGTAGAACGACGTGTTACATACTAAAACCTTCCCCGAAAAATTACCTATCTAACAGTGTAAGTTCAGCAAAACCCAAGTTCTAAGCAGCCGGAATGAAATTTCCATTTGAATTACACACACACACACATATATATATATAAGTAGAATTAGATTTTTCAAAAAATGCAGTCAAAAGTGCTTGAAAAATATCTACTTGAAAAATAACCAATATTGAAAATGCGCTCAAACCGAAGCCACGCTTGTGCATTTTTGGCTTAAAATTAAATTGTTTGGCGATAAAACGAAATCGTAAATAAACAGACAATATGAAACTCACAAGTACCGTCATTTTTATAATTACATCTGCTAGTTTCTTCTGAAAGTCACATGATGGATGAGTTAAATAAAATAAAAAGTAAATTATAAAAAAAATCTAAATCAAAAACAAAATTGTCACTCAGATATTATCTTATCAGATTTGCTGATGCATTTTTTTTAACCTGACGCAAGCGATAAATTGCCAGATATAGTTTAAAACTGCAATCTTTCATATTGAATAAATTTTTAAGCATTAAAACATTACCTTTCATTTTTAAATTCGATATTGTCGTTTTATAATATTGCCACTCGTCAAAACTATTTTTCTTTTTTCTTTTTTTTTTCTTTTAAACAAAATTAATAAAAGTTTTCTTCCGATATGTACAGCCATTTCAATACGAATACCATATCAACGAAATTTATCACCAATAAAATAACAGTAACCCTTTCGCCCAAAATAACACAACTTTCCGTCATAATTCTATAACTATTCCAGGTAGAATGATGTGTTATAACTTAACACCTTCCCTGAAACAATACCTATCTAACGGTATAAGTTCCGTCAAAATCCATGCAGTAGAACTCGAAATCTCGGCGTTCGGAACGAAATTTCCGTTTGGATTTTATATATATAATAGATAATAGAATAGATAATAGATTTTATATATATAATAGAATAGATAATAGATTGTGTGTTATGAACTATCTCAAAGTATAAAACAGATCGCATTGTTAGATTTCCTAATTTTAACACTATCGCGTTATGTTAGTTCCACATTCCACCACCAGGGAGCGCACTCTATTCTTAACGAAAGCATATCTGAACGAAAATCCTTCATGCAACCTTTCCGTAGATACATGAATCGGGAGGGTGGCGGTCTTAACCAATAATTTAAGATAATTGCTGAAATTACTACGAAAAATATTTTAAAGGGGCCCTACGCGGGCCCCTAATAGAGTTAGAGGAAATCGGAAGACGGCAAAATAATCGCGGGGAAAAGTTTTCTTGGTTGCTTTGGAGCTACTTTTGGCGCGAGATCTAAGCTCTACGACCAATAGCAGCCCAGATATTTAAGGAAATATGAAGTAACAAAGTCCAAAATAACAAAATTTTTTGTAATAATTCTATAACTAATCTAGGTAGAATGATGTGTTATAGCTTAAAACCTTCCCTGAAACGATACCTATCTAACGGTATAAGTTCCGTCAAAATCCATGCGGTATAGAACTCGAAATCTAGGCGTTCGGAACAAAATTCCCGTTTGGATTTTATACTAATACTCGCGATGATAAGAAAAAGTGTATAGACTTTCTCATTTTTCCTTTCCTTGCACTTCATCTACTTTAATTACTGAGGATATATTTATTCTAAAACATTTTTTTAAGTTATAACTTTATCAATCCTCACTGTCTCTTATTAATCCGTTAAAGTCATAATTTATGGAAGTTTTCGAATATTTACGCATCTGCCTTCGAGTTTATTTTATTATCCAAAATTTATGCTTTACGAGTTGACAGTTTCTTCTTCTTTTATTAGTTTATATTATTATTATTATTGCGGTTGTAGATTAGTCATAACCAGCGTAAAATAACGAACTTGGTCTAGCTTTTTTTTTTTACATTTTTTCACAACACGGCGATTAAGTAAAATTACAGCTCTCAAATTTTTACTCCACTATCTCTTTTGTAACATCTTATAATTCTTTGTAGGAATAACGTTCCATACTACTGTTCTTCCCTACAGTAAATGAGCTGTATTTATGTATATGTAACACATTTTAATAAAATATGAATAATTTTAGAATTAAAAAAAACTATTACTTGTAGAAATGTCCTAAAAAAATTACACAAGGGTCTAAGTCAAAGTTACTAGTTTGGCCTTTTTTCAATTCCGAAATTTCTCGTTTATACCAAAAATTTTCTATAATATTATTTTCTTTCTTTAATGAAAGAAATTTCGATATAGCCAAAAGTAAAAATTCTTCTTTTAGAGTTTCCGGCATCAGTTCTAAATTTTTAAATAAAAAAACCCGCCAGACGGGCAACTCTGATCTCAGCATCTAAAAAATTTAAAGTATATAATTTCTTATAGTTGAAATTATGAGTCATTTACATCGCATTTAAAAATTCTGATTTTTGAAATCTATGTATGACGGATAGAGTGGCAACGCAATAGCATTAAAGTCAATGCTTTAATCTTCGTCTGAATAACTTAAGAAATAAGTTATGAAATGAACAGGATTAGAAAAGTAATCAATATTCGGATTCTCATCGTCAAATTTCATCAGACGTTGTGTTTGCTCTTGAACTACCCCAACCATTATTCGTAAAAGCCATCTGTATGGACAATTACTGTAAACTAGAAACCTGTTCATAATTCAATGCCGAAAGAGACATTAATACTTGAATCATATCAATACTGGAAAAGTCAAGTTATTAGTTCACCAGTAAATGCAGAGTTCTATCCAGTAATTAGAATAAATAAAAGGAAAAAAATTATCTGTTCTATTAACAGGATCTAAATGTATATAAATCCTTCTGTATATACAAAAAAGTAACGATTTGGAAATGGACCAATAAAAATCTGCGTAGATCTTCCCGGTACACTCCTAAATCGGCATCCATATTTCTTGTGACGGGGGCTCTTTCTTCGTTAATATTAAGAAAACTGTTTCATTCAAGAATAAAAAATTGGTGCTATTATAGAGAAATGGTTAATAAACACGCTGATGCAGACAGTTTTTAAATCGAATAATTATTTTAAGAGATATTTAATGTTAGAATGGGTTAAAATCGTTTCATTAAAAAAATTATATGAGCAAAAATTATACATAGGAATTTAAACATTTTTACATCTTTTAATACACTAGAAGTTCCCGATGTGCAGACTGCATTTATTTTTTTTAATTTGACTCATTTTTTGAGGATTTATCTGAATTTTAAATTCAAATTTTCAGCATTTCGAAAGATTTTTTTTTACATATTTTAGAAAAGGGTATTATTTTAAACTGTTGCCAATTTTAAACACAGCGCAAAGAATAATATTTCCTTCAAATTAAAAATTTTTTTACATGTGGCTATTGTAATCAGAAAAAACTTTCAAATTTTCAAATGAGAATTAAGTGATTACGTGTTAAAAATCAGGAAATTAGTGAAAATTATGTCACAAAAACTATAGTTACGCATGAACTTTAAAAGAGAAAGAAAATTTTTAAATAATAAATTCATTATTATGCTTTAAATGTAGCAAATGGAGGAAATTTACGTCATATTTAAAAAGCCAAAGTTGGTTAAACAGTTTAAATTAAAAAATATATTTGCGCGAGACATTTATTTCATATTTTGAGATAATCTTTTCAACTATTATCGTGAATTCTAAGACAGCGCAAATAATATTTCCTTTCTAACAACAAATGTATTTTCATGTGAATGTTAAAAAGAGAAAGAAAACTTTGGTGAAAATTACGTAAGATATAAAACGATACATTTCAAATGTGTTATTTAAAAGAAATTTCTTATAGAGCTGTTAAAAAAACGAGAGACAAAGGCTGTGTTCACTTAATTCATTTTACATTAGTTTATTTTCAAACTTTTAACTAATTTTTTTTAATCAAAGTCATTGTATACCTTAACAAACGCTGATTTCGCTTTAAAAATATGCAATCAAAGGAATATGAATGAAAACCCGTTTACAGGGAGATCACCACTGTTTTTTAAAATTATAATTCAATCTTTTTAAAGCCGATGAAATTAGCCTGCTTTTAGAATCTGGGTGTCGGAACAGGGGTTGGCGGGTGTAGCTCGTAGGGGGCAGAGCACCCTAGTGTAATAAATTTTAATAAATATATATATATATATATATATATATATATATATATATATATATATATATATATATATATATATATATATATATTTAGATAAATCCTATTGTTTAACGAAATATTTTATTAACAAATTGAAAAAAATGGCGAACAGCAACAAAATTTAAATATTTATGAAATTACGAGAAAGAATATTAGAATGCAATTTATGGAAATTAACCGCTCTTAAATTTCAAATATCGGCTTTCGACATCGAGATGCAATTAGAATGCAATTTATAAGATATTAAATATTCTTAAATTTAAAATATCGGTTTTCGAAATGTAAGTACATAGAATGGCGGACAGTAGAATTACAGTTAACGACACAATCTTAGACTAAATAAGTTAATATGCATCAAGTTATGAAACGAAATGAGTTAGAAATTTAATCAAAATACTAATTCGCAGTTCCAATAATTTTAGCTTTCTCGTCTGTTTCTAAACTTCGACTACTATAATTCGTAAGTAAAGTAAGCTCTACTGACAGATACAGTAAGCTTTAAAGCATGTAACTGACATTGACGAGCATACGCTTAAAGATTCCGATTAAGGATTATGGTATATTTCACTAAAATGATTTATATTTATAGCTAATACATTTCAAAAAGAAAAATTCAATGATTTTGTTAGGATAATACAGGTTTCGTACGGGTCTCTGAATTTCTAGACTAAAAAAAATCTTCGGTGGCAGTATTTTCTTAACCCCTTAGTTCTCGCTCCCGTCAATATCACGGGCAAAGGTGTTGTTCGTTATTTCTCACTCTCGTCATATTTCCGGGTTGGAAATTTAATTGCGGTAAAAAACTTCTGAAACCAGAAAAATTTTACTAGCATTTCTCTCTGAAGTCTTTAAATATTGCCGTTAGTGTTTGTCTTTTGGCGCTGATTGTAATGCTGGCATTTCTATTGTATGTTTTGAAATACATAACACTCAAAAAACTATTAATAATCAAAATTTAATGTACGTATACAGGTTGTCTCTAATCTCATGGTACAAACTTTAGGGGTAGGTAGAGCACACAGTCACAATCATTTATTGCATAGGAATGTATGGGACCAAGTGACACATTAAGGTAAAAACACCAGGGGGGCAATTAGGCCCCTTTTTTAATTTTCAAAATTTCTTATTCATACCAGAAATTTTTTATGGTATCCTTTTCTTGACATTTCATAATTACTTAATAATAAAATTTTTCTTTGAAAAATTTTGGTATGAAATCGAATATAGAAATTGAAAATAGAAAAAGAAATAGAAATGGAGTTTTTGGCTGATTCCAGTGGCGGTAGAGGGCAGTAAGTGACTGGTCGCCATTCAATACCATGTATTCAAGTAGAATAAATCGCTTTTTTTAATTGTGCTATCGCTTGTCATGGAAGACTACATATGCCGAAAAAACCGACATGCATTTCATGTATGGTCATGCAAATGCCAACTCCATTGCTGCCTACGAAAGTATCAGGAACAGTTTCCTCGCAGAAGAATACCTGATCATAGAATGTTTCAGCGCTTACACCTTCAACTTTCTAAAACAAGTTCTCTCCACGTCACAAGACAGGAAACTGGGCGTGAAAGAGCTGTACGCAGTGCAAGCTTGGAAGAAATTACTTTGAATTTTGTGAGTGAAAGGCCCGAATCAAGTACAAGAGCTGTTGCGCAGAATTTAGGTGTGAGTCATCCGCCCGTTTGGAGAGTGTTAAATGAAAATCGATTTCATCCCTTCCGTTTTCAACGTGCACAAAATTTAAATCCGGAAGACTATCTTCCGCGGTTGAACTTTTTTCTGCCAGTAGGTTTTGCAGCAACATGTTTTGCAGCCAGACTTTACTGCTTCTATTCTATTTACAGATGAGGCTGTATTTAATGCACACAATTTCCATCTTTGGGCAACCAATAATCCACATGCAACGCGGCCACATGCTTATCAATAACGATTTTCTGTGAATTGTGGGCGGGTATTGTTAATAATTATTTGATTGGTCCATACCTACTACCAAAGAGACTGGATAGTCGCTGTTACCTTTTTTTTTTTTTTTTTTTTTTTGCAACAGATTTTACCAGAACTGCTGCAAGATGTTCCTATCGCCATTCGTAACCGGATGTGGTTTCAACATGATGGAGCGCCCGCGCACTTCGCTACTGATGTGCGCAGTTACCTGAATGCCACATTTGGGACACGATGTATTATGCGTGGTTGACCAGTTCCTTTGCCACCGCTATCTCCCGATTTATCGAGCCTTGATCTCTTTTTATGGGGACATCTGAAGAGTTTTCTCTATGAGACTCCAGTTGACTCAGAAGAATATCTAGTATCTCGCATATTAGAAGCTGCTGCACGTGTGCGGGAAATGCCTGACATCTTTAGAAGTGTAAGTCAATCGTTCCACCGACGCTACGAAGCATGTATCGCAGTTGATGGGCGCAATTTTGAACACTTATTGTAATATTATTGTATGCATTATTGTTTACTTGTAAACTACATTGTAAATAAACATTTTATCTTTTTTATTCATGTATTTCGTTTGATAAGTTTGCCAGTTTTGCGCTTTTTTTTAATTCAAAAATTTCGATTTCATGCCAAAAATTTTCAAAGAAGAATTTTGTGGTTAAGTAATTATGAAATGTCTAGAAAAGGATAGCATAAAAAATTTCTGGTATGAATGAGAAATTTTAAAAATTAAAAAAGGGGCCTAATTGTCCCCCTGGTGTTTTACCTTAATGCGTCACTTGGTCCCATATATTCCTATACAATAAATGACTGTTACTCTGTACTCTACCTAACCTTAAAATTTGTACCATGAGTTTAGAAACACCCTATATATATATATATATATATTATTTCAAATATTATATGTAAACATTTGAGTGATGATGATAAATAAAGATCTAAGATGTGAAAAATATAGGTCTTATTCGCATTAATATGTATGGTGTAAAACAAATATTAAGACACAGAATTCTCGCATGATGCATCATGCAAGAGCCATGACTTTTCTACAAATCTGAACATTTTTTTTTTCGTCTTAAAAAAAAAAAAAAAAAAGCTAATTGCATATTTCATTTAGAAAACTTATAATTATTCAATTTCTGTAATAAAAGAAATAGGTACTTTTATGATGGGTTTTTCAAATATTAAGCGACCGTGAAGGGGTTAAAGAAATTCTCTCCTTAAAAAAGGCGAAATTTCGTTCATTTAAACTAGATTTACTTTCTGTAAAAAATACTGATATTTGGCCTTGAAAATAACGGTACCCGTACAAACCCTAGAATAATCTATGGTGTAATTTTTAATAACAGACTATAGATGGTATTTAGAACGATAATTTTGTCTGTAGTGTAACAAAAAATTTCAACAATATATAAACATTTTGTATACAATTTATATAAGAATCAATATCGAAATAAATACAGCGGCAAAACAACAGCACTAAAGTTAATGATGCAATTTGCATGTAAAATACATAATAACTGAACATATGAGTTTAAATTTTATTAGAAATTAAGTCAGAATTCTAGATTACACTTCAAATATCTTCAGCTAACTTTTCTCTGTTTTACAAGAAAAGTTGGCAATAAATAAAGTGACAAACAATTACCATTAACGATAACGATACAATTTTCATCTAAAACATTTGATATCAGAATCTATGACAGTGTTCGTACGGGTCCTTTAATTTCCAGACTAAAAACTTCTTCAGTACCAGTATTTTCTTATATAAAATATATCATTAAGGGGTCTTGTACCTTTTGAACGCGACGAAAATTAACGGAAATATTTAAAGTTTGAATTAGTCTATCTTCAAAACATTTTGATATATGAAAGTGTAATTTTGAATATTCATTAAACAGATTGTGCTTTGTAATATGCTACCATTTGAAGCTGATTAGCCTTTCATGGAATTTGTGTATAGTTGAAATTAAAATAGATCTATTTTTTTACTCCGCAAGTCATTGCGCGCATGATATCTTGAGAACGTATGTATGGATTGTTATAAAATTTGGTATAGATACTAAGCAAATGTGTGTGTTTAAAATGATCTACTTTTAAGTATTTACAGTGGTAATATGTTTAGTTATGATAATTTTTATTCATTAAAAAATATTATTTTTTTATTTTTTTTTACAAAAAATATTTCTGTTGCATAGTTAATGAAATAATTTTAACCTAAGAGTAGATCATTTCAAAAATGCGTATGTGCTTATTATATATCAAGTTTCACAACAATCCATACATACGTTCTCAAGATATCATGCGGGCAATGACTTACGGAGTGAAAAAAAAGAGCTGTTTTAATTTCAACAATACACAAATTCTGCAAACGACTAGTCAGTTTCTAATATGATATTACATTAAAAAGCCTAATCTGTTCAATCAAAAGTCAAAATTTCATGTTTATACAAAAAAAAATTAATAAAGATTCACTAATTTAAACTTTCAATGTTTCTGTTGATTCTCGACGAGTTTAAAAGGTACAAGACCCCTTAAATAAGGCAAAATTTTGCGCGTTTATACTAGGTTTATTTTTCTGTAAAAAAATACTGAAATTTGGCTTTGAAAATAACGGTACCCGTACGAACCCTGTATGACATGAAACTTTATTAGAAATTATGTCAAAATTCTAACTCGCATTTCAGATATCTTCAGCCAACTTTTGTGTGTTTTACAACAAAAGGTGGCAATAAATACAGTGGTAAAATATTACCCTTAAATATAACAATGCAATTTGCATGTAAAACATTTAATATCTGAACATATGAAATGAAACTTTATTTGAAATTCACCTTTGCACTCCGTTGTCGTCGCTGCAGCGACATCATCTTTCTTTGCAGAATTTGTTTTTTGCATCAATAATAAAGGAAAATAAAATTTGTTTTATTAAATCAGAGCATTTTTGAAATTGTGTACTTGAAAGAATCTTCTTTAAAATGTAGTGCCGACCGAATAAAATTTGTGTAATAGACGCAGGAGTCTGAAGGGTTAAGCTAAAATTCTTCATCGCCTTTGAAATAGCTTCTGTCAACGTTTCTGTACTTTACAGAAAACTTACATTACAATTAATTACATAGAATGTGCTAACACTACAACAACAAAATTCTGAATTTTACAGCAAAACGTTCTGCCATCACTGTTGCTGTAAAATTTACAAGCTGCTGTCTTTATCATTTCTATGAAATTTCTGAATTCTGAGTAAAGTTACGCTGAATTTTTGAAGTTACCGTATTTCTGAAGTCACACTGTCAGGACTTTGCACCATATAGGAAAAAAATTATTGCTTGCACCAGAATCCATAATCAACAATCTTTGTGATAAATTTCATTAACATATGCACTAGAAACATATTACGAAGATTCATAATACGTGTATTTCAAAATTATGGTTGGAACAATAAGTTTTTTCTATACGGTACCAGGCCTGCGCTGTATAGGAATAGGACAGAACTAAATTTACTAAAGTGGATAATTTATTTTAATTGATTCATATATTAATTACGGTGCAATCTAGTGTAACGATCAAGTTATGAAAGGAACCAGAACAAGGAATTTAATAAAAATTAAACTGAAAACTTGACTACAGTTTTTTTTTTCCGGAAAAGTCAGCGACGAATGCATCAGTGTTGCCAGATTGGGCATTTCTTGTCCCCAGATTGTTGATTGTCACCGCCTTTTTGAAATAGAAATATTCGGCATACTTAAAAATGGATTAAAAATTCTGAAAAATAAGGTGAATTATACTATTTTAAAAAAAGAGGTGACAGTCAAATAATCTGAATTAAAAATGTCCCAAATCTGGCAACACTGGAATTCATACAAACTGTTCACTCTCTCTGTGTCTCTTTCCAACATGCGGTTGAATATAATGAAATAAATATGCTTCCTACATATTGAGGAAGTTGGTACTTTTTGTTTTCAAACTGTATATTGAAAGGGTGATTAGTTAGAAGTTTGTGATTCCATATGCATCGTAATTACAGTAACCAATATCAATGCATACAAATAATGCTGACTGACAAGGAAGGTCTCCATACTGGGCATGCTCAGAATATGTTGACAAAATGCTAGTGAAAGTAACCATGTATGTAATAAAGGATCAGTTAAAATTAGCGGCGGAATTACAGTAGAAAATCTGTTAAAAAATAAAATATTTTCGAATAATTGGCGTGGAAAGACGAAAGCGGCACGCAATTTGGCGAGCAGCACTTTTCCTCGCCAAAAGCAAACGATTTTAATGAATCTGAAAATTGTTTGTTAATTGATTTTGAGAATATGCGGTATTTAATTAATTTAAACGTAAACCATGAAAGAATTTATTATTATTATTATTATTATATTTTGTATTATACTTGTTGCTTGTTGCCGATTTGAACGAAATTTTGCCATTGTTTTATTCTCCAATCCACAATTTTTTAAATTTAAACGGCTTTATCGTTTATAAAAATAATTTTTAACGCCAGATGATTAATGCTGCCGTAATACATTTCGATACCGAAGAAGTTGTTTCCATAGCAACAAAGTTGAATCGACAGTGCTCAATGGGGCATATTTTTGATTTTGGAACAATTTTAATCAATTTAAATTTTGTTTTGAATCGTATAAAATATGATAGTTAAAATTCGTTATAAGTACATATAAATATGTATGACAAAACTATAGTTAAAACAAACTAAAAATGACAAAGCTAAAGTTATTTAAATTAAACTTATTTAAACAAATTCAACATAAAAAGTTTTTTCCTTAAAGAGTATTCGATAAGCGTATTTTTTTTTTAATTTAATTTCTTCGCCAAACGGTGATAAGTCACCAAATAAACGAGATTTTCATTATTTTTTTACGGACGTTCTAACGACGTTCCGCCAAAAATTTTTATATAAACGTATATACCCATGGGATTTTGTATTTTTTTTTTCAGATTTTTCTGAGTATGCCCGTATGGAGACCTTCCTTGTGACATTTTCAGAGATGAGAGCGTTCCGACCCAAATGACCAATTACTACCATTAAATTTTAATAGTATTTCTCGCATTATTTAATAAGAGAATTTCTGAGATTTCATAAAGCAAAGGATACTATTAAAATTTAGTGGTAGTAATCTGTCATTTGGATCGGAACGCTCTCATCCCTGGATTTTAAACTAAATTTTAACCCCTTGAGGGGCAAGCAGTTGCGTTTATCTAATTCTGAATTCCCACCGGAAATTTAGAAAAATTTTATTTCAAAATAAGGAAAAGCAATTTTACTTCTTTTATCCACCAAAGTTAGAAAAGTAAAATTTCATAAAATTTTTCTGGTGTAAAACTTCATTACTCACAGGTGGGATAAAATAAATCCCACCGCACCTCAAAGGGTTAATTCGAATTTCGAAAATTTTCGCCGATATCGACTAACTCTTCATTTCCACAATCTTTATTCGTCGGAGATCTAGAGACTCTGCATAAACTAATTCACGGAGACCAATCGACTTAGCCTTATAGAATGTTTCTTGATAATACTGGAATATTTAGTTAAATATTTCACCTGCAGTTCTAAAGTTCAATGAATTATCCATGTAAGTCAGGAGATATAAGTGTTTGCTCAAAAAATGGTCTACAATGAAAAAGTAACAACATTTAATAAATGTTTCAATCATTTCTAGAAAGAATCATTTATTATTTATTTTTTTATTAACAAAATGCAGAAATCATAGCTGCCAACTTGTACGGATTTTTGCTACCACTAAAATTTTATAGTAAATTTTGCGTAATTGAATCGCCGATTTGCTGTCATTTTTGATAATTAAATAAGCAGAAATTTGCACTAAATTTTAGTGGTAGGAAAAATCCGTACAAGTTGGCAGCTATGAGAAATGTTTAAGAAGGTTACCTTTAAGCCTACAAAATTTTCTACATTTTTGTAATACATATTTTGATACCGTAATCATTTCTGAACAATATCCAAAAAACCGTATTAAAAAATTCCCATTAGTTTACTAATTATGGCAGTTTTATTAAGACTATATATTAAGATTACTTAGGATAATTAAACTTTGCGTTGCGTTTATTCAAAACTAGCCGCCTCTGGCGACCAGTTTGGTCTCCCTTAAATGTATGCTAAGCATTGCATCATGTTACTTTCATTCTTAAACTAATACACTTGCCCAATCCTTCCCCGCGAGTTTAAAGAGAAATCAAGAATTCTTTGTGCACTTGATAACATTTCATACATTTTTTGTTTTTATGCTTATTTCGTCTTTTTTGACGAATGCCTTTTAATTTCCGTAGCTGTAAAAATGAGTGAAATTTCAAGTGTTTGAACTGAGATTTGTTCATAAATTATCTAAATTAAACTTATTTTACTTAAACATGTCGTTACTACAATGTTATTTTTTTAGTATTAATAAATTTATTTAAATTTTGAAAATCATGCATTTATAATTTTTTTTCACTACTTAATAACTAAATAAGGAATATATGTACTTTTTTTTTATAGATTTGATTTCTGAGCTCATAAATATGACATTAAAGTAACATAAATAAGAGAAATGGCAAAATAAAACCCTCGTGAAAGCAAGCCGTTAACAAACGTTAGCGCCGCCAATTTACATACTATGCCGTCATAAGAATATTGTCCATTCATTGTTGGAGTTTGCGAATGATTACCTCCATAGCCTAATATTTTCTACCGTTTATAATGAATGAATCTCTTTTGTTTGTTTACTTTATGAAGTGAAATAGAAAGCTGTCAACTTAATTTCGATTGAAATTATCTTGGAATATACATTTATTTGAATGTAAATTAGAAACAATACTGTGATGTTGAAATGAAATATTTTAGTTTATGTTGTTATTATTACGATTAATTGCTTATTTAGGTACTTTTCTAGTACAGGGGGCTTGGCTTCTTTTTTTTTAAGCTCGGTGCAATTCGGGCTTCAGGACGTAAAATACGTTGATAAAATGTATAAATAGCTAGGAAAATAAAACTGGTGAACTTTTATTTTTATTTATATGTATTTATTTGCAAATAAACATTTTATTTACACATATATATACAATATTTGTTTAGATACAAATTACTTCTATTTTTATATAATAATAGATTATTGACTTCTTTAGATTAAATCAATAGTATACATATGGAAAAATTGCTTATGCATATGAAATAGGATTTAGATTGCCGGAAAATACGGTGCCAATTTTTTTTTCACACCAAGAACCTATGCTGGAAAAATATCTATCTATTTATTTATTTATTGTATTTTAAGTGTGGTAAATGAAAGATGTGTATTTTAAATGAAAGTTGTGTATTTTAAATGAAATGAGTGATAGAGTTATATTTTAATGAAATGATGGCGATGGAAGAATATTTGGCGATTTACCACCTGCGGCCGACTAATGGCCGTTTGGCATATAAAAAGCGAAGCGGTCAGCCCGGAACTATTGATGACAGTCACATGACTTTGGCTTTTATTATATAGATGATGAATTTTGTTACTGCGCGCAGTGTTACTAAAAAACTATGTATGGCCATCAAAAGAAATTTTCAAAACATATTCATTTCTGTATTATCTACAACTTAAAACCAGGAAAAGGTAGTATTATATTTTTTTTCTGTTCTTTTACTTTGAAAATATTTTTTAAAAATTGAAAATTTTTAATTTTCTGTTAAGTTTTTAATTTAGTCAATATATATATTTTTTGAAATATTCTCATTTTAGTATAAAGGTAGCACTATTATGTATTTATTTTCACCAAAATTTCTTCTTTATATGCATATTTTCAGATTTTATCATGCGTGCAAGATTTTTTTTTCTCTTAATATAATATATTTTTAAACTTAGCATTTCAATATTTATTTATGAATTTACAAGAATATATATATATTTTTTAAATAAAAATTTAAATATGAGCTTTATATTTAAAGACATTTGATTTTTATATTTGACTTATTGCATAAGTTTTGAAGCTTGGAACATAGTAATATATATTTTTTAATTTTTCGACGTGTTCAAAGGTATCCTACCCTCTTAACCCCTTCGGGACGGGAGCCTTTTACGAAATTTTTAATCTTTTGTCACAGTTTTTTAAAAACAGAAATTTGTGTCTTTTTGAATCGAGAAAATGTGCTGATTAAGTAAGGCAAATTTTACAGTAAAATTTTACTGGTGAGGAAAAACCAGGATTCTGAGCGTTTCATGCGGCACGTATGCGTGCCGCTCGTCCCCAAGGAGTTAAATAGAATATATATTTTTTCGGAATAACAGCAAATTTAAAATATATACAGCTACAGTAGATCCTCTGTTTAACAAGCTTCTATTTTGCGAATTTATATTTGAAAGTTTGAACTTTGAAAATAATTACGGGTAAAATAACCTCCATATATAGGGAACTGAAACCCCTATTTAATGATTTTGCGCTACGGTTTTTAGAGGAGATTTTCTTGGAAATCTTATTTTTCTTTTCCATACTTCCACAGTCCTTAATCTTGGATAGCCAATTCAATATATCACTTTGGCATCAAATTACAAATATTCCACAAAAGTTTCCAACTACTTGGATTCAAGTTCCTTGTTCCCTTAAATTTCTTTTGCTGTTGGTCCCTGCTACCAAAGAGAGCCGGTTAAGCAACCAATAAGAGGGTGAGGGTGAAAATGTTTACTTCAGAACAGTTAAAAGGCAATAACTTGAAATTTTTAATTACCAGTGTTACAGTCGACAAGTATTTCACTTTAAAAAAAAAAGTCTTACGATTTTTTATAAATGTTAATCCCTTCACGACTAAGGGAAAAATTTTACCCCATTTTAAAATGGGTGATTGTATTTAATTATAAACTTATCTACATTTTTTATACATAATGTCGAAACAGAACGTATGCCGAACGCAAATAAGGAAAAGATGTGCAAGTTTGTGCTGAACGCCGCATAGAAAATAGGACGCATAATATATGTACTATGTGTAATGCCCATCTTTGCTTCACAACCAAAAGGAATTGCTTCGCAGAATATCATAATTAGCACATCATTTTGTGTAGTAATTTTATTTCATAATTTTGCATTATTTTAGTTAGCATTTTTTTTATAATAAACGAATAAATAAAAGACATTGCATAATAAGCTTAAATATAATTTGCGTTACCTTTGTTGTCCATTGAAAAAAACATTTCCCATAAAATTGCAATACAACTACACTTTGTTATGTATTTTTTTATGGTTTTTATTTATTTTGCTTCTAAAAAACTTAAATAAAAATTTACATACTAATATTTACTCTTAGAAACCTTATGGTCCGGTATAGGTTAATAAATTGTTTGCAGAAATATCAACTTTTACCGAAACGTCTGTTTTTCTTCATTCCACTGTTAACTTTCTCAAGCACCTTTACTTTCTATTTAATACTAAGACACCTTCTCTTAGACAGTTTTAAAATCACGAAAAGTGTTGAAGTATAAAGTTAGTAACTGACTGATAACACTGGACAACAATGAAAATGTATTTTGAATGAAAGTGTCGAAATATTTATTAAATTAACTTGCTAATCATGAATATGGCAATAAAAAATGGAATTTGGCTCTAGTTATTTTGTTATGCTGAGATTTTACTTTGTATGATAGGGATAAAAAAAAACACATTAATAATAATGCATCGTATGTCTTGTTTCCAATTTAATTTATAAAGAAATAAAGGTGACAACATAAAGTACAGTCTTACCAATTTTATTGAAGAAATCGTTTGGTCTTTCGCTTATATTCCACGTTCTGATTTTTTTTTTTTTTTTATCGTCCAGCAGTTGTCTGCAAGCATAGACGCAGACCTTTTTCCTTGATAACGTTGTTCTATCGCTGACATATCCTGGTGAAAACGTTCACCATGCTCGTCGCTGAATTTTCTGCTGTTAGCAGGGAAAAAATCCAGGTGGGAATCTATGAACTGTAGCTTTAAAGACATTCGACATCCAAATTTCTGATATTTATTTATTTCTGCAACCATTTCGTTAACAAGATCTTCGTAATCTTCGGATCGGACGTTTCCAAGAAAATTAGTGCAAACGTGACAGACTGAATCCCATACTTGTTTTTCATCATGATTTAACAGGTTTTCAAATTTCGGATCCTTGAAAATATCTCTAATTTGTGAACCCACAGAAATTCACTCTCTAAAATTTGCCTCACTCAGTCTGGGAAATTTTGTACGCAAGTAAGCAAAAGCTGGTTTTTTTGTATGCATAGCTTTAACCAACTGCTTCACAATACCCCATTTTATGTGTAGTGCAGGTAAGATAATTTTCTCTGGAAAAAGAAACAATGTTTCTTGATATTAATTTTTCCAGGTGTCAAATAGAGCCTCGGAGGCCAGCCTTTCTGGATAAAGTGTAAATCTGTAGCACGACTGCTCCATTCACACAGGAAGCAACAAAATTGTGTAAATCCCAGTTCAAAACCCATCAAAAGCGCAACTATTTTCAAGTCAGCACAGACACACCATTCATTTTCAGTCTATTTAATTAGGTGTAACAGCTGTTGCAAGTGTTCATAAGTCTCTTTCATGTGCGCAGAATATGCAATAGGAATGGATGGTAGTTCATTACCATTATGAAGCAAAATCATATTTAAGCTTATTTTGGACGCATCTATAAATAGACGCCACTCGTTTCCATCAAGTGTTAATCCAAATTCATTCATCAAGCATTTAATATCCAAGCAGAACACAATATTATCATTTTTCTGAAAATAATGTAGAAATTTTATATGTCGGTTACGAAATGAAGACACTCTGATATGTTCTTCCAAAAGATTCTACTGTCGTAGTCTTGATGAGAGTAGTTCTGCTTTGTCTTTCGACAGATCTAAATCACGAACACGATCATTTAGATCATTCGATGTAATTTTATGTACTGCAGAATTATATACTGCAGGGAGATACAGAGGACAAATTCTTGCATTTTACCTATAATATTTCTTTATATTATTTTTTGAAATTATTTTTTTTTCGAAAGGTTTATTTTGTTACACGTTTTATTAATTCATATATGCACGTGAACATCTAAAAATGAAATATTACTTAGTATTTCGCGCAATAAATCAGTTTATTCTTTAAAATGTTTTAGCAAAAGTGACATTTAAGATTTAGGTTCATTGTATCTTTGCACCCCTTAATCTCAGAAACAAGAGCCAAAAAACAGTTTTCATGGTGATATTCGTGTTCAGCACGTTGAATTCACTAAGAATTGGGCGTTTTCAATTTTGATACATGAAATTTGTTAAAAATTGTTGCCCAGTGTAATTAAAAATTTCAAGTTATTGCCTTTTAACTGTTCTGAAGTAAACATTTTCACCCTCACCCTCTTATTGGTTGCTTAACCTGCTCTCTTTGGTAGCAGGAAACAACAGCAAAAGAACTTAAATCATGCTTGCAGAACGATTTCGATAACGCTATCTTAAAGTGGAATTTATTGGAACGCGATAAAAAATTGCCATTATGTGGACCAATATTTAACATCTTATCAATTTCATTTTCTTGACACAATAAACTAAAAATAGGAAGAAAATACCACTTTTATCATTCTAAAATATCTTCCATATATAATCCAAAAATATCTGACAATTAATAAAACAAAAGTTACAGTTAAAAATTAGTGGTGTTCAAAAGCATTTAGTAACGGCGTAAGCAAACTCTTTTTCAGTGAGCCATGCTCGTCAAAAAATATTAGGAGGTTAAGAAGAAATCTGTCGAATATGCAAAATCCTTAGATCTCGTTGAATTCAACGTAAATAATGGATTGCTGGATAAATTTGAAAAACGTCTCGGCATAAATGGAAAGGTAATATGTGGAGAGAGTGCAGATGTGAGCGATGAAAAAATTGATCAGTGGAAACAAGTTTTGAAAAAATCTTGAAAGACTGTACAACTGATAACGTTTCCAATCCAACTGAAGCCGCATTGTTATCAATTCAAATGCCTTCACTCTAAAACACTAGCTTTTGAAAACAATAAATGATTTCGAAGAAGACGCAGTAAGGTAAGAATTATAGTTATGGTGTCATCTAATATGACTGGTACAGAGAAATTAAAACTTCTTGGCATTGGAAAAAAACAAGAAACCCAGATTTTTTAAGGGTGTATTATCCTTAGAGCTTGAATATAATTTTAGTAGAGATTCTTGGATGACCTCTCATATTTAAAAAATGAATTCTTAACATAGATCAACATGTGTACATGGCTAAAGAACGTCTTAAAATTTCCATGTTTATTTACAGTTGCCCAGTTAACCAAAAAGCATTAGAAACGTCAAAAACACAAGACATGTTTTCTTTCCACCTAATATGACATCTAAATTGTAGCCAATGGACCAAGGTGTCATAATGAATTTCAAATGTCATTATCGCAGAAGAATGTTGAATAAAATACAAAATGCTATTTATAACAATCAACCAGTAATCGACATTATATATTTGCGAGACTGTATTTCTCACCTGAAGAGCTCATGGCATAATGTGAATGAAACAACAATAAAAAATGGTTTTCCTAAAGCTGTATGTAATGAAACTTCATCGGCAAAAGATTGTGAAGAGGAGGATGAATTTCCGAATTAAAAGTAAAACTGGGAAAACTAAAAGAATGTGGAACAATTTTTAAAGATACAAATCTTGGAGACTACCTAGGAATCAACAATAACGTATGTACCGCTGAATATCCAAATGATGACTATATTTTAGAAACTGTGAGGAAAAATCCTGAGGTAGACGACGCTGACAACGAGAAACTGAAGAAAATAAAGTAAATCTCTTATTAAACCTTCACAAGACGGTGCTATCAAAGCGTTTTAAACAAGGAGACACGGATATCAGTTTCAAGCAACTGTACCAGATGACGTGTTCATTTATTTCCAAGAGTTATTTTTTTTAAATACGAAAGTGCTACCAATGTCCAACAGAAAATAACTGATATTTTTTTGCAACATAAAGACAGGACTGCCAGAGCCAATTCTATTTTTTTATTCTAACTGGCACCACCTTCTCAAAATAGACACCCTTAAGATACATTTTGACAACATTTGCAAGAGAAATGTACTTCAAAATTTATATTAGAAAAATACTGGTGCAAACAGAATATAAAAATAGTCGCTCGTGGTAGCCCTGCAAAAACATTTTCTACGCTAATGGTACAGGATCACCATTTCTGATACTTTCTTGCTCTTCATTATTATGAAAGTTGTGTGTTCAGTTTAATGATTTAATTATTGTTTAATCAATTCTGTGTAAAAATATATGGAATTTACCATTTAAAAGACGCGCATAAACGACAATTTCCCCCCTCTAATATGGCAATATGTACGAGAAATATGAGAGCTCTCTGTGACTTAGCATGTTTTCAGCAGATGTTTCTTTTTCAGAAATTTGAGAGCTCTACGATTCTTAAAGTGGAAAAATTAGTTAAACAAAATGCTTGCCTTAAATTTTGTGTTTAAAACAAAATTTCCTGTTCCGAACCCATCCCTGTTTTCCGTTATTATATTCCCGAAATAATCTATCATTATAATATTTATAAATAACTATTCAAACTTTCTGGGGAGAATTTAGAATTTCTTAACGATACTTTTCTAAATGACGTATACATGCGTCAACGGCCTGTATAGTAATATAGTTTTTGAAAAAAAAATCCAGCTGTTTATAAAATTAACAACAGAGATCAATCGATCAATCTTTATTTGTTTGTTTTTCATACTGCTAGAATATTCAGTTTAGTTTTTCATCTACAATACTAGTGTTCAGTCATGTTTTAGATTATATTAAGAGAAATAGCAGGTTGTTCTACTTATATGTCCTACAAATAGGTAAAAAGCAATAAGATATAATAAATATTTCAATATATTACAGGAAAAACAATTTTTTATGCAAATAATTTATTTTTAAAAAATTGTAGAAAGTTAAACCCCACAAATCTACTTTCGACTTCGGGAAAACAACAAATCTCAAAAGTATATTTTAACACTTAGAATGGAATCTATAAGAGAACATATTAATATTTTCTCCTAAATTTAAAAACAACTATTTTCTAAATCGAAATATAAAGTATACCTTCTTGATCTGACAGTAATTAAAGATAACGGTTCGGCCTTCATCTATATCTATTAAGATGCATCAAGTTATACAATGAAACTGGATTAGAAATTTAATGAAAATTATAATTCACATTTCAAATATATTCAGTCAAAGCGTCTGTTTCTAAACTCCCACATCTATAATTTCTATGAAAAATAGTCTTTACCGAAACTTCATCTCTCAAGCCAGAATTGCCAATTTGGTCTCCAATTTTAATCCAAAATTTCAAATTCATAACGAAAATTTCTAAAAAAGAATTGTTACTTTATATATTCTGTCTCTTTAAATAAAGTACGAATTACTAATCTTTATTTCTGAAATAAACTCGAAATTTTTAATTAAAAAGGGGGGCCAAACTGGCTACCCTGTCCCAAAGTAATAGACTGAGTTTTATCGGGGTTTTCCTTACAACAGTAAAAAATTCAGTTTAACGTTCCATTGTCAATCACATTGAGAGACAAGCTCATTGTTCAATCATGTTCTAACTTATAATAAGAGAAATAGTGGTATGTTCCAATTATATGGCTACAATAGGTAAAAAGTAACAAAATATAATAATTTTTTTAAATATATTACAGGAAGAACAGTGTTTTTATGGAAAGCAATTTCTTTATTAAAAATTTGCAGAAAGGTTAACCCACTCGCTGCGTAGTTGTTTTATCAAAATAGCTACAAAAATTGAGCATTTAATTCCTTCGCGAGGAGCGTCTTTTAAGAATTTTTATTCTTTTGTCACCGGTTTTTCAAAACAGAAATTTTCGTCTGATTTAATCGTGAATATGCTTCGATTAAATAAGGCAAAATTTACAATAATGGTCTCTGGTGGGAATGATCAAGGAGGGTTAATTAGACTGAAAAAATGCATCCCCGATGAAATCTCGGGTTGCACAAATTTTGCTACTTTTACGTTGCCCGAGAAACTTTCGGGTTGCACAGCAGGAGGGTTAAACACTATAGATTTACCTTCGTCTTCGTGATAACTGTAAATCTCAAAAATATGCAAACACTTAGAATGGTGCTGTTGTTGTTGTTTGTGTCGGCCTACACAAGGGATATGGGCCCGAGGGGAGTTTGCCCTCCGCGGGGGTCTTTCTAAGGGCACCTAACCCGTATTTACGGATGGAAATCTAAGGTTCGAATAAAACCACGGAAAACTCCAAACGATTAGATCGACGGGCGCGATTGGGTTCCAGTACCTTCCGTCTACCAGCTTCGAGAGCAGAACCTCTCGGGCACTGGTGGAGCCACTTAGAATGGAATTTAAGAGAGAATATATTAATATTTTCTCCTACATTTATAAAATATCCATTTTCGAAATCGAAATATAAAGTATAACTTGTTGAATTAATGCTAATTAAAGCTAAAGGTTCGACCTGCATCTATATATCTTAACACTAGAACCGCCGGAAATTTTAATAAAGTGCTATAAAAATGATTTACACCAGAATTTTTATTTTAAAATATTTAACTTATTTCTTTAACTTTTTCTCCGTGATATATATTTAATTTATTTTACAAAGAAATTACTGGTTCGTATCGAAATATTTTTATTTGGTACCGGTCAAAATTACCGCTATGGCGGTTCTAGTGTTAAGACGTGTGAAGTTATAAAATTAAAATGAATTAGATATTTAAAAATATTATAATACTCATTTTAAATAACTTTAGCCATATCTGTCTATTTCTAAACTCCGGCATCCACAATTTCTAAGAAAAGTAGCCTTTGCCGAAACTTCATATCCCAAACCAGGGTGGCCAGTTTTATCTTCAATTTTAATCCGAAATTTCAAATTCATAACGGGAATTTCTAAAGAAGAATTTTTACTTTGTATAACCTGTCTCATTAAATAAAGTATAAATTACTAATCTTTATTTCTGGTATGAACTCGAAAATTCTAATTAAAAATGGAGGCCATACTGGCAACCCTGTTCCAAACCAATCGACTCACAAGGAAGGTCTCCATACGGGCAATCTCAGAAAAATCTCACAAAAATTACAGAATGTTCTTCATATGGATATATATGTTTATAAAAATTTTTTGGCAGAACCCCGATACAGCGTCCGTAAAAAAATAACGAAATTTTCGTTTATTTGGCGATTCATCACCTGTTGGCGATGAAAAAAAAATACACTTTTATGCAGAAAAAACCTTTTTATGTTCAATTTGTTTATATAAGTTTAATTTAAATAACTTTAGTTTTGTCATTTTTAATTTTTTTTAACTATAGTTTTCTCATTTTTAGTTTGTTTTAACACAAGAAAGACGGCGAGAGGTCATTTTGACCGCCACCAAATGAATATATTTCTGTTCGAACCAGAAATTTATTTATAATACCAGTTTAAAGATATAAAGAAAAAAAAACTAGTTAAATAAATAAGTTAATAATTTAAGATAAAAATTGTGGTGTGAAATATTTTTCTAAAATTTGAGTAAAATTCCCCGTCTTTCTAGTATTAACAATAGTTTGTGATGTATATTTATATGTATTTATAATAAAATTTAAATATCATATTTTACGATTTAAATTGTTTCAAGCTCAAAAATAAGGCAGACAGAACACTGTCGATTTGATTTTGTTGCTATGGAAACGACTTCGTTTTCGATACGGAAACGTATTATGGCAATCAAATGTCAGCTGGCTCTGACTTAAAATAGCTATTTGCAACTTGCAAAGCATGGAAAATATTTTTACAGTGATAAATTAAGCAACTACAGCAACAAACAACATATATATGTAATGTAAAATATATATAATAACCTCTTTCATTGATTAAGTTTAAATTCCTTAAAAAAACGTGCATTCTAAAAAACAATTAATAAACAATTTTCAGATGCATTAAAATCGTTTGCTTTTGGCGAGGAAAAATCCTATTCGCCCAATCGCGTGTCATTTTCTTATTTTTGCGCCAAATATTCGAAAGTATTTTATTTTTTTACAGATTTTCTACTGAAATTCCGCCGTTTAATTTAACTGATCCCTTATTACATACATGAGTAGTTTCACTAGTATTTTTTTCAACATATTCTGAGTATGCCCTGTAAGGAGACCTTCCTTGTCAGTTTTATCGGGGTTCCTTATAACAGAAGAAAATGCAGTTTAATGTTCCATTGTCAATGACACTGAGACATAAATTCAGTGTTCAATGATGTTCTAACTTATAATAAGAGATATAGTGGTATGTTCTTATTATATGGCCTATAATAGGTAAAAAGTAACAAAATATAATAATTTTTTAATATATTATAGGAAGAACCATTTTTTTATGCAAAGAATTTTTTTATTAAAAATTTGCAGAAAGGTTAAACACCATAGATTTACATTCGACTTCGTGATACCAATAAATCTCAAAAATATGCAAACACTTAGAGCCCAGTTGATAGTAGTCAATTCGAACCAGAATTTCTTTTTATAAGGTATGTTGAATGTGTGCAGTACAAAAATAGGCTTATTAAATAAGTTAAATAGTTCTAAACAAAAATTCTGGTGTGAGATACTTTTTATAAAACGTGAGTAAAATTGGCGGCGACTCTACTGTTAAAAGAGAATATATTAATATTTTCTCCTAAATTTAAAAACAAGTTGGAAATTGCACATCAAACGTGTCAAATGAGGTGCGTTCGTACTATTATAACTTGTTTTATAAATATTTGTTGCACCGAATATCGTAATGAATGTATATTTAATGCTCTTCATAAGTGCATATCTATTGCATTCTGTTCGAAAGACCGTAACATCATTAAAATGCACTTGCAATAATTTTTTCCCATTGGCCGTCATGTTACGGAAAGCTTTTGACTATCTCTGTCATTAAACTATACATCCAATTTTCATAAAATTTGAAATGACTCAACAAAATTTTGCAACAATATAATTTTATATATTTAAAATTTCAGACCATTCGGTTGGGTAGTTTTTGCTCTGTTATATGCGGACAGACAGACGGAACGAACGACGACTATAGGTGCTGCGTATTTATATAATTAGGAACGCACCTAATAAACATTTTCCAAATCGAAATATAAAGTACAGCTTGTTGAATTTATACTAATTAAAGCTGACGGTTCGACCTGCATCTATATATATCTTAAGACACATCAAGTTATAAAATGAAATTGGATTAGAAATTTAATCAAAATTCTAATTCGCATTTCAAATATATTTAGCCATCGCGTCTGTTTCTAAACTTCAACACCCATAAGTTCCAGGAAAAATAGCCTTTACGAAACTTAATCTCCCAAACTAATCGATTCAGTTTTATCGGGCTTTTCCTGATAGTAGAAAATTCACTTTAATGTTCCAATGCCAATGGCATTGAGAGATAAACTACCATAACAGTTATAGAAGAAAAATGGTATATCTTGGCAAAATTTGATTAACCCTTTCAGGGGCGAAACAATTCCATTGCTTAAGTGTTGAAATTAATGAATGGCAACGGAATTTGAAAACAAATTTATTTGTAAATAAGAAAAAGCTATATTTCGCATATATAATAAACCGAAAACTTTTTTACCAAAATTCTGGTGCCACTGTGGCATTTGGGAATTAAAATTAAGTGGTTTCATAAAAATACCACCGCCCCTCAAGTGATTAAACCAACGCTTTTTTCTTTAGGAGGTATGGTGTTTTATACTCGTATTTAAAGTTTCGTACCACATATTTTAAAGAATAATTATTTGCCGTTTAACCCTTTGCACTCGAGAGGTGACTCTCACTCACAACTAGTGCTACCAGGTGTCTTGTGTAAATTCGAGCTCCAAATGCTCTGGACACCAGTACTTTAAAGAGATTTTCTTAGTCTTATCTAATGGCAGAATTATTTGCGATGAAAGATGGCGATATAAACTATAGGAAATAAGTGGTGTCCAGAGAATTTGGAGTCCTGATTTACGTGTGACACCTGGCAACACTAGTGGTAAGTGAGAGTCACCTCTCGAGTGCAAAGGGTTAATATCAGACTTCTGCGATTATAATAGGTGAATATGTTTATGTAAATATAGTAGTAGCTTGCTGTTTAATTTATTTATTAACCCTACAAGTTAAAACGTCTTGGTACTTAGAGCTTCAATTAGTCAAAATTATGCATAGAGTATGAATTATTCGTTAGAATGATAATTTAAAGAAATACGCAAAAGATTGGGTAAATGTTTTAAAAAGGGCCCTAGGGCCCCAGTAAAAATATGAGGGTTTTGGTCAAAGAAGAAGAGTCCAAGATTCAACATTAAAATTATGTAAAAATAGCAAATAAAGCCTTTGTGCAACAATATTAAAAAGCAGAAAAACCAACGTTTAAAATGCACAAATAATATATGAAAAGCGGCAAACAGCTGTTTCGAATCTACTAGCGAGATTCTCCTTCAGTGCAAAAGGAACAGCGTGCTAGAAAAAGCAAGGCTGAGCAAAATCATAGACAGAGACGCGCTGGCTTTTATACCCTATGCGGGTGACGAAGGCGCCGAAACAGCCAATGAGAGAGAAGCAGTGGAAACGACTGGGTGGACAAATAGCGACATCTACCGGAGAAGTAGAGAAAAGAAACCAAAAATATTATTTGTGCATTTTAAACGTTGGTTTTTCTGCTTTTTAATTAAAATTATGCTCTGCGAATGTGCGAAAATTAGGGGATGAAAAATGCTTGGCGTACAAAAGGTGTTCAAGGGGCCCTGGATGGGGCATTACGGTTCTCTAGGGGGCCAGAGTATCTTATATGGAATATAGAAACGTGGGAATAACTAAACGGAAAAATGTTATCAAAAATAAAGATCGCATTAAAAGAAAGCAATTTATTAACAATTCATTTGCACAAATACTTCAAGGGGCCCCAAGGGTCCATGGTCATAAAAGGAAAGTAGACAGGCGAGAATAACAAATATGGAGAAAGGTCCCCCAAAACGAAGAAGATTGGATAAAAAGGGGACAAGTTATTAACAATTTAGTATATAAAAACTTCAAGGTGCTCAGGGACTCCGGCCCTTAAAAAATTAAAAATCCAAGCCTCAGTTGCATCAGGACCTGTCTTGGACTAACCTCACCTGAATTTTCAGACTTCTACGTGGGGTAGATTTTGCTAGCCATCGCCGACAGACACACACACACAGAGCGATTTGTTCTTTTATTAATATAGATTATTTTTTTTTTGGAAATATGCTAAAACACTATGAAAGGGATTATCAGACAATCTGAAATTGTACAGTACAGTTAATTTTTTTTTAAATTGTCCTTTAGGCTGACAGTGGTGTGAAGATTTAATCCCATCAGGCTGTAGGACATCATTTCAGTGTACAAACGCAAGAAATGAGATTTCAAATGTATTTTTAAATTACTGTAATTGTAAATATTTTTGTATTATTATTAATTATTAGAAGTAATTATTATTAATTACTAAAAGTGGCCAAGAAAAAAATATGTCTTATAAAAAATATTTTCATTATAATGCTCGGAAAAAACAAAATTTAAAACTCATGAAAATTGATAAGTTTTAATTCAATTCAGAAATGCAGCTAGACATTAGCACAGTGTGCTTCTGTCATGTAGGCGTTTAAAGGAGGAATAAAATCTCTAAATCAGAGGTGTCGAACTGTGGTCCGCTGAGTACTACTGGTTTTTACTTCCTTCTAGCTTCAGTAGAAGAAAGTATTGTAATCAAAAAATTTTTTCACTTCCGATTTTCGACGGATTTACACGTTTTATGGGTCAGAGATCCCCAAGAGATGTAGGTGTGTCTGTCGCCATTGTACCATCAAAAAGTGTATGAAGTTATGCATAAAATTTAACCAAATTTTTTTTCAGTTTTTGGATATAGCAAGCAGGTCCTTCCTGAATATGGAAAAATTTCGCCAGTAGGGGGGCGCTGTAATAGCGATTTTTGTGCCATTTTCAATACTGTACCATCGGAAAATGTATGAAGTTATGCATAGAATTGAACCAAGTTTTTGTGTATGTTTTGGGTTATGGCAAGAAGGTCCTCACTGAATTTGGAAAAATTCCACCTGAAGGGGGCGCTATAATAGCAATTTTTGTGCCATTCCCAATATTGTACCATCGAAAAGTGTATGAAGTTATGCATAGAATTGAACCAAATTGTTTGTGCATGATTTTGACCATTGCAACAAGGTTCTCCTTGAATTTGGAAAAAAATCTGCCGGAAGGGGGCGCTGTAATAGCGATTTTTGTGTCATTTTCAATATCGTACCATCGAAAACTGTATGAAGTTATAAATAGAATTGAACCAAATTGTTTGTGTATGATTTTGACCATTGCAACAAGGTCCTCCTTGAATTTGGAAAAAATCATCCGGAAGAGGACGTTGTAATAGCGATTTTTGTGTCATTTTCAATATCGTACCATCGAAAAGTGTATGAAGTCATAAATAGAATTGAACCAAATTTTTGTGCATCTTTTTGGCCATGGCAAGAAAGTCTTCCCTGAATTTGGAAAAATTCTGCCGGAAGGGGGCGCTGTAATAAACATCTAAAAGAGTATGAAATTATATTCAGAATTGAACGAAATTTTTATGTATGTTTTTGGCCATGGCAAGAAGTTCGTCCCGAAATTTAGCAATATTCCGCCGAAAGGGAGCGCTATAATAGCGATTTTTGTGTAATTCTCTTGATTTTTCATAGTTCTATTGTACACCGGTATATTGTGGAGTGACGGAACTTCCCATCCTGATAAGCCGACTATTCGCGAACAGCTGATACAGGGCTCCCACTCGGTCCGTTTTTTTGAACATCACTATTATTATAACAAAAATCTCCTTTATAAATTTCGTAGAAACTCACCCGGAGAGGCGTTTTTCTCCCAATTGTTGCCGAAATCTACCACGAAATTTTATCTTTAATAATACTGGTGTTCAAAAATCGGATCAGTGGGAGCCCTGCTGATATACAAAAGAATTACGGAAAAGTATGGTTTTTAACCCCATGAGGACGAGCGACACGTATACGTGCCGCATGAAGCGCTCAGAATCCTTGTTTTTTCTCACCAGTAAAATTTTACTGTAAAATTTGCCTTACTTAATCGGCGGATTTTCTCAATTCAAGAAGACACAAATTTCTGTTTTTAAAAAACGGTGACAAAAGATTTAAAATTTCGTAAAAGTCTCCCGTCCCGAAGGGGTTAATAAATATCATGATCGAGATTAACTCGTTTTTACTCCGATTAATTGACTGAAGCAGAAATTTAAGATGAAAGTCAAAGTTGACATAGTATTGAACTAATAAAAATGAAATATTGACATTTGTAAAAACATTTTGAAATATTGAAATATATGAGATAGAAGAAAGTTTTGGGATTGGAACATCCAACTAGTTTACAGAAATAGTTGACTTCTTGAATTGCAGAGATTCGACGAGAAAAGTTTACTGGGCACAGTTTAACTTCCTTATTCTAAATCAAGATATCAATTTTAATATCAAAACAATTTGATTGTAAATCTTTTATTTTTTTATGTCAGAAAATATTTCTCAACCAGCCCCTAAAGGCTTAAAGGTTATATTTTTATTCATTCATACATGAATCACTGCGCAGTGTAGGGCTGATTTAAAGATAATTTAACGCTATATAAGCCGCAAACACTTTTGCTAAATCCCGCAATTTTTTTATTAATAAATTTCAAGTTCACACCAGAAAGTTTATAATATTAATTTTGTTTTACTTTATTCACGGAACTCTATTTAATTATGTACAGCTTTGTAATTGTAATAATTAAATTTAGCCATTCAAATTACAGGGGAGAATTTAAAATTTCTTAATGATACACTTATAAGAGGCGCAGACATGGTATGTACGGTAAAAAAATTATTGTATAAATTGCAAAGTACTTGCGTACACTCATTAGAATTTCCGTAGAGTCTGATATCACTATTTATGAATAGAAATTTTCTATTTAATATTTAAATCTCCAATTCGCTACCGCCATGTTCGATTGCAGAATTTTTTCTGTGAATAAATAAGATTAAAATATATATTTAAAAAAATAATGTACGGTATAAGCTTCCTGCGTATAATAAAGATTTTTATATAACGCAAATGATAAGCTTTTACATTTTTTAATGTTTAAAAAAAGAAATATGTAGTTATATCATACAGTTATATGATAATTTATAAGATAGTTATATGATACAGTTATACCATAGTTATATGACCAGTGTTGTCAGATTAGGGACTTTTTTAATTCAGATTATTTGACTGCCACCACTTTTTTTAAATAGTATAATTTGCCTTTGTTTTCAGAATATTTAATCTATTTTTAAATAGGTCGAATATTTCTATTTAACCCCTTCACGGTCGCTTAATATTTGGAAAAACCATCAAAAAAGTACCTATTTATTTTACTACAGAAATTGAATAATTATAAAGTTTCTAAATAAAATATGCAATTAGTTTTTTTTTAAGGCGAAAAAAAAGATGTTATAGAACAAATTCATATTTGTACAAAAGCCATCATGCGAGAATTCTGTGTCTTAATGTTTGTTTTTCACCGTACAAATTAATGCGAATAAAACCTTTATTTTTCACATCTTAGATCTTTATTTATCATCATCACACACATTTTTACAAATAATATTTGAAATAATATATATACATTAAATTTTGATTAATAATAATTTTTTGAGTTTTACATATTTCGAAACATGCAATACAAAGCCCAATATTACAGTCAGCGCAAAAGCCAAACTTAAACGGCAATATTCAAAGACTTCACACCGAAATGCCAGTTAAATTTTTCTGGTTTCAGAACTTTTTTCCAGCAATAAATCTACAGCCCGGAAATATGACGGCAGCGAGAAATAACGAACGACACCTCAGCCCGTGATATTGATGGGAGCGAGAATTAAGGGGTTAAAATAAGCAGTGACAATCAACAATCTGGGGACAAAAGAACCCCAATCTGTCAATACTGTATATGACACAGTTACACGATAGTTCTTAAGTTTAGTTGCATTATACAAATATTTCAAATGAAAAACTCGAAACTTGGTAGCAATGGTTTTATATTTCATTTGTAATGCCATTGAAAAAAAAACTTTCATAACACTTTTAGCAGGGGCTTTTTTGTGTAGTTGCTACTACTTTTTTCAAACATTAAACTTTGTAGTGGATTTCTGTACAACATAATTATGAAATCTGCTGTAAAGATTATTGTTCTAAACTAGTGGGTAAAATGCATTAAAAAAGTATGACCCAGTGACTGTTGGTATAGGAGAAAACTAGAATACATCCTTAAGATTCTGCTTAAATACTGAAATGAAATAAATATAAATAAATATTAAAATAATGCGAAAAAGAATATAATATTTTTTTATATAAGGTGACTGAATAAGTTATTACATTTGTTTATGTTAAAAAATAAATAAATAAATTTTACTAACTTTAGTTATATTGTACAGATATTTCAGCTGGGGTAATGGAAAAGTGAGATCTCGGAAGTAATGGAAGATTCAGATTAATGCCTGTTTGATATTATAATTAAGAGTTAAATTCCTGTTACAGTTATGGAAGAAAAATGATACATACTGTTAAAATTTAGCATAACTACAAGAATGTGGTACATCTAAATATTAAAAACAATTTATAAAAACTATACTATAAATTCTATAAACATACAATGTAAATTAAAACATAATAAAATATAATAAGATTCAACAAAACTATAAATATCACAGCCATTGAATCTAATACTTATTTCTTAAAGCTTCTTTAAAATATATTTTTATTATCTAAAGAAAATAATTAGCAAAATTTTAAAGATTTTACATTTCTTCCTGCTGTGAAACGAAACCGATAATTTTATTTAGGTTTATTTTATTATACAAATATTTTAAAAAGAGACAATAAACCTTATGGTAACAAAAAACGTGAAATAAATTTCCTAGAAGTGTAAATTTATTTTTTGTGGATGCATTGGCTTGAAAATTATTTTCCACGCATTTTTGAATGTACTACCAAGATTTAGATGCTATAATCATGACAAAAAAAATCTTATAGAGAAGCTTTATTTTTGCCACTTTATATATCAAAAATCGAAGATTCGTTAATGTTTCCTGCATATTACACAAAGAAATGAAATGCAGAGGTAAGTTTTAGATCAGTAAGCTGAGATTATGGCGTACGTCTTACGTTAGAATTGCCTTAACCCTTAGAGGGGCAAGCAATTACGTTTGTGAAATGCTGAATTCCCACCGGAATCTTTGAAAAATTCTATTTCAAAATAAGTAAAAGCAATTTTGCGGCTCTTTTCCACCAAAGTTAGAAAAGTACAATTTAATAAAATTTTTCTGGTGTAAAACTTCATTAATCGCAGGTGGTATATAATATATACCGGTGCCCCTCAAGGGGTTAAAATATAGAAACATATTTCCTTTTAAATTTGAGGCATTATAAGCAAAAATTTCGTTTTCTGTGCACATTATTTTAAAATTGATTAGCGTTTATTAAAACAATGAAAAATAACGTAGTAGCAAACATAAGAAAATTATTTTTAGCAATATTGTAAATTATAACAAAGTATTTATAATTTTATAATGTAAATTAAACATAATAAAATATAATAAGATGCAGTAAAACTTTAAAATATCATATGCCTTGAACCAAACACTTATTTATTATAGCTACTTTAAAACATATTTTAATTAAACAAATAAAATAATTAGCGGAACAAATTAAATTTAATTGTAGCAAAATTATTTTAATAATATACTATATTCATCGCTATTACATTTTCCATTAGTTGGATTATATAATCAATGCATCCAAACAATTCTGACAAGATATTGATCATACACTGTCATTATATTAATATATTTACACAGAAATGCAATTTCTAATCGTTGTTGTAGAATGCATTGTTATTTTGAAGATATGTGGAATTAAACGGGGGGGTATTCTAGCACTATTGGTATTTTATTAAAAACATTGGAGGCAATGTTCAAGACAGTAGCCGTATTACAGACAGTAGTTTCATAATTAACATTTTATACTTGTCATTCGACACTGTATTAGAATACGAAATACATCAAGTTTGCTATTTTAACCCATTTGTATTAATAGCGGAAACAGGCGTCCATTTCAGGAATTTCTTTTTCATTCTAAAATCCGTATGTAATCAAAAACATGGGTCATTACATAAAGCACAAATTTATATCTAGAATTTCTGAAAAGAATTCAGAATTTCAATCAATAAGAAATTTCTCAAAGAAAAGTTTAGGATACAAATGTGTTAAATTAAACTATCTTCATGAAAGATGAATGTAAAGATGCTATTCTTAACTTTTTACAGTCAAAGGGCTCCTTCCATTTACAGGCAATGTTAAGCGTTCTAGCCAAAGTACTTCTCCCAGCAATTTAACAATAAATGCGATAAAGAATCAAGATATGCATATTTATGTTTCATCGAAAAGCTATTGAAAGAAATTTGAAGTAGGTTGATTTATAAACTATGTATTAGTTTTTGGAATAGTACGCTGGAATAAAACGCTGAAGCTTCAACTGTAACCGGTTTTGCAGTGTCTCATTACCACCAGGGAAACTTGCACCAGTAAATTTGAATAGAAAATTTCCCCTTATTTAAACGCCTTAGTAATTCAGAATTTCAGTCAAAATCATGGGCAGAAACAGATATTTATTTTTACTAGTGGATGTTTACTTCCAAGGTAGTGATGCTTGCGTTTTCGCCATATTGTGACAACCTAAACAACCTCCTGTCATTGAAAGAGACTATACTACCCGGGCAAACTGCCACCAGTAAAAACAAATAGAATTTTTTACCCCATTTGTGAGAGAAATTATTCATGTATAAGCCAGTAAAATAAGGTGAAAATTTCTATTCAAAATTCACTGGTATTATTTGCTCCGGCGTTAATCAGAAATAGTTGATTTGATGCAAAACAAGTAATATAAAAATTTTGTTTTTAAAGTCAATTCCTACGTAGGTCATGAAAGAAAAAATTAATATAATCGCTTAAGCTAATATTAAATTTTGTTGCATTAAAATATCTCAATTTCTTGATTCTCTATAAGCAATTACGTTTACAATGGAAGTCTATGGGTATTTGGCGAAATATTAGAGATATTGCCAAGTTGGCGACAAACATGGCGGTATTTGGCGACAGAACAGGGTCCCCCTATGGTAACTCCCCTTATAGATATGAAGATGCATTAAATGCTGTTCGATAACCAATGGTCGCCATTTTGTCTCCTATATAAAACTAAAATTAATTAATTAAAATTCAATTAATGAATTAATATTTGAAAAGAGTGTATTAACATCAATTGTCATCCAGTACAAGTTTAAAAAAAAAATTTATTTCAACTTGATAGGATGAATAATAAGTATTTTATTAACGATTGAAAATTTGAACAAGATATATAAATAAATATAGGGAGAGTGTGAACTAATAGTTGGAATTGAAAAATATACGCCATCTTGTGACAACCTCCTCAGTTACTTCACTCACAAGTGGTAAACTCTATACTGTATGTGTGCTCCTCTTTAATCAAAATTCCGTCCCGCCAACAGTTTGCTGAAGGCAAGAATTTTAGAAATAGTATCATTTTTACTTTTAACACTTTCAAAAGCGATTGTGCTTCTGTAATGTTGAATTCGCACCGGAATTATCGAAAAATTATAATTCAAAATAAAGAAAAGCAATAAGAAAAACTTGGACTTACGCTGTCAAAATTTAATAATTACAAATCTTACGATACTCATCAGCGTACATGTAAATAAAAACTATATTAAAAATACATTACAAATTATTCCCAACGTTTCGTGTTCTTTCTAACGAGCCATCTTCAGGGGAAAGAATCCTTGACCTCCTCGGAGCGAAGTCTCCAACTGCACTTTCACGGCATCACAACTCTTGCCGTGAAAGTGCAGTTGGAGACTTCGCTCCGAGGAGGTCAAGGATTCTTTCCCCTGAAGATGGCTCGTTAGAAAGAACACGAAACGTTGGGAATAATTTGTAATGTATTTTTAATATAGTTTTTATTTACATGTACGCTGATGAGTATCGTAAGATTTTTAATTAAAGAAAAGCAATTTTACAACTTATTACCACGAAAGGTAAAAATGAAAAATTAAATTCAAAGTTTCTGGTGTGAATCTTGATTAAAATAGGTGGTATATAATATATTCCAATCCCACCTCCCCTTAAGGGGTTAATGTGTTCGAGGACAAATCAGAAGCAATGAAACAATGCATACATCTTTTGGATTTTCTAGTTGTACCTGAAACCTGAATTTAATGAAAACAGGGGGACTGGGAGCAGGAAAACACAATTGTAAACCTACGAGTCAACCGCTAAAATCGGGTTTTCAGGTATTTTCCACCAAGATATGACTTGGCAGACCGATTGCTTTTTAATATGCGAATCGAGTTTTAACTAATACTGGAATTTCAGCTGTGAAATCGATGAGATGATTGTCTGTGTTGCCGTTTCCCGGCCTATAAGATTGGTAACTGACACATACACTTCGTTTCGACAATATGCAAAGGATTTTTGCCTCTCTTAACCCTTTGAGTACGGTTCGCTACATATACGTATCAGTCAAAGTCATTATATAATGAGCAGATGAATGGAAGGAATTTGAATGTTTTAAATCGCGATCTCTTACGACTGATGTTCTTTTTGTACGCTATAAAATGAAAAGTTTACCCTTAAAAAATTAAAAAGAAAAATTAAAAAAATATTAATCGCACTAGGGAAATGCAAACATATTGGCTAGTTCCATGGGTCTCGTAGTGTAAGTCGCATTTTTGATAACTGCTATACTGTTCTGCCACCGTTATTTTCGGTTATTCCATTAATGATATAGGTCTGATAAAATAAATCACATTTTTCCGTTCTAAAATACTGGTAGTAAAAAATCAATCAAGTCCATCAGCTATTTACATGTATGCGACTTACACTGCCAGTACGCACAGAACTAGCCTATTATCCTTAACCCTTTCCGGCACAGACATAATCTGTTCGTAAAATGCTGAAATGGCTGACTGACACCAGTATTTAGAAACGAATTTTTTTTTTTTTTTTAATTAAAAGCTTGCTGTTTTAAACTTACGTTGTTTTCTACACGTTCGTTGCAAAAGCAAAATTTTATTAAAATATTCTTGGTGCCATTTGTAAATTTAGAATTAAAATTAGGTGGTCCCGGTGTGGACCACTACGCCGGAAAGGGTTAAGATCTTGCCAGCATTCCACACTGTTAAAAATAAAGGTTTAACTTTTCTCCAAAAAACTGGATTAAGGAGGAGGTTTCACCATGTTTTTCGTTCAAGTAAAAATGTCTGGAAAAGATAATTACATGTCGGATGCACTATATCCGAAATTATGGTTCAACATTTGTTATCGTTGAGTGGCAACAATCGATAAACTTTAATGGCGTCTTCCGCTCTGCCGATGCCGAATCAAAACTTGGATATCTCAAGCAGAAACGTGGATACTGGTATCCAGGTTTAGTTTTTCGCCATGTCAATCCATGAAATACTCGAAGTAAGTGCACTAGTGATTGTTTATTTTACTGTTATACACATAATAATGTTTTACTGTAACTCTCGTAAACAAAATTTCGTATCAACGTATTTACTTTTACCGGCAAATGCTGAACATTTTGCTTAAGCCTAAAGTATTTCCGATCTGCATTATATCCGAAGCGAAATTCGTTTGAATTATTGTTTTAATGTGTGGTATAAATTCTATTTTGTGAGTGAAATAGTGCATTCCTTGAATGAATAGAGTGTCTTAACTCAATTTTATAAACATTTGATCATGAATAATAACATTCTCTCATAAAAATTCAAATTCATAAAACGAAGAGTATCGCCTTTTCTAAAAATGCAACTTATTGCTTTTAAAAACTTATAATATATATCTCTATCAGTATCTTAAACATTAGTTACCATGTTTAAAGTAATTTATACAAACAAAATAATAAAAAAAAGAGATTTATATGAATTTTAAGCATTGTTTTTAAAAAGTTACATGTATCCAGATTTTTTTTCTTCTATTATTGTCTTTATATTTGATGTAACATCATTTACATTCATGATAATTTTGTTTTGTGAGGGAATTACTGCATTCCTTGAATGAATAGAGTGCCTTATTCAATTTTATAAACATTTGACCACAAATAATCACATTCTCTCATGAAAATTCAAATTCATAAAACGAAGAGTATCGCCTTTTCTAAAAATTCAACTTATTACTTTTAAAAACTTATAATATATATCTCTATCAGTATCTTAAACATTAGTTACCATGTTTAAAGTAATTTATACAAACAAAATAATAAAAAAAAGAGATTTATATGAATTTTAAGCATTGTTTTTAAAAAGTTGCATGTATCCAGATTTTTTTTTCTTTCTATTATTGTCTTTATATTTGATGTAACATCATTTACATTCATGATAATTTTGTTTTCTGAGGGAATTACTGCATTCCTTGAATGAATAGAGTGCCATAATTCAATTTTATAAACATTTGACGATGAATAACAACATTCGCTCATAAAAATTCAAATTCATAAAACGAAGAGTATCGCCTTTTCTAAAAATGCAACTTATTACTTTTAAAAACTTATAATATATATCTCTATCAGTATCTTAAACATTAGTTACCATGTTTAAAGTAATTTATACAAACAAAATAATAAAAAAAAGAGATTTATATGAATTTTAAGCATTGTTTTTAAAAAGTTAAATGTATCCAGATTTTTTTTTATACTGTCTTTATATTTGATGTAACATCATTTACATTCATGATAATTTTGTTTTGTGAGGGAATTACTGTATTCCTTGAATGAATAGAGTGCCTTATTCAATTTTATAAACATTTGACCATAAATAATCACATTCTCTCATAAAAATTCAAATTCATAAAACGAAGAGTATCGCCTTTTCTAAAAATGCAACTTATTACTTTTAAAACTTATAATATATATCTCTATCAGTATCTTAAACATTAGTTACCATGTTTAAAGTAATTTATACAAACAAAATAATAAAAAAAGGAAATTTATATGAATTTTAAGCATTGTTTTAAAAAAGTTACATGTATCCAGATTTTTTTTTTCTATTATTGTCTTTATATTTGATGTAACATCATTTACATTCATGATAATTTTGTTTTCTGAGGGAATTACTGCATTCCTTGAATGAATAGAGTGCCATAATTCAATTTTATAAACATTTGACGATGAATAACAACATTCGCTCATAAAAATTCAAATTTATAAAACGAAGAGTATCGCTTTTTCTAAAAATGCAACTTATTGCTTTTAAAAACTTATAATATATATCTCTATCAGTATCTTAAACATTAGTTACCATGTTTAAAGTAATTTATACAAACAAAATAATAAAAAAAAGAGATTTATATGAATTTTAAGCATTGTTTTTAAAAAGTTACATGTATCCAGATTTTTTTTTTCTATTATTGTCTTTATATTTGATGTAACATCATTTACATTCATGATAATTTTGTTTTGTGAGGGAATTACTGTATTCCTTGAATGAATAGAGTGCCTTATTCAATTTTATAAACATTTGACCATAAATAATCACATTCTCTCATAAAAATTCAAATTCATAAAACGAAGAGTATCGCCTTTTCTAAAAATTCAACTTATTACTTTTAAAAACTTATAATATATATCTCTATCAGTATCTTAAACATTAGTTACCATGTTTAAAGTAATTTATACAAACAAAATAATAAAAAAAAGAGATTTATATGAATTTTAAGCATTGTTTTTAAAAAGTTGCATGTATCCAGATTTTTTTTTCTTTCTATTATTGTCTTTATATTTGATGTAACATCATTTACATTCATGATAATTTTGTTTTGTGAGGGAATTACTGCATTCCTTGAATGAATAGAGTGCCTTAATTCAATTTTATAAACATTTGACGATAAATAACAACATTCGCTCATAAAAATTCAAATTCATAAAACGAAGAGTATCGCCTTTTCTAAAAATGCAACTTATTACTTTTAAAATCTTATAATATATATCTCTATCAGTATCTTAAACATTAGTTACCATGTTTAAAGTAATTTATACAAACAAAATAATAAAAAAAAGAGATTTATATGAATTTTAAGCATTGTTTTGAAAAAGTTACATGTATCCAGATTTTTTTTTCTATTATTGTCTTTATATTTGATGTAACATCATTTACATTCATGATAATTTTGTTTTGTGAGGGAATTACTGCATTCCTTGAATGAATAGAGTGCCTTAATTCAATTTTATAAACATTTGACGATGAATAATAACATTCGCTCATAAAAATTCAAATTCATAAAACGAAGAGTATCGCTTTTTCTAAAAATGCAACTTATTGCTTTTAATAACTTATAATATATAACTCTATCAGTATCTTAAACATTAGTTACCATGTTTAAAGTAATTTATACAAACAAAAATATAAAAAAAAGAGATTTATATGAATTTTAAGCATTGTTTTTAAAAAGCTACATATATCCAGATTTTTTTTTTCTATTATTGTCTTTATATTTGATGTAACATCATTTAAATTCATGATAATTTTGTTTTGTGAGGGAATTACTGTATTCCTTGAATGAATAGAGTGCCTTATTCAATTTTATAAACATTTGACCATAAATAATCACATTCTCTCATAAAAATTCAAATTCATAAAACGAAGAGTATCGCCTTTTCTAAAAATTCAACTTATTACTTTTAAAAACTTATAATATATATCTCTATCAGTATCTTAAACATTAGTTACCATGTTTAAAGTAATTTATACAAACAAAATAATAAAAAAAGAGATTTATATGAATTTTAAGCATTGTTTTTAAAAAGTTGCATGTATCCAGATTTTTTTTTCTTTCTATTATTGTCTTTATATTTGATGTAACATCATTTACATTCATGATAATTTTGTTTTCTGAGGGAATTACTGCATTCCTTGAATGAATAGAGTGCCATAATTCAATTTTATAAACATTTGACGATGAATAACAACATTCGCTCATAAAAATTCAAATTCATAAAACGAAGAGTATCGCCTTTTCTAAAAATGCAACTTATTACTTTTAAAAACTTATAATATATATCTCTATCAGTATCTTAAACATTAGTTACCATGTTTAAAGTAATTTATACAAACAAAATAATAAAAAAAAGAGATTTATATGAATTTTAAGCATTGTTTTTAAAAAGTTGCATGTATCCAGATTTTTTTTTCTTTCTATTATTGTCTTTATATTTGATGTAACATCATTTACATTCATGATAATTTTGTTTTGTGAGGGAATTACTGCATTCCTTGAATGAATAGAGTGCCTTAATTCAATTTTATAAACATTTGAAGATAAATAACAACATTCGCTCATAAAAATTCAAATTCATAAAACGAAGAGTATCGCCTTTTCTAAAAATGCAACTTATTACTTTTAAAATCTTATAATATATATCTCTATCAGTATCTTAAACATTAGTTACCATGTTTAAAGTAATTTATACAAACAAAATAATAAAAAAAAGAGATTTATATGAATTTTAAGCATTGTTTTGAAAAAGTTACATGTATCCAGATTTTTTTTTCTATTATTGTCTTTATATTTGATGTAACATCATTTACATTCATGATAATTTTGTTTTGTGAGGGAATTACTGCATTCCTTGAATGAATAGAGTGCCTTAATTCAATTTTATAAACATTTGACGATGAATAATAACATTCGCTCATAAAAATTCAAATTCATAAAACGAAGAGTATCGCTTTTTCTAAAAATGCAACTTATTGCTTTTAAAAACTTATAATATATATCTCTATCAGTATCTTAAATATTAGTTACCATGTTTAAAGTAATTTATACAAACAAAATAATAAAAAAAAGAGATTTATATGAATTTTAAGCATTGTTTTTAAAAAGTTACATATATCCAGATTTTTTTTTTCTATTATTGTCTTTATATTTGATGTAACATCATTTACATTCATGATAATTTTGTTTTGTGAGGGAATTACTGTATTCCTTGAATGAATAGAGTGCCTTATTCAATTTTATAAACATTTGACCATAAATAATCACATTCTCTCATAAAAATTCAAATTCATAAAACGAAGAGTATCGCCTTTTCTAAAAATTCAACTTATTACTTTTAAAAACTTATAATATATATCTCTATCAGTATCTTAAACATTAGTTACCATGTTTAAAGTAATTTATACAAACAAAATAATAAAAAAAAGAGATTTATATGAATTTTAAGCATTGTTTTTAAAAAGTTGCATGTATCCAGATTTTTTTTTCTTTCTATTATTGTCTTTATATTTGATGTAACATCATTTACATTCATGATAATTTTGTTTTCTGAGGGAATTACTGCATTCCTTGAATGAATAGAGTGCCATAATTCAATTTTATAAACATTTGACGATGAATAACAACATTCGCTCATAAAAATTCAAATTCATAAAACGAAGAGTATCGCCTTTTCTAAAAATGCAACTTATTACTTTTAAAAACTTATAATATATATCTCTATCAGTATCTTAAACATTAGTTACCATGTTTAAAGTAATTTATACAAACAAAATAATAAAAAAAAGAGATTTATATGAATTTTAAGCATTGTTTTTAAAAAGTTGCATGTATCCAGATTTTTTTTTCTTTCTATTATTGTCTTTATATTTGATGTAACATCATTTACATTCATGATAATTTTGTTTTGTGAGGGAATTACTGCATTCCTTGAATGAATAGAGTGCCTTAATTCAATTTTATAAACATTTGAAGATAAATAACAACATTCGCTCATAAAAATTCAAATTCATAAAACGAAGAGTATCGCCTTTTCTAAAAATGCAACTTATTACTTTTAAAATCTTATAATATATATCTCTATCAGTATCTTAAACATTAGTTACCATGTTTAAAGTAATTTATACAAACAAAATAATAAAAAAAAGAGATTTATATGAATTTTAAGCATTGTTTTGAAAAAGTTACATGTATCCAGATTTTTTTTTCTATTATTGTCTTTATATTTGATGTAACATCATTTACATTCATGATAATTTTGTTTTGTGAGGGAATTACTGCATTCCTTGAATGAATAGAGTGCCTTAATTCAATTTTATAAACATTTGACGATGAATAATAACATTCGCTCATAAAAATTCAAATTCATAAAACGAAGAGTATCGCTTTTTCTAAAAATGCAACTTATTGCTTTTAAAAACTTATAATATATATCTCTATCAGTATCTTAAATATTAGTTACCATGTTTAAAGTAATTTATACAAACAAAATAATAAAAAAAAGAGATTTATATGAATTTTAAGCATTGTTTTTAAAAAGTTACATATATCCAGATTTTTTTTTTCTATTATTGTCTTTATATTTGATGTAACATCATTTACATTCATGATAATTTTGTTTTGTGAGGGAATTACTGTATTCCTTGAATGAATAGAGTGCCTTATTCAATTTTATAAACATTTGACCATAAATAATCACATTCTCTCATAAAAATTCAAATTCATAAAACGAAGAGTATCGCCTTTTCTAAAAATTCAACTTATTACTTTTAAAAACTTATAATATATATCTCTATCAGTATCTTAAACATTAGTTACCATGTTTAAAGTAATTTATACAAACAAAATAATAAAAAAAAGAGATTTATATGAATTTTAAGCATTGTTTTTAAAAAGTTGCATGTATCCAGATTTTTTTTTCTTTCTATTATTGTCTTTATATTTGATGTAACATCATTTACATTCATGATAATTTTGTTTTCTGAGGGAATTACTGCATTCCTTGAATGAATAGAGTGCCATAATTCAATTTTATAAACATTTGACGATGAATAACAACATTCGCTCATAAAAATTCAAATTCATAAAACGAAGAGTATCGCCTTTTCTAAAAATGCAACTTATTACTTTTAAAAACTTATAATATATATCTCTATCAGTATCTTAAACATTAGTTACCATGTTTAAAGTAATTTATACAAACAAAATAATAAAAAAAAGAGATTTATATGAATTTTAAGCATTGTTTTTAAAAAGTTGCATGTATCCAGATTTTTTTTTCTTTCTATTATTGTCTTTATATTTGATGTAACATCATTTACATTCATGATAATTTTGTTTTGTGAGGGAATTACTGCATTCCTTGAATGAATAGAGTGCCTTAATTCAATTTTATAAACATTTGACGATAAATAACAACATTCGCTCATAAAAATTCAAATTCATAAAACGAAGAGTATCGCCTTTTCTAAAAATGCAACTTATTACTTTTAAAATCTTATAATATATATCTCTATCAGTATCTTAAACATTAGTTACCATGTTTAAAGTAATTTATACAAACAAAATAATAAAAAAAAGAGATTTATATGAATTTTAAGCATTGTTTTGAAAAAGTTACATGTATCCAGATTTTTTTTTCTATTATTGTCTTTATATTTGATGTAACATCATTTACATTCATGATAATTTTGTTTTGTGAGGGAATTGCTGCATTCCTTGAATGAATAGAGTGCCTTATTCAATTTTATAAACATTTGACCATAAATAATCACATTTTCTCATAAAAATTCAAATTCATAAAACGAAGAGTATCGCCTTTTCTAAAAATTCAACTTATTACTTTTAAAAACTTATAATATATATCTCTATCAGTATCTTAAACATTAGTTACCATGTTTAAAGTAATTTTACAAACAAAATAATAAAAAAAAAGAGATTTATATGAATTTTAAGCATTGTTTTTAAAAAGTTGCATGTATCCAGATTTTTTTTCTTTCTATTATTGTCTTTATATTTGATGTAACATCATTTACATTCATGATAATTTTGTTTTCTGAGGGAATTACTGCATTCCTTGAATGAATAGAGTGCCATAATTCAATTTTATAAACATTTGACGATGAATAACAACATTCGCTCATAAAAATTCAAATTCATAAAACGAAGAGTATCACCTTTTCTAAAAATGCAACTTATTACTTTTAAAAACTTATAATATATATCTCTATCAGTATCTTAAACATTAGTTACCATGTTTAAAGTAATTTATACAAACAAAATAATAAAAAAAGAGATTTATATGAATTTTAAGCATTGTTTTGAAAAAGTTACATGTATCCAGATTTTTTTTTTCTATTATTGTCTTTATATTTGATATAACATCATTTACATTCAGGATAATTTTGTTTTGTGAGGGAATTACTGCATTCCTTGAATGAATAGAGTGCCTTTTTCAATTTTATAAACATTTGACCATAAATAATCACATTCTCTCATAAAAATTCAAATTCATAAAACGAAGAGTATCGCCTTTTCTAAAAATGCAACTTATTACTTTTAAAAACTTATAATATATATCTCTATCAGTATCTTAAACATTAGTTACCATGTTGAAAGAAATTTATACAAACAGAATAATAATAAAAAAAAGAGATTTATATGAATTTTAAGCATTGTTTTTAAAAAGTTACATGTATCCAGTTTTTTTTTTCTATTATTGTCTTTATATTTGATATAACATCATTTACATTCATGATAATTTTGTTTTCTGAGGGAATTACTGCATTCCTTGAATGAATAGAGTGCCTTATTCAATTTTATAAACATTTGACCATAAATAATCACATTCTCTCATAAAAATTCAAATTCATAAAACGAAGAGTATCGCCTTTTCTAAAAATGCAACTTATTACTTTTAAAACTTATAATATATATCTCTATCAGTATCTTAAACATTAGTTACCATGTTTAAAGTAATTTATACAAACAAAATAATAAAAAAAAGAGATTTATATGAATTTTAAGCATTGTTTTTAAAAAGTTACATGTATCCAGATTTTTTTTTTCTATTATTGTCTTTATGTTTGATGTAACATCATTTACATTCATGATAATTTTGTTTTGTGAGGGAAATACTGCGTTTCTTGAATGAATAGAGTGCCTTAATTCAATTTTATAAACATTTGACCATGAATAATAACATTCTCTCATAAAAATTCAAATTCATAAAACGAAGAGTATCGCTTTTTCTAAAAATGCAACTTATTGCTTTTAAAAACTTATAATATATATCTCTATCAGTATCTTAAACATTAGTTACCATGTTTAAAGTAATTTATACAAACAAAATAATAAAAAAAAGAGATTTATATGAATTTTAAGCATTGTTTTTAAAAAGTTACATGTATCCAATTTTTTTTTTCTATTATTGTCTTTATATTTGATGTAACATCATTTACATTGATGATAATTTTGTTTTGTGAGGGAATTACTGCATTCCTTGAATGAATAGAGTGCCTTATTCAATTTTATAAACATTTGACCATAAATAATCACATTCTCTCATAAAAATTCAAATTCATAAAACGAAGAGTATCGCCTTTTCTAAAAATGCAACTTATTACTTTTAAAAACTTATAATATATATCTCTATCAGTATCTTAAACATTAGTTACCATGTTTAAAGCAATTTATACAAACAAAATAATGAAAAAAAAAAGAGATTTATATGATTTTTAAGCATAGTTTTTAAAAGTTGCATGTATCCAGATTTTTTTTTCTATTATTGTCTTTATATTTGATCAGGATGTCAATGATTTAAATCAGCGATTTGAATCATGATTTTAATAAAGTGATTTTTTTTTAAATCATTGATTAAAATCAAAAATTTTCTAAATGTTTAAAATGACATAAAAGTATTCAAATCTGAGATGAACATAATTTGGATAGTTTCTACAGGTATTGTGACTTGGGTTGTTCTCTACAATACTTGCAAATTTGGCCAGCAGTCTGACTTGAATGATGCATATGTAAATTTTCATAAAAATTAGATAAATGGTAAGAAATCAGACAATTATTGAAGATTTTAATAGCAACAGAAATTGTTTTAAAAATTTGACTTAACAAAAAAAATAAAATAAAAATTTGTGGAAAAAATAAAATAAAAAATGTGAGGGAATGATGAAATAAGACATTTTTACTAGTTGTAGGGGGGAAATGCAAAATTATGAAGAAATCCAAACTGTTTCCTTTAAGAGAAACACTTAATATATAATGTATGATAAAATTAAAATTTTTGATATTTACAAAAAAAATGAATATTCTGTGTGAGGGAATGACTGCTAATAAAAACGCTTCCGGATATACTGACTAAAAAAAAATTCTGTAAAATTAACAAAATCTTACACCACCAATTTATGTTGCTGGACTGACAAGTGCTCAAAATAGCTTCTTCTCTGTGAAGGATGCTAGACTGCTACTGCTCATTAGTGGTAGATATTTGAGATAATAGCAATGTGTGAGGGAATGATGGTCTAACATGGGGAAACATATAATTTAAACATATAATCTAATATAACTTACAATGTCAGAATTTCCTTTTAATAATCAAATTATTCATTCTTTTATATACAATAAACATAGCAATAGAGTGTCAGTGATTTTAATCAACTGATTTAAATCAGATGATAAAATCACATATTTTCTGATTTTTTGAAATAGAGTAAAAAAGCATTATAATCAGTAATGAAAATTATCACTAAATCACTTGTAAAAACTGTAATATTTGTTATTGTTAATTATAACAATGTTAAACTGTGTAAAAAGAAGTATTATACATTTAAAAAAACATCTAACTAAATGTTAAATAACTTCAAAATATTATAATATTTAGTAGCTATTCAGATATTTTAATGTTGTGGGGAAACAATCTGATTTAAATTTCAAAATACAATTTTTGTAATCTATTTATAAATTATGTGTGAGTTTGCTGTATACATTGCTACAATTTTTGATCAATTTGACATAAATATGCTTTAGAACCTGTGTAAAATTATTGGCCGCTTTATGAATTTATCAAACGATTATTTATCACCTTTTTTTCAACCACTTTTTCAAAAATGTAGATTGTGTTCTTAATTAAACAGTTAATTGTTTAATAATCACTAAATTTAATCTGTATCATAAATTTGCAATTTATCAATAACTTTAAAATATAAGGAGTATTTAATATTGGTTTATATAATTATTACAAAATATTAGTGCACCTAATGTTATATGCTACTAAAGAAATTTTTAATTTGCAGTTTTTTTTTAAATTTCTATAATTACATAATTAAAATTTTATTAATTAAAGCAAAAAAAAAAAAACATTATGTTATCGGAGGGTTATTCATTTTTGAAATGCTTAATTCTTGGTAGATGTTTAATATTCTAACACAGGGAAAAAAATAAAAAAAATCCGATTTAAATAAAAAAAATCAGATTTTTTTTTTTTTTTTTAATCATGATTTTTTTACACCCTGAATTTGATATAACATCATTTACATTCATGATTATTTTGTTTTGTGAGGGAATTACTGCATTCCTTGAATGAATAGAGTGTCTTAATTCAATTTTATAAACATTTGACCATGATTAATAACATTCGCTCATAAAAATTCAAAATCATAAAACGAAGAGTATCATCTTTTCTAAAAATGCCACTTATTATTTTGGTTTTCTACTTCTGTTCATCTTAGATTTTAATAATTTTATATGTCATTTTAAAATTTAGAAAATTTGTGTTTTTAATCAATGATTTAAAAAAAAATCAGTTGATTAAAATCATGATTTAATCGTTGATTTAAATCAACTGATTAAAATCGTTGACACCCTATTGCAGCCAAATGGCAAACGTCAGTTTTTGTTAATCACAATTGACGAATTTTTTTCCTCAACCAGCTGACACTTTTTGCAATATTTTTCCACATTTGATTCAAGAATTTCACAATATTCTCCTTCTACCTAACAATTGGAGAATTCTGCAGTCTTTTCTTACAAACTTACTTTGCAGTTATCCAAAATTTTCAACATAATAAAATGTAAAATTATGACTAAAAATTAAATAAACAGTACATAAAGAAAAACTATAAAATTATTTAGATATTTCCAATATTTCAATTGACTAAGGTTTACGTTTAATGCAGTTTTATTTATTTATTTTTGTAAATAAATAAAATTGTGTGATTTTTGCTTGGTTGTGGTATTCTCTGAGACGGGAAAACTTAAGTTTACCTGTGAGTGTGACCCTGTGAGAGAAGGGGGAACAAGTTATTGATCCTGCTGACTACTAAAATTTTCAAATTAGTGGTCCAATGTCCAATATCATTTTTGGTTTTCTCTGACCAGTGGACCATCAATGATTTCGAACACTGATTGATTTTTCAAATGCTGAAGATTTCCTTGTAAAAGAGATTTGAATTATATGCTGTTTAATTTTTTGATTATTTCCCCTGTGTGAAATTTGACTTTAATTGTTATGTCTGCACAAGAAACAATTTTATGTCTTAAAATATTTACTCTTTCATTTAAAACAGGTGGAGAAATTAACCTGATGCTTGGATCTCTTGCATTTTACCTGACTGAAATCCTGATTCAGAATATACTAAGCTTCAAGAATTTAAATATTTGATGACCTGAATGGTCAGACAGAGTGCAGCACCCTCCTAAAACTGTCTGAGAGAAACTCTATGTAAAATGATATTATATTACAATAAATATTAGTCTGACATACTATACATATAATCTAATGATTATATAATTTGTATTTTCAATAAATGGAGCGGCATACCGCAAACCAACTTAAATGTGTTGCTATTTAATTGTGCCTGTAATCATTTCTTTTTTCAGCTATTACAAGGCTGCTGTTGGTGAATATTTTTCTTCTCTACGAGTATTGTTAAAAAATAAATAAATTGTCATCATAGATTATCATTTAGGAATACTGAAAAAATATATATGTAACAATAATTAGTCGCTTGGTGGCGACACTGCTGTTATTAAATTAACCCTTCAAAGTAAGTATTTAATATACTATGGATGTACATTGTGTATTTAAAAAAAGCTTTAAAATTTAAAGTAATACTTTTGTATTAGCTGATATTAGAGGTTAAATGGATTCTGCTACTTATAGCTGCCTTTTTCATGCTGATTATTTCAGTGTTTACGCATATACTTTTATTATGTATCCGTTATGTTTTGTCTTTATTTATTGAAAAGTGTCATATTCATTATTGAATGTTAAACAGAAACAAATTCTGAGTTTTTTTTTTTTGTTGTTGTTGTTGTTTTTATATCCAAATGAGCTAATTTTGCATAATCGAGCTGTGTGCAGTATAAATTTTTAAAAGAATCATGCTTGAAAATTATTTTTAATACTATGAAAAATCAGTAAATTGAAATACAGATTTAATTTAATTGCATTTCACTTTGCAACCCCCCCCCCCCCTTTTAACGACGTAGAAATGAAAATTATGTGACAATAATTCAATTTGAGGAAAAGGGGAAGTGGATTGCTTAGATTGTTACTGTCGATATATGTCAGCAACAGTAGAAAAATTAATTTTTTTTTTAGTCAATTTTACTGTTCAAAAATAGTACTATTAAAAATTATGTAACTTAAAATAGTGAAAATATGTGAAATTTTCATATGTGTAACAATTGTACCTTTATATTAAGTATATGCAGAAATGTCTATAAATATTTTTTGCTAATTAAAATACTTTTATTTTTTGTTTTGTGAAAAGAAGGTAAAAATTTGAAAACTGTATAATATAAAAATTTCAGCATCTGGGCGATTCCATGTGGAGAGTCACACACATAACGCAGGCTTTAATTTGCATTTATTCAATTATTTATTATATTTTAATGTTAATTCTGATTTTAGGTGGTATGGTAAATAAGTTATTAACATATTTTTTAGTTTAAATGTGTGTAAGTAAAACTCACAGAAATATATAATTTAATTACTCAAACTGTGCTTTTTTTTCTGAAGTAGAAAAAAAGCACATTTTGAGTAATGAAATTAAATGATATACTTCTGTGAGTTTTATTGCCACACATTTAAATTTAAAAATATATCAATAACTTATTTACCATACCACTTAAAATCAGAATTAACATTAAAATTTAATAAATAATTGAATAAATGCAAATTAAAGCCTGCGTTATGTGTGTGAAACTCTCCATGGAATCGCCCATCTATAGATTCACAACAATTAAAAAAAAAAAAAAAAAAAAAAAAAAAAAAAAACAATTACAGATCATGAAAGCAGCAGCTAACTGCATTGTGGAAAAAACTTTTTCAAACCTGTGCAAAAATTAATATTGGTTGAAGAAATTCATTCAGCCATTGTTTAAATTAAAATATAATAAAAACTGGGTATGCATTTAAATCTAAGAAAATTATTATTTTTTTTTAAATATTTTTTTGTGAATAAGCAAGCACTAAATGGACTAAGTGTAAGTGAGTGCAGAGAAATATTCCAAAAAGTACAATGACAGAATGGTAATATTTGTGAGAAGAAAAAAAATGCAGTTACTTTGTGAAATCAAATTAGATCAAACTGGTTTACATTTGTTTTTTAAATATGTTTCAAAGACAATCGAATCAATAATTAAAAATTTAATAATGTTCGGTTTAATGAAAAAATATATATATATGCTTTCCCTACTGCAATATAATCTCGCATAATCTGAAATTTTGTTTATTATACAATAAAATGATAAATTGAAAACCAAAGTGAGGGGAAAAAAAAGAAAACTACAATCCGGTGTAACCTTTCCTCATAAAGATGAGAGAAAATCTTGAATCGTGGTTCAACCAAAATTGGAATAGAGAAAACCTTGAATTATGATTTAACATTTCACCAGAAAATGTTATTTAAAAAAACTCTGAATCATGGTTAAACCTTTCACCAGAAAATTGGATTTAAAAACAATCCTGATTTGTGGTTCAACCTTTTACCAGAAAATTCGATTTAAAAAAAACTGAATTATGGTTCAAACTTTTACCAGAAAATTGGATTTAAAAAAACCCTGATTTATGGTTCAAGCTTTCACTATAAAATTGGATTAAAAAAATCCTGATTTATGGTTCAACCTTTCACCAGAAAATTGGATTTATAAAAAACCTGAATCATGGTTTAACATTTCACTAATATAATGGTATTTATGAAAGCACCAATAAACTGGTGAAACTTATCACCTATATCTTGGTTGCAGCTAAATTTCAGCGACTTTTAACCATTTTCGTGGTGAAACATCGCACTTTATTTTTAACAGTGCAGTGATGCCAGATTGGCGACTTTTTAAAAATAGAAATATTCGGTCTATTTAAAGTAAATTAAAAATTCTGATAAATAAGGTGAACTATACTATTTTAAAAAAGCGGTGACAGTCAAATAATCTGAATTAAAAAAGTCCCCAACCTGGCAACACTGCAGCATTCCCCATACACTATAATCAACAAATAATCTTAGAAAAGCATCTAAAATATCCTTTTTATGGGGAATTATGTCTTCTCTCCTTCAGTGTTTAAAACAGGGCATAGGATATAGTCTTCAACGATAAATTGCACCAAGCTGAACTTAGGCAATCGCACAATCTTGGTATCCTATTTAGATATTTCAGAATTACACATTAACACATTATATTTAACTGCAATAAAAAAAAAATTCTAATTTTTATTTAAATTTTTTTTAGTAATAGTTGTACTTTAAACTTTCCCATGGAATTATTTTGCAAATCGAATAGAAGTCTTTTTAATTTTACTTTATATATATATATATACACACATATATATATATAATTTTAAAGACTACAAAATTAAAAACAGGATCGGAGTGGCCATTTTCAAATAAATGAAACACCCCAATGTTTTTTGCAACGATTACAAATAAATTTATAGTGAGGTGTTCCAAACTTTAATTTAAACCTTGAAAATTTCTACACCACTTGACCGAATGTTTTTCCATTTGCAGTGATGGAAAAGATGCGCAGCAGTAAGCTAATGTAACCACTAAATTCTAATAGTAATCTTCTCCTTATTAAATCTCAGAAATTTGGTGATTAAATAAGGCGACGAGAACTATTAACGTTTAGTTGTGACTGTCGGCCCACTAATTCGCGACTTTTCAACACCTGCGTTTGTTATCCTAAGACAGATTCGAACGGGTTAAGCTTAAAATATTGATATTTGAAATAAAATATATAATATATTTAGTATATATCTACGAATTGTTATAGAAATCAAATTAAAGAGCTCTTTATCTGAACTTGAGTTAATACAGAATATACTAGACGAGGCACTAGAGAGGTTGTTGAAGTTATTTGGAATTTAAATTAGAATTCCGAGAATAATTCTAACTAGGTTTCATTTTACAACTTGACGTACCAAATATTTGATGTAGTGCTTCAAGAACAATTTGTTCTATGGAGACTAAATATAACTGGAATTTTCTTAAAGCAGGATTTGTTAATGTTTGTTATTTAATTAATATTTTTTAATGGAACGTGAAAACATCACAGGAAGAAAAAGAACTAAATGAAAGAATATTCTTTAATAAAAATATTTTGAAATAGATACATCTTACAGTCTATGTGAATTGTAAATGAATACAAAATTTAATATTAATCGATTATGATAAAACATTTCATGCGATATCATTTCATCGTCTAAACAAACGTCATTTTCAAATTTCTGTAACTCTATAAAGTGTTAATGTTTAAGAAATGCTTCACTTGTAAACTTTTAAAAGCATAAATTTTAAAGCAAATGAAGATATATTCTACCAAATTCTATTTTCTGTATATTGAAGAACACACCGAATTCAAGTTCATATTCGAACATATTTCATTTATAATAGTTAAAATGCGCAACTTAAAAATAGTTTCTTTATTTTGATGTAAGACCTATAAAACATGCATTAATTAAAGTTAAACCATGTAATTAGAACATTATGTATTTTATTAGAACATACACTCCTTACAAGGACACTCTAAAGTGTATTTTGTGTTTAACTCTACTAGCCAAACTTAAACAGCGACATAATTCTGCATTATTTTCTATTTTGTTCGCAAAACATTATATTTGAGTCTATTTAGTGAAACATCCACTAAAAAAATTGCGAAAGAAATTAAAATTATTTATGTTTCTGTTGGACTTAATGTCATAAAATTGTTCAAAAAGTGATAACTTTAAGTTATATACGTACTTTAAAGTATTTACACTGCACAATAAGAACTATTCAATGATATAACAATTTTTATAATGCTTGTAATAGTTTGCAGAATTAATAATGACTACCTTATAAAAAGATAGAGAAAAAAGTTCAGTCGAGCACATTATAAGCAGTATCAACAAAAGATGTTATAACATCCTCGTGATAAGAAATCAGCACAATAAACGATTAAATTTAAAAAATCAAAAAGCCCGACTGCGTAAAAAGCGAACTAATTAATTATTCCTCATCAATGAGAAATTATTTTCTTTTCTGTTCCCACTATTAGCTCACACTCTCGCTATATATATCTTGTTCAATTTTTCAATCGTTAATAAAATACTTATTATTCATCCAATCAAGCTCAAATAATTTTTTTAAAACTTGTAGTGGATGACACATGATGTTAATCCAGTTTTTTTCAAATATTAATTAATTAATTAAATTTAATTAATTAATTTTAATAATCGAGGGAGCCCTCTTCTTGATCAAGGTATTTTAAGACGGAGAGAGCCCTCTTCTTGATCAATGCATTTTAAGCGCCAATCAAGAGGAAAGAAGAATGGGAGAAAAAAAATTCTCTTACTGACCTAAGTATGAATTGACTTAAAATATTTTTTTATATTATTTGTTTATATTACATACCTATTTTTTTATTTACTTGTATTGATTTTTAACCCCTTGGGGACGAGCGGCACGTATACGTGCCGCATGAAGCGCTCAGAATCCTTGTTTTTCCTCACCAGTAAAATTTTACTGTAAAATTTGCCTTATTTAATCAGCGCATTTTCTCGATTCAAGAAGACACAAATTTCTGTTTTTAAAAAACGGTGACAAAAGATTAAAAATTTCTTAAAAGTCTCCCGTTCCGAAGGGGTTAAGCTGTGTTTAATTGTGAGTTCCTATCTATAAACACTGTTTTGATGAGGTCTATAGATGTATATGATGGTTAGAATTGCAGTAAAGCTGGAGATCCTACATACACAACTTCCAGGTAGTATAATATTTAACGGAACTTCTGACTGTAAAATAGTCAATGAAACATTGTCTTCATTTTGAAAGACCTATCCTATGATATGAAACTCAATAGGGTGCTTAATTTTTTATGTCCCTACCGCCATTTTGTATTTTACGGCCGCCATTTTGAATTTATAAAAACAAAACCTAGCCTATAACCATCGGACCGTTAAGACAAACAGATAGAGACCTCATTCATTAAAATCCATCCAGTCGTTGGATTTATTCGAGGGTATAAAGAAATCCACATACACAGATACGCGTGAAACACTTAACCCTTCTTTTCAGTCGGGTAAAAACAGATAAATGCATGTTAACACACTTTACGCCTTCAAGAGCGATGGTTCATTTTTGAACCAATTAAATTAAACTTCTAAATGCCACATTGGCACCAGAAATTTGGAATTATTATTATTTAAGTATGTGAAGAAAAACTTTTACTTCTTTTTTAAATAAATTATGGTGTCAACGATTATTTCAGAATTTTACGAATAAAAGTACTTTTCCCTTGAAAGAGTTAAGTGGCTCATAATAGCTCACCAAAAGACCAATAGAAAGTGTCAAATGGCAAAGAATCATCATGTAACTCCTGAGTTACACTATGCATTTAAGGGTTAATAAGCATCAGTGCTTTTCCTTATTGGTTTTGTTACAAAGCAAAAAACCATTCAGCAATGTAGATGTAAAGTAAAAATGGAAAAAGAAAGCCCAGTTTACTTTTTATGAGTAAAATAATAGATGTTCTCAATTGTGTACCTTAGGTCTGAAAGATATGCCAGATTTGAATACATTTTATAACTGAGTCATTCTCTGAAATGTGGCAGTTTTATGTGCCAGGAGTCTTGTAGATATATTTTTAAAATTACAAAAAGAAAAAGTGATTTAAACTATAAATATTAATCAGTTATACATATAAACTGTAATTATTTGCTTATTGAAATTGAAATTTGATAAATTTAATGTATTTATTAATGCAAATATCAGTCCCTCACTATGTCCCCATCACATGTGTAGGAAAGAAAATGCTTTCTATGCTTTTGCAGCACGTATATTCGTAATTATTTTTTTTTCTCAATTCGTTAAACACACTTAAATACATGTAGCCATTTAATTTGTAGCCATTTAATTATATTTATATTTTATATAATGAATGAATTAGAGCACTTTTTAATGATGTCCCTAGCATTTGTCGTCATTCCCTCACCTAACTATAAATTTGCCATTAATTATTTAGTAGAAAGCAGCACATGTTTTATATATGTATAGGACTCGAGAGTAAAGTGAAAGAGTAAAGTGAAGTATCCATCTTGTTGTTTTCTCAAAAATGTTCTTGAATAGTTAGTATATGGATTTGAAGTACTAGATGTAAGTATTCTTATTATGCGTCAATCCCTCATCTATTATAAATTTAATAAAAACTAATGAAATGTCTTTTTAAGTTGTTATACAGTAGCGCTCAAAAGTATTTTGACAACCTTATATTCTCTCTTATTTTATTTAATATAAAAATGTAAAAGAAATATATTCCCTATAATTGAGAACACTATGACTGCAGTTACTCAAGTGTATCAAGTTTCAACTTGTTTGTTTATATTCGGCGCCACCGAAGAAATATGACTCCTCCTTAGCTCAAAAGTATTTTGACAAATACTTTGCATTTAATTGTTAAAGGTGTCAGTGGCGCTATAGCTTCAATTAAGGTTTATATCGACTTATTGTGATTATTTTTAAATGCCGAAATGTAAAAAAATATTGAAGTGATTCTGGAAAAGCCGCTGTAAATACACTTAATAAAGGTAGACTGCAAGCAGAATTACCTCGTTCTTTTAACGTGTCTCGGAAGCTTATTAGTACATGGAATAAAATTTTTAATAAACAGAAATACATCGAAAATAAGCCTCAAAGTGGCAATCCGAAAAAAACGACTTGCAATGTTGACTGTATTATAAAAATGATATCTACAAGTGATTGTCGTAAGTCCGCTGTAATAATAAAAAATGAATTGAAAGAAAATTACGGCATAGAAATACACGTTTCATCAGTCAAACGACGCCTAAACCTCTATGGTTTACATGACAGAAGACCAGCAAAAACAAGTTTGTTATCTACTAAGAATAGGAAGGCTAGAGTTGCATTTGTAAAACGGCATAACCCTTTCAGGGGCAAAGCAATTCCATTGCTAAAGTGTTGAAATTAATTACTGACACCGGAATTTTGGTTAAAAAAATTTCAGTTTATTATGCGTGAGAAATATAGCTTTTTCTTATTTACAAATTAATTTGTTTTCAAATTAAACACTATTAAACACTAATCGAAGCTATAGCGCCACTGACACCTCCAACAATTAAGTGCAAAGTATTTGCCAAAATACTATTGAGCTAAGGAGGAGTCATATTTCTTCGGTGGCGCCGAATGTAAACAAACAAGTTGAAACTTGATACTCAATTATAGGGAATATATTTTCTTTTACATTTTTATATTAAATGAAATAAGAGAGAATATAAGGTTGTCAAAATACTTTTGAGCGCTACTGTATTATTAGAATTGTGTTTCAAAAGATATTTAGTAACTGAAAATATACCTTAGGCTAATCATTTATGTATAACATGGTTTTCAGAAGTATTTCGTCATTCCCTCACAATTATTCCCTCATAATTTTAATATGAGGGAATGATTTAAATTGTGAGAGAATGATCTGAATCCATTTATACATGTACTAAACAGTACAATAAGAAAATCTAATGCAATAAAATATACACTAAAAACTCATAAGACTTTTAATTATCGTAAGTAAAGATAACACATTTTTAACTTTTATTATTTTACAGAAAGAAGTTAAAAATGAATAAAAAAATTGTACGAATTTAAATAAACATTAACTCTTCTAAATGTTAATTCTTTATCTTTATTTTTTCAATTGACATAGAGTAAAAAAAAATATATATATTATTTATTGTCAGCATAACTTCTAATTATAATTTCTTTTCTTTTTTAACCCTTTCAAGGGCGGTGGTATGTTTATGAAACCACTTAATTTTAATTTCCATGAGCCACAATGGCACCAGAATTTTTATAAACTTTTATCTATTTAACATGCATGTGAAATATAGTATTTTTCTTATTTAAGAATAAATTTGTTCTTAAATTCCGGTACCAATTATTTATTTGAACATTTTAGCAATGGAAGTGCTTTGAAATTAAAATATCAGAAGAACTGTGAGATTCAGTTACGTTTATATTATTTTTTGATAAATATAGCAATATGGTACTTGTAGGCTAAATTTTGAGGTTTTTGAGGTAATTTTATAGGGCCGCAATTTTTTTTAAACAGCCACTTTTCAGAGAATGGCCCAACTGAAAGTTCCATAATCATCCATGATTTAAAAAATAACTCCCATAACTTCTATATCGAATCAACTGGTAAAGTATAAGAAAATTAGAACTATATTTGAAATTCTTATTTCTATCCCAAATAATCGTCGTAATTTCAACAAATCCGCGTATCTCCATTTCCGAAACGATTATTCACAAGAAAAGTAGTCCCGCTCTTGAAACTTAATCATCAAAACCAATCGACTCAGCTTTATTGGGCATTTGCTGATAATGCTGGGATATTCAGTTTAATATTTCATTGAAAACGCTGCAGGAAGATCAGATGGATAAACTAAATTAAATAGAAAAATGTTACGTATATTGTATTAGAATTTTGTACAACTATACAGGAATATAGTAATTTTAAAGGAATATTTGAATTGCATTTTAATTAATACTAGTTTTTCAAAATACATTTTGTCGAGTGATATTAAAGGTTTTGTTAGCGGTTTGTTTTTTCAATTTCCCATAAAACATAAATACCTAAGCGAGAAAGGTATTAATAGTCTTAATTAATTACAGGCTTGATATATAGGCATATCTAGTAATTTTAAATCTTTTAAACTTATTTTGTAAAACAATTTCTGGGTCGAGCCGAAATATATTCCTATGATAGATGTCAAATGACACGGTCCTTCTAGTTTTAAACTTCTCTCTGCGTAATTGTTTTATCAAAATAGCTTCAAAAATTGCGTAATTAGCACCTTCGCGACGAGCATCTTTTAAGAATTTTTGTGCTTTTGTCACCGCCAAATTTCAAAACAAAAATTTTTGTCTAATTTAATCGGGAAGATACTCCGATTAAATAAGGCAAAATTTGCAATAAAAAAATACCTTTTGAGAATAATCAAGGAGGGTTAATTATACGGAAAAAATGCATCTCCGAGGAAATCTCGGGATGCGCAAATTTTGCTACTATTACGTCGCTTCAGGAAATCTCCGGTTGCGCAGCGAGAGGGTTAAATTGATATTTTTCGAACGGTAAATTTTTTTGTCAAACATGGTTGCCAGTTGGGCGTGTTTTATATTTATTTTTCAGAATACTGATTGCCAAACGTTTTTTGACATATCAAGGATGCCAACCGGTCTGTTTTCCCAATACCAGTAAATTTGAAGGAAATTTTTCGTCGTAGGTTTCACAACATTTGCATCAAAAATAATCATTCTTGCAGGGTTGACAAGTTTGGCTTTTTTAATTCGAAAATTTTGCATTCACTACAGAAGTACCCTATTACTCAGGTGTCACATGCGACTATTTTTTATTTCTACCTCATACCACTTTCTCAAAACAAAAATTATTGGCAGACTGTTCGAGAACATTTACAAGAGAAATATACTACAAAATCTGTCTTCTTTTTTAATCGGGTGTAATCTGGGATCGGGCATAAATAAACAAAGCTGCGGCATCGTGTGGACGAGGTTGAAAATCCACATACGCGGTCTTTTAGTGTGATGTCATATATGACAAAAAATATCTACCATCTGCGCATATTTTCTAAATCGTTAGTCACTCATAGAATGTGAATCTTGTTTACCAGATTTATTGCAAAGTAATGGCGTAGCGAGAGGGGATGGGTACCAAAGGCACTTGACATTGCGAAGTTTCTTCGCCTTATCGAGTCAGATACATTTCATCAAGCTAAAAAAAAAAAAAAAATTACAATTTTAGTGGTGTGAAGTAAGAAAACAATTAGGCATTTTCTAGTAGTTCAACCCCATCCGCTACGTGGCGCGTGACCTTGATTTCTGTTACCTCTCCCATTTAAGATAGGACGCTTAATATGTATGCAGTTTTGCAGAGAATCTAAATTTATAAGAGAAAATTTCAATAAAAAACTGCGTCTCATTTATAAACAGAAATATTTGTTAAATGAAGCACATAACGCTATTTTAAATTTCTGGTATCAATTTGGAATATCTGAATTAAAAAATCCATTATATTGGAAACATTGTTGGTATCATATATGCTACCACGGGCATTAGAGAGTGAACACAGTCGTTAACAGACAAAAGTCTGTTTAGAGTTAACAGAGACCTGTATAGTTATATTCTTTCACGGAATACCTTGTCTAATGATAGATTAAATACGGCAAATATCTCTATTTGAAAAAAGTGTTAGCAAACAAACAATTTGCATAAAAAAAATTAGTAACTCTCGTAACGAATGAATTAAACATAAGCATACAATTTAAGATAATATTATCTTTAAAAAAAAATTATATATAATTGATATTTCTAACAAATAGCAGTGTAGATTTTACGAAATATAAAAAAAAAAACATTTATCGTCGTTTCAATTCTATTGGAAAAAATAATAAATTATAATGTGTTACCAGCAAAAATACACTTATTGACTTTTATTTAAGCGCTCAATACTTCTAACATTTATGCTTAAGTAACCATATTAAGGTGTTAATTTCATTAGTGGTGGAACATGATTAATGATGTTTTTAATAGATGTCAAGTTAAATAGAAAGAGAATATTTTTTTGCTTTCTATACTTCATCGTTTGGGGAGCGATAGTGAAATAAGTACAAAAACATAGTTCGCACAAAATTTTGATATAATTTACGTTTTACTAAGGTTGCATAATTGAACAATAGGGTATACTAAATTTTGCAGTATGGTATTCATTTGTTAATCAGTTATATTTTTACTTTCTAGAAATAAAGAATAATTATAAAAGTAAAAATAGAATTTTTAAAACAATCTTATGTAACAATTCGATCAAAAGTCGCGCCTAATTTCAAGAACCGTTATTCATGTTGTTCCAAAAGATTACGACACAATGTTAGATTGTATTAAGGTTTGATTAAGGAAAATTTGCCGCTTTATATATATATATATATATATATATATATATATATATACAGGGTGTAAATAATTAAACAACCGTACTTTAAAGTTGTCTACAGACAAACTATTGTTCATACAGTTGTGAAATTTTGTGAAAGACATAATAAAGGTTTTCAAATGAAAATGAAATTTCAAATTATTTTGCTTAAAACGCGCAAAGGCCAGCCTAGTGAAAAATATTCCATGCCGGAACTCGAACCCGGGCCATCAGTATAGCGCACTGACGTTCTACGGACTAAACCACATGGAACGATACCCAGCCTGGAACTTCTCACTATTACAGATTGGCAAGGCTACAAACGCAGCAAAAGATGGAATATTCTTCCGTGAGCCACCGACATGGGGCAAACACACACTCATAATTAAATCCAGCATCGATAGAATCTATATTAATATTTGGAAATTTTTCCAGAGAGAGACATTCGCCTTGCACACAATATTTCAAATGAAAATGAAATGTCAAATTATTTTGCTTAAAAGGCGCAAAGGCCAACCTAGTGAAAAAGATTCCATGCCGGGACTCGAACCCGGTCCATCAGTATAGCGCACTGAAGCTCTACCGACTAAACCACATGGAACGATACCCAGCCTGGAACTTCTCACTATTACAGGTTGGCTAGTCTACAAACAGTGCACAAGATGGAATATTTTTCCGTGAGCCACCGACATGGGGCAAACATAGACTCATAATAAAATCCAGCATCGATAGAATCTATATTAATATTTGGAAATTTTTCCAGAGAGAGACATTCGCCTTGCAAACAATATTTCAAATGAAAATGAAATTTCAAATTATTTTGCTTAAAAGGCGCAAAGGCCAACCTAGTGAAAAAGATTCCATGCCGGGACTAGAACACAACATCAAAACAAACAATTTTCATCAAAGAATGTACTGTCGAATTACAATGCAATAAAGGTGCTACAGGAAGTCAAAGGAGATATTCAGTGTTGTAAGGGGGCTACTTTTTTAAAATTCAGATTTATTGATTGGCACCAATTTTTTGAACTGGTAATGGTCCCCTTGTTTTAGCCTTAATTAATATGTCATTAAATAAGGCGAATTTTACCATTTTAAAAAAGTGGTACTAATCAAGAAATCTGAATTTAGGACTAGTAGCCCACTAGCAACACTGTATATGTTGTTATGCGCAGCAAAAATAAGCAAAGAACGAATAAGTGATAAAAGCAAGGTGGAAAACCTGTATCAGTACAATAGTTGAGTCTCTGAGCCATTTCCATTTGAAGTTCCGTACATGAAATGCATATCACTTTTTTCCCTATTAGGGAAGGGCAGAATCTTCGGTTACGGTCCTACAGCGATTGACAGTTGCAGATTCGGATCAGCAGCTTTTGTGCATTAATCGAGAAGAAATTTTGCATACGCCTTCTTCTTCTTCCCTATAACACATTTGCATGCTATTAGCGTCATTATTTTCCCGATAGGTCCCAATAGCAACGTAGCTTTAACGTTTGCATGGACCCAGTGTGTTGCGAGAGGGATACTGTTTTTAAACTCAAATTTTTTTATTGTCACCTGTTTTTTTTTAAATGGTGGCAATCAATAAATCTGAATTTAAAAAAATGTTCCCACTGGCAACACCAAGTTTCTAAATGCGCCAGCATCTTAGAGTTTTATTTCCGTCCGTGCATTCTTTCATAAAAGTTATTTGTTTGGATGTGTACTACCACCAGTTTTCCCATGTGTTGTGAAACACCCTGTATATGTCTATATTGCTCTCTTTCTCTTTTAAGATATGACAACAGGAAAGTATAATAAACACTATTTAAATAATCTGTTAATTAATTTCTAAATTGTTTTCTCAATTTATAGTTTAATTATTATTAAAATATTAAATGATAAAAAGTGTTTTTTAAAAAATTATTAAACTTTTCTACTTATTTATAGTTTCTTTTTGTTTATTTAAAATATTTCGTTGTTGCAGTTTCATAGCAAGTTGTTAAATTTTGGTGAGAGTGGTTTGTCTCGTAACTCGTAAGCAGTTCTAATCACAGTTGCCAGATAAATACAAACTTTATTTTCAATTCTACTATTTTTGTATGGTACTATTCTTCTGTTTTAATTACGAAATTTTTGGAATTAAATGAGGTGACAATTTCTTTACGAAAATATTAGTATTAAAAATTAAATTTTAGTAGTTTTCTGGCAACGGCTGTAACCACAAAGCGATTTATCATGTACGGCCGGCTAACGGAAAATCCATGCCTGAAAATTAATTTAATTGTTTATAATTGTGTTCTAAAGACATCTAAATGCAGGGCTGTCATTGGCGACAATTTTTTAATTTTATCTCGCTGCTCCTTCTTAAAATAGAAATCTTTCACATACCCATTAACAGCATGTGCGAAAGAAATATTCTAGAAAATTTGCTTTTAAAAAATAGCGGTGAAAATAGAATCTGAAAATAGACTCCAGTGGCAGCCCTGAAATTGTTATATTGTCACCTGAAACACATTTATGTAGGGGAGGTAGGGGATGAAGGGGACAAGGGATGGATGGGGCATTCTCAATACTTCAGGCATTAAATATTTATTTTAAATTTCTTCCTATCCTCATATAAGACTCTACCACAGTGTGCTTCAGAACTAAAAGTAGGACCACATTGCTGTTTTCATTTTCCTTCAAAGTTGCATTTTCTGAAATCTCTGCTTAAAAGTAAGTTTTTTTTACATTTGAAGATGTGAAATATCTTATATAATATAAAAAATTAAGCTATGTTGTAGTTATTTATTTTAATGTTCAATATCGATAATTAAAATGAATGAATAGTAATCATTGCGACAAAATAATTTTTGAGACAAAATGGCTGAGAAGGGAATATATGCATCATGGGGATGATTGGGACATTTCAAATCGGGATGAATGGGACACTCTCATTCATCCCTAGAGATGTTGAAAATTTTATTTATTAACTAAATAATATTATATAGGTTGATAAATGAATAATTTACATTAATTAATAGTATTAAATAGTATTATATGAGTTGTTATCTCTCTATCTCTCTATTCTAAAAAAAAAGTAACTACCGCTGTCACCGCCGCCGCCGCCGCCGGTTTTGAATTTTTTGTGACCGGAGGTCTTTCTTCGTTAATATTAAGAAAAATAATGCATACAAAAATATGAAAATCGGTGGTTTTATACAGAAATGTTTGATAAACATGCTGATGCAGACAGTTTTCAAATCGAAGAATTATTTTAAGAGATATTTAATGCTAAAGTTGGACAAAATCGTTCCACTAAAAAAGTTTTATATCAGCAAAAACTATACATGGCAGTGTAATCATTTTTAGATCATTTTATGCGTTAGAATTTGCCGGAGTGCAGATTGCATTAATTTTTAGGTGCGTTCGTAATTATATAAATACGTAGCACCTATAGTCGTCATTCAGTCCGTCCGTCTGTCCGTCCGTCTGTCCATCCGTCTGTCCGTCTGTCCGTCCGTCTGTCCGTCTGTCCGCATATAACAGAGCAAAAACTACCCAACCGAATGGTCTGAAATTTGAAATATAAGATTGTTGCAAAATTTTGTCGAGGCATTTCAAATTTTATGAAGATCGGATGTATAGTTTAATTACAGGGACAGTCAAAAGTTTTTCTTTACATTACGGCCAGTGGGAAAAATTATTGCAAGTGCATTTTAATGATGTTACAGCCTTCCGAATGGTCTGAAATTTTAAAGATATAATTGTTGCAAAAATTTTTCGAGCCATTTCAAATTTTAGGAAAATCAGATGTATAGTTTAATTACAGGGACAGTCAAAAGTTTTTCTTTACATTACGGCCAATGAGAAAAATTATTGCAAGTGCATTTTAATGATGTTACAGCCTTCCAAATGATCTGAAATTTTAAATATATTAAATAATTGTTACAAAATTTTGTCGAGCCATTTCAAATTTTAGGAAAATCGGATGTATAGTTTAATTACAGGGACAGTCAAAAGTGTTCGGGGAATGGGAAAAAAAAATATTGGGAGTGCATTTTAATGATGTTAAAGACTATGCACTTTATGAAGTGCAAAAAATTATACATTCCGTACAATATGGGGTGCAAAAAATAATTATAAAATTTGTTATAGTACGAACGCACCTCATTTGCCACGTTTGACGAGCAATTTCCAACTTGTTTTATTTTGACTCATTTTTTCAGGTTTTATTTCTATTTTAAATTCAAATTTTCATCATTTCTAGAGATATTTTTTAATGATTTCAGAAAATTGTACTAATTTAAACTGTTGCCAACTGTCTAAAAAGCGCAAGCAATAATATTTGCTTCAAATTAAAAATTTATTTACACGTGACTATTATAAACAGGAAAAAAACTTTCAAATTAAAATTAAATAATTACGTATAAAAAGCAGGAATTTATTAAAAATTATGTCATAAAAAGTACACACGTGAATTTTAAAAGAGAAAGGATATTGTAAAATAATAAGTTCATTAACATGCGTTAGAAGTCGTAGGAGAAATTACGTCATATTTACGTCACATTATAGTTATTACATAAAATGAACACAAAATAATATTGCAAAAAAGTTTAAATTTAGAAATTACGCTGGACATTTATTTAATATTTTGAGAGGATCTTTTCAACTATTTTTGTTAGGAAAGCGCAAATAATATTTCATTTCTAACAAAAGTATCTTCACGTGAATATTTAAAAGAGAAAAAAAAAATAGCTTAGTAAAAATTACGTTAGATTAAAAACGATTAATTTAAAATGTCTCATTTAAAAGAACTTTCTTTTCGCTTTGTTAAAAAATACCAGGAGACAAAGACTCTGTTTACTTAATTCCTTTTATATTTACTTATTTTGAAATGTTGTTACACGTGTCTACGTCATCAAGTTATTTTTATTCGACGTTTTATTTGTATTTTTATTAATGTTGTACGAATTTATTTGTTCTATCGTTATTTAAAATAAAAAAATATGTCAATTTGTATAATTTGGCGAGTGGTTTGGCGATTTATATAATTTGGCGAAATGGGTCGACGAGATAATCAAGCAGTACCGCAGCGGATTTGGCGTTAAAATTTCCCAATCAAAGACAAATGAATAGAAATTCGTTTATAGGGAGATCGCCACTGTTTTTTAAATTATAATTCAATCTTTCGAAATCTTTTTAAAGCCGATCAAATTAGCGTGCATTTAGAGTCTGCGGTGTCTGGGCGGGGGTTGGCGAGCGTAGCTCGTAGGGGGCCGAGCCCCCTAGTTCTAAAAAAAAAGTAACTACCGCTGTCACCGCCGCCGCCGCCGGTTTTGAATTTTTTGTGACCGGAGGTCTTTCTTCGTTAATATTAAGAAAAGTAATGCATACAAAAATATGAAAATCGGTAGTATTATACAGAAATGTTTGATAAACACGCTGATGCAGACAGTTTTCAAAACGAAGAATTATTTTAAGAGATATTTAATGCTAATGTTGGACAAAATCGTTCCACTCAAAAAGTTTTATAGGAGCAAAAACTAACCATGGGAATTTAATCATTTTAAGATCATTTTATACGATTGAAGTTCCCGGTGTGCAGATTGTGTTTTTTTTTTTAATTTGGCTATTTTTTTTTTTTTTAGGTTTTATTTCTATTTTAAATTCAAATTTTCAGCATTTCTAGAGATATTTTTTACAGATTTTAGAAAGTGATATTAATTTAAACTGTTGCCAACTGTATAAACAGCGGAAACAATAATGTTTGCTTCAAAAAAAATATATTTATACGTGTAATAAATTAAAAATTTATTTACACGTGACTATTATAAACAGAAAAAAAAACATTTGGAATTAGAATTAAATAATTATGTACAAAAAGTATAGGAACTTATTAAAAATTACGTCATAAAAACTATAATTACACGTGAATTTTAAGAGAGAAAGGAATTTGTAAAATAATAAATTTATTAACATGCGTTAGAAGTCTTAAATAGGAGAAATTACGTCGTATTTACGTCAAATTACAGTTATTACATAAAATGAACGCAAAATAATATTGCAAAACGGTTTAAATTTAGAAACTTCGCTAGACATTTATTTGATATTTTGAGAGGATACTTTTCAACTATTTTTGTCAAGAAAGCGCAAATAATATTTCATTTCTAACACAAGTATTTTCACGTGAATATTAAAAAGAGAAAGAATAGTTTGGTCAAAATTACGTCAGATTAAAAACGATTAATTTAAAATGTTTTATTTAAAAAAAAACTTTCTTTTCGCTTTGTTAAAAAATACCGGGAGACAAAGATTCTGGTACTTAATCCCTTTTATATTAGCTTAATTTGAAATGTTTATTTTATTTTACTTAATCAAAGACGATAACAGCGATTGACATATGTATTTTTGGTACTACTTAGTTATCCCGTCGACCAAAAATCTATCATTCGCCAAACTATAAGATTAAATGCCAATAATGGTTGATCGTAAATGTCACATTAACTTGACTTTAAGCAAGTTACACGTGTATACGTCATCAAGTTATTTTTATTTCGACGTTTTATTTGTATTTTTATTAATGTTGCACTAATTTATTTGTTCTTTCATTATTTAAAATAAAAATGATGTCAATTTGTATAATTTGGCGAGTGCTTTGGCGATTTATATAATTTGGAGAAATTGGTCGACGGGTTAATCAAGTAGTACCGCAGCGGATTTGACCTTAAAATTCCCCAGTCAAAGAGAAATTAATAGAAATCCGTTTATAGGGAGATCGCCATTGTTTTTTAAATTATAATTCAATCTTCCGAAATCTTTTTAAAGACGATCAAATTAGCGTACTTTTAGAGTCTGCGGTGTCTGAACGGGGGTTGACGAGCGTAGCTCGTAGGGGGCAGAGCCCCCTAGTTGTTTAAAATTTCTGAGTGTTATTTATTGTATTGTAATAATTATTAATGGATTATCAAAATATTGGTACTAAAACATAATCAAAATAGGTAAAATTATTAAAAATAGCATATATTTATGGATCAAGTGGGGAAAATTATATTGAATTTTGAAATGTTGCACAAATAAACCCCCACCCCTAACAAATTGGGTCCATCGGAAAGTCATGTCGTGTTGGGAAAATAAATTCGTACCGGAAAATTCTATCATTTAATTATTAGACATTGATTCCGATATCTAATGTCTGATAATTACCTGGCAGAATTTTCAGATACGAATTGATTTTCCCAATACGACACAATTTTCCGATCGACCCAATAATTTCCGTTCTACATGTTTCTAAGATACATTTAATTAATATTAATTAATAAGTTACAATTGAAAATTATTAGCTATGCCATATTTAACAGACATTTTGCACTTTCAATTCACATCTAAAATGCCTCATTAGTGGGAAAAAAGAACAGATTGATAGCCGAAGTCTGCATTAAAAGTTAAAACTGCAATAAAAGTAGTTATTGAAAGAAAACATATCGATTCATGCCGCAAAATCATATATTACAAATATAATTACACATAAGGTCATAATTATAAATTTTAATTTAGTAAAATTCAATGCAAGGGGGAAAGTCTTTGTGTCCCATCCATCCCTATTAGTGTCCCATTCATCCCTGCTGTGGGGATGATTGGGACAGGGAGGAACATTTTTTTGATTTCATAATATTTTTCTGAATAAATCATAATCTAGACTAAATATTGTTTATATGTTGTAAAATACCTAATGTATGAAATGTGATATATAGTATTGATAATAAATTAAATAAAAATAATATAAAAAAATATTTCTATGAAAATGTCCCATTCATCCCCCATCTCCACTACATATTTTTTTCTAATTTTAGCATATCAGGAAGTATATGAAATTTCGATTACAAAATTCCTTTTTTACTTACAAAAGCCAAGTTCAGCTATTACAAGTTAAACCAAGTTAAAATATTACCAGTGAAACCGAGTTAAGCTATTATAAGTTAAACCAAGTTAAGCTATTACAAGTTAAACCAAGTTAAGTTATTAAAAGTAATACCAAGATAAGCTATTACAAGTTAAACCAAGTTAAGCTATTACAAGTTAAACCAAGTTAAGTTATTAAAAGTTAAACCAAGTTAAGCTATTACAAGTTAAACCAAGTTAAGTTATTAAAAGTAATACCAAGATAATCTATTACAAGTAATACCAAGATAATCTATTACAAGTTAAACCAAGTTAAGCTATTATAAGTTAAACCAAGTTAAGCTATTACAAGTTAAACCAAGTTAAGTTATTAAAAGTAATACCAAGATAAGCTATTACAAGTTAAACCAAGTTAAGCTATTACAAGTTAAACCAAGTTAAGTTATTAAAAGTTAAACCAAGTTAAGCTATTACAAGTTAAACCAAGTTAAGTTATTAAAAGTAATACCAAGATAAGCTATTACAAGTTAAACCAAGTTAAGCTATTATAAGTTAAACCAAGTTAAGCAATTACAAGTTAAACCAAGTTAAGCTATTATAAGTTAAACCAAGTTAAGCTATTACAAGTTAAACCAAGTTAAGTTATTAAAAGTAATACCAAGATAAGCTATTACAAGTTAAACCAAGTTAAGCTATTACAAGTTAAACCAAGTTAAGTTATTAAAAGTTAAACCAAGTTAAGCTATTACAAGTTAAACCAAGTTAAGATATTAAAAGTAATACCAAGATAAGCTATTACAAGTAATACCAAGATAAGCTATTACAAGTTAAACCAATTTAAGCTATTATAAGTTAAACCAAGTTAACCCCTTGGGGACGAGCGGCACGTATACGTGCCGCAAAAAGGCTTAGGAATACTTGCTTGTCGCCACCAGTAAAATTTTACTGTAAAATTTGCCTTATTTAATCAGCGCATTTTCTCGACTCAAGAAAACACAAATTTCTGTTTTTAAAAAACGGTGACAAAAGATTAAAAATTTCGTAAAAGGCTCCCGTCCCGAAGGGGTTAAGCTATTACAAGTTAAACCAAGTTATGGTATTAAAAGTAATACCAAGATAAGCTATTACAAGTTAAACCAAGTTAAGCTATTACAAGTTAAATCCAATTAAGCTATTACAAGTTACACCCAGTTAAGCTATGCAAATTAAACCGAGTTAAACTACTACAAGTTAAACCAAGATAAGATTATTACAAGTTAATACAGGTTAAGCTATTACAAGTTAAACCAAGTTAAAAGATTGCAGGTTATACCCAGTTAATCTATTACAAGTTAAAACAAGTTAAATTATTAAAATATAAACCAGATTATGCTGTTAGAAGTCAAACTATTAAAAGATAATGCAAGTTAAGCTATTCTAATTTATTTGGCCGAAAGTGTGTAATAAAAGTGTGTTTAAGTAAAAAATAAATGAGTGTTTAATAAAATAATTCAAACAATAAAATAGTGTTTAAACGAGTGTAATAAAAGGTTGTTAAAATAAATAATTAAATACGCATTATGTAAAAGTTTGTAAAATATAGTTTCTTTTTTTAATTTTAAATATTAAATATTAGCAATAGAAACACAACCGTTATGAATTTGAAAAAAAAAAGTGAAAGAACTTATTTAAAAATTTTCCCAAATGAAAACAACAAACCATAGTTTCGGATGCGCCTTGAAGGTAAATTTCAAAAGGAAGCTTACAATTAATTCACGCGGTACACGTCACTTTTCGTAGTCTAATACAAATAGCTAAAAAAATTCACTTTTGTTACATGATAAAATTATTTGCTTGGGGCAGTTATCTATTTTTAATGAATTTTCAAAACCGAAACTTGTGATTATCTGTCACTTTCATAAAGTAATTTTTCTTCTTAAATTAATAAAATTTACAAAATTTCTTATCAAGTTTAAGATAAGCGAATAACATTTCTCTTTTTCCTATAAATGTATAGGATTTTATAGACAATAATATGAAAGTTTAAAATAGAAGGCAATTTTAGAGGCACCACTATCAGCGAAGGATCATTATGAAATCAGGGTTACCAATTTGGGCTAGTTTTTTATTCAGAAATTCTGAATTCATATCGGAATTTTCGAAAAAATAATATTCACTATACGTAATTAGGATATGCCTGTCATTAAATAAAGCCAAAAAATTCTATTCAGAATTTTTGGTATGATTTCAGAATTTCTGAATACAAAAGAAGCCAAACTGGCAACCCCGTATGAAACAGAATGTAATATGTGATATATGAAGTGGAAAGGGGAAACATTATTCGAATTCAAACGCTTGAATAATAATGGTTTAAAACTTCACACTTTTACGAATGTAAATCACTTTATGAGCACGACAAAAAAAATATGTTGTTAACCATTTAAGTGTCACGCCCGATAAGCGTAGGCTACTTTTTTGAAAATCCGGATTGTTTGATACATTTATATAGAAATATTAACCCTATATAAAAAAAAAGAATATGCTATTAAATAAAGTTACAAATCTATCTTAAAATTTCTGGTGTCACATCTTTAATATAAGAATAAAAATCACAATTATAAATGAATAATTCATGCATTTAATGGTTCAGTTTTACAAAATAAAAATTTATATAAAATAAGGTATTTAGATTCATACTTGGCTAATTCCGTGAAAACTTGTCATGTCTGTCACATACTACGATTTTTGGCTACCAGTATTTTAGAACGGGAATATGCGACTTATTTTATCGGAGATATCTCATCAATTGAATAGCGCGAAGCAAACTTTTCAAAAATAGCGGTGCCCAACAAGCATAGAGATTTTCAGCTGTGTGACAGACATCACAAATTTTTAAGAAATTAGCCAATCATTAAAATAATTACTAATTTGCAATACTTTAGTTTTTACTTGTATTGCAGATATGCAACATAATAAAAGGATGACGTATTATACGAAAAATTTATTTTTCATTTTTTTCATTATTTGTCATGTGTAATAAACCTTTCTGAGAATCATATATATATATTTTTTTTTCTTTTAAACAAAATAAAAAATCAAGCATTTAAGGGTTAAGAGGTTAAGAGAAGGTTCTACATCCTTCGATAAATATTTTCGATTTTTTCCACTTCTTATTCATCCCACAATTACGCAGATTATTACCCTTAAGCGCTTCGTGATATTTCAATTCCTTACAATGTTTTTTTCTCATTGAATGTAACGTCGTTCGTTGAACGTAATGCTGTTATAAAATTTTAAACTTGTTTTCTTCGAAACTCTGTTTCTTAAACTGTGCGATGATTTTTCTGGAGAACTATTGGACCGATTTCCTTAAATTTTTATTTAAAGAAACAAATTGTTTTTACTGGAGCTCATATCACCGAAAATAAAAATTTTCATTGTTTAAATATTTTTAAGTGTTCACAAAATGTTAAACAAGTCCGAAAAATCACGCATACAGTGTAAATTATGAAGCACTTTCCAACACATTCATTATACTATAACAAAATTTCACAGTTTACTAAAGTGAAAGATGATGCCTAAATGCAAAATTTGGAAAAAGCATAACCATAATGGATTTTTTTAAACCAAATTTCTGCTGTTACTATGAATATTCGAGAAGATATTCCATATTTTTGTACAAGCCTGTATATGATCTACGGATACGTATGTATACTACATAGCTATAATTTCAATTCAACGAACGGCTCTTCTTGATAAATTTTGTGCGCACCTGTATATGTTCTATAGAATTCATAAACACCAAGTAATATTTAAATAACAGTTACCTTTAAAAACGCAAACCCCATCTGAAAACGCACTTCCAACAATTTTTTTTTCGTTAGTTCAAGTATTGTTCATTTTCATTTAGCCAAATTCTGTTGTGTGCCGTTGTAAATGAAAGATAAATTCTATGCACACCCTATTCTATAATAAGAACCTTCTAGTAAACACCTAAGTTATATATATAAATTTCAATATATTTAAAATAGTGTAATATCATTAAAATACGCCGTAAATGATTTCTCCCCATAGACCGCAATGATAAAAAATTGTAGTATATTTCTCTTGCAAATGTTGTCAAACAGTACGTCAAAGATTTTTCTTTTGAGAAAGTGGTGCGAGGAAGAATTAAAAAATAGTCGCCTGTGGTAGCGCTCGACTGGCGTAAATATTGTCCGATTGCCACGAAACTGATATATGTTATTGGGGTTTACTATGGCATGATCGGTATTGAAACTGAAGTGTGTAGCATTTACGTCTTTTAAGTGTCCTGTAGCTGAACCGTAAATGCTACACACTTTAGTTTCAATACCGATCATGCCATAGTAAACCCCAATAACATATATCAATTTCGTGGCAATCGAACAATATTTACGCCAGTCCAGCGCTACCACAGGTGACTATTTTTTAATTCTGCCTCGCACCACTTTCTCAAAACAAAAATCTTTGACATACTGTTTGACAACATTTGCAAGAGAAATATACTACATTTTTTTTTTAAAGAGTGGTGCAAATAGAACAGAAAAATAGTCGACTGTGGCAGCCCTGCCAGTGAGAAAACGGACAAACACACGGAAAGACAGAGCAACAGACGGACAAACAAACCGAATTCATAAACACATTGCAATTATATTGGACGGTGTTTAAAAAAAGGGCGAAAAGTAAAAATTTGTTAAAATTACCATCATTTTGTCAATAGATCAACTTTTTAAACTAACTTATGGCATGAGCTCCAGAGCCTTGAGACGGCCTTCTTGCATTTCGATGTATTTTATTTACTCAGTTTTCCTTCTAAATTTGTCCGGTTTCAATTTTTCGTTTTTTTTTTCAATCTGACTTCCGCAAGAGTCTCGGCTAAAGGGGCGCAGGCAGGGACGTTGAACGGACACGCTGACCGCCACGCTCCGCGAATTCTGCTGCGGTAAAGTCAGACCGAATTTGTCTGATATTCTTGCGACCGGAGAAAAATGGTCGCACGATTGGAATTCTATGGCACGCAATAGCTGTCTCACAAGCCATAATATTATTTTTTTAATCAAAATTATTTTAATTATATAATTAAAATGTCAAAAAATAAAATGCCAAAAGTCGGAAGGCAATACCTGTGTTTACTTTTTGTAATTTGTATTTATTTATTTAGTGTAACATCGTTAAACACGCAAATTTTAAGCAAAATAAATAGAATTTTTCCTTAAACGACATTTTTTTGGAACAACTTTTAAAAATGTTAATTAATGTTGTGTTATATTAGGCATCATACAATAGTTTGATTTGTGTTAAAAGAAAGTTGAACATTAGGTTCAAATGAAGATAACTCATTACCTTTACTTAGACGTCACGCTATTAGATTGTTATTTATTGCAGAAAACGAAATGTAACACATTTGTATCATTAGGGGCCATTGCAGGAATTTCTCTTTTATTTAGATTTTTTTCCTTGAAAATAGATGTTGGGATGTATATTTTTTATAGAAGCATAATACATTATCTTAATCCCTACTAAAACAGAGTTTAAATGTTTTTATGTGTCTTTGTCTCTCTTTTTAAATGATCAGGGCTCACAAAATACAGTCATTTTAGAGTTAACATTAGAATTCATCTCAGATTTCCTCATATCAAATTCAATGTAACACATATTTACTCACAGCGTTATACTTACGTTTAACACGTTCACATCGGCGTGTATCACAGGTGGGTCACACTTGACTGTCCCATCAGGCGGCGTGCATCACCGGTGGGTCACGCCTGACTATCGCATCAGGCAACGTGCATCACCGGTAGGTCAAACTCCACTGTTAAAAAGAAGGCGTGCACTACAGGTGGGTAAGACTCCACTATGCCATAGACGGCATGCATTATAGGTGGGTCACATGTGAATATTCGAAAATTCATTAGAAAGAACAATTCAATATTATAAACTTATTCATCCACGACGGAAAACGCGAAATTTCGTTTTCATTCACAACATATCATTGACTAAGGGCATGGCTTCTACCTTACTGAAAATGTATTTATATCATGTTGTCCATATTTCTTGAGCTTGTAAGACATTTTATATTAAATTCGTACATATGTATGTAGTCAATAAAATCATGTCTCTAAGTAATTTGCTTACTCATTACGAACTTCGAGACATTCACAATCAACTCTGCTTGTTATATTGGGGTTCAATTTAATAAATATGAGCGGGACCTGTCATTACATACAGTGTCTGAATAAGCGAAAGTACTGCGCCGCCAGGTGAAGAAAAACATGGATTCGAGCGCCGCCTCACAACGAAAAACGTTAATATAGGCGCCGGCGTGAACATGTTAAACAAAGTTACAGAGGTAAAATTGCTTTTTTAATGTTACACATACACCAAAATTTTCCGAAAGTTGCTATTTGAAAATAAGGCAATGTAATTTTACGGTCCTTCGCCTCTTTCAGAAAAGTTGTAGGGATACGAATTTGTTTAAAAATTCTGGTTGCAATCTAGCTGAGTGATTAAAAAAAATGTCCCACCGCTCTTCAAGGGGTTAATTATGTTTGAATTAATTACGTTTGTTTTTTCAAAAGAAAAAATGATAATAAACAAAATGGTGCGCCGCCAGATGAAGCAAAACATAAATTCAAGCGCCGCCTCACAGCGAAAAACATAAATATCGGCGACGTCGTGAACATGTTAAATTATCATAACATTATTAAAATGCATCGTAAACGATTTTTACCAATGCATCATAGTGTAGTTAAGTTCTTCTGTGTATCCCTGTAAATGAGCGGTGAATGCTATACACACCATATTTTACCTGTAATCATCTTGTAGTGCAGCTCAGCGATATTTTTCAATTTCAATATGTTTGAAATTGTGTAACATCATTAAAATACACTGGAAAATGTTTTTTCCATAGACCGCAGTGTAAGAGAATTCTTTTGAGTGTTCTTTTAAACAAACTGTTAACGCTACACCCCTCATTTTCAATACCAAATATGCCATAGTAATCCACAATAATTTATATCAATTGCATGTTGATCCAAGCATAAGTACGTGAATTAGGTAACAGACAGACAGACGCAGACTGACAGATAGACAAACCGAATTCATAAACACATTTCACCTTTGTGTGAAAGGTTTAAAAAATAAAATAATGGCAACATTTATAGCAAAGCAAGGACATTAGATGGTTAAATAATTCCACGTGATACGTGTAAATTTCTGTGCTAAAATTTGAGTAGAAAATTAATAAGTTGTTTTCACAAAAACACATTTTTGTCTTTTAAGAAAGAAAAGTCTATTGTCATTTCTTCTTCAATTCCGGGTGCCGTAAATCGCAACCTAGCTTCCAGCTAAATCAAAATTATTACATTATACTCGAACACGATTCCTTTTAACCTTTACACCGAAACAGAAATATTGAACTTTTTATTATTTTTGAAGAGAAATAAGAAATACGATGACTGTAACCCTTTCAAGGGAAAGTAATTGCATTTCTGAATTCACACAAGAATTTTTGAAAAACTTTGTTTTAAAAAAAAGGGAATTATTTGTATCGTTTTTCTACAGAAATTATAAAAAAAAGAATTTATTAAAATTTTCTGGCAGAATTTTTGATTAAAATTGGGTGTGGGATATAATATATCCCACCTCAAAAGTTAATCTTTAAATGCGTGATTTTTTATTTTGTTTCGAAAAAATTATATATGATTCTCTGAAAGGTTTATTACACAGAAAAAGTAATGAAAAAAATCAGAGATTCACTTTTTATATAATACGCAAATCTTTTCTTTTGTTGCACATCTGCAATATAAGTAAAAACTACTGTCGTGTGGCTACATTACGCTAAAATAATACAAATTAGTAAATACTTTAATAAGTATGTCTGCATATGCTATATTTTATATAATTATTTATTTTATAAAACTTAATCTTTAACCCTTTAATTCCCACAATAGAATACGTTCTAGAAATTACGTAGTTCGGAGAATCTGACTTTGCACCAGAAATTTTCAACAGTTAATTTCGCTTTATTAAAATACGGAATGTCTGTTTTTTAATTATAGCAAATATTGCTATTTTAATTTTCTGGTGTGAATTAGGCATATGCGAATAAAAAAAATCTATTAAATTCAAAACACTGCTGTTTGCATATATGCAAAGTGGTACCTACTGGCACTCTAGTGCAATACATAAAGAAAGGCAGAAACTTTCGAAATAGGAAAATAATCGTTTTTCGTAATGTATCACTCGCTTTCAAGAAAAATGACACAACTCAAAAATCTACGTTTCTCATGAGAGGGTACAAATTGGCATTTTTTTTTTTTTTTTTTTTTTACTGTAACATAAAATATATTAGTAGTGTTACTATATATATACCGGGTGAGACAAAAGTTCGTTAAAACTTTGAAAACTCATAAAAAGGAAGAAATTATGATAAAGGAGTGCAGTTTGCAAAAAAGGGCTCACAAAGTACTCGAATATTTTTAGCATAAAAAAAAGTTTAAAAATCACATGTTGAGGGCGCTGACGACCCGAAACACAATGAACAGGACAACAGTTGTGTTGTAGAATGTTCTGGAGGACATGTTGAACATTTGTTATTGGAAGAACAAATGAATGGAGCATATTGCTGTCCTGTTCACTGATTTTCGTTTCGTGAGCGCCCTCTTCATGTGATTTTTTTAACTAATTTTTTTTGCTGCTAAAAAACATCCGACTACCTTGTGAGTCCTTTCTTGCAAACCGCACTCCTTTATTATAATTTATCCCTTTTAAGAGTTTTTAAAATTTTAACGAACTTTTGGCTCAACCAGTGCATATTTATTTAGTAATTCTGCTATTACCATTAGTAATCTAAAGGCTGTACTCTAATTCGTTGACCAAACTGTAAGGGACTGTAAACTACACATAAAGAAACAAATTTGCTACAGCAATATAGGGTCGGAAACGAAAAGTTTTGGCGAAAAACGTGAAATGGGGAGGAAATGAAAACTAACTTTTTACTGACATAACAATTACAGGAAGTGCTCAAATGTGCCACTGTCAGCGTCTATACTCCCTGTTGGAAAAATCGGCTTTTCAAGGACAAACGTCCTCTTTTCATTTTCCCTTCGTTACCATAGTTACTAACCTAAGATAATGGCCGAGGAGTGATCAACGAAGGGAAAATGAAAATAGGACGTTTGTCCTTGAAAAGCCAATTTTTCCTACAGGGAGTATAGCAAGTGATTGGTGTATCTTTTCGCAGATTCAAAGTGTTTCACGAACATTTCCAGCAATGACTGAAAGCCTTGCATCATCAGAGTCAACTGGGGTCTCATAGATGAGACATATGGAACATTGGAAAGGGTACGCCAATCACTTGCTAAACGCTGACAGGTATGTATCGATGTTGGCAGTGGCACATTTGTTATGTAATTGTTATGTCAATAAAATGCTTCTTTTCATTTTCTCCGCATTTTTTGTTTTTCACGACAACTGTTCCTCGCATTGCTATACATGACTCCCTCGCATTGCTATACAAAAATTGCTTCTTTATTTGTACGGTACCTTACCTAACAGTTTGGTTCATGAATTCGGAGACACGTGTATAGTAATCTATTGTAGTAGAGTAGACCTATATTAGACAAATTTGTAGACCTGTTACATGGTTCGCACGCTATTAAGCCACCCGCCATTTTCTACGGACTGTACCACCAGTATTATTTATTATAAAGAGTCATTTTCTTCACGATTCATTAGCTAGAAGATAGTTTTTTGCGATTACTGGTGGTAGAGTCCTTACAAAATGGGGCGTGGCTTAATAGCGTGCGAATCTTGTGTTAGTGGAACCTGTTTGACAGATCTTTAGCACTTAGCTCTGCATCCACCTGTAAAACTGTACATAAAGGAGCATAGCCCTTATAAATAAAGTCGTAGAAAGGATAGAGAAGACTGAGTAAATTTACTGCCTACCTCCATCTTTTGTCACCCTTTGTATAGTTGCCAAATATCGCATAGCGAAATCTAGTCGTCTTCTGGATAGCTACACGTATGATATTTTTCCTATAGCAAGCCGCAAATAAGTCACATCTATTAGTGGAACTGATTAGCAGACATATCGTGGATATAGATGTATAGTGGAACTATAGCATAGTCTATATTATCCAATAGAAAACCATACTAAACCTGCCGTAATGTATAGTAACAGTACTAAAACCTTTGATATAGTTACTACATAGTATTATTATACTATAGTAGTACCACAGTAACCTATAGTAATACTGCTGTAACTTATAGTAGATTTTAGCAAACGTATAGTAGTATATAATAATACTAATTATGTAGTAATACTGCTATTATCTTTGGTAGTCTATAGTAGAGTAAATCTGTATTCGACCTATTAGTAGACATGTTAGTGGAATCTATTTGTCAGACCTACCTATTGTTCAGAACTTTAAACTTGAATTACCTACAAATCATAATAACAAAAGTCGCAGATGTTATGTAAAATTTTAAATTTTAAATAAATCCGTATGATACATTAGGAGTTCTAAGCTAAAGGTCGATTTACTTAAAAAAATTAATAAGTTATTTTCAGGAAAGATTTTTCATTTTATTTACGATAGAAAAGGGAATCACCATTTCTTCTCAATTATGGGAGCCATAAATCATAATGAAGCTTCCAGCGAAAAACCGAGTTGATACATTATCCTCGAACAGAGATTTAACTTTTACACTGAAATAACGACGTTAAGCTGATAATTCTTTTAGTAAAATAAAAAAGAGTTTATGACTTCAGTAGATTATGGAGTAAATTGATTGAAAAATACTTTTTTTTCGTAGACTATACTTTTTTTCGTCATGTTGCTGCTATAAAGCAGCAGTAAAAGAAGAACCTCATCTATAATGGGCTAAAATTAAATTTAAATACCTTTTAGTAATATATATATATTTTTTTACGTATCTTTTATTAGTGTAGAAGGTTTTGACAGCAAGTTGATTAATACTAGAACGCCCGCAAATTTCACCCAACCTTAATAAATACATTTTAACGCCAGAATTTTTATTTAAATCAATTTCATTTATTTATTTAACTGAGTTTTTTCTAGTTTCAATTTTAACTAATTCTACGAGAAAATTTTTGGTTCCAATCGACATTTTACCATTTAATCGGTGTCGAATCGACAGCAGCTGAACGTTCTCGTGTTAAGGGTGTATTCCGATCCAAACTGCTTATTTTCTGATTCATTTTAAAATTCATTTTTGCTCTCAAACGCATCAAACTGGAAAATTCTCTTATTTAGAAACTATATAATGTGCCGTGCTTCTTAATTTTTTGATAAATGCAGAAAATACTGTAAAAAACGCTGTCAAAGTTGGCGTTTTGAACTGAATTTTCCGAAGCGGGCGATCTGGAAATGAAAAAAATTGGTCATACTGAGAAAATAATTGTTTAAAAATCAAATTCTAATGAATTGAGCTGAAAATGAAATCACACGGCATGTTAAACATGTCTTCAGAAATCACCCCAGCAAGTTTCATGTTTTTACTTTTAAAAATGAGTCTGAAAATGTCTCAGAAAATTTCGAGCTGTTGAGGGTGGAAACATATTTTTTCGAATACACCCTCAAGGGAGTAGGATACCTTTAACACGTTCACGCCGGCGCGGTGTGTCACACTCCATTGTCTCAGAGCTTCCAAGTCTCCGGCTTTTTGGATACCAGTATTTTAATACAGAAAATGTTGTTTTATTTAATTAGAACAATTGGGCGAATTAAAGGAACAATATTTTCTCTAAAATAATAGTGGTGTGCAAAAAGCCGGAGACTTGACAACTCTGAGACAGTCGAGTGTGACCCACCGCGCCGGCGTGAACGTGTTAAACATTCAAAATTTTCGATTTTTTTAAATACATATTTTGATTCTTTAATCATTTCTGAACAATATACAAAAAACTGTATTAAAAAATTCCCATTAGTTTACTAATTATGTCTGTTTTATTACGACTAAATATTAAGACTAGATAAGGATAATTAAACTTTGCGTTGCGTTTATTCAAAACGATGAATTTTGATACTGCGCGCAGTGTTACTAATTAACTATGCATGACAATCAAAAGAAATTTTACCACATATTCAATTGTGTATTATCTATAACTTAACACCAGAAAAAGGTAAGTTTTTTTCTCTTTTTGTACGTTGAATATATTTTTTAAAAAGTGAAAAAAAATAATCTTTTGTTATTTGTTTAATTTAGTCAATATTTTTTACAAATATTCTGGTTTTAGTATAAAGATAACACGATTATCAGGGTTCTCACGCTACAGGCAATTTCCAGACCAGGAAATTCTTCGATACCAATCGTTTCTTATAGAAAATCTCTTCTTAACACGTTCACGCCGGCGCGGTGGGTCACACTTGACTGTCTCAGACCTGCCAAGTCACCGGCTTTTTGGATACCAGTATTTTAATACAGAAAATGTTGTTTTATTTAATTAGAACAATTGGGCTATTTAAAAGAACAACATTTTCTTTAAAATAACAGTGGTGTGCAAAAAACTGGAGACTTGACAACTCTGAGACAATCGAGTGCGACGCACCGCGCCGGATTGAACGTGTTAAATAAGGCGAAATTTTGTACGTTTAACCCAGATTTTTTTTTCTATAAACAAAAAATGATATTTTACCTGGAAAATTCCCTGAAGCGTGGCAACCCTTATTATGTATTTATTTTCAGCAAATTTTTTTCTTTATGTGCATATTTTCAGATTTTATCATGCACGCAAAATTTTTTTCTCTTATTATCATATACTTTAAAACTTATAATTTCAGTATTTATTTATGAATTTACAAGTATACATGTTTTTTTAACCCTCCGTCTACCAGACGGGTCCATTGGACCCGACAGGTACATACAAAATATTCATTCAAACCAGAAATTTCTTTAAAATAAACTAAGTATATAAACCAGACAAAAATAAGGTAAATAAATAAGTTAAATAGTTTTAAATAAAAATTCTGGTGTAGAACGTTTTATTAAAACTTGAATAAAATTCCCGGTAGATCTAGGGTTAAACGTAAATTTAAATATGAGCTTTATAGTTAAATGAAGTTTGATCTTTATTTTTGACTTATTACACAAGTTTTGAAGCTCGGAACATAATGATATTTTTACTTTTTCGACGTGTTCAAAGGTATCCTACACCCTTAAATTATTTTGTTTAAAATATCGTAACACTAACTAGAAATATATATATGCGCGCGCGTGCATTGTGTGTGGGTGTATAAAGTTTATTACACAAGCCTAAGACGTCTTTAACCACTTAAGTGATATTTTAATCTTTTTTTGACCGGTTTCTCCAAAAGATTTTTTTTGTTTAATTTAATAGCAGACATTCATTGATTAAGGGGCCTCAGGACTCTTAAAATTGGAAAAATTGAAAAAAAAAAGACCATTTTCAACATGTAATATCTTAAAATGTATTTGATTTTAAGACACAGTTTTAATTGGAATAAAATATATAAGTATGTTCTTTCATTTCATGTATTTAAAAAATTATAAGATGCAGAATTAACATTTACAGGGGCTCCAAATTGTTAGATATTTGACGAGCTGAAATCGGCATAACACCTTATGCGCACGATTACAAAATAAGTATTGCAACTAGAACGAAAATTTTGGTGCCTACTTATACTTCAGATTATAATAATTACCCTGAACCTAAAGAAATTTGTATTTAAAGATTTTTTATATTTTTAATACAAAGTTGTATTTAGCTAATGCAAAATTAAGAAAATTGCAACAGTATAATCACCTAAAAAAATATTGTTTTGAACAATAAAAAGGAAATTTTAGGTTCAGTTTATACAGACTAACATGAAACATGTGTTTTGAAAATTTCATGAAAAAATATTCATAAGTTTTTGAGATATCGTGCGCGTTATGCCCAAAAACGTCATTTGGAGAAAATGGCTTTAAAGTTTCCGAAACGACGCTTCAGCTATTGAACGTGTATAAATGTAAAAGCCATAACTTCAGTCCTAATAGGAATTTCAAGGAAACAATTATATCAAAACGTTCAGAAAAGATAGGAGTTTAACATCTAAAAAAATTAAAATTTCGAAAATTTTTAGCTTTAAGAGTATTGAGACCATTTAACCCCTTCAATGGCGGTGGCTCATTTTTGGAGCACTTAATTTTATTCCCTAAATGCCACATTGACACCGTAACTACGGAATCAAAATTTTCCTTTTATGATGTACACGAAGAAAAGCTTTTACTTACTTTCAAATTAATTTTATTCTGAATTCTGGTGTCAGTCAATAAGTTCAGTATTTTACAAGTAGAAGTTCTTTGCCCCTGAAAGGGTTAAATAAGCAAAATTATCAAGGATTCTCAGTACCCTATATGCAGTGTTGCCAGATTGTTGACCCCCCCCCCAGATTGGGTACTGTCATCACTTTTTAAAATAGTATAATTCGCCTTATTTTTCAGAATTTTTAATCTATTTTTAAACAGGCCGAATATTTCTATTTCAAAAATGTTGTGACAATCAAATAATCTAAATTTAGAAAGTCCCCAATCTGGCAACATTGCCTATATGTCACCTTCGAGTAACGCTGGTGGCGAAAAGTTCAAGAGTATGCTGATGATGTGAAACAGAAATGAAATAAAAACGTGCTGCTTATAAAAATGAAAACCCACTGGTCATTGACAGTAAAACAATGACACCAAATGAAAAGACACCGAAGTAATTAATCGATATTTTTTGTACCCGATATTTACGATGCTGTCAGCGAGGTAAATTCCCATCCTATGCATCCCGTAGAGGTATTTTCAAATATAGATTTAGATATTTTGAAGTTTAAAGGAATTACTAGATTATGCCTTCTCGCTTATCCGGGATAACAGACAGTATAGGAATAGGATAACCAATTGACACTGCGATTCTTTACTGGCTTTTTTCTTGTGCTTTTCCATAATCAAGTTTCCATTAAATTAATGGTGAGGGATGGGAGGAGAAAATAATTTCCTCTCGAATTAGTGGGATTGGCTCGTTTTTGAATGTCAGATAAATGATGTCAAAGGTAAACACTAATCAACAATCAAAATTAAATGCCAATATTATTTACATCAATTTTAATTATTTAATTTTAGTGAAATGGGATTCTAAATGACAGTGCGGTAAAAGGATTTTAAACTAGTGAACTTGGCACTATAGAGTCTAAAAATTACGTCAGTTTGTGTAATTGCAATGAAATACTTATTTTTTCTCCATGCAAAAAAGTCGTAGGGTGTATAACGACACTTTTACTTGGGATAGTATTCCATGCTGACTAACACTTTTCAACATATTTGTTTTTTCGTTCACTGCATGAGGCCCCACCAGTGGTTGAGAGGTTGTGCTCTCGAAGCTGATAGACGGGAGGTGCGGGGTTCGAACCCATTCGCGCCCGTTGGACTAATCGTGTTTACCGTGGTTTTCTTCGAAACTTGAGTAACCTTGCGTAAATACAAGTTAGGTTATCTTAGAAAGACCCCTACGGTGGGCAATCCCCCCCCCCCCTTCGGGCCTATATCCCTCGTAAAGGTAATCGGTCGTCATAAATAACACTCACACACACACCTTCACTGATAGAATCTTGTGGAAATAAGCATTTCGTTTTATTTATTTAAAACGATAAAAAAATTAGCGCCATCTATTAATGAAGAACATAAATATATTTATTTATTTATTTAAAAAATAATTTATTTATATTTCTGTATCTGTAAAAGATTTAACAAATCATTTTTGGAGTAATTCTCTAGGAATGAATTTGCATGCGGATATATTACATTTTCTTATCGTGTACAGAACAAAACTTAATTTTTAATATTAAAATATCATTTAATAAACAATGAGTTAATTGAGATACATCTAACAACCAAAAATGTTCAATTTATAGTAAAGTAATTTTAATAACGATTAATCATTTTGAAACCTTAGCAAATTAATAAATTCAATTAAAAATATTTTTTTATTATATTTTTTTCGGTTTATGTTATTTGTAACTTATTAATAATTTACAATAGATTTTCAGATTTGCGTATTTACCATTTCATTTCCAAAAAAAAAAAAAAAAAGAAAAATATGCGGAATTTTCAATGGAACAGGACAATTACAATCTTCCTAGTTCCTAGCTGAAATTATTTTAGTAAAAAGTGTATTCCATTTACGAGAAAATACATAGTTTGATATATAAAGAATACTCAAGGGAATCATATAAAGCCTCTAACAACATGTAATCCGAAAACAATCGACACCCTTTTGGTTGTCCCATTTCTCTTATCAAATTATATTCTCATCTTTCGGGAAAATGACAGCAAAAGAAATAAAATCCCATCATTTCCTTATCTCATCCGTTCAAGTTATTCCCAAAAGAATATAATTATTATCTTTCGAATTATTAGCGATGATGGAATAGAATGAAAAATTAGATCACGCAGAAAATTCCTAATATTTGTTTTAATATTCTAATGTATATGTTAACAGTAGAACCGCTGGCTTTTTTACTCAAGTTATATTTAAAAAAAATTCACACAAGAATATTTATTTAAAACTATTTAACTTATTTAATTAGACTATCATTGCACTACGTGTGAGGACCACACAAAGAAACTCGCCGTTCAAATAGAACATTATGAGTTAGGCAGGGGCAAAAATGACCCCTAATGGTGCTTCTAGTGTTAAAATTTGAATGTATAGTTTATATAATTAAAAATTTTTAGAAGCAAAACGTCAGGTCTTTACGTCAGGGGCTTAATAAAGAAAAGGCTAAGGGAGAAGCGGTATCCCCCCCTCCCACTTTTCACTAACAGCATCCTAAAGAGCGATATACCGGTTCGCGAAATCTGATTAACACACCGTAAAAACTATTCGGATATAGTGAAATTGAAATACGTATTGTACTATTTATATATACTAATAAATATATATATATATATATATTATCGGGCGCGACACTAAATTTTGAAAAAGTTTCTGTTTTCTTTTGTTGTATTTTTTTTCTGTTTCTGTTATTTGTAACTTCTTTAACCTTATTAATAATTTATAGTAGTTTTTCATATTTCGTATTTACCATTTCATAAAAAAAAAAGTAAAATATGCGGAATTTTCAATGGAAGAGAACAATTACAATCTTCCCAGTTCCTAGCTGAAATTATTTTAGTAAAATGTGTACTCTATTTACGAGAAAATATATAGTTTGATATATAAAGGATACTCAAGGGAATCATGTAAGGCATGTAACAACATGTAATCCGAAAACAATCGACACTCTTCTGGTTGTTATATTTCTCTTATCAAATTATATTCTACTCTTTCAGGAAAATGACAGCAAAAGAAATAAAATCCCATCATTTCCTTATCTCATTCGTTCAAGTTATGGCCAAAAGGATCATTATTATCGATGATGGAATAGAATGAATACTTAGATCACGCAGAAAATTCATATTATTTGTTTTAAAATTCTATGTTTATGTTAACACTAAAACCGCCGGCTCTTTTACTCAAGTCATATATATATATATATATATATAAAAAAGTACAATTCACACCAGAATATTTATTCAAAACTATTTGAGTTATTTAATTAGCCTACATTTGCGATGCCTACATTTAAAATATGAAAAAATTCCTAATCCCGCCCACCCCCAAATTTCACTAACAGCATCCTAAAGAACGATATACCGATTCGCGAAATCTGATTAATACACCATAAAAACTATTCGGAAATGATAAAATTCAAATACGTTTTGTACTCTCTCTCTCTCTCTATATATATATATACATATACTCGTATATATATGTATATATAAATAGTACAAAACGTATTTCAATTTTATCCTTTCCGAATAGTTTTTACGGTGTATTAACACTAGAACGGCGGCGAGGGGTCATTTTGACCCTTGCCAAGTGAATACTTGTCGATTCGAACCAGAAAACTTTTTAAAATATAAGATTAATATATGCTGCCCAAAAATAACTTAAATAAATAAGTTAAATATTTTTAAGCAAAAATTCTGATGTGAAATATTTTTATAAAACTTGAGTAAAATTTCCCGCCGTTCTAGTGTTAATCAGATTTCGCGAATCGGTATATCGTTCTTTAGGATGCTGTTAGTGAAAAGTGGGGGTGGGCGGGGGGAGATACCGCTTCTCCTTTAGCCTTTCCTTTACTAAGCCCCTTACGTAAAGATCGTATGTTTTGTTTCTATAAAAATTTAATTATATAAACTATATTTACATATTTGCGTATTTACCATTTCAATAAAAAAAAAAAAGAAAAATATGCGGAATTTTCAATGGAACAGAATAATTACGATCTTCCCAGTTTCTAGCTGAAATTATTTTAGTAAAAAGTGTATTCTATTTACGAGAAAATACATAGTTTGAGATATAAAGGATACTCAAGGGAATCATGTAAGGCCTGTAACAACATGTTATCCGAAAACAATCGACACTCTTCTGGTTGTCCCATTTCACTAATCAAATTATATTATCATCTTTCAGGAAAATGACAGCAAATGAAATAAAATCCCATCATTTCCTTATCTCATCCGTTCAAGTTATTCCCAAAAGATTATAATTATTATGTTTCGAATTATTAGCGATGATGGAATAGAATGAAAAATTAGATCACGTAGAAAATTCCTTTTATTTGTTTTAAAATTCTAATGGTTATGTTAACACTAAAGCTACGGGCTTTTTATTCAAGTTATATAAAAAAATTTCCCACCAGAATTTTCATTTCAAACTATTTAACTTATTTTATTAGCCTTTTACTGTGTTGCTTACATTTAAAATATCTTATGAAGAAATTCCTGATACGAATAGACTATTATGATTTAGGCAGGGTAAAAATGACGCCTAGTGGCGCTTCTAGTGTTATGGGGACGAGGGACCTTTAAAATCAGTGTTTTCCTTTTTGTAAATTTCACTTTAGATATCATTCAAGTGTACATTATATGCATTATGGCATACATTTATTAAAAAAAAAGGAATTTTCCATAATGTTTTAGAACTTTTCAAAATGATCCATGCGAACTCAATTTCAATGAAAATTCCCAATTTTTTAGATAAGTTTGGTTTATATATATATAAAAAATGTTCATCGAAGTTTATATATTCGAATATAAAGGAAAGAAAAAAAATATTTTCTTAATTTTTTTAAAGTTTAAGGCTCAAAATTTCGAAAAATTTAGAAAATATTTTTCTATTGAACATATAGTCTATATAAATTATTTTTTTAGAAGCAAATCATCAGTCTGCACGTCAGGAACATACAAAATGAAAGGCTAAAGTAGAAGCGCCCCCCCCCCCCCCCCACTTTTAACTAACAGCATCATAAAGAACGATATCCCAGTTTGTGAGATCTTATTAATACACCATGAAAACTCTTCGGAAACTTTTCTGAAAGTCATGGGCAGCAAAGGAAAAATACATAGTTTGAGATATAAAGAATACTCAAGGGAATCATATAAGGCCTCTAACAACATGTAATCCGAAAACAATCGACACTCTTCTGGTTGTCTCATTTTTCTTATCAAATTATATCCTCATCTTTCAGGAAAATGACAGCAAAAGATATAAAATCCCATCATTTCCTTATCTCATCCGTTCAAGTTATTCCCAAAAGAATATAATTATTATCTTTCGAATTATTAGCGATGATGGAATAGAATGAAAAATTAGATCACGCAGAAAATTCCTAGTATTTGTTTTAAAATTCTAATGTATATGTTAACACTAGAACCGCCAGCTTTTTTACTCAAGTTATATAAAAAAAAATTACACCAGGATATTTATTTAAAACTATTTAACTTATTTAATTATCCTATCTTAGCACGGAAACTATAAAGAAATCCCTCGTTTAAATAGAATACTATGAATTAGGCAGGGACAAAAATTGCACCTAATGGTGCTTCTAATTTCAAAATTTGAATAATTAGTTTATATAATTAAATTTTTTAGAAGCAAAACGTCAGGTCTTTACGTCAGGGGCTTAGTAAAGAAAAGCTAAGGGAGAAGCGGTATCTCCCCCCGCCCCCCCCCCCCCCCCACACACGCACTTATCTCTAACAGCATCCTAAAGAACGATATACCGGTTCGCGAAATCTGATTAATACACCATAAAAACTATTCGGAAATGATAAAATTGAAATATGTTTTGTACTATTTATATATGCATTTTTTTTTTTTTTTTAAATCGGGAACAACACTAAATTTTGAAAAAGTTTCTGTTTTCTTTTATTATATTTTTTTTCTGATTATGTTATTTGTAACTTCTTCAACCTTTTTAATAATTTATAATAGTTTTTCATATTTGCGTATTTACCATTACATTTAAGAAAAAAAAGAAAAAAATGTAGAATTTTCAATGGAACAGAACAATTACAATCTTCCCAGTTCCTAGCTGAAATTATTTTAGTGAAAAGTGTATTTCAAAATACATAGTTTGAGATATAAAAGATGCTCAAGGGTATCATATAAGGCCTGTAACAACATGTAATCCGAAAACAATCGACACTCTTCTGGTTGTCCCATTTCTCTTATAAAATTATATCCTTATCTTTCAGGAAAATGACAGCAAAAGAAATAAAAGCCCATCATTTCCTTTTCTTATCCGTTCCAGTTATTCCCAAAAGAATATTATTATTATCTTTCGAATTATTAGCGATGATGTTATAGAATGAAAATTTAGATCACGTAGAAAATTCCTATTATTTGTATTAAAATTCTAATGTTTATGTTAAAATATGAATATGTAGTTCATAGAATTTAAATTTTTTAGGAGCAAAACATCAGGTCTTTACGTCAGAGGCTTTTTAACCCTTTAGTGCGCATCTTTGCATATATGTAAACAACAGTATTTTGAATTTAACATAATTTTTTATTCGTATATACCTAATTCGCACCAGAAAATTAAAATAGCAATATTTGCTTTAATTAGTAACAGACATTACGTATTTAAATATTGTTATACTAGTACTTATGTACTTTGTCATTTTTTGTTAGTCTTTTCTTTTTCTTAAAAGTAAATTTAGTTTTGTGGCTACCAGCCACGTCTACACATTATTTTTTTAAGGCTCCCTAATGCCCTTGCAACACAATCACCTATCCACTGGATGTAAAGTTGCAACGCAACTAGGCAATCCATTCAGCTGCTCACATTGTTCCATTGTTGTTGTTCGTATTTAAATAAACTGTTATTAACCATTGAAACTTTCAGGTGTAAATTCAGATTCTCTGAACTACGTAATTTCTATTACGTATTCTATCATGGGAATTTACCCTCTCGCTGCGCTGCCCGGGCTATACTCGGCCATGGATTTTCCCGTCAAATTAATACTATTTGGTTGTTCCCACCAGTTATTTTATAGCGAAAACTTTGTCTGATTTAATCAAGACATTTTTCCCGATTACGATAGTCCAGGGGGGTACCATTCGTGCGATGCGCCAACTGTAAAGATTCCTTAACTGCTCGCGCATTTCGTCACGTGGCGGACAGATCCGCCTCGCTTCGCTCGTTTCAATAGTATTCTGTATGCTGTTCCGCGTTGGAATTTTTTTTCTGTGAATGATTTTAATTTTTATATTATTTTAACAGCCCTTTTTTTAAAAAAAACCTAGTGAATGCACTATATCAACGTGTTCTGATAACTCTCGGAGAACACTATACAGATTTATCAATACAGAGTCTACAATACATAACAGTACGGAGTCTCAAATCCGGAAGTCGAAATTCCGAATTCTTCAAAATCCGGGCATTTTGTTAACTGGCGATTATTATTCTGGAAAATCGCAAAGGGCAAAATTTACTATACTAAGCTACAATTTCAAAACCGAATTCCTTTTACGAGCGTCAAAAAATTCCTGCAGAACGCGAAAATCTCTAAGAACTGCATAAAAGAGTCGGGAGAAATTCAGAATAAACTTTAATGAAAGAAAAAAAAGAGGACAGCATTTACTATATTAGAATAAAAGATTAAAACCAGATTTCTTTCACAAATGCAGACAAATCGCCATGAAGTGGGGGGAAAAAGTTCGAAACTGGCAGAGGAGAAAATTTATTATATTTCGCTAAAAGTTGGTAACCGAGTTCCTTTTACAAATCTCAAAATTCTAAAAATCGCATAAAAAATTCGAGAAAAATGCGAAAATCTCTGTACGAACTCCGAATAAACTTTATTGAAAAAAAATGACAAGATTTAATGCAATAGTGGGCTAAAAAAATAAAGCCGGATTCCTTTTACTCATATGGAAAAATCGCCGCAAAAATTTAAAAAAGAAAACGTCAAAAATTGCATAAAAAATTTTAAAATTTTCTTTTGTTATAGGGATTTTTTTACCTTTAAAAAAAATTCCTCTATTAAAATATTTGCTTTAGCATTATCTTTTTTTACTTTCTTTTATCTATAACAGAAGAACGTATAGTAGACGAATTTTTGTTCGACTTCCAGTTTTCGACAGATTTACACGTTTTAAATGTCAGAGGTCCCGAAAAACATGTTTTTACAATATATCTGTCTGTCCGTATATGTGTATGTCTCATTATATCATCGGAAAGTATGCGAAGTTATGTATTTTTGACTATGGCCAGCATGTCAAGGTTAAATTTGGGGATATTCCGCCGGGAGGGGGCGCTGTAATAGCGATTTTTGTTCATTTTCATTATTGATTCACCAGAAAGCACACAAAGTTAGGCATAGATTTGAACCAAACTTCATACGCATACTTTTTACTATTGACGCCCGATTCCAGTTGAAAATGGATATGTAACCCTGGAAGGGAGCGCTGTGATAACGATTTTTGTGCGATTTTTCGTAGTTTTGTTGTACATCGGCTGCTGATGCAGCGACATGCATTTCGTATCTATAACTAACTCGGCGATTCGCAAACAGAATAACGATGATATTTATTTTATTAAATATTATATTCGTGTTACTCTGATTAGTAAAATGAAGCAGAAATTTAAGATGAAAATTAATGTAGGGTTGAAGTATTAGCCTATAAGCAGTGCTTAATTTGCGTTAGATATTATCGTTAATATATTCTGTTTGATTCTCAGCTCCGCTACTTCTTTGTTTTTAGTGGAAATTTAAATATTGGTCTGAATTCCCCGGCGCTCACTCCGGAATTTAGCGGAAATAGTGTTTCTAAAAAATCAAAGCCTAAATTTTTATTTCTTTTTTTCCCATCTCTAATATTTTGTGTTCTTTCCTACCAAAGCGCTTACGTATATGACATAGTGTGTCCTGTGTAGGTTTTTTTTTTCAATGGTTTCAGAATGGCAACGAGGAATGTCAGAATTAGTCGCAACTGTTTCTGCCGTTTTTATTCGCTGCTTTTTGTTCGTGTTTTTAAAATATTCTCTCTGATTAACTTTCTAGCTCTGCACGGTGCTTAATTTGCTCCGATCACAGGAGCGCAGCTCCTGTACTTCTTTATTTTTAGTGAATATTTAAATATTAGTCAGAACAGACCAGAGTTTATAAATACTGCGTACCAATACAAAGAAGTCCCTGACGAGTAGGATTTTCTGAAAATTTCTCACTCCTGATTTTAATGTTTTTGCTCTGTTTATTTATTAGAATTTATTAGATATTAATGCCTAAAGATATGTCAAAAATATAAATTTCTTTTTGAGGAAGACGAAATTGCTTTAAAATTTGAAATAGTGTATGAAATATAAATATGCGTATGTGGGGAGGGGCGGGCAGGGGGATTATAAACTTTGTTGTTATTACTGCAAAATATTAGAGCTCCGGTACTTTTTTTTTTTTTTTTTTTTTTTTTTTTTGCTAGAAACTAAGCCCTGTGTATATATATTGTTGCAGATATTTGAATCATATTGATTTTGATCCTGAATAAGCATAGTGACATTCGAAATTTTTTGAAAACTTGTATCTAGTAATCGGACAATGGATTATTGTTAAAAGTTTTGAAGTGAGTTTTGTTTAATTTATTCTGCTTGATAATTCTAGTCTTTTTATTATTACTGCTGTGTCATCATATTCATATAATTCATCCATTCATTTTATTTTACAATAGTTTAAAAGTTTTCATTTGTACTTTTACGCATTAAAAATGTAATTTTTTTCGCGAATTTATTGAAGTGTTTGAATGAAACAAATGTATCGCGATATTATTTAACCATTATGTATGTTATATTTAACTAACTCCAATCAGTGTTCGAACAAATTATTTTAAGGAAAGTGATTTCGTTCACTTTACTTTCGAGGATCTGTTTTTTAAAAAAATATTTACTTCATATTCCGTTCTTTTACTCATCTATTTACATTGTCACGGCCGGTCTCTCTCCGATCTTGTCCGCCACGTGACGTTTCAGTCCTGCTCTACTCTGATTGGCTATCCTTCAAATGGAACAACCTTATGTAGAAGAATCTTGCGATAGTCAAAAATTTCTGCTTTAAAGAACCGGTGATAAACGATAAAAAATTCTGTAAAAGACGCTCATCGCGAAGAATTACTTACGTAGCGAGAGGGTTAAAGGTTAAGTTTTATATAATAAATAATTATATAAAATAAGGTATTTGGAGGCATACTTTTTACAATCTATACTAATTTGCAATATTTTCGTGTAAAACAACCACACGACAGTAGTTTTTACTTATATTCCAGATGTGCAACAGAAGAAAAGATTGACGTATTATATGAAAAAGTTATCTCAGATTTTTTTCATATTTTTTCCTGTGTAATAAACCTTCCAGAGAATCATATATAATTTCTTTCGAAACAAAATAAAAAACGCGCATTTAAGGGTTAACGCCTACTTTTTTTAAAATACAAATTTCTTCATTGGCACAACTTTTTTGAAATGGTAAAATTCCCATCGTTTTCATCCTCATGACAATGGGACAGACAATGGAGATATTACCATTTCAAAAAGCTGGTGCCTATGAAGGAATTTGAATTTTAAAGAAGTTGGCGTTAATTAAGATGATAAGACAGAACCTTCAGGTAGACCTAATAGTTTATAAATTTTAAATTTTTTAGATGCAAAGCATCAGGTCTTAGAAGCAAAGCATCAGGGGCTTAGAAAATGAAAGGCTAAAGGAAAACCGCGTTTGCGAAATCTGATTAATACACCATAAAAACTATTCGGAAACGTTTCTGAAACTCATGGGAAGCAAAGGAAAAAAACTGTTTTTTTCTGCGTTTTGTAATCCCGAAGTTAAATTGATTTCTGATATTTCTAAAGACAAGTAATATTTTTCAGAATCGTGAATAACTCGGGAGTGCCTATTGTATATTTCTATATGTGGGTATACTAAATCTCAGTATATTAACCCTTTACACTCGAGAGGTGATTTTCACTCATTACTAGTTTTGCCAAGTGTCCCGCGTAAATCTGGTTTCAAAATGTTCTGGACACCACTTTCTTTAAGTATTTCGCAATCTTTAATCGTAGATAATTCTGCCATTAGATAAGGCGAAGAAAATTACATTAAAATATTGGAGTCACGAGCATTTCCAGCCCCGATTTACGCAGAACATTTGGCAAAACTAGCGGTGAGTTAGAGTCACCTCTCGAGTGCAAACGGTTAACCATTATCGGACACCAGCTTTTTATACATGATTTTATTTTTATGATCTTATTGCAGCACTATATATTTAAGATAAATCCATTGTACATTTCACTTTTTAGTGTTGAAAAGAGTTCAAGAAAAAGCGGCCAAAAAAAAAATAAAATAAAATAAAAAAAAATAAATAAATAAAAAACCAAAAAAAAAAATAATAAAAAATAAAAAACCAAAAAAAAAAAAAAAAAAAAAAAAAAGGCTGAGCACAGTGTTGCCAGATTGGGGACGTTTTTAATTCCGATTATCTGACTGTCATCACATTTTTAAAGTAGTATAATCCACCTTATTTTTCAGAATTTTTAATATTGAATACAGTAGAGTGCCGATTATCCGAACACCAATTAACCGAACTTCCAATTATCCGAACAGCTTTTTTCTCTCAAAAATTATTTTAAACCAAACTTCCAATTATCCAAATACCCTATTTCTCTCATATTTTTCCTTTCGGATTTAGCTTCCGAAATCGAATCAAGGATTAGTCTATCGTTGGGACAGTAACAAGAGAATAAAAGGCTTGGGAAAAGGGGGTGAAATTGAAGAAAATGAAAACGAATGGTCTTAAAATGACCCAGGTCCTTCATATGACGAAGCCTTTGAATGTTGGGAAACAGCTATGGACTGAATTAAACTAAAAAGACAAAAATAAAATAATGTTTAACCCTCTGTCTACCAGAAGGGTCCAATGGACCCGACATGTTCATTCAAAATATTTATTCAAACCAGAAATTTCTTCAAAACAAACTAAATGTATAAATCAGACAATAATAAGTTAAATAAACAAATTAAATAGTTTTAAGTAAAAATTCTGGTGTAGAATGTTTTTTTAAAACTTGAGTAAAATTTCCGGTAGTTCTAGGGTTAAACTACCACTGACAGCACCCTTAACTGGTGCTGCCAGTCCTAAACCTGGATAATGTGTGAAGGTTTTAATATACTTAGGAACATCCGTTAAATTGTCTGTCCGTTTATCCGAACTTTTGCTTATCCGAACTAGGGTCGGTCCCGACGTGTTCGGATAATTGACGCTCTACTGTATTTCTATTTCAAAAAAGCGATGATAATCAACAATCTGGGGACAAAAAGTCCCCAATCTGACAACACTGTCTGTGACAACCGAATAAATTTCGTGTAAGAGATTCTGGTCCCGATGTTACTTGGGAAGTGACATAAGGGTTAAGAAACGTTAGTTCTTTTTTTTTTTTACGGCGGTAAACTCAGTGTTGCCAGATGAATACTAAAATTTTATTTCGATACCACTATTCTAGTGCAATATTATTCGCTTTATTCAACAGCAAAATTTCCGTAATTAATTAAGGCGAATAATTTTCTATGAAAATAGTGGTATCCAAAATAAAATTTTAGTATTCATCTGGCAACACTGGGAAAACTAGTAGTAATTCTACACAGTGATATTTAACTAAGTGATTCACATAAATCCTGTTACAACACGTATTTCAAAAACAAACAAGACTTTTCTGGTATTCGCAGATCTCTTATCAAATTATATTCTCATCATTGTAGAAAATGACACGAAAAATAAAAAGAATCGCTTCATTTCCTTATCTCAAACTCATTGACGTATTTATTCCCAGATGATAGAATAATTTTCTTTCAAATTACTAGCTATGATGGAAAAGAATGAAAACTCAAATCACGTAGAAAATTACATTTATTTTTAGTAAGATTATTGCGTTTATGTGATAAGACCAAACGATCATGTAATTACACTATAACTTCGAAAATCCGGCATCATCGCGACCGAGACTATACCGGATTTTTGAAAATTCCGGATTTTTGAAGGAATGTCAAATGTAGTGACTAGGAATATCAAAAGTAGTACTATATTCTTAATGGTTCCTTTAACCATAATTTAATTCATTATTAAATGATAATTATGTAATAAAAAGAGAAAATTATATATAAAAAGGAACTTACAGTAATTGATATTTTCTATGTTACAGAAAAAATCTAATAAAGAGTGAAATTATTTCCACTCGTGTAATTTCGGAAACATCGATGTCAATTTTGTTTGCTTCAATTTTTTTGGCCGTTCTTTAACAAGTTTTTTATTGTATTTTATGCAAATGGAGAATCTCTATTTCGGAAATACAGTCTTGTACTCTGAAGCAGATATTAATTCTCCAGTCAAATTTATGCATTTTTCTAGTGACACCTTTTCTTATGCCTGTTCTTCATCCTTGTCTTCGGAGCTGTTACTAGCGTTATCGGCGGTTCTATTTAGTACAGCGTCAGAAGAGAAACCTCAAAGAACTTGTGTACTAGTATCCACGCCGTTGTGTGCAACAGTGCATCTCTCAGAAAAAATTTTCAGAAAATAATCTACTCTGACAATTAAAAAAATATCAAATGTAATTTTTTTTTTGCATTTTTACTTTCGATCGTGAAGTTTTAATTCATAAACAATTGCTATTTTTTTTTCTTCCTCCATAACTTGAAAGTGTAAAAGAAAAAGGAAGGGTGAAAAGATGGTTTTAATGCCGGATTTTTGAAGTTGCCGGATATCTGAATGCCGAGTTTTTGAAGTTACACTGTATCTATTTTATAAAGGACAAACGTGTCCGTGCATAATGGTGACGTCATGTGAGAATGGCGACAGCAAACTACCATATTGAACTTCAAATTTTTATTGCAATTGTTTAAACTTATGAATGCCGCACATTTTGAATTTTTGCACCGTCGAATAGCGAAAAATATTTACTTTCAAGTGATATTTGTTTGAAAGCTATATCGCAAGTTATTGGAAAACCGTATTATAATGAACTCAATTTTTATTGCTTCTAAATTAATTTTCAAGCATAATTTTTTTTAAATCTATCTCTATCGCGTGGGGACGATTGTGAAATATAAATCCGTTTGCATTTAAATTGCGCATCATTTGATTCAAGTTTATATTTCATAGCTAAATTAAAACTTTCATCAACAAATAAATAAAACAATAAAATATTAATAAAACATAAATTTAAGGCATGTAATCAAGTTTCGTGCTTACCCACTGAAATGAACAGAATCAAAAAGGATAATTATAAATATTGATGTTTGGAGATTTCTTACGGTTTTAACTGCTGTCGTCAGGATAACATGAAAATATCGCTTTTTATACGTTTCACAAATTTATTTAAACGCATTATTGCTATTTTTCATATAAATATAATTTTTAATAGTTATACAGTCAAATACCGCTATAGCGAACGTGGCTTATAAAGAACCCCTGGATATTTTGAACGAAATGTTTGGTCCCGTGACCTGCAATACACGTGTAACGATATTTTTTGTGGATATAATGAACCCCCAAAAATGAGGAAGTTGGATAGAATGAACTTTTTTCTGTCTTTGACTATTTTTTCCATTTTTTTGTAGTAATTTTGAAATTGCTACTTCAAAATAAATATATGTACCGATTTTTAAAACCATCCATTGACTGGAATGTAAAGATCTTGTTTGCCTCTTTTATCTCCCTTCATCAGCCTTAAACAAAGGTCATTTCCGGCAAATGGTGCAACTGTCAGAGGTCAGTGGGTACAACATCCATTCCCGGATATTCAGAGTATACGCGTAGGAATGCATACTCATTATTTGTCAAAAGGATGCACACGGATCGGTGTTGAAAAAGCCCTCCTTTCATCTCTTTTTTACTCTCAGTTCAGATAAAGAAGCAAATTTAAACTATGGCGAGAAGTAAACGTAAAACGTTCCGCGAAATTTCCTTTTTATTTAAATCATCAATGATTAGGGTGTGGCTTCAACCTTACAGAAATAAATGTAATTCTTTTTTTTTTTTTTTTTTTTTTTTTTTTTTTTTTTTTGACAAAATTATTTATTTATTATTATTGATCGTGAAAATGTCGCCTATTGAGTGTACGAAACTTTTTGATCTGCTTGATATATTTGAGTCTTTATGTATACTGTTTTTACTTTAACCCCTTAACGGTGGCATTAAATTACTGCTTAAAAATTCAGACTGTTTATTGCCACCACTTTTTTGAAAAAGAAATATTCACGTAAAATGATACTAGAATAAAGCCAATTACATTGTTTTATAAAACTGGTAGGAATTAAACAATCTGACTAAAAGACACAGCCCATGAATATCACGGGAGCGAGAATTAAGGAGTTAAGCATGTGTATTTTTACTTTAACCTCTTCGGTCCCTGGATCCCCATATGGAGACCTCTGTTCTTTTCTTTATGAAAACTAAAATGTCCGATTTGTTTACATTCTCACATCACTTCTTAATAGCTGAACGCTTTTTGCGTTGATTCCTATATAAAATAACCCCACCAGTGGCCGAGAGGTTCTGCTCTCACAGCTGGTAAATGGGAGGTGCTGGATTCGAACACAATCGTGCCCGTCGGCTTAATCGTTTGGAGTGTTCGTGGTTTTCTTCGAATGGTGGATTTCCACGTGTAAATACGTGTTAGGTTCCCTTAGAAAGACCCCCACGGAGGGCAACCCCCCCCCTTAAGGGCCTATATCCCTCGTTTTGATAATTGGCCGTCATAAACACAACCAATCACCCTACATAAAATAAATCTTATTTTCCTCTGAGTTTCCAAAATGTCTAAAAAATGCCCAAAAGGCAGTATGACCAAGAAAGTGAGAAATTTTCATAAGTATTTAACTTAAATCTTTTAGAAAAAAAAAAAATGAGTATTTGTAGATTATTTACTTGTTTAAAGCTCTTAAATTTGTGATTGAGTTCGTTTAGGTTAATGGTTATTAAATTGATGTTTTAAGGGGGATTGTAGTTTTAGATCCATATTTTTTAACCTATATTACTAAGCGCCTAAAGGATCAATTTCAGAAAAGATATTTTTTCTGTCATTTTGTTTGGAAAAGCTAATGATTGAGCATTTGTATTATTATTTTAGCTTCGGAACTGAAGAGGTTAATTAAAATAAATTATACTTATGTAATACTTATGTAATGTAAGTCCTACATATACTTATGTAATTGCAGCTATAAATCTAATTTTTCAAGGACTAACTAACATGTCTACGAATTTGAATCATCACCTTTTAAAGACACATTCTCTTCAAGGGGATAACTTTTCTGTTAAATTCAGTCTACAGTAAACAAGTAATACTTATCCGCAACAGGGCCCGTACTAGAGAACTGTAACTTTTCAGAAAACGAGCTTGACCAGTCATCTACTATTATAAAAACCACGTTTCAATACCGTTACTCATTTTAGATGTTTTTTAATGAAGCAAAAGCAGGATTCGTACGCTTCATGTGCGTTTTACCAGAATTTTCGCAAAGTAATATTTACATTATTTATTGAAAAGAAAATCTATCTGAGATATACCGATCTGGACTTTACGAAATTTCTGGTACGACAACACCTAAACTTAATCCCTTGATGAGTACATACACTAAAAGACAAGATGTCCAATATATTGAAAGCATTTTGAGTAGAGATGGGCTTTTTGCAACAGAGTATAATTATGAACGTTTAACATATTTTCTCTATATGATTTTAAATATTTGAAGAATTTATAGCATGATTTATAAAAGATAAATTTTAGCCGTGTTCCATGCATAAAAATTTACTAAGAGTAATAATTACTTCTTTAAACAAGATTTTGTTTTTAGGAGTACCAACATTTTTTTATCATGTTCTTTATTAATTTTTTTAAATTATTTCTATGGTGATATACTGTAAATTTCAATAAAAATAAAACATGTATTAACATCTTCAAAAGCGGTAGTTCATTTTTGCACCACTTAATTTTAATCCCTAAATAACACACTGACACCAGAATTTTGGCTTGAAAATATTCCCTTTATTAAGTACGTGAAGAAAATGTTTTACTTATTCTCAAATAAACTTGAATGTAATTTTTGGTGTCACTCAATCATTTCAGTATTTTACGAATGTATATACTTTGAACCCTGAAAGGGTTAAACAGTAAAATAAATTTTCTTTATGAAAAAAATCTGGAGTGATTCCATTTGATTTACCGGACAGTTGTCTATGAGCCCAGAAAGTTAAAAAAGGAAGTTTACAAATTTACGACACAATTAAATAGGCTGCATTCGAACGCTGTACCTCTATGTTTAACCCTTTGAGGGGCGGTGGGATATATTTTGTCCCACCTACGATTAATGAAGATTTGCACCAGAAAATTTTTATGAAATTTTACTTTTCTATCTTTGGTGGAAAAAAGTCGTAAAATTTCTTTTCCTTATTTTGAGATATTTTTTTTCTAAATTTCCGGTGAGAATTCAGCATTACACAAATGCAATTGTTTGCCCCTGAAGGGGTTAAAACAGGAAACGCTATCTCTGCGCAGGTATCGCTTTATTACATCTCCGAAATGTTTATCATTTATAGTTTCTCACATTACTTTAGTGATTTTTCATTGGATTCGGTCGAAAGTTGGTTTGAAAATGATTTTAAAATGGATTAAATACCTAATCTTTAACTCTTTGAGCTCTGCTGGGTGAATTTCTTCCCACTTAATTTTAATCTCCAAATGTCACATTAGCACCGGAATATTCAATCAAATTAATTTGCAAATGGATTAATGAATTTTTTCGTGTATAGTATAAGACGAATCTGTTGTTTACAAAATATTGGTTCCAATGTGACATTTGGGCATTTTGAAGAAATTCTCCTCCAGAGCTAAAAGTGTGAAGTTGATGTTTACGCAAATCTATACAGATCTTGAGACAGCGGTCTTTACAAATTCGCCAAATGACGAGCTCAATCGGTAATGCTGTTTGGAGATTATCGTGTTCACTTATGCACACGCACAAATTATGATTACAATGCGTCACTTACATTAAGTTTTCGAAAAGAAAAAACTCGATAAAGATTATTTTCATGTTTTATCTTATGTTGAACTTTTTCTCTTTACCGCTGTTGGCAATAAATTTGAAAAGAAAATATTTTTTTTTTCTTTTGGGAATCAATCAAAGAGAAGTAAAGATTGCGCTGATGCGAAAGTTTTTCCATTAGTTGTCACATTCATGAAGAATGAGTTCGCAATTCGATAAGGAATTTAGAAGTATAAAATTGACATCAAATATTATCAAAATATATATCCTTAAGCTTTATATACCAGAGTGTAACATGACTTAAATTGGATAAAATTTTTAAAGTAATTTTAAAAAGTGAATTATTATTTATAAACGTTAATATTATGTTATACTAAAAGTCTTGTTTCATTCATGTCATTCCAAAGTATACAATATCCCAACGTTAGCCATTCTTATACTTCTGCCAAATACATAATTCGTTGTTAGAGAAAGCAGATTCGAAATGATACTTCATATGATTACTTGTCAAAAATGGGGGTTTCCCACCAATTTGTTTATAAGAAGTTCTAGTTAACCCTGCTCAGGAAGCAAATGTAAGAAGAAAATATTACAGTTGAATGCATTAACTCTTCCGGCCCTGGTGGTCACAAATGTGTTCCTCATTTTTAAAATGTTTTAAGCTATACATAACGCCTTGCAGATACATAAAAACCTTTTAATCACATATGTGCATTCGATATTTTGACATTTAGTGGACAAGTAGAGCTAGCTTTGTAATTTAGCTTTGAAATAGTAAAAAAACAAAAAAGTTTGACAAAAGTTTTTTTTTTTTTTTTTTTTTGACTTTAAGAAAAAAAGTAAGGGCCGAAAGGCTACACTAACAAATATTTACTATTAAATACTTTTAAGTAGTAAGTATTTGTTAGTGTTATCTAATATAAAGTTATTTCATGTATAATAGTGATATTTTATTAACTCTTTCTCTTCGTCTAAATCAGTAAAGTATGCGAACAATAAATACATAAACCATATCTGTATATGACTGCAAGCGTATAAAAAGGAAAACAAAGCAAAAATTGCAAAAATAGATAGACATTTTAGACACTAATTAAGATATCATTATGAGGGGGGAGGATTCGAGGAACAATAACGTGTGATATCGCAAGGAGGTCAAATATTGTCAAATAGTTGATAATGTTGTACATGTATAGCACCAAAAAGTAGTAAAGAGTGGAGTGAGGCGATGTTTTTGTTAACATTCAGGAAGAGTGGGTGTGCAGTTTGACAAGGGAATTGAAAGTATAAAAGTGGCGTTACACGTAAAAAAAAATTAATGAATAAAATTTTGCAAAAAAGACTGACTTTTTATATTTTTACTAGTAAATTATTATTAAAAAATAGTTACTGTGTAAGATATTAGAACAAATTTCGTTTTTCATGAACATTTTTTAATATTTAATTCATTTTAATAACTTGGACTGAACACTATTTGATTCTTTTGGAAGTACATAATAAAATAGTAAAGAGTGCACTAAGAGATACTTTTATTTTTTGTTGCTGCCATTTCCCCAAAGGGTCCGTGCAGTGCTACCAGTGGGCGACTTTTTTTTAATTCAAATATCTTGACTGAAACCAATTTTTTAGAATGGTAAAATTTCCCTTAATTTCGCATTAATTAATATGTCATTAAATTAGGCGAATTTCACCATTTCTGAAAAATGGTGCCAAGCAAAAAATCTAGATTAAAAAAGTAGCCTACTGGCAACACTGGATCCGTGTAGAATTCGTTAACCCTCTAATTACCATAGTAGATTAAGTTCTAGAAATTCCATAATTCAGAGAATCTGAATTCATACCAGAAAATTTCGATAATAAATTTCACTTTATTTAAATATGCGATGACTGTTGTTATACAAAGCAAATATTGATATTTTAAATTTCTTGCGTGAGTGTGGAATATCCGAATTGTGAAATCCACTAAATTTGAAACATTAGTACTAGTATATATCGTCGGTGCCATGTCAAACTATCCAATATGAAAACAGCGTTGCCAGTGGCCTACTTTTTTTTTAAATTTCGATTCCTTGATTTGTACCACTTTTCTGAAATGGTGAAATTCTCTTTGCTTTCGCCTAAATTAATATGTCATTAAATAAGGCGAATTTTACTAGTTCAAAAAAGTGGTGCCTACCAATAAATCTGAATTTTAAAAAAAGTAGCCCACTGGCAACACTGTTTTCAATTTGGATAGTCTGACATTGTACCGATGATATGCTACCACCCAGCAAACACATACCTTTCGGCACACGATCGGACCGCAGCCGGCAGTGTCAGTTAAGTTTCGGCATAGGCACAGTGGTTTCGGTGAACTGTTGGCAACTGAAACTTAAGAATCTGCTTTTGCGATTGCCAGTTACCGTAATCGGTCCCCTCATGGTTATATATCGGGAAGTGACTCGGGGCCGATATGTGATTTCTGATAGTGCCCCGATTAGATTTGCCAACATCGCACGGTGGGTGATTTACCGATTTTAGCTGGCCAAAAGTCCATTTTTCAAAGTTGATTCAACCGGAAATATTTTTTTACCGCATGTATCTTAAAAGTGCAGGTTTTGTATCCCAGCAGATGTTTTTGATTTACGTTCAACCTTACGACCAGCAGGTTAGTGTGAAATTGGCGTTACTTAATGGAGAACAAATCGATGTTTTTTTGTATACTGTTTTAGTCTCTAATAGAAAGTAAAATTAAGAGAAATAATGCATTACGAGTGTTTCAGAAGAAGCTACGTACTTTACTTTTTTTTTAATTTATGCGTATAAATTTTTATTTCATGAATAGATATTTTACATTCAATGTTGCTAGTGACTTTAAATTTTTTTTATAATTTTTCATTTTGAAAATTGGAAAAGTTATATGATAAAGCTCGATTAATCTCAATTTTTAATTTTAATAAACAGTTTAGAGTCTTAGCTATTTGATAAATGTTTATTTGTCTGCCACTAGGTGCCCCCTAGATTTTAGAGCAATTTTTATCGTATGAAGTCTAAAATTAAGATTTCAAAATTTTAATTCTTACTACATTTTTCTTTTACCAGGGCCATCCGAATTTAAGCAAATCACATGAATAAGCTTTTATAATATTATAAAACAACAACAAGCTTCCACATTTTAAAAAAAAACTTGATTTGTCGAAAAATGTTTTGTTGAGAAAGGAAAATTATAATGAAGGGCACATGAAGTTTTGCAAAAGCAATATGTTTAAATTTATGATCAAATTTGGACAACAATTGCCAGTTGTATTTAGATATCTCATGACAAAATGATTTAAAATATATTATTTGGCTGCAAATTTCGAGTGGGAACAAAATTGATCCAGACAAATTCACCAAATTCAGATTTGGTACAATGCAAAACATAATGTATGCATTTTCTCGTGATATCTTATGATTCCCATTCTTTACATAAGGTTCTTCTGTGAAGAGATAAATATATATATATACAACAGAATATACAACACAGCAATTTTCATTAAAGCTGTTAAATATTTGCCCCGTATCTTAAATTTTAGAGAAAGAAATTTTATGATTTGTTATAATAATACAGAAATAGATTTATCACTTTTGCTACCATACCGTTAAGAAAGTATGATTAAAATTAACAAGAAGAACGTAAAATCATGCGTTAATCAGATTATGAAACATTTTTCAACGCATTCGGGCTACTATACTAAAACTTCATCGCTTAATAACGTGAAAAACGATGTCTAAGTAATAATTTGTAAAACATATGACACGTTTGAAAACACAATTTCAACCAAAGTCGAGAATGAAATGGCTGAAAATTTTGTGCATCCCTGTATATGAACTATAGATTTATCATATAATTCACAATATGCTAAAATTTAGAACAGTTAATGAACGCATAGCGCAGTTGAAAATTCCCCGTCAGCAATTTCCGTCAATAAACGGAAATGTACTTCAGGTGTTTTGTGAAGCCCTGTATATGATTTATAGAATTTATACATACTAAATAGTATGCAATTTTGTATAATTTAAGAAACTGTTTCACAACTGAAAACGCACTTCCATCAATTATTGTTCATACAGCGAAAAATATAACTGATTTATTTTGTGTGCCACTGTATATGAAAGATGAATGGCACATCATATTCAATAGTCAGCATATTATAGAGCACCTCGTAGATATATATCAATTGAAATGCTTTTGAAATAGTGCAACATGAACAAAATACACCACAAACAATTTTTCTCCATAGACCGTAACGTAACATAATTCTTTTTAGTGTCCCTGTAAAATGATCGATAAATGCTATCCATACTATATTGTATAGCAATCATCTTGTATTGCACTTCATAGATATGTATATAATTTTCAAAGTATTTGAAATTATGAAACATCATTAAAAACCACTGCAAACCATTTTTCCCCATAGGCCGTAATGTTATGAAATATTTTTGAAAGTCCTTGTGACGAAATTATGACTTCTACACGCTACATTTTGCAATACCTAACATTCAATAGTGAATATCAATAACATTTTTCAACTTCATGGCGATGCGACTATATTGACGCCAAAAATAATTTTGGCCAGCTAGAATCGCTAAATCACTCACCGTGGTATCGGTCCGAATTCGGAATTTTTAGTCTTAGCCAACATTTTTTTTTCGTTTTCTTAATTTTATTTGAATTGGAGTTTTGATAAGAGATGCATGGGCATTAGAGGGTTAAGAAAATAAATTGCCGTTAAACCTTTGATGGCAAAAGCACTTCCATTCTTAGAAAGTTGAAATGAACGAATGACAACGAAATTTACGTACAAATTTATTTCGAAATACAAAAAAAGCTTTATTTCACATACGTAAGAAAAAGAAAATTTTTTAACCAAAATTATAGTGCCATTGTGGTATTTGGGAGTTAAAATTAAGTGGTTTCATAAGCGGTCCACGCCCCTGAAAGGGTTAATTGGAATCAAAATGCATGTTTATAAGAGTTTAATTTTAATAGTAATAAGGTCGTAAATGGACAAAAATTCTAAATAGTTTTATTTCTGCTGGAAAAACGTTGTTTAATATAGTAATAGATAAAATAAGTAAAATTGTTTTATCTGGTGTTGCTTTCATTTAATTCCACCGTCGGCAATTTGTAAAGAACATAATTCTTTTCATTTGGGAATAAATCAAATGGAAGTTAAGAATTTACTGAGGCGATTGTTTCCCTTTAGCTGTCACTTTCATAAAGAATGCTTGTGAAATTCAATAAGAGTAACTATTAGTGTGTTGTCAAATGCTATTAAAAGATATGTCCTTAATATTTTTAAACAACATCGTTAAACAACGAATAACACTGTTTTAAATGGCTATATTTTGGTCAAATAACTTTGTTTGATATTTTTCACTAGCTTTTTATTCAGCTATTATGTTCAGAAAATATACTGTTAGGTTTTAAGTCGTTAAAGTACTGCTTAGAATTGCTGATAATAAGTCTCTATCAAAAAATATCAAACATAAAGAGTAATTTTAGCATTATTCTCATTAACTTTGGTGTGAATTTTTGTAGTAAATTAACCCTTATTGCTCCTATGTCACCTCCCACGTCGCATTGGTCGTATGGCACGTATACGGTGATAAGATTAAGTAACTGTTCAGGAGCAGCACCACATACATGAACTCTATTCAGCTGGCACCATATTTTTATTAAGCACCAATTTCACTTATACTTTGACAATGCAGTGTTGGCAGATAGTCGAAAAGCAATTTCCTAAAAATTTCTGAAAATTTCCCCAAATCAGGGTTTTTTCCCCAATGTACTTTCTATACAAAAAAGTAAATATTCAAAAAAGTAAGTTTTCAATTTTCCACAATAAAAAATGATTAATTAATTTAAACTCAATTTTCCCCCAAATCAAGCACGTTTTTGAAAAAATTCCCCATTTACAAAAAATAAACTTTTAAACTAGACAGTCTTTTCCATGCATATTTGAAGCTAAACGAAGAGAATGAGAGACACATTTTACAGCTATTAGTTCGTTTACAGTTGTTTTTTATTGACCACAATCCTTCCATAAGCATGAGGGTTGTTTCTCGTGGACTGGATGTGAGATAGACACTTTTATGGAAGATTTTGCCTGGCGAAGGTATGCACCCATACCATTTTAAAAGGGTTCAGGCATTGATGCAGACCGAATTTCCTCTCCGTGTAAACTTTTCACGTTGCTACTTGCAACAGACTCCTGTACAGCCCGACATCCCTGCATACGTTTTAATCACGAATTAGGCAACGTTCACTCGAGAGGGTGTGACAGATTATGACAATTCACATGCGACAAGATCTCATGCTTACCAGCACAGATTTAGCATTAACCCTAGAACTACCGAAAATTTTACTCAAGTTTTATAAAAATATTACACATCAGAATTCTTATTTAAAACTATTGAACTTATTTACTTAACTCATTATTGTCTGGTTTACATATTTAGTTTATTTTAAAGAAATTTCTGGTTAGAATAAATATTTCGAATGTACCCATCGGGTCCATTGGACCCGTCTGGTAGACGGAGGGTTAATGTGTGGGCGGGTATCGTGCACGATTACGTGATCGGGACGTAAATCCTACCCCACAACTTGGACTCCCGGAATACCTGATCTTCTTGCAACAGATCTTGCCCGAACTGCTGACCTTTGTGCCTCAGAGTATCCGGAGACGTATCTGGTTCCAGCACCATGGAGCGCCACCATACTTTAGCCGTGATGTCAGGCATTACCTGGACGTTACTTATCCACACCAGTGGATTGGTGGAGGTGGACCTGTTCCCTGCCATCAGAATCCCAATATGCATCCTGCATGGATTTCTTTCTGTGGTGCCACTTGAAAAGCATCATTTACGAGAACCCTCTGGAATCCGACGTCGATCTCGCAGCCATATTGGCTTTTGCTGCTGGAAATGTGCCGGAAATGGCTGGTGTTTATGCTATTGTACGCCGTTCCATGCGGCAGCTATTTGAAGCTTGTATTAAGGTTGGTGGTCGCTCTTTAGAGCAGTTTCTGTGACACGTCGATTTAATAAAGGGCTTGTTACATTTTTTTCTGTCTCTTTCCTTTTACCTGTCCTCTTTCTTTACACTCCAGGGCTTTCACGCGGTGTTTCTGGACACGCATTGTATTGCGGATCTTTAGATATTTGTCCCCTCTAACGTCCTTTAAAATTTGGCCAGACATTTTCCGGTCATCCTGTATAATGCCGACTAAATCGGAGAATACATGTTGAGGTACAGCACTTCCTGCACGCCCGCGTGAATGGCTATTGAGATATCATTTCGCACAACGCGCTGGCGCGTGATTAACTGTCTAGCCACCATTGATTCCGCATTACTCGTTGGGGTGAGATCGGCAGCGAAAGCGTTAATGCCCTTGTTGCATGTAATATTTTTGTCCCTCCTTAGAGAATCTTTGAGTAAAAGTGATCCTTAAAAAAATGTCTACCCTTTTTTGTTAAGATTCCAATACGAACAGTTTCAGGCATAATGGTTTATTTAAAATGTGTTAAAATAAATTCTTCAAGCAATATAACCTTTATGGTTCAGTATGATAATACATCCTGCTGCCATAACAATGTAGCTTTTTATCGTACCTATAACTGTTACAAAAATAAAAGAGAAAAAAAAGAAAGAACAGAAAAGAAATACTTAAAAAAAAAAAAAAAAATTAAATGACTTGAAAGGATTAAAAGGACGAAAAATTTCATTTTCCAACCATATTTTTTATAATGTTTGAAATTTTAAGAATGTGTTACAATTGATCCAATGAAAAAATTCCAAGGTATGGGCGTACAAACCGTCAACGTTAAACCGTAAAGACCAACGATACCTGGGAAGGTAAAACTTTAACCTCGATTATCTAGAAAACTAAGTTTTTCATCGGCTTTACCAAACGATTTTTGATGAAGTTAACGAATTTACATGTTTTTTTTCATTTGTTATTATTTTTTAATAATCAAAATTATTAGGTCATGAGTATGAAACGTCTTATTTAAAAGCGGTTTCTTTTTTTTTTCAAATTCCGAATTCCCACCAAAAATTTACAATTCTTATTGTTACTTCATAAAGAATAAAATTTCCAGAAATAAAATAAAATAAAATTTCATTTCAAAACTTTCTGGTTTGAATTCAGAATTACTAAATTAAAAAAAAAAACCCTTTCAAACTGAACGTTACATACTGAAAAAACTAATAAATACTGTACAAACTATACCTTGAAAACGAAAAAAAGTATTTTTATTTTAAATTGGTGAAATATATCATAAATGTTTATCGATTTTGCTTTTTCATGGTATATTTTTTATTTTTTTTTGTTTAAATTATTTTTGAGAGACAACGTAATGAGCAGTATAAAAGGAAATTGCGACTCAAAAGTATGGATTCTGCACTTCAAAATCTTAACTAAACTAGTTTTCAAACATTAATTTTGCAGTGCAATATTAAAACTAAAGTTACAGTTTTTCACAATTTAATAATTGAAATCGAACTCGTGTTAATATCACGCTAAAGCGGAGACAGGATTAAAAAGAACTATTATCTTGTTAACCCCTTGCCCTCTGGCGCTGTTAGCGGATGTATGTCGCTATTCCACCAATGTTACCGTATCTTGCAGTTTCTTTTTTAGAAATTTTGAATTCATACCACAAACATTTAATTGGTAATTTTCTTTTACTTTATTTCTGGAAAATCAGTCATTTCGTACAGCAAAAATAAGAGTGAAAACTTTCTGGTGAGAATTCGGAATGTCTAATTAAAAATCGGTCAGATATGATGACATACGTCATTGCCGGAAATGACCCAAATAGTATGACGTACGGCGGGTACGTCTTAGAGCGCAAAAGGTTAACCCCTTAACGCTCGAATTAAATTACGGTTGAATAATTCAAACTGCTTATTGGCACCACTTTTATAAAAGAGAAATATTCACCTTATTTAATGACAGTAAAAACGATACTAAAATATACCCAATTTCACTATTTTATAAAACTAGTGGGAATCAAACAATTTGAGTAAAAGACACAGCCCGTGAATATGACGGGAACGAGAATTAAGAGGTTAAGAATAGTTAGTCATTTAAGTAATATTACCACTATACAGGGCGCAGAAAGTGTTTCAAATCTGGCAGCTTTAGTATTCAGAAATTTAAATCTCACACCAGAAAATTTTTGATATTGATTTTATATCATTTTATTCCATCACTATGATAATATGCAGTTACTGTCTAAATATTCTGCAAAATTTCTTAACGATAGCTTTATAAATGACGCACTCATACTAGAGGTCTGCACGGGCCGGAATTTCCAGGCCCGGGCCCGGCCCGGCCCGGTGTAAAAATTGAAAGTTCGGCCAGTACAAAAATCAGTGAAAACAGGCCCGACTCAATTTCTACAAAATAAATCCGTTTTTTCTTGACATACAATTAAGATTCTTTTAATGAATACTACATACATATTTATGGGAACACTTTACAGTATATTTTAGATTACTATGTGTTCGCAAAACAGAAAACACACAATAAACATTAACGATTACTTACAGTGTTTTAGTCATCGTCTCTACAGATATTTCAAAATTCAAATAAGGATTCATTAACCTTCCGTCTACCAGACGGGTCCATTGGACCCGACATGTACATTCAAAATATTTATTCAAACCAGAAATTTCTTCAAAACAAACTAAATGTATAAATCAGACAATAATAAGTTAAATAAACAAATTAAATAGTTTTAAGTAAAAATTCTGGTGTAGAATGTTTTTATAAAACTTGAGTAAAATTTCCGGTAGTTCTAGGGTTAAAAGATTAATGCAGTAGAGAATAAAGGATTAAAAACATGATAACTTTTGAAGCTGTATAATAAAAAGTAGATTTGTGAAAATATTTCTCTCATTTTCTCAAGTCCAAAAAAGCTACATTTCTATACATTTATGAATTCATTTCTTTTCAGAAACGCGTAAGATTGGCGGGTATTCTTATTCAGAAACTATTCTTTCTGAAAATACTGCCAAAGTTAGCGTTTTGAATCGAATTTCCGGAAGCGATAGCATAGGAAAGGAGAAAGACGTACAGTCACGTGACAAGAATCTCTGTTATCTCTGTAAGTAACTTATCAATTATGGAGAAAGCTATTCGTTTCCAAATTCCTTCAATAGTCAGGCCTGCTTTTATGCTTTTATAGTTAAAAATGAGTCAGAAAATGTGTCTGAAAGTACATTGTTGAGCAGTGAATATGAGAACCACTTTAAGGTATATTTCCAAAGATACTGTTAACATAAGTTCATTATCACTATTAATACTTTGTTTTACAAAACGTAATACCTGTCCTACACATCCTGCGATCGATTAATACCAGTTCCGTCCCGGCACGAGTCGTCTGACTCCGGGTTTAATTTTTTTCAGCAATCTAGTAACTGTCCGATGCCGATCTCTACGATGGACATGCTATATTTCTGTATTGATGTTGTTAAACTCGCATCGGCTTGTGACACACATTTATACTTCTCATATATCATATTCATTGAAAATGGCTCGTATTTTATCTGCTTCGCTTGAATTCTTATATCGGGCCGACAGGCCCGATTAATTTTTTTATCGGCCCGGCCCGGCCCGGCCCGTTCAAAAAATTGTCCTAATTCTGCCGGCCCGGTCCGGCCCGGCCCGTTTGAAAATTTGCCTTCATTCCGCCGGCCCGCCGGCCGGGCCGGGTACGGGCCTCGGGCCAAGCCCGGGCCCGTGCAGACCTCTAACTCATACGTCAACCAGCCTGTATATTAATACGAATTGCATGCTTTTATCGAGCTACAAAAGTAAAATCATGTTTAATACAAACTGTACATTATAATGTGATTTACGGCAAAAAGACAGTAGAATTAGGAAATAAATCCCTTTGTTATCGATTACAGTTCTCTTTCAGCGATAATACTTATAGTACATTACAAATATCTCTCAAATATTTAGTAATTTATCACATTTAACAGACAGAATTTCAACTTTGAAGGAGACTCCGCCACCCAAGAAAATGCAAAGGAATGTCCCGGATGTCTTTGGGCTATTCTAACCCTTCAGCCACGGGCGAATTTTTTAGTGGGTTACTTTTTAAAAATTAAGATTTTTTTTATTCCCACCACTTTTTGAAGTAGAAATAGCCACTTTATTTAATTACAGATTAAATAATGTGAGAATAAGCCGAATTATACGCCTTTAACCCCTTAATTCTCGCTCCTGTCAATATCACGGACTGAGGTGTCGTTCGTTATTTCTCGTGCCCGTCCTATTTCCGGGCTGGATATTTATTGCTGGAAAAATCTTCTCCAACCAGAAAAATTTAACTGGCATTTCCGTGTGAAGTCTTTGAATATAATCTTGTCCCAAAACTAACGTTTCGGGTATGGTATTTTGCGCTGATTGTGATGTTGGACTTCGTATTGAACGTTTCAAAATATATCACACTCAAAAAAATTATTAATAATCAAAATTTAATGTGTATTATATTATTTCAAATATTATTTGTAAAAAATTGTTTGATGATGATAAATAAAGATCTAAGATGTGAAAAATATAGGACTTATTCGCATTAATTTGTATGGTATAAAACAAATATTAAAACACAGAATTTTCGAATGATGGCTTTTCCACAAATGTGAATTTCTTCTATAATATCTTTTCTTTTCGCCTTATAAAAAGACTAATTGCATATTTTATATAGAAACCTTATAATTATTCAATTTCTGTAATAAAAGATAAGTACTTATTTGGTGGTTTTTCCAAATATTAAGCAACCATTAAGGGGTTAAAAAAGTGGTAAGAATCAAGTAATTTGAATTTTTAAAAAATAGCCCACTGGAACGCGAAAATAGCGCTTCCCGTGGCTGGAGGGTTAACTAACCTTTTCATTTATATTAAATCAGTGTTGAAAAGAAAATAATATGTGAAATAAATAGCTCCAAAATTGATGTAGGTATTGCAATGGTAGCCGACTTTTTCCTGGAAAAGGGAAGTGATTGCATTATTGTACAATGTTCCGTTCTTCATATGCTTTAGTTGCAGTACTGTAATTTTGTCTAATGAAAAATGCCCCCTGAAAAAAAAAATACATTCGCAACGGAAAAACTGGATATTTCATGTTAATCCTTATTGGCCTTCTGTCATTTCCCACGCAACATCGGGACTAGCATCTCTAACTTGGATTTCATTCGGTCCTACAACTCTTTTTTTAAGAAAAACTTTGACTTGTCATTGTTAACATGAGCAAGAGAAATATACTACATTTTTTTTTTTTATATGGTGGTGCAAATAGATTATATAAATGGAATCATGCATAAAAAGCTTGTGTCCGATAACAGTTAACTTTATGAAATAAAGTTAAACAGTAAGATAAATAAAACAGTTCATTGTTAGTAATTTGTTTCATTATGTATCTGTTTAAGTTTTGTATTACCTTTAAGGGCAATACAGAGAACAGTTAATTCAAGGACATTTCTAATTTTCCTTCTCCTCTTGATAATAAAGTTCGACTGCATTTTTTATCTCCATAAAATATAAATAAATAAACGCAAAAGAAGTAATTATCTAAATTAATATACGTTTCCTAAACCACGATCAGACTTCAGTTAATTCCTGAATTTAAAACATTTTGTCTGTTTATGTCGAAAAACTAAAGTTCAAAGTTTATAATAAAATACTTTTTTACACGATAACCTCCGAAAGAGTTATAATGAATGATTCTGTCATGTCTTATTTTGATTTAAGGGGGTGATGCAGTAAGTAAGGCAGTAAAATCTTTTATTTAATACTTTAAGTGTCTTGTAGTATTTTATTCTTTATAAAGATACATTCAGTAAAAATGCTAGTTTAAAAAAACCCGTGCTTAAACGTTTTCTTTGTGTTCACATACAGACAGTTTCAGGCATAATGGCTTATGTAAAAATAAGTCAACAAAATTTTTCAAACTGTATAACTTTCATGCTTTCGCATAATAAATTCTTTTGTCGTAAACAAAACTCCTTAAAAATGATTATTTACCGAATTTTTGTTTAAGAAAAGTATATATGATTGAAAACAACAACTCTTTAAATACTTTTAATTATTGCAACGGATTGAGGACCTTGTAATTTATATTATTTGAATTTAACACTTTATTGGTGAAATTGTTCTTTAGCCTTTTATCTACTGACGGTACTTATAAGTATCATTAAAATAGCTTGTTATAAAATTCATTTAATACATCGATGAGTAGTATATTGTTTAGAATGTGTTATAGATGCATTACTTTATCCTAAAGCATTATTGGTTACACAAACAAAAATATTTTTAAAAGGGCGATTTATTTTGCCTTTGCATCTTTTCAGCTTTCTTTGCGTTTGCGGGGCGGGGGGAATTTTTCAATTCCGAAATATTTTTATATTTCTATTGTAAGAACATAATACATGTACATTTCCTAATTAAACAAAATACTAAGAAAAAGATTTAAATTAAAAGATTTTAGTGGGGTTATAAATATTGCACAAAATCTCTACAAATTCAAATTTAAATAATCCTTCTACATCCTCCAATCCTTCTAAAATGCTTCTAAAATTTATTAAATGATTATGTAAATCTTCTAATATAGTTTCAAAAATTCACGAAAAATGCTTTAGAAGATAAAATTTCCATGAATTCGTAATTCAGTACATAGTGTCTGAACTGGACCAAACGTAATTCTTTTCTATGGTAACACCCAATTTTGACTATATTTTAAATCTTCAATTCAAACTATGCTCTGGAACGAATTATTAAGTCATTTGGGTGATAAGTTTTTGAATTATAAACATTCAAAATTTAGAGCTTCTAATGTTAAATTACTTTTCATATTTTTCATATTTTTATTAACCCATTAATGCCGCGTTCCTTTTACACCTTTTTAATACCTAGGTACCAGTTGACACCAGTTTTCCCATATTATAATTTTAACTTATTTAATCTCTCAAAGTCTGAGATTAAGTAATAACAAAATTTCCTTACTAAAATATTGGTTTTCATATTTAAAATTTTCTTATTTCTCCAATGGCAGATTTTCGTACCAACCGGCATTAATGGGTTAATATCTGCGAAAATTATAATCCTAATGTGATAATTTTTTGTGTGGTTATAATACTAGAAAACCCGAATATAAATACAATTAATTTGTAATTAAAAAAAAATTTATATGAATTAAGAAATTAATATTCGAAAAAGTATGAATTGCAAAAAAATATGAATACAATTTTTTTTATAGATTTTTATTTAGTATGTCTGGTTTATGAGAATTCTCAATTTCAAATTTTTCTTTCAAGTAGTTTTCGAATTATGAGTGAAAAAGTCAAAATGACGGTTTAATGTCCAGAAAAACATAATCTAAAAAATATATATTTCACCCATTTTATTGAAACATTTAGGCTGACAATAGTCGAAAAATATTAAGCGAGGGAAATGTTCATATTGGCAAGAAATAATACATTAATAGAAGTGACATGGTCATTCTGCAGCATTTCAGCAATCGAGTACCGGAAATACAGCCCCTAAAATACGCTCATTTTAAAATAATTAATTTCTCGGAGCTAATCGTACGAGTTTCATGCAGATTTGTTTTTAGGCTAATTAAACTCTGTAAAAACAACTGACTATAAAACGGAGATTCTACTGCAATCGAGACGCCGGTAATATTTCCGTATTTTAACTGAAATTTCCCACCTAAATCTCAGAAATCCGTATTTTTACAGAACATTTATTTCTGGAATTTATGGGGGGAATTTTCCGTTAAAATACGAAAATAGTACTGGCGTCTCAATAGCCAGTAGAATCTCTGTTTTTTTTTTTTTTTTTTTTTACAGTGAAGGGTATAGAATTTATTTATAGTGTAAAACTTGGATATTACTATTGAAAAAAAAATCTTTGGGTATGTTTTGACATGTAGATGACCCCTAAGCAAATTTGATGTTCATTATTTAAAAGTAGACATTATTTCCATTTGTTTAGTACCAGTAATTTTCTTCTATTATAATTAGTTGCAGTGTTAGTAGGATTATTTATGTTTTTTCCCACTACTCTACATTAACTAAAACATGTCCTTATAAATTTTCGTAAGTAAGATTTTCATCAGGAAATCTGAAGAGTAGAGAATTTACTTTGCTGAACTGAAACTGAAAAAAAATTGACCTTAGTCCTTTATAATTTACTAACAACAGTCAAACTTAGAACAAAAGTAACATTCCAGCTACAATAACCAAGAGAGAGAAGAAAACTCACCTAAAATTAGATTTTAGAGCATAGAAACAGCGTTGTAGTCCTAAGTTCATTAAATATTAATTTTAATCACTTAAGCTGTCAGCGAATAGAATTTAATGAGCAGTTGAAGTACCAGCTAGATAGATGCGTTACATTTATGTATGTACATTATTTTTTTTAAACGAAGATATTTCATTTAAATTAATTATATATATTCAGAAATGGGGAATTTCGTTTTTTGTTTAAAAAAAACAATAACAAGATATTTTAAGTGAATAACGATTTTGTCTTTTCAAAAGTGAAACTAAATTTTGTATGTTGAGTAAGCCCAGAAGTTTGTTTATTGTTTAATTGACAATTAATTTTAACCCCTTAACCCCTTGAGGTGCGTTGGGATATATTACATGCCACCTAAGCTTAATTAAGATTGTCACCAGAAAATTTTAATTGTTTTACTTTTATAACTTTGGGAGAAAAGAGTAGAAAAATTGCTTTTCCTTTTTTTGAAATAAAATTTTTCAATATTTCCGGTGGGAATTCAGCATTACACAAACGCAATTGCTTTCCCCTCAAAGTGTTAACCTACGATTTAGGTTTCACCAGCTTGGGTCCAAAACATAAACAAGATCGTGCAGCCTTCGAGCCATTCCACTGTTCGGCAAATCCATAGCTGCCATCTTAGACGCTTCTTTACTACCACTAAAATTTAATAGAGATTTTCGCCTTGTTTAATCATGAACAGTAAACAGAGGTTTCGACGATTAAATAAGACAATATTTACTATAAAATTTTAGTGGTAGGGAGATTTTGATTTGACTCGATCATTGTACCAGGGACCATGCCCGTAATATTTACATTTGGCTCGACCGATGTACTACGGGCCAGGCCCGTGATAATTAGTTTTGGCCCGAATACAAGGCCACGTGTCTCACACGTAATTTTAAGTTAAGGGGTAAATCATTTAAGTAAGGGCGGAATGGAATTTAGTAAATTCATAAGGTATGACACATAACATTGTATTGATATATGCATATATGAGAGGTATTAAAACATTAAAATCCCATGTTAAATGTAAAATTTAACACTGCAAGGACATTGAGACGTCATTTCGACCCTTATCAGATGAATATATCTCGGTTCCAACCAGAAATTTTTTTATAAAATAAGTTTAATTAAAATATACAGGAAAGAAAGCTGGAAAAAAAAGGTTACATAAATAAGTTAAACAGTTTAAATAAAAATTCTGGTGTAAAATATTTTTATAAAACTGGAATAAAGTTTCTGGCCTTTCTAGAGTTAAATTAATTTCAAATTAAATATTTTAAAACTCACAAGGTCTAATTCTGAATCCGCCCCATTTAAGTTTGTTTTTAAGACCAACAAATATTAATTTCAGTTATTAAATTGTAACCAACTTTAAGATTCAAAATGAAAACGTCGCCCTAATCTGTAGTTAATTGTCGTTGAGTCTTGCAAAAACGTACTCTCGAGAATCGTGTTGATCTTGATCGCACATCAGTAAAAATCTATTAAACTAACTAAGCATACGTTTCCTCCCAAAATCCTCCTGAGACCCAAGAAAAATGTAAAGCATACATGTTTTAAATATGAGTTTGTTTTTTTCAACAAATAGGCATCAAAAATGACGTTTTTAAAGAAATTAATAAATGTTAATTTTTTAATTTCGTTTTACAGCACATCCATCTAAATGTATGTTCAGGCCATAACTCGCTTTAAAGTAATTAAAAAAATGCGAGAAGTATGGGAAAGAATAGAATTTATTATAAACAACATATAGCAAGTATAAACATCTGATTTAAAATTGCAAAATAAAAATAGTTTAAACAAATTAAAATAACATAAAAACGAAAATTACCAGCAGAACGTATAATTCCAATTTGACTCATTTATTACACCATTTTGTAAACAAAGCAGTTACCGCTGCCAAAATCCAAAAGCTGAATGTTGATTTTTGATTCATACATTACCAAAACCAACTAGTTTTAGACTGCTGCAGTGAAATTTAACGCAATAGAAGGAGAAAGCAAAACATCCATTTAAATGGATGCCATGTCTCAGGAGGATATGACACCGTACACCCTGCTGGAAAATATTGTAAGTACTTATCAAAAGACAAGAACTCGCACTAAAATGACATTCGTAGATTTGAGATTCCTACTGAAGACATGAAAATTTAAATCTTTATACGGGGTGTCCCAAATTTATCTTTACAAGTTTTATCCTCCATAAAAACCAAATGAAAAAAAAATAGCGAGGTTCGGTTTCGTCTGCGTATAACATCCACTCATAAAATTTTCTTTGTGCTAAAATCAATGTTTATGCTTTTAGGTACGACCCAGTAAGTTCCATTAGTGGTGATGGTGGAAAAGACCAAGTGTGTGGTCTGCTTCATACAGACGAAGTCAGATACACAAGTCCAAAGGAAATTTTGAACAAAATACGGACGCCACCCACCATCCAAGGCCCAATATGCGTGTGGCCGTTGCCATCGAAATACTCAAAGCCAGAGAACACGAGTGTGATGTCATCACTAATCGACAGACTTCTCACTAACGTTTGAATTCACACCCAAAAATTTTGAATAGCAATTTTCTTTTTTTTTATTTGTGGAATATCTATCATCTTATAAAACAATAATAACGATTTAAACTTACTCGTGACAATTTGGAATCCCCCAATAAAAAATAAGCCAGATGAGGCAAGACTGTGGCATCCCGCATATAGCTGAATTTTTATTAAATTGGTGTTCCAAATGCTCTGGACACCAGTATTTTAAAGTAATTTTCTTCGGCTTATCTAATGGCAGAATTTTCTGTGATTAACGATTGAGAAATAAACTGTAAGAAATTAGTGGTGTCCAGAGCATTTGGATACCACATTTACGCGGGACACTGGCGATATTACTCTGGAAGTATTACTGAATTTATAATAAAAGATTCTCGGTCAATTAACAAGATCCCGAGAAAAGTTACTTCATTCTAGCCACCTGTGGGACCACGTCCCTTAAGCGACCACCTCCCAGAACGACCATTTTTTATGGAACGGCATTTATTCCCATAGGCTCAATACTCATTTTACCTCCATTCAGAGAGCATCCCAGTTGAACTCCTGCCATGAGCGACCAATTTCTTTGAAGAAAATTAAACAATTTCCGTTTTTTCATGGTCGCTTGAAGAAGGTTTTATTAGAAAAATAATTCCGGAGAGCGCATTATTCATTGAACTTTTAAACTAAGTTTAGAATTTTATTTTATTCTGGTAACTTTTAAGCGTTTAAACCTCTCTGTGCCTTTTTAGACAATGGATAACTCTGATGACAAATTAAGAATGACGGTCGATAAACTTCCCTCCCTAATTCTGTCAGGAAACTCTCAAACAAATAGATAAATTAATAAAATCGTCATTATTTGTTCCCGTCAAAAAAAAATGAATTTATTTACCGAACTTCCAAAGGAGTTGGAAATAAAAATTATGAAAGATAAAACCGTAAAAGCAAGCACACGTCGATGCATTCATTTTTAAACTGTACAGTAATTAGCACATGTAATTAACTTTCCTTTTGATACTTGAATTTTTATATTTTTTCCTAATGTGAAAAATAAATTTTAGTAAGATGAATTGTTACCTTCTTTCAACAATTAAAATCTAGATTTTAACATGACCTCCATTAAGAGACAACTTCTCGGAGCGACCAATTTTTATTTGAACGGAACGTGGTCGCTTTAGGGAGGTTTTACTGTATATTAATAACAAAAAACTTTTTTCTCATTTAACCCTCCGTCTACCAGACGGGTCCATTGGACCCGACAGGTACATACAAAATATTCATTCAAACCAGAAATTTCTTTAAAATAAACTAAGTATATAAACCAGACAAAAATAAGGTAAATAAATAAGTTAAATAGTTTTAAATAAAAATTCTGGTGTAGAACGTTTTATTAAAACTTGAATAAAATTCCCGGTAGATTTAGGGTTAATCGTACAACATGCGTAAAAGTAATGCAAAAGATATTCAAAAATCGCATTGAGTTCATTAATTGCCATCTGCAGTAAAAGGAATTTTCTATATTTTTAAGCAAATTGATTTCGGGATCGATTTCATTCTCAAAATCAAATTATTATGTGTATAGAAATAAGAAGAAAGCGTAGGTCATTAAACATTCATATAACGGAATTTGTTGATTATAAATCTAACCCAGTAATGGCATCAAGCATACTCTACTACAAATTGCACCTTTTTTTAGATTATTTTCTCTAATGAATCACGCATTTTTATGTCTGTCTTTTTTGTATTGAAAAAAACGTGGACTGTTTTGCATACTTCGAAGAAACCTCACAGCATATCATATAAACTGAATAACACATCATTTACTCTCAAAATCAAATAAATATTTTTGTGCATAACCAAAGTTGTGAATTTTCAATCAATATTTAATTTAATCATTTGTTCAGAATATGTTTTGTGGTGTAATATAAATAATAAAAACAAGCAAATGTAATTTGGACTTTTAGAGTTTTAAAAATAAAGGTTCTTAACTTAATTTATATACAAAGAACACACACATAGACACATGCCTATTTGCTTTTTTCTTCAGATTCATACATTTTTAATACCTTTGGGACCGTGTCTGTTACCCAAGTTTTATTCAGTTGACACCACTTATTTTTAAAAAGTTCCCTTTATTTAGATAATCTGGAATGTGTTATAATGAAGTAAGATAAATGTTACTCTTCTCTATTACTGATGCCAAAAAGAAATTTTGAATGCACTTTTTTAAGGTGCATATAATCACCGATGGTCCTGAATTGGTTAGTGCAAAGAGTTCCCGTGTCAAAAAATCAATCTATATATTTGCATACATAAATTTATCTTCTATCTATTTATGTATATAAATTTATCTTTTACTTATTTATATATATAAATTTATCTTATATAGACGTGTAAAAAAGATAAATTTATATATATAAATAGATAGATAGAATTTTTTTCCCTGGACACGGGGGCTCTTTGCATTAAAAATTTATGAATCTGAAGACAAAAGTATATAGGTAAAAAGAAGAAGAAGAAAAGAGAAATTTTATTGAATTTTAGTACATTTTGATAAATTTTAATAAATTTCGATATGTTTCGAGAACATTATTGATAATGTTTGATATCATTCATATACTCTTTGCTGAATTACTCAAATACAGGCAACAGTGATTTTATAGAAGCGAATTTGAACATACCCAACACTTTATTTTATCTAACCCTTAGGGGCGGTGGTATGTTTATGAAACTACTTATTTTTTAATAACACATACTGGACAATTGCACCATAAAATGTAATAAATAAAGACACTATATTTCTTAATGGTACACAAAAGAGGAACTTTAATAAGTTATATAAATATTATAATATATATATAAATATAATATATATAAATTTTAACTTATTAAAGTTCCTCTTTTGTGTACCATTAAGCAATATGGTGTCCTTATTTATTACTTATTTTTTATTCCTAAATGCGACTTCGGTACTGGAATTTTAGTATAATGTTTTTCATATTATTATATATGTGAAAAATCTCCTTTTCTTATTTGCAAATGCATTCTTACGTAAATTCCGGTGAGAATCATTAATTCCAGCATTTTAGGAATGGAAATGCTTTGACCCTGAAAGGGTTAACTGGTGTGACAAAAATTGTCGCGTAATTATTGTGAGCAGTCTGATAGACAGCTTAATCTAAAGATAAATAAAAGGTTCGATTAACTCGTAGGAATACTGTTTCTGTACTAAAATTTATGTACATGACTATTCTAATTAAAATTCAGCTATTCCAAAGTTTCTAGTGTTGGTAGTAGGGCTCCAAATGAAGCAAAATTTAACTAATATCTATAGTTAAATAGAAAATTACAAGTTAAACTGTGAAAATTGAAAAACGAAGCGGTCTGTGAGATCGCTAACAACAGTTAAGGGTAAAACACTGTACGTATATATATGTACGAGTTTATAGAGATAGACTGACAGATAGATAGATAGATAAATAAATAAATAAATAGGTGCACAGTTCTGTTTTGGATTAAAGAATTTAGAGTAAAACTACTTATTTTAATAAACTATGTTTTGTAAATAATCCTACCCTTTTGTACAAATAGTCAATTTCATTTGACTTATACATTTCAGCATTTCAAGAATACTGTCTAAAAACATACATTTTGAAAAGAAAAGTTTCTGAAGATTGACTTAAAATACATTTGCCTTCTCTTTTCTTCAATATCTATTGCTGCACTTGAAATAAAACTGTTTACCTATGTTTAAAATGGACGTTGGTAACAGAACATTAACAATATTGCATTTTTTTAAAAATCCTGATTAAAAGTTTGAATACATAGTATAAAAACAATGTAACTTACCATATTTAAACTTGTCCGAATAAACAAAAAAAGGCCACTTACCTAAAAAAAGAAAATAAAAATTAAGAAAAAAAAAGACTTTTTTTTCTTAAAATAATTTAAAACTTTATAATTTAATATTTTTAAAAACTCTTCAAATTTATTATCTTATTAAAATATAATAAAGATTTTAAAATGAATACTGCGTGAAACAATTTAGGGACGTTTGGGCAATGTGCATATGATACATGTGGAAGATGTTGAAGGGTTATTAGTAAAAACATAAATTACGCAGATAAGACGATAAATAATAAAACGTTGTACAGTGATAGAACAGTGCAGCACCAGAAAATTAATTGACACCGCTAAATTTTATTGGTATTCTTCGCCTTATTTGAGGATAAAATTTCTGAGACTTTTAAAGGCGAAGAATACTATTAAAATTTAGTAGTGACAAACGCCCATCTGCTGACCATTGTTCCATCACTGCATTGTACGTTAATATGTAAGCTCCATTTTCTGCCTTTTTGTAATAATAATAATAATAATAATAATAATAAAATGATAAATAAATGAGTAAAACAACCCCTTACTTACTTATCTGGTTACACCGAATTATATCGGGTACATAAAGTATGCGAAAAATAATTGTCCCGTGTTTTCGTTTGCCTGCCACCTTTTTTATTTAGAAATTTCGAACTCACAACGAACGAATTCTCCATTAGTTACTTTGACTTTATTTAATGACGCAAAGTCTCTCATCATAAAAGCTAAAATAACAATTAGGAATTTCTAATGTGAACTCGAAATACATAGCATAGATCTTTTTTTTTTTTTTGGTTTGGTTTGGTTTCAAATGTGTTTAAGGAACGGACGTATAAGAATGTTTTTGAATATGAAATGTTTATCAGCATAGCTGCCAGCCTTTATGCTTTTTTGCTACCACTAAAATTTAATAGAGATTCTTGCCTTGTCTAATCATGATATTCCGACGATTAAGTGAGACATTACTCACTATAAAATTTTAGTTGTAGGAAAAAAGCGTAAAAGTGGGCAGCTATGTTATCAGTTATCATGGTTCGTACGGTTACCGTTATTTCTCCAGAAAAACTACCAGCATCCTTCTATATATAAAAAAAGTTTTGATTTGGAAATGGACCAATGAAAATCTGCGTAGATATTGCGGGTAGATCGACATCCAATTTGAATGCTTAAGCATGGCCTTTCATCGTTAATATTAAAAAAGCTGTTGGATACAAAAATATGAAAATCGGTGGTTTTATAGAGAAATGTTTGATAAACACGTTAATGCAGACAGTTTTCAAATCGAAGAATTATTTTAAGATATATTTAATGCTAAAGTTGGACAAAATCGTTCCATTAAAAAAGTTTTATTGGAGCAAAAACTATACATGAGAATTTAATCATTTTTATATCATTTTATACGTTATAAGTTTCCAGTGTACAGATTGCATTCATTTTTCTTATTTGACTCATTTTTTGAGGTTTTATTTCAATTTCAAATTCAAATTTTCAGCATTTCAAGAGATATATTTTACAAATTTTAGAAAATGTTATTAATTTAAACTGTTGCCAGTTGTATAAACAGAGCAAACAATAATGTTAACTTCAGATTAAAAAATTATTTACGCGTGACTATTACAAACAAAAAAACCCCTTTAAAATTAGAATTAAATGATTACATGTTAAAAGCAGGAAAATTACGTCATAAGAACCATATTTACACTTGAATTTAAAAAGAGAAACAAAATTTTAAAATAAAAAAATCATTATTATACGTTAAAACTTGTAAATGTTGGAGGAAATTACGTCATATTTAAAATGGCAAAAAAATATGGCAAAACAATTTAAATTAAAAAATATATTTGCGAGAGATATTTTGAGATAATCTTTTCAACTATTATCGTGAATTCGAAGACAGCGCAAATAATATTTCCTTCTAACAGCAAAAGTATTTTCACGTGAATATTAATAAGAGAAATAAAACTTTGGTGTAAATTAAGTCAGATTTAAAACGATACATTTAAAATAAATTATTTAAAAGAACTATCTTATAGCGCTGTTAAAAAATACCGGGAGACTATGACACTGCTTACTTAATTCATTTTACATTAGCTTATTTTCAAATGTTTAACTATTTTCTTTTTAATTAAATACGAAAATAGTCATTGTATCTCTAAACAGCAGCAGATTTGGTCTTAAAATCCCCAATCCAAGAATAACGAATGGAAACCCGTTTACAGAGAGATCGCTACTTTTATTTATTTATTTATTTTTTTATTATTTTTTTTAATTCAATATTTTTAAAGCCGATCAAATTAGCGTGCTTTTTGGATTTTGGTGTGCCTGAACAGGGGTTGGCGAGCGTAGCTCGTAGGGGGCAGGGCCCCCTAGTCTTTTTATAAAAAAAGAAATCTAGTTTAAACGAGCAAAATGTCACCTTCTTTTAAGAAAAGGTTTTCTATAAGAAAATACTGGTGGCGAAAAATTTTATGGTCTCCAAATTCAAGGGGGCGTACGAACCATGGTTATCGGTCATAAAAGGTACTTTACCTAGGCATCAAACACATGTCAATGAAATTATTTTTTATTTATTATATGCTTTAACCGTTTGACATTTTGCTGCAAGGCAAATAGTTGTGACAACATTTTAAGGGGTCTCAGGACTCTGAAAGCTTTAAAAAATTCAGTTTTTTAGATGCTAAACTCCGATCTTTTCTGAACATTTTGATATAACAGTTTCCTTGAAATTCCTATTAGATCAAAAGTTGTGGCTTTTAGGATTATACCCGCGCAGTAGCTTAAGCGGCGTTTCCAAAATTTGAAGTCATTTTTCTCGAAATGTCGTTTTTGGACACAACGCGCAGGATGTCTCAAAAACTTCTGAATATTTTTTTCCTGAAATTTTCAAAATATATGTTTCATGTTAGTCTGTATGAACTGAACGTAAAATTTCAATTCTACTTTTTTTTTTTTTTTTTTTTTTTTTTTTTTTTGTTGATGATTATACTGTTGAAATGTTCAAAATTTGGTATAAGCTAAATACAACTTTGTATTAAAAATATAAACATGCTTTAAATACAAATTTATTTATGTTCAAATTAAATATTACAATCTGAAGTATAAGTGGGCACAAAATATTTTATTCTATTTGTTAAATTTATTTCGTAATCCTGCGCGTAATCTGTCATGCCAATTTTCTGCTCCACAAATATCTGACAGTTTGGAGTCCCCTGTAAATACTAAATCTGCATCTTTCAATTTTTTAAATACATGAAATAAAAGAAAATACTTATACATTTCATCCCAATTAAAATTGTGTTTCTAAATCATATACATTTAAACAAATTAAACGTTAAATGTGAGTTTTTTCTCCCATTTTTTCAGATTTTAAGAGTTCTGAGACCCTTTAAATTAAGCTAAGTTTCGTACAAATATTATTTCTTTCTATCCCTTTTTACTTATATTTACGCGAACTGTAAGCGATGCCCTTTTTAAACTTAAATACACAGTTTATTTACAGTTGTTTTACCTACATGCACTTTTCTATTATTTGCATTGGATTTTCAAAATACACAAGGAATTTCAAATCTCGATTTTACATAGCTGCCAACTTGTACGGATTTTTTCTACCACTAAAATATAACAGACATTTCCGCCTTATTTAATTGTCAAAATTCATTGCAATTCGGCGATTGAATTAGGCAAAATTTTCCATTAAATTTTAGTGGTAGGAAAAATCCGTACAAGTTGGCAGCTATGATTTTATGAAAGAGTTTAATATTTGCTTAGGCAAAAGCATCATTTTGAAAGCATATGCACCTTGCTTAAGAATATAAAAAGTACCAACATTACAAATAAACCATAAAATAAATAATTTTCGAACCTTAAATTCCAAAATTTTTAAAATTTACCTATCATTTTTTTTAATGTAAAATGTCTATCAGTTATCAGTCATAAAAGATACTTTACCTACGCATCCGACATATGTCCACAGCTGCCAACCTTCCACTAATCTTCTGTAATTAATTTATTGATTGATCTTGGATTAATTTAACACAGGTGAGCCACATTTCGAACCAGAAAATTTATTTCATGAATACTTATTTATTTAATTCCAGGTTTCGACATGGAACATATTTAATTTCATTTCTTAAAAAATATTCTGGTTTGAATAGTATTAAACTAGGATCAAATTAACGCAAGTATTATGGAAGATTAGTTTCAGTTTGGCCGCTACCATCGAAATACTCAAGGCCAGAAGACTCGAGTTGTGACGTCATCACTAATCGACCGAATTCTCACTAGTGTTGGAAATCAAACCGGAATATTTTGAATAAGAAATTTATTTTATTTTATTTGAGGAATATCTATCATCTTATAAAACAATAATAACTTTTTTAATTTACTGGTGAGAATTTGGAATCCCCCAATAAAAAATCAGGCAGCTGCGGCAACACTGTGGAATTCCGCATCAAGTGAATTTTTATTTACAGATTCCGATTTCTCACCAGTAAGTTTAAATAGTTTTTATTGTTTTATAAGATAATAGATATTCCAGGAATAAAATAAAAGAAAAGTGCTATTCATAATTTTGTGAATTCCAACACTTGTGAGAAGTTGGTCGATTAGTGATGATGTCACAACTCGTGTCCTTTGGCCTTGAGTATTTCGATGGCAGCGGTTTGGCACCTATGTATGTCAATGTTAATATTTTTTATTTTAACGATGCTTTAACTGTTCGAAATTTTGCTGCAAGGCAAATAGTTGTGACAAAATTTTAAATTAAGCTAAAATTGGTACAAATATTATTTCTTTCTAACTATTTTTACTTATATTAACGCTAACTATAAACGATGCACTTTTTAAAACTTAAATACTCAGAGTTTATTTACAGTTGTTTTACCAATATGTTATTTTCTATTATTTGCATTCGATTTTGAAAACATCTAAGGAATTTCAAACCTCCATTTTATGATAGAGTTTAATATTTGTTTATGCAAAAGCATCATTTTGAAAGCATATGCACCTTGCGTAAGAACATAAAAAGTACCAACATTACAAATAAACTGTAAAATCAATCATTTTCGAAGCTGAAATTCAAAAATTTTTAAACTTTTACCTCCCAGAAAACTTTGCTTTACATTAATTCAATAACTGTTGAGAAATCCAAGTTTTGAATTTTAAATTGTTAGTTCAGAGTTCTGACTCTTCCCGGCTTTGTATACATAAGGAGATACATTTATTTGTTATGTAAGCATTTACAGAGGAAATTTGAATATATTTGAAAATAAGTTCAATACTTTGGTTTTGATTTTAAATTTAACAATACAGAGTTTAAAATCTACATTTATATGAGTTTCTACACCTCTGAATTGTTATTGGACTGAATACAAAAGAAGTTCTCAACAATATGCCTTATTAAGAAAGTTTTATATAATAGAACTTTGGTAATATATTATCTATTTTTAGTTGAAATTGTATATTGGTGAAAATATTTTGAATTATTCACATCTTTATTTTATTCAAAATACTATCAAATGCTATTTATACAATAAAATATTTTATTGAAAATCTGCATTAGTTTCGTGGTTTATTATTAAATGTCGCATTATATGCCGCACTGTTTTTCTTGCAATTTTTTTATATATCAGAGGACTCGTGCAGGGATTTTGCACTGCAATTGTTCAGATTATTTTCCTGAAAATTTGTCCATATGTCTTTTTTAATCAAGCAACGTGTTTTAAGGGGTCTCAGGACTCTTAAAATTGAAAAAAAGGAAAAAAAAGACGATTTTCAAGATGTAATATCTTAAATTGTATTTGATTTTAAGGCACAATTTTATTTGGAAATGAAAGATATAATTATGCTCTTTCCTTTCAAATATTTAAAAAATTGCAAGATGCAGAACTAGTATTTACAGGGGGCTCCAAACTGTGAGACATTTGGCTAGTAGAAAATCGGCATAACAGATTACGCGCAGGATTAAAAAATATTTTTTGCAACTAGAATTAAACTTTTGTTGTCAATATATACTTCAGATTGTAATAATTACCTTGAACCTAAATAAATGTGTATTTAAAGCATTTTTATATTTTTAATACGAAGTTATATTTAGCTAATGCAAAATTTAGAAAATTTCAACCGTATAATCACCTAAAAAAATATATTTTTTTTAACAATAAAAGGGAAATTTTAAGTTTAGTTTATACCAGTGGTTCCCAACCTTTTATTGGCCACGCCCCACCAAAGTATCTATAAAGTCGCTATCCCCCCCCCCCCCCTTCTAAATCTGTAAATTATGTCTCATTATTTAAAAAGTGAACTCTTTTGACACGGTGGAATTGTAATAGACACTTAACAACAACTATACATTTCACATTTTTTAACTTATCAAACAGGTGAATCTTCTACCGTAAATGTGATTTTAACATAATTTTATAAATACAGTGAGATTATACATCTTTGCCTATATGCCAAAATGAGTTTTGTTCTACGTTTCCAACATAACTCAATGTTAAAGAAAAGTGTTGTTTGATCTGCATTTTTTTTTTCGCAAAAAATCTTAAATGGACACTTACATTTGAAGTTAAAACTGATAAATTTATACATTTTATAATGCATTCTTGAAACTTAATAATAGTTGGTGGAAAAGCTTTGGACACTGACTTCTTTCTATGGATAACACAGTACATAAGAAGTATTTCAATATTCTCATCTTTATCAAATTAAGTAGCCATTATTTCGCGTAACACATTCTCTTTGTTTTCCCTTTCCCAATATCGTTAATTATCGTCCCAAATAGGAGTAGAAAACTTATTCTATAAATAATCCAAAGCGTTACGAAGAATTTCAAAATTCATTTTTCAAAAGATATTAAAATATTTTACACAATTATTCGCATAATTATTCTGGTGTTAAATCTATTTTAAAATTTCTTTAGGGAACATTTTAAAAATTCAATAAAAAGACTGATTTCTTATTTTTTTTTCTTGTTTTCCATTTATTTTTAGCCTACAACACTACTTTTCCCCCAAAAAGACAAAAGAAACTGACAGTGAATCAGTGAGTAAGAAATTTGGGATTGCCCCCCTAGAAGGTCAAATTGCCCCCGGGTGGGGCGTACGCCTTTGGGAACCACTGGTTTATACAGATTAACATCAAACATTTGTTTTGAAAATTTCATGAAAAAATATTCAGAGGTGTTTGTAATATCGTTCGTGTCATGCCCAAAAACATCTGGAGAAAAATGACTTCAAAGTTTCGGAAACGCCGCTTCAGCTATTTGGCTAGTATAACTCTAAAAGCCATAACTTATGTTCTAATGGGAATTTTAAGGGAACAATTATATCGAAATGTTCAGAAAAGATAGACGTTTAACACCTAAAAAAATTAAAGTTTCGAAAATTTTAAAGCTTTAAGAGTCCTGAGACACCTTAACGAAATATGAGCGTATTATGTCAAGATCCTGTTTAAAATCATTTTGAATGTTGCCTTATTGATTTGAATGCGTTTGTGGTTCAAATGAATACGGGGGATTATGAAAACATTTTTTTTTCGTAATATAATTGTCGCCATATTTAAATGTAGAATTCCATCATAAAATAATGGAAATAGTACTTTACAAAAAAATTGGTGTCCCAATCCTCTGAAATGTAGGAACCCTGCTTGTACGTGCATAAAAAACGAATTTTAACTTCCGAAATAATATACAGTGAAATACATTTAACACAAAATTGAAGGGACCGGATTTTTTTTTTTTTTTTTTTTTTTTCGTGTTAAAAGAATTTCGCGTTAAAAGATTCGTAAAATAAAGAACAAAACTAACAAATATTTTCGACGTCGTTAAATTTTATTTCGATTTCCTGTTAAACTACTATAGTAGGTTGCTCCCATTAGGATAAAAAGCAAGTAAAAAAAAAATATTGCTTTTTGGGGAGAAAATCAGATATCTTTTTTTGAAGTGTCTTTTTCAGCATTCTGAGTTCTAGCTTGTTTGAATCAAATAAGCAAAGCTGTCTCTAAATCTTCGTGCTTAGCTGTTCTCATACGTTTTCTCTCTGGCTTAAACATACTGCGCTCAAACTTTATTAACGTAATGGGATCCCTGTTTTTATTATCGTTGATAAAATAGAACTGGCAATGCCAAACACTTTGCAGGATTTCTGTTTTCGTCCTTCATTTTCATCAACTGCATTAAGCAGCTTCATCTTCATTTGAAGCGAAATAGCAGTTAGTTTTCGCACTGATTTCTCAGCCATTGTGCTCACAAAACATAAGCTAATTTACAAAAAATGAAAAGAAAGAAAAGAATTCCACGAAATTCACTGATTGTCGCACAAAATTCAGTGCTTTTAACACAAAATTCACCAATTTCAACTCAAATTAACTAGATCGGAAGCGAATATTTTTCGTGTTAAACGACTTTTGTTTCGTGTTAACCCTCCGTCTACCAGACGGGTCCATTGGACCCGACCGGTACATACAAAATATTCATTCAAACCAGAAATTTCTTTAAAATAAACTAAGTATATAAACCAGACAAAAATAAGGTAAATAAATAAGTTAAATAGTTTTAAATAAAAATTCTGGTGTAGAACGTTTTATTAAAACTTGAATAAAATTCCCGGTAGATCTAGGGTTAAATGAAATAAAATGTATTAAATTGCATAGTCTACTGTCCGGACCGCTATTTCATTTCATGTTAACCGATTTTTAATGTTAAGAGTTTTCGTGTTAAACGTATTTCACTGTATAACAGCTCTTGTACGTAAATTTTAAATACACAGCACTTAAAAGGTCACAGACATATTTTATTTATTAAAGCTTTCAGAACCCGATTACTTGTTTTTCTTGTGCTGGTATGTACAATTAATTAACTGCGAATAGCATTTCAGGGATGGGTATCAGTAATCAATTGATACCATTATAAAAAATCCGCCTGCTGTTCAGTGGTTAGATGATGGCGAGATGTTTTATGTTCGAAGTCAAACTCGGGAATGATTGCTTACAGTTTCGCATTTCTATTTAAACGTACGACCCAGTTTGTATAGTTTCTTATAATAACTGCAACGACCCCAAAACAATTAACACTGTCCACTAAATAAATACTCGAGTTTGTCTAACTGGATTTCAAAAGATAAAGGAAGTGAACGAAACAAACCATCAATTAGACATTTGAGAATTTTCACGTTGTTTCGAGATTTTACCCCATAATTTTGTAAGAAATCTTTTTGAACAAAGTACAGTGCTAGAAAATTGGCGCAGAGGTAGAGCCTATTGACACCACTAAATTTTAGTGGTATTTTTCGGCTTATCTAATGACAGAATTTGTGAGTTTTTATTAAGGTGAAGAATACTATAAAAATTTAGTGGTGTCAATAGGCTCCTCCTCTGCGCCAATTTTCCAACACTGAAAGTACTACTCATCTTTATGTAGAATCTTACAAACATTTAATATAAAGTTGAAAAATGTAATTCAAAGAAAATACGCTTCCTATGTATTTGGTGATTCAACGCACTAAAACTTGTTATTACTAATTCAATAATGGGAAAAACTCTTCGTTGAAGATATAGTATTACTTTTCAAACAATGTATATTTCATCTACATTTTATATAATCTAAATGATGCAATGTTGGACAAAGAATACTATTTAATACATCTTTCATCGTCTCGATTATCACAGTAATTTGACAGGAAAATGGACAAGACTGGAACAATACTCAACTAAACAATGAGTGTAATTAACTCTGACAGTGATAAACAACTTGCTTCGTCCGTGACGAAATAGTGAAACGTAATATCCGACATAGTTTTATCTAAGGACATGATATGTTGAGTTACTTCTGATGTATATAAACTCACTTCTTATACAATTGTATCAATATATTTCAGTTGAAAAGAGATAATCCTGTATCGAACCTTTCTACTCGGGCGTCTCTTACACAAATTTTATTCGGTTGACACCACTTTTTTTAAAAGAAGTTTCCTTTAAATACAAATTTTCAAAAATGCTCTGTTTAAATAAGGAAAAAATTATTTTCCTTTGTTACTGGTGCAACAAACAAATTTTGCAAAGAAAGATGATGTCCAGTCGGATTTGACATACGAGTGCAAAGTGTTAAAAATGCTATTTATTGTTTTCATGCGTGAGAACAGCTTTCACAGTCACCGTTTAACCCCTTAAAAGACGGTGGGTAAATTACATCCCACTTAATTTTAATCGAGATTCGCACCAGAATTTTTTAATTAATCTTTATTTTTATAAGTTCGGTGAAAAAAAAGTTTCAAAATTGCATCTCCATGTACTCAAATGATTTTTTCGAAAATTCCGGTGTGAATTCAACATTACAGAAACACAATTACTAGCCCCTGAAAGGGTTAAAGTTTAATATTTTTAACTCGATACAGGCTACAACCAGGTTTGCCAAATCTCGCGTTTTTTATTCAGAAATTTTAATTTTATACCAGAAAATTATCATTATTAATTTACTTTATTTTATTCGCGATATATCTAATATTATAATTATAAAAAACAATAATAACAATTGAAACTTTCTGGGGGGAATTTAGAAATTCTTAACAATAGTTTTATAAATGACGCATAAATGCGTCAAGAGACTTGTATATTGTTAATGTAAGATTATTTTTTTTAACTGTTTTTATTTATATATTTTGGTAATGAAAAAAAAAACTGTAATAAATATTTTATATGCTAAAGGTTAACATTAAATATACCAAAAACTGGTCATTTGAATGCTAGCAAATGAAAATATTCCAATTCAAACTAGTAATGAAATATAAGTCACAAAGTAGTGAGTTAACTAGCATCTATGCATTAACACTAAAAAGACCGTGAGGGGTCATTTTGACCCCTACATATGAATATATTTCGGTTCGAACCAGAAATGTCTTTGTAAAATAATTTTAAAAGACACAAAGAAAAATGTTAAATAAATATGTTATTTAAATAAAAATTCCGGTGTAAAATATTTTTATGAAACTTGAATAAAATGTCCGGACGTTTTTACCGTTCAAATATATCAACTGATCACCTTTAACGGTGGATAAACGAATGGATACAGAACATCGTAAGTACTTCTGATTTATGTGCGTTGGTTCAAAAAATTAAATAGATTTAAATAAAAATTCTGATGAGAAAAACTTTTATAAAACTTGAGTAAAATTAACCCCTTAATTCTCGCTCCCGTCATATTCACGGGATGTGTCTTTTACTCAAATTGTTTGATTCCCACCAGTTTTATAAAATAGTGAAATTGGCTATATTTTAGTGTCGTTTTTCCTGTTATTAAATAAGGTGAATATTTCTTTTTCATAAAAGTGATGCCAATAAGCAATTTGAATTTTTGAACCGCAATTTAATTCGAGCGTTAAGGGGTTAAGCAGGTTTGCCAGTTCGGCCTCATTTTTACTCAAAAAATTCGTCATCAGACCGAAACTTTTTGAAGAAGAATTTTAACTTTAAGTACCGTAATTTCGGGTGTATAGCCCGCGGATCAAACAATCGAGTACCGACCCAGAAAATTATAAAAATAAAATGTAACTTTTTCTATAGAGATAAATATTGGTCTTCAAATACTGAATAAAATTTCTGGGTCCAAACTGAATTGTTTGATCTGCAAGCTATACAGAGGAAATTACGGTGATAAAAAAAAGTGTGAAAATAGATATATCTGAAAATACTTTTTGCATTTTCTAGTGTGAATCCGATTTTTTTTTAAAATACAAGTGTAGGCCAAACTGGCAACCCCGCTTCGAGGGTGGGTAAATATTGGTCATAAACATTGATTTACCTACATTGGTTCAAAAAAGTTAAATAGCTTTAAATGAAAATTCTGGTGTGAAACATTTTTATAAAACTTCAGTAAAATTATCTCTATGTTTAGTGTTAAATGCTACCAAACAATTACTTCTGAATATGATATGTAAGTTTTATCAAAAAGACTACATGTTACTATTATTGTAATCATAAGACGAGCTGTTGGACAATTTATGTATGTTATATAAACACATTTTTTCCCATTTACTGACTCATTTTTACATAAAATAATTTTGTAATTTAAAAAGAATAGTATTGCACAAAGTAAAATAAAATAAAATTGAAATATTCAGGGTGATTCAAAAGTCCTTGGGACGTTTAAAATTGGTTTAAAAAATCAAATAATCAACATACAAAAGCGTGTTGTGGAAGAAATTGTTTCTCTCGACCACACGTTTTCAAGTAAAATAATAATAAATAATTACAAAATTTGAGCATAAATGCCGTGATACCGTTAAAATTTCATAAAGCCTCTCAAATTATACACAGGCAACTTTATAGACCTATCATGTAAAATCTGTTGCCATATTTGAACGTGCGGAGTGAAATTAAGTACAGTTTGGATGTGTTTCAAGCTACAAAGTGCACACACATTAAAATATCACATTATATGTTCTTCAACTTCTTGTTTTGAGTTTATGATGGCTTTTGGAGCTTTGAATATGTTGCGCCATCAATGGGCTAATTTTGAAGCTATTTTTATTTTGTCTTGTTTATTACGGTCTTAGAATACAGATCAAGGGCTGCGATCACGTTTCTAAGGGAACCAAATCCGTATTTACGTAAGATTACGTCAGGGGCGTGCCTACGGACGTGACTGGGTTCGAACCCAGCACCTTCGTTCTAGCAGCTTTGAGAGCAGAATCTCTCAGAGACTGAGAGGGCATGTTTTCTCAGATTCCCGAAAAACTTTTTTGATGAACAAAGTATTTTCGTGCAAACCTCTCTGTGGTACATACGTCAACCTGGTATTTCTCTGAATTTTAACACTTTCCACTATTCGAAAATTATTTAATCGAAATAGAGTTCACCATTTTCAAACTACAATTTCTATAATACAGAGCTGCCAAGTCTCCGACTTTATAAGCACCACTATATCTCAAAGAAAATGTTGTTCTTTCAAGTCGAATGTTCCAATTAAATAAAACAACATTTTTTGTATTAAAATACTGGTATCCAAAATGCCACAGACTTGGCAGCTCAGCGATAATATAATCTTCGTGATAGAATTTCTTTTACAAATGTTGTAGAAATATACTAATGACACATTTTTTTCAGTTAGTGGTAGTAGAAACTTAATTCAAAAGTAGCGCTAGCGACAAGCGTATTAATGCAATGGGTTAAAATGCGTCGAAGAATTTTGATCCACCATGGATATTTTCCCTCAAATAGCCAGACAGCTTTCATAAAAATATATATATCGAATCCAAATTTAATGAAGTTGTCAAGTTCTAATTCACCTGTATGGACGTTCAACTGTTAAAGCATTAACTACTCACTACAAAAAAAAAAAAAAAAAAAAAAAAAAAAAAAACGGAAACAATCATTTAAAGGAGTGTTATCACTTAAAATTCAAATTTTGTACAAAAATTTGTCTTTCGTCAGTTCATAATTTCTAAATATAATCTTCATGCCAAATATCCGGTTGAAAACTCCAGTAATTTTAGACGGAAATGTGAGGAATCAATAACAGATTCTGATTTGGAATTTTGATACTACAAATATAAGCTTGTTAATTCTCGATTTATCACCATAACCTTTATGTATTCTCGGTTAAATGCCATTCACAAAGCTTATGAATTAAACAAGCATGAAAAATGCATAAGTAATTATTATAAAAATAAATATTGTCTAGCTTCGCAGTTACTGATCGCTACTTCGAAAAGAAATTTTCAATCGATGGTAGATTTAACAGATCATACAGTATCAGAATAAAGGTGCATATTATGTTTGAATAATATCTCTTATATCCTAACTGTTGTAAATGTTCGATAAAAGTTTATGCAAAAACTTTATTCTATAATCTGTAAATGTCGTTAAAAATCACTGCAGCAAGTAATTTGCGCATGTTAAACTAAACTAAAAGAAAGTTGTAAAATACTCTTCCATGATTTATCCTGCTATATTCATTGTAGCGATAACAATATTATCTTTATTTTCCTATTATAACATGATACTGTTTTCATGTAGTAGTTAACGCTTTTTTAATAAAATAGCACGATTTTGTTGGCAGATTAAAGGGTCTTGTATACCTTTTAACACCCAAATTCTCGCTTCCGTGATATTCACGGGCTGTGTCTTTTATTCATAGTGATCCATTCCCACTAGTTTTATAAAATAGCGTAATTGGCTTTATTATGGTATCATTTTACCTGTCATTAAATAAGGTGAATACTTCTTTTAGAAAAAAAGTGGTGCAAATAACCAATTTGAATTTTTAAACAGTAATTTAATGCGACCGTTAAGGGGTTAAAAAGCTACATTGTTTATAGAGATTAACTTCTCATAAAGTCTTCGGATTTAAAAACGGAAACTTCTTGCCATTAATTAACTAATATTTATATCGTTCGAATATTCCTGCATATACTTCTACGTAAATTGTAACATATATTTCTTATTTTAAGAATGTCAGTGTAGTCTTAATAGGTTAATTCATATATTTATATATATTTAAAAATCTCTGGCAGACAGATATAGTTTTAATGACAGTTATAATTAATAATTTTAATATAGAATAATCCGAAAAAAATTTCATAATATTATTAGGATTCTGCTATTAGTTTTTCGGACATGTAAAGCTACTTTCATATATTTTATATTTTGTATCCAATGCTAAATTTGTGTTGTTTTAATTAACACATTAAATTAACAAATAATTAGCTTTAATTACCAAATTCGGTTTTAATAAACATTCGTTTTAAATAATAATTCTCTGCAAAAATAATTATACATAAGTTTTATTTTTTGTATACGTTAAGTTTTGCAAAAGTAAATCAAGGTTCGTATGCATCAAGGGATTAAGGGGATTTGAAGTGCTTCATTACCAGATATTTTGTAAACTCCTGATAGCGAAAACTACGACCGTTAAGGTGTTAAACTCACTGAAAATCAAGAAACACATTAAAAATTTAAATTATTCTTTTTTGTCTAAACATGAAATTTTGACTATTGATTAAACAGATTTTGCTTTCTAATATATTACCATTTGAAACTGACCCAGTGTTGCCAGACGGGCTACTTTTTTTAAATTCAGATTCTCTATTGGTACCACTTTTTTGAAATGGTAAAATGTGCTGTATTTAATGACATATTAATAAAGGCGAAAACAAAGGGAATTTTACCGCTTCAAAAAAGTGGTGCCAATCAAGAAATCTGAATGTAAATAAAGTAGCCCACTGGCAACACTGAACTGACCAGTCTTTCACAGAATTTATGTATTTTTGAAATTAAAATAGCTCTTTTTTTTCACTCAGAAAGTCATTGCGCGCGCATGATATGTTCACATGGTTCGTACGGATACCGTTATTTCTCCAGGAAAACTACCAGTATCTTTTTATACAAAAAGAAATCTAGGTTAAACGCCCAAAACTTCGTCTTCTTTTAAGAAGATATTTTCTATAAGATAATACCGGTGCCTAAATTTTCTGTTCTGCAGAATTCAAGGAGGCGTACGAACCATGGTTCAGAATGTGTGTATGGATTGTTATGAAAATTCATATAATTAACAAAAACACATGTATTTTGCAAATGATCAACTCTTAACTCAAAATTATTTTATTAACCATGAAAAAAAATATTTTTGTGAAAAAAATCAATCTTTTTTTTAATGAATAAAAATAGTCATAACTAAAAATCTTACGATTGTAAATACTTAAAGGTTGGTCATTTTAAACGCAAAAATGTACTTATCATCTATTTCAAATTTTATAACAATGCATACATATGTTCTCAAGATAACATGCGCGCAATGACTTACAGTATAATAAAATGAGTTTTTTCAATCCATAAATACTGTAAATAGGTAATCGGTTTCTAATGGCAGTATATTAAAAAATGTAATATGTTTATTCAATAGTCAAAATTTTATGCTTATACATAAAAAGTTTTGAAGATACACCAATTCAAACTTTGAAAATTTTTGCTTATTGTCGTCTCGTTTAAAAGGCACAAGACCCCTTAAATCTACTGTACAGCAGCATTGTACTACACAGCACACTGCCTGAGGCAATTAACTTTTTAATAAAAGTTTAACAAAATCCATAAACACACCTTTACAGAGGTGCCAAGCTCTCATTAATATTCCGTAATGCGTGGATTAATTTGATCCAGTTTAACAATGCTTCGAACCAGAAAAAATATTTGATGAATCTTTATTTATTTAATTCCAGTTTTCTATGTGGAACTTAATTAATTTCATCTCTGAAAACAATTTCTGGTGCGAAATGTATTAAACCAGGGTTAAATTAACCCACATATTACGGAGGATTAGTGGCAACTTGGCACCTCTGCCTTTACATACTTGCTAACCTTCAACTTAACTTCCTTAAATTTTCAGTTAATTGAATCCACGTTAAATACGTTTCTAACCAGAAATTTTGTACGATGCAACATTATATAATTAACTTCGTGTTTTCACTGAAGTCTGCCTGATTTCATTTCTTTACAATATTTCCGGTTCGAAAGTCTATAACTTGAATCAAATTAACCGACATTTTACATAAGTTATTTTGGAAGTTGGCAAGTTGATATTACTGGTAACACTTTGGATGTCTTGAGAGGTTTTGCATTTTGGTCTTCTTTTTTATAGAGAAATTCGAAATTCATACATTAACCCATTAACCGCCAGAACTATAAAGTAGAAATTTTCAAATTTCTTATTGAAAGTCGTTTCCCACCACAAATTTAGTAACGTAAATTTCGCTTTACTAAAACTACTTTCGCTTTATCAAAATTTCTGCCAATAAATAAGACATTTTCTTAATTCAAAAATAGTTTTGCCAATGTAATTAATTGATTAAACGAGCAATTATTTTGACTGTTGCGTCAACGCAACGTCAGCGGGTAATGGGTTAAATTCCCCAAAAATAATTTTACGTGTTGTATTCGCAAAATGTCTGTCATTAAATAAAACAAAAACTAATATTTGAATTTTCTATTTTGAATTTGAATTTCTGATCTAAAAAGAAAACCAATCTGGCAATCCTGACTTTAGGTTAATAAGAATAAAAACTGTTCATAATCTTCTTGTGTTAACCTTGGCACCATTAAGTTTACTAGCTGTTTTTTAATATCAAAACGCAAGAAATTCAGAAATTGAAGTTCTACTGTATTTTTTCCTGTATCGATTTCCCGTTTTCAACGATTTTATGCATTTCAGAAGGTCCTGATCAAGATTTGACAGCGAGTCGATGTGTCTGTCTGTATGTGACACACATTTTCTAGGAGCTCTAACTCACGATTTACTGAAAAGTATAAGCTGAAATTTGCTTTTATGCGGACTGGAGTGAATTAGTTTTTGGGAAAAATCCCCAAGAGGTGGGGCTGTAATTCGATACTTTGTTTTCGATGCGGAATTCAACGAAACATTTAAAATCTTCATCAATCATTCAATGTTGATTGCAGTGACCTAAGAGGGAATTCCGCAAATCGATGATTTTTTTTTTATTTATGTGATGATTTTATCTCCAGTTCATGTGCTCTGAATTCAACGAAACGTTTAAAATACTCATGATATGAACAGATTGTCATTCAATTTCGATCGCAATCATATAAGAGGGAATTCCGCAAATCGATGTTTTTTTTTCGATTTATGTGATGATTCTATCTCCAGTTTATGTGCAAAGCAGGATACAAAGTAAGCGTCCTATCTTAAATGGGAGAGTTAACTGCAATATTAACCTTTAAATGCGCGATTTTTTATTTTGTTTCGAAAAAATTATATATGATTATCTGAAAGGTTTATTACACAGGAAAAATAATGACAAAAATCAAAGATATATTTTTCATATAATACGTCGATCTTTTCTTCTGTTGTACATCTGCAATACAAGTAAAAACTACTGTCTGTGACGGTAATTAAGTGATCGTTTAAGTGGTTTAGTACAAATTGCGAAGGTCTTTTAATAAATACTATTGATCGTTAAAGAAATAATAAAAACTGGAGACTTCTTACATTACAGGAGACAGTGAAGAGACAAACTGATGAAACAAACAATATTCTTTATTTCGGTCGTTAGTAGCAGTAGAAGGTTATGAAAATACTTGCTTCTGGTCACCATTTTTAAAATAAAAGAACTGAAAAAACGGAATCTCTTAACCCCTTAACGCTCGAATTAAATTACGGTTGAAAAATTCAAATTGCTTATTGGCACCACTTTTATGAAAAAGAAATATTCACCTTATATAATGACAGGAAAAACGATATTAAAATATAGCCAATTTCACTATTTTATAAAACTGGTGGGAATCAAACAATTTGAGTAAAAGACACAGCCCGAGAATATGACGGGAGCGAGAATTAAGGGGTTAATTAGAATTCTTCCGTGGGATTCCTTTAGATGAGTGCAGCACATCGTTAAAAATTAAATCTTGAAAAAGAACATATCCACATAACCAAAATATGACCCATAGTACGGTAAACTTATTCGGCCAAAAAGAGCGGCACGGCATTCGGACGGCCGGCCAGCGGGCTGGCGCTCCGCTAAAAGTACGTTAAAAGACTACACCTTTTTCAGACAACATCAAACCAAATTCTGAATTAAAAGTTAACGAGTTTTAGTATTTAAATGATGAATACGGGGATGACAAAGTAATTAAAAGTAGACTTTAAATTGATTACCTAAATTAACATTTACGAGAAATTACTGAGAAACGAATTACAAGCTACAGAATTAAAAATGTTTTCACTGATTGGAAAGCGAAACCAAACTATATTCTCCTGTCAGCGAAGAGCATCAAAACAGGGCGGTGCATCATTTCAATGACGTCATCATAAAGCAAGTTGACTTTCTCGATACGAGAGCTCCAAGAGATGTGCTCCTAAAATAGCGGAGTGCGCATGCGCAAGCTGCCAATTCGCCTGAAGGCCGAGAGAAACAGATCGGCGGCGATAACTGAGCTTGCCTTACGGTGAGAGAATAAAAACGTCAAAATCGCGGCTTAAAGATTGAGTTCAAATAGACATCGATGCAAAAAAAATAGCTGAAAGGAAATAAAAATAAACCAGATTTCAATACTGTGAGAAGTATTCTCACATTACCTACCTTCACTGAGAAAATTTTGTAAGACCAGGAGATGTAAAAGGCAAAATCGATCAAAAACCTTTTACAGAAAATGGGATGACAAAATTTTGAACTGCCAAAGCGAAAAAAAAAATCATTGAAGTCGAACAATAAAATTTAAAGTTAAGGTGCTGGAAAAAAAATTGGTGCTGGAAAAAAAAATTGGTGATTTAACAGCTGCAAAAAAAATTGGTGATTTAACAGTTGAAAAAAAATTGGTGATTTAACAGTTGAAAAAAAAGTGGTGATTTAACAGTTGAAAAAAAAATTGGTGACCAAAAGTAAGAGAGAGAAAAAGAATATACATTGCATAAAGTACATTCATAATCCAAAAAGTATACAATAAATATCAATAATACATCAAGTATACAATAAAAATGCCAAGAATACAGTAACATTGGCAAAACCTTCTGTTGGATCTCATAAAATTATCATCATAAAAATGTTAACATATTCTGAGTTAACAAAATTGAGATCATTGACTAGTCATAATAAATTTTGCTATCTTGGTACCAAATAAAAACAGAATTAACTTCTGATAAAAGTTGCAAATACAAAAGCAACAAAATAGTCAGGAAACATTTTGTAGTTTGACTTTTACAACATGCCTAGGACTTTCTAATTATATCTAAAAAAAAATAAAGAGTTTTCTTTATTACTCTTCACACGAAAGGAAATGAAATGGCCATATATAAATAAACTTTCATAAAACATAATGATATCATTTTAGTGTATCAAACCTTGTAATTTCATTTAAAATAAAACAGACAACCAATTGTATGTGATACCAATTGTGTAATTGAGTCGTGCACTACTCAATCACCCAAACAAGGTATCCGATAAAAACAAGTTGCTATTTCAATTAAAAGACATGTCATAATTAAGTTTCATAAATACCCATCATAGACACAATTTCTTTGAACTTTATACTTTACTCTAAATAAAAATTTCAATGTATTAGTCATAAGAATTCTTAATATGTATGTATGAGACTCAAAAGATTAGGTAAATATACATATACCATGGTTTTTCTTCAAAATATGATAGACTGGTGATCACCAAAAAAAAAATTTAAGTACTTCCATATAGAATGAAAGAAAAAAATTGACAAAACCATGAGTTTATAAAACTAAAATACCATGTACCAGGAATATAATTTTTAAATAATCATTTAAATATAATATAGAAACAAAATTATTAAAATTCACTGTTAGGCCTACAATGATGATAGTGACAAAGATGAAATTAGATATATATATGTAAATATCGAAGTCCACAACAATGCCGATGACCATCATGCCCTAGCCACCAGCATGTCTATGAACAAAAATAAACACATATAAGAACTCCTACGTAAAATTTCAGGTGGCTTGGATCTCCTAACATCTTAAGCAAAAGAAAATTTTAATTATAAATAAGAATATGGATATATATAACTGCAGTAGGTAAAGGCAATGTTTTTGGATTCAAAAAGATGTTTATTGAGTCCAGAGCCATATGGAACAAGTCTATTAAAGATAAATTAATGTCACTGAAAGTTTAGTAACACAGCATGAGGTGGTACACTGGTACTAGCATTGTTTCCTAAGGTTGTACACAAGCACTAAAATAGACAATTGCATACAACAAAACATTTGTAGATGTGAACAGATGCTGTCGAAAAACTGGAACATTCACATAATATTCATCAAAATAGATGATGAGACAGAAAATTTTGAGCATGATGACACAATATGAGAATGCATTGCATTCTTTTTTTGAAGCACTAACTGACGACATCGTACTCATCACTGCAGAACAATCATAACTCCTGCGACACATGCACAAATCACTTTTGCAGAAGAAGGATGAGAAGTCGGCGGTGCACTTATGATGAAATGTAGTATGGATAGGACATAATCGGTATTTGAGGTCAAGAAGCCCTTTTTTTTTTTTTTTTTTTTTTTTTTTTTTTTTTTTTTTTTTTTTGTAAAAAAAAAAAAAAATTACTAGATGATTTATAGAAAAAAATTCTATATATATATATAAATGCACTGGTAAAAAATTCCATTTAGAATTGTGCTTTTCTGTGATATTCTTGTATTATTTGTAGGTATGAAGAGAAGACATTAATAAATTTCACTTTCTTCATAAAACAAAAATCTTCAAAATGTATACAATCATTTTTTTTTTTCATAGTAAAGTAATGAGGCAAATGGCATTTTCTTTTGAACTAATGAGAACAATTCCTCAAAAAAATTTTTACTTGACTCTCTTGAATAACGATCTTAATTTTCTTCAAAAATTAGAACAAGTTTCATGAAAATGTAGCTTCTATTATAATATTTCAACCAAAACTCTCATAATTCTTGAAAAAAGAACAAAAAGTTCTAAAAAAATTATCTTCAAGAATCAGTATTTTTAAAATTGCAATAATCCCGAAGCAACCACGTTGCAATTCGAAAGGTAGTACGGCGCCAAATTGTGACGGTAATTAATTGATCGTTTAAGTGGTTTAGTACAAATTGCGAAGGTCTTTTAATAAATACTATTGATCGTTAAAGAAATAATAAAAACTGGAGACTTCTAACTTTACAGGAGACAGTGAAGAGACAAACTGATGAAACAAACAATATTCTTTATTTCGGTCGTTAGTAGCAGTAGAAGGTTATGAAAATACTTGCTTCTGGTCACCATTTTTAAAATAAAAGAACTGAAAGAACGGAATCTCTTAATTAGAATTCTTCCGTGGGATTCCTTTAGATGAGTGCAGCACATCGTTAAAAATTAAATCTTGAAAAAGAACATATCCACATAACCAAAATATGACCCATAGTACGGCAAACTTATTCGGCCAAAAAGAACGGCATGGCATTCGAACGGCCGGCCAGCGGGCTGGCGCTCCCCGCTAAAACTACGTTAAAAGACTACATCTTTTTCAGACAACATCAAACCAAATTCTGAATGAAAAATTCACGAGTTTTAGTATTTAAATGATGAATACGGGGTTGACAAAGTAATTAAAAGGCAGACTTTAAATTGATTAGCTAAATTGAAATTTACGAGAAATTAATGAGAAACGAATTACAAGCTACAGAATTAAAAATGTTTTCACTGATTGGAAAGCGAAACCAAACTATATTCTCCTGTCAGCGAACAGCATCAAAACAGGGCGGTGCATCATTTCAATGACGTCATCATAAAGCAAGTTGACTTCCTCGATACGAGAGCTCCAAGTGATGTGCTCCTAAAATAGCGGAGTGCGCATGCGCAAGCTGCCAATTCGCCTGAAGGCCGAGAGAAACAGATCGGCGGCGATAACTGAGCTTGCTTTACGGTGAGAGAATAAAAACGTCAAAATCGCGGCTTAAAGATTGAGTTCAAATAGACATCGATGCAAAAAAAAAAATAGCTGAAAGGAAATAAAAATAAACCAAATTTAAATACTGTGAGAAGTATTCTCACACTGTCGTGTGGCTGTTTTGCGCTAAAATAATGCAAATTAGTAAATACTTTAATAAGTATATCTCCAAATACCTTATTTTATATAATTATTTATTTTATAAAACTTAACTTTTAACCCTTTAATTCCCATATTAGAATACGTCCTAGAAATTGCGTATTTCACAGAATCTGAGTTTACACCAGAAAGATTCTGTGGTTAATTTCTCTTTATTTAAATACGGAATGTCTGTTTTTTAATTAAAGCAAATATTGCTATTTTAATTTTCCTTTTTGAATTAGGTATATAAAACGAATAAAAAAAATCTATTAAGTTCAAAACAGTGCTGTTTGCATATATGCAAAGCTGTGCACTAAAGGGTTAAAGAGGAGGTCACATCAATCAAGGCCACGCGCCACGTAATGGATGGGGTTGAACTACAAGAAGATGCTTAACTGTTTTCTTACTTCACACCACTAAAACTGTAAAGTTTTTTTCATCTTGATTAATAGCTGAATAGTCTCAGTTCAGATAAGGCGAAGAAAACTTCGTGGTGTCAAGTGCGTGTGGGTCCTACCCCCCTCCTTTCTCGCTACGGCACTGTTCACAATATCCTTTTAGTTTCGGGGCGAAATGCAGAAATAATTTCGTTGCATTAACTCCTTTTATCCCGAAATTAAATTAATATTGTGGCTATTTTTTAATCATAATTTTATCAAAACAAACTGTAAAAAATTATTTCGCAATAAATCTGGTAACCAAGATTCATATTCCATGAGTAACTAAAGATTTAGAAAATATGCGCATATGGTAGATATAATCTCACATACGACGTTACATTAAAAGCCCGCGTATGTGGATTATCAACCCCGTTTACAAGCTGGCGCAGCTGTGTTAATTTACACCCGATTCTAGCATTACGTTATTACGCTTGATATGTACGCAGTTTTGGTTTATGTGAACAGAGTTAACGAAACATTTAAAATACTCATGATATCAATAGATTGTCATTCAGTTTTGATTGCAGTCATCTAAGAGGGAATTCCCCAAATCGATGATTTTTTTTCCGATTTATGTGATCATTCTATCTCCAGTTTATGTGCGCGGAATTTAACGAAACATTTAAATTCCTCATGAAATGAATAGATTTTCATTAAATTTTGGCTACAATCATCTAAGAGGGGATTCCGTAAATCGATGATTCTATCTCTAGTTTATGTGCTCGCAAAATTCAACGAAACATAAAATTTAGAATCCTCATAATAAGAATACATTATCATTCAGCTTCGGTCTTGGTCATCTAAGAGAAGGTACCACAATTCGATGATTTGTTCAAAATATGCGATAATATAATTCTATCGCAATTTTAAACGCACAGAGTTCAAGGAAACTTCACACCTACTATCCTGAATATGAAAATATATTGTGCAAAAAAATCTCTTTGCTAAATCAATGTATTATCTTGTATTATTTAGAACATTTAATTGATTTTATTTGATATATACAGAAGAAAGCTTTGTGACGCCACGACATACCAGTTTTTCTTGAAGTCAGATCTTATCACTTATAATGAATGATAACAATAGTATGTATGATAATCACTTATAATGAATCAAACTAAGCTAAAAATTGCTAATAGTGATAAAATACCTTTATTTAAGCAATAATAAGTTATATAAATATACAAGCAGAAAACTTAAAACTAGAACACTCTAAATTAAAATGTCTGAAATTCAGACACTTAAGTGTCTGAAATGGAGTGTTCAATTTTCAGACATTTTAAAATGTCTGAATTTTTTCAGACACTTTTTGCGTCTGAATTTCAGACACTTCAAACGTCTGAATCGCATCCATTTTTTTGTAAGCATCATACGTAGCCATGTTTGACCACGTTGAATCCTGGAAAAATATTTGGCTGTGGTCCTGCCCCCCCCCCCCCCAATACAGCCTGATTTTTTTGGTGCTCTCAGTTTTGGTATACAATTTTCGTTACGTTGATAATTTAAATCTTTTACGACATTGTACTGATTATAATCAATATCTTGAACTTCAGGAGTAGAACAAGATTAAAAAACAAAAAATATTTATCTAAATATTAGATTTTTTTAAATTTATTTTGTTTTTAACCTTATTTTACTTTAAAAGTTCAAAATATTGATTATAATCAGTACAATTTCGAAACAGATTTAAAATATAAGCTTTACAAATATTGCACATCAAATTTGGGGGCACTACAGTCGTAGGGGGACGGAGCACTTCCCAGTTTGCCCTTCCTTTAATCAAGAAGTACTTTTGAAAAAAACGCAACCCTGCATTATAGTTGTCTAAATTGAGATGTCCGGTATTCGGGAGTATCCGTTGTGGGGGTTAATGGACATTCTCGAATAGCGAACACCTCTATTTAACGAATACTTTTTTAATCAGCAGACATACATATTTGTATATTTTTACCTCAAAAAAGTAGACATCTCCAATTATCGGACAAATTCCGCGGTCCCGAAGTGTTCGCTATTAAGTGCTTTTAAGGTACATAGATAAATATATATATATATTTTATAATCTTGTCCTACTCTAAAAGTTCAAAATATTTATTATACTCGGTTGAATGTGGAAAAAGATTTAAAATATCAGATGTACGAAAATTGCAAAAATCCCCCCCCCCCCCAAAAAAAAATGAAAATATAAAAAAATATATTGCCACATAGGCAATTTTACATATACATCACTTGATAATCACAACAGCCATTTAACTATGAATAATGAAAATAAATAAATAAATATTCTACTTTAATAACATTGGGGAAAAAATGACTTTGGTATTTTGTTAAATATATTTGCGTTTTTAAACTTGTCGTACTCCAAAAGTTCAAAACTTTCATTATAATTAGTGCAAGATTTAAGATATCAGCTTTACAAAAATTCATGCAAAATCCCCCCCCCCCCCAAAAAAAAAAAAAATGAAAATACTTATTTAAAAATTATGTTTTTAAAAAATTTATATTTATTTCCACATGGCCAAGTTTTTATGTGGATCAGAGGGTACTCACAAAAGCTATTCAACTATCAATAAAAACAAATAAGTACATATTCTATATTAAAAACATGAGGAAAAAATAACTTATGATTTCCAAACTTCTTTCGTCTTAAATATATACAGTAACATCTGTCATTTTTGTATTTTTCGTATAAGTGCATATAAATAAAGTTACCACAATTTTAAATACGAAATCTAGTTAGAGGTTTTTACTTTTTCCCATTATGAATTTCAAATTACTTTTTTTATTAAAAATAATAAAAAAAATCAGTATTAGAGTTGATTGCAAATCAAATGCATATGTATATTTTTACAGGCAGCTTCATATAATAGACCAGTCTCATTTACTTTATTTATCTTTTTTTAATCTGCGGTTTTATGCCAGGAAGTAAGAAAGCATTAGGTCATCTTTCAAAGTTTTTTTTTTCTTTACTTCCTTGTGGCCGTCATTTACTGCGAGATAAAAATTATCCGTTGAAACTAAGAACTGACATTGAATATATAATTCGTAATAAAAAAGAACGTCATAAGTTTAAAAATATATACTTCTAGAATTAGTGGGGTTTTTTGCGAACAGATTCAAAACTAATTAAATTTCATGCAGGATTTTGTTTAGTACAATAAATAAAATCATAAAATACACTAATTTTACTACTATAAAGAAACTTACTTGAGTTGCTGCAAGAGGTAAGAAATATATTTCTCGATTTGAAATTTTAAAAACTACCACAACCACAGTGAGGGAGAAAGACTTTCATCAGTTTAAAAGGTAATCCCATAATACATCCGACTAGCCATATTTAAAGAATGAGATGTTTCATACTAAAAACAGGACCCGCCAGACAAAAGTTTCTTTTTTTTGCCAGCTTCGACAGGACGAAGATGAATAACACAATATTATTGATATAAATTGATACGAGTTAACACTAAGCCCATTGCACACGCTTTGTAGAATTTCCGGGTGTAATCTTCAACCGTCGTCTACTTCTGTTCTGTGTCTATCCCGCCCTTGTATCGACGACAGCTTCTAAGAGACATTTGATGTCGAGCACACAGGTCAGATGTATGTATTCAATAAATAAATACTCCAAGTTAATACGAATTAAAATCACAGTACTTCACATTTCGCAAAAAACGAATTAAAATACACGCGTACATAAAAACAAACTTTGTTTGAATTACAACGTATACCACTTCGAACGAAGACATCTAAAACGCATGCGCAACTGGGAGTGCTAGTGCCCCCTGGTGGTTATTGCGTCGGAAGAATCAAAACGTCTAAAATTAAGACACGTTTAAAGCAATGAAGTGTCTTAAAATAAGACGTTTGCGGATATTTTAGACATTATTCTCAGTTCGTTTACACCATGGTCATAGTAAGACGCTTATGTATCTTAAATTAAGACATCTATAGTGTCTTAATTTTCAGATTAAGACACTTAAGTGTCTAAAATTCTTTTTCAGTCACATATGTGTCTAAATTTAAGACGCTTCTATTTGCACTGAATCAAAGAACATATAGCAGACGCCAAACAAAACAAGAGAACTACAACTTTGGACAAATTATGCAGCAAAGAAACTTTACAGATTGATTTTGAAAATAGTAGAATAATTTATCCGTCAATATTTTATTTACCATCCATTATCCGAGCATCAATAGAGATATTTTTACGCACTGGGAATATTTGCAATGATACAGTCTCACTTCAGTTACCTAAAATTTGGAAAGAGATGCTATGCAGGTTTAGTAACAATAGTAGAAATTAATTCACGCTCACAAATATCCATTTTCATTTTATTTTATGTTTGCACTGGTTTTCATTATACATGAAGTCTCGTGATATTGTTTACAAGGCTATTGTTTTTAATACCAATTCTGAAAATATTTCTATCAAGAATGATCGTGAAAATGTCACCGTTTGTTGTTATATGTATGTTGATCTAGATAAAAATATTTATATTATATTATTATATTATTATTTATATATATAAGTATTTTTATTATTCACTATTAGAAATTTTTAGCTTAGTTTGATGAATGATAATTTTCAATCTCTAAATAACACATTAAATTGCCAAATTCTAACTAATTTCTTTTACTGGAAATTCTCTTTACTTCATAACAAGAGACTAATATTTATCTTTGTTATTGTTATGGAAATGCGTTGCCAAGTAAATATTTCTAAGCGAATTTGAGAAACAAATTTATAAACATCATTGAAATAGCACAGAGTTCCGTAATCGACTGTTGTCATGAATATAAACTTTCAATTAATAATGCAATTATGTATTCATGTTCTTTCAGAATAGAAATTTCTCCTTTTTTGCGGAAAAGTTTTATTTGATAAAGACTATATTTAAATGCCATATTGAATTTTAACACAATTACGACGGGAAACGAGAACTCTCGTTTTCATTCAAAAAACATCATTGACTAAGGGCGTGGCTTCTACCTTACAGAAAATGGAATTTATATCATGCTGCCCATATTTTTTTAGAATGTATGACATTTTATATTAAATTCGTACATTGAAAGATATTTATCAATACTTGAGAACCTTATTTAGAACATCAATTTAAAAAAAAAAAAAAAAAAAAAAAAAAAAACTTTCAGAACAGGGAGGTGCATCTAGAGTTTAAAAATCCAGATCTGATAAAAATTGCTCATCGGCAATGTTTTAAGTTTAGATTTTCAAATAATCCTTACAAGCCGTAATTTTTTTTCTTTCTTTTTTTTTAATCCCTTAACTGCCTCGGACGTATATATACGTCTTTAGAAAGTGCGTGGATCTATTAAAGGGATGACGAATTCCAATTATAGCGAGGCAATTTTCACCACCTGAGCCATTATATATAACAGTATAATATGTGCATTCTCTTTCATTTATTTCAGAAAAATAATATACACCTTATATAATTTCAGAAATATGCGATTTAACTCTTACCGGCGCGGTGTTTTTAAAAAAGATCACCAAATTTTAATTCCAACACTGACAATCGCCACCAAGAATATTTAAGTAAAATTTTCCTATTATAATGTACATGAAAATAAGCAAGTTCGTATTTTCTAATAAATTCGTTTATAAATTGCAATGTCAGTCCATCATTTTATCAGTTTATAAACAGAATTACTCCGCGCCGGTAAGGGTTAAGTAAGGCACTGGAGATCGCTCAAGGTTTCTTCGGCAGTTAACGGGTTAATTCACTTTTATTTAACTTAACATAGTTTTATTATGTAAAAAGGGAATTTGTAATATTTTTGTTTCACTTCGTCACAGGATAGAACTAAAAAAATTATATAGAAAGGCGTGCTCTGGATGGCAATTATTGTTGTCAGGTGAAGCGGGTTTCCAAATGCTGTGGACAAAAAATGGAGTTATGAAAAAAGAGGAGACATATAGTGTATTGTCTACGAGTTGCGACTGAAGTAACTGAGGAAGTGGTCACAAGATGGCGGCTGCTTTTTCTTTAATAGGATTTACAGTTTATGATTATCGCCGGGACCAACTTCCCACCAGTAAAATTGAATAGAAAATATCTTATTTAAGCGTCTTATTCATGAAAATATTTTCTCAGAAATATGGTAAATTTTCTATTTAACTTTGCTGCAGTCAAAGGTATATATAAATATTATACAGGCATACATACAATAAATACAATAAACCCAACTGGAGTGAAAAATTAGCCAGAGCCAGGAATCAAACCCGGGACCACAGTATACAAGACTGCAGCTCTAACCACTGAGCTACTCCGGTCTGCAATTTCTCACTAATAAACCAGCCAGACCCAGGTATCGACCGGAGTAGCTCAGTGGTTAGAGCTGCAGTCTTGTATACTGTGGTCCCGGTTTCGATTCCTGGCTCTGGCTAATTTTTCACTCCAGTTGGGTTTATTGTATTTATTGTATGTATGCCTGCATAATATTTATATATACCTTTAACTGTTTAATGCAGGCGTTATTTATGTGTGTATGTATGTTCTAATATATATTGTAGTATGTGTGTTTTATTATATTTACTGCAGTAAGTTTGCCTCGTAAAGCAGTCAGTTTGTTTCACTGGTTGTCACAGTATTGCGAAAACGCAGAACCTGACTTCCGCCAAAGTAATGTTCCACCAGTAAAAATAAAAATCTGTTTCAGCTATTATTTATGACTGAAATTTTTGAGTCATTAATGCGTTTAAATAAGGAGAAAATTTCTATGTAAATTTACTGGTAGAAGATTTCACCAGTAGTCATCAATCCCTCCGAAAGCGGTTACAGTTGAAGCTTCACTATTTTGAAAATATGTCAGTTCCTCTTTATTAATAGTTCCATGGGACAAAAGTATTTTACAGAAATTTTCTCCGCCTTATCTAATGGCAGAATTATTCCCCAAATTATTCGCTAAATAGGCTATTAACGATGGCGATATACACTGCAAGAAATTGGTGGTGTCGAGAATATTTGGAGCCTGATTTGCGCGGTAAACCAGGCAACACTAAGGCAATACAGAAATTTAATATTTTTGAATTTTATTACAAATTAATAACTTAATTTTGTAGCTTTTTTCCGTTATTCCGCGAATGGTGATATATCGCCAAATATTCTTTTTTACACTTACAATCGTATACAATTTACAATCACAATATATTTATTTATGCGCTAAACCAAGCTTTTCGCTAAAGGTCAACTGACTTTAAACCTGCAACTAAGCAATATTTTACGGCGACACAACACCGAAAACTGGCGATTTGAAGCAATTAAAATAATAAAAATTTGTAAAAAAATCACCATAAAATAAAACAATACACAGGACGCGTTTCGAGCTAAAAACATAACAGCTCATCATCAGCTACTGCACACGTGTTTGCTGTAGCTGATGATGAGCTGTTATGGTTTTAACTCGAAACGCGTCCTGTGTATTGTTTTATTTTATGGTGATTTTTTACAAAGTTGTATTATTTTATTATTTTAATATTTTATGGTATCTGCTTACTTTCGCATGGCTTTAAACACAATGTACAATATTGAATAAATACACATATTTTTTTTTCAAATTTAATACAGAATTATGAAAAAAAAAATCATAAGAATGTCTTGATAAAACTTTAAAATAATGGTGGGGGGTTGCGATTTTTTAGCAAACTTTCAAGCTTACGATAGACAGCGTGAACTTAACCCTTAAATGCGCGATTTTTTATTTTGTTTCGAAAAAATTATATGTGATACACTGAAAGGTTTATAACACAGGAAAAATAATGAGAAAAAAATCACAGATATATTTTTCATATAATACGTCAATCTTTTCTTCTGTTGCACATTTGCAAAATAAGTAAAAACTACTGTCGTGTGGCTGTTTTACGCTAAAATAATGCAAATTAGTAAATACTTTAATAAGTATGTCTCCAAATACCTTATTTTATATAATTATTTATTTTATAAAACTTAACCTTTAACCCTTTAATTCCTATAACAGAATACGTTCTAAAATTACGTAATTCAGAGAATCTGGCTTAACACCAGAAAGTTTCAATGGTTAATTTCGCTTTATTTAAATACGGAATGTCTGTTTTTTTTAATTAAAGCCGATATTTCTATTTTAATTTTTTGGTGTGAATTAAGTATATGCGAATAAAAAAAAAAATTATTAAATGCAAAACAGTGTTGTTTGCATATATGCAAAGATGCGCACTAAAGGGTTAATTGAACTAAATGTTTTTCAATGGCCTTTATACTAAATACTACTATTTCATTTACCTGTACACTGAACAAAAAATTTTACAACCTCTTCAGAATTAACTGAAATATTTCAAAATATGTCAAAAAATAAATATTTTTTATTTTATAGAATACCATTTTTTATATTCGTGTACAAGTAAAATAATTTCATTATCCCATAGAGATTAGATTCTGGTTCTGCTCATAGTGTGCAACAACGAAAGTATTCTGATATAGTTTCACAGAAATATGCTCAAGGTTCGCACACTCCTTGGAATTTCCAAGGACTCTGGCACCACTATTAATGATAAGAAAATTTACATTTAATTTTTAAACCAAAGAATTCGCAACCACCGCCTTTATTTACAGATTTTGCAGTAATTTTCTGCAGTGACATACTTCGAAAATACTGTTAAAATTTAGTGGTAAAACTGTGCGAACCCTGTATGCTTCAAATATTTTATGTAATGAAATTTATAAAACATGAAGATAACGGAATAAGTAGTTTTTCCAGAAACAGGATTTCAAAATTTCTTTTATATCATTCATATTCATACAAAATTAATCTAGAACAGCCATTTAACTCATAACCCGCTGGTGTTGCGTTCCATGGAACTATTAACCCATTAATGCCGAGTTCCTCTTACATCTTTTTAATACCTAGGTACCAGTTGACACCAGTTTTCCCATATTGTAATTTTAATTAATTTGATCTCTCAAAGTCTGAGATTAAATAATAACAAGATTTCCTTACTAAAATATTGATTTTCATATTTAAATTTTTCGTATTTCTCTAATTGCAGATTTTCGTACCAACCGGCATTAATGGGTTAATAAAGAGGAACTGACATATCTTCAAAATAGTGAAGCTTCAACTGTAACCGCTTTCGGAGGGGTTGATTACCGCTGGTGAAATCTTCCACCAGCAAATTTATATAGACATTTTCTACTTATTTATACGCATTATTAACTCAAAAGTTTCAGTCATAAATGATAGGTGAAACATATTTTTATTTTTACTGGTGGGACATTACTTTGGCGGAAGTCAGGTCCGGCGTTTTCGCCATATTGTGACAACCAATGAAAGAAACTGACTGCCTTAGGAGGCAAGCTGACTGCAGTAAAGTTAAATAGAACATTTTGCCATGTTCCTGGGAAAATATTTTCATGAATAAGACGCTTAAATAAGATGAAATTTTCTATTCATTTTTTCTGGTGGGATGTTGGTCCTGGCGATAATCATAAACTGTAAATCTAATTAAAGAAAAAGCAGCCGCCATCTGGTGACAACCTCCTCAGTTTCTTCAGTCGCAACTCGTAGACAGTACACTATATGTTCCTCCTCTTTATACATAACTCCATTTTGCGTTCACGCAACGGTTAAAATATGTGCACCTATTAAAGTTATTTACATATCCACCACTATTTTTGAATTTAAAAAATGGCGTTACATAAAGACATAAAATTTCAAGATCATATAATGCGAAAATTATCCTTCAGAGTTTGCGGTGGCAAACAACGTTCAGCTAAAAAGGTGAAAATTTCAACATTATAGTTTTGGCGGTTAATGGGTTAAGATTTATTAGTATTTTTATTTCAAAAACGAAAGAAAAAGATGCATAGAAATAGTGTTTACATTTCTTCGGGTGTTATTACGCTTTCTTCCGGTGTTTGACTCATTACTTCCTGGACTATTCCATCTACTAATAATCATAGAAATAAATTTAAAACAGATTTTGATTCATAAACGTTTCCTCTTTCAAACAAAATAATAATAATAAAAAAAATTCGAAAATTTTCAAAAGGCGGCCATTTTAAGACTTTAGCGGGCGGTGTCCATAAAAAAGGATACATAATTTTAATTCCAAAACTGACAAACGGCACCAAGATAATTTAATTAAATTTTCCTTTTATAAAGTGCGGGAAAATAATCGAGTTTTATTGTCTACTAAATTCTTTTGTAAATTCTGGTATCAGTCCATCATTTCATCATTTTACAAATAGACTTACACTATGACGGAAAAGGTTAATGTAGGCCTTAAATACTAAATATGTAGAAAAAAAATAAAAATTGTTATAATTAATTAAAAAATACACTTTTATCTATTAACAATTTAGTATAAATTAAATTATGATTGTACGTTTAGAGAACAATTTAATCTGTTAATTCTCGCTCCCGTGATATTCACAGGCTGTGTCTTTTATTCAGATTGTTTAATTCCCACAAGTTTTATAAAATAGTGTAATTGGCTCTATTATGCTATCATTTTACCTGTTAAATAAGGTGAATACAGTAAAACCTCCTTAAAGCGACCACATTCCTTTCCAATAAATATTGGTCGCTCCGAGAGGTGGTCTCTTAATGGAGGTCATATTTAAATGTAGATTTTAACTGTTGAAAAAATGCAACAATATTATTAAAATTTATTTTTCACATTAGGAAAAAATTTAAGTATCAAAACAAAAGTAATTACATAAGTTAATTACTGCAGAGTTTAAAAATTAATATACTGACGTTTGCTTTGAATTTACGGTTTTAGCTTTCATAACTTTTATTTGCAAGTCCTTTCGAAGTTCAGTAAATATATATATATATATATATATATATATATATATATATATATATTTGGACGGTAAAAAATAATGACAATTTCATTAATTTATCTATTTCTTTGAGAGTTTCCGAACAGAATAGGGCAGGGGAGTTTATTGGCCGTCTTTTTTAATTCGTCATCAGAGTTAAATTCATTGCCTAAAAAGGCACAAAGGGTCACATAAAAGTTACCAGAATAATAATAAAAAAATCTAAACGTAGTTTAGAAGTTTGATGAATAATGCGCCCTCCGGAATTATTTTTCGAATAAAACCTTCTTCAAGCGACGAGGAAAAAAACGGAATTTGTTTCATTTTCTTCAAAGAAGTGGATCGCTCATGGAGAGAGTTCAACTGGGATGGTCTTTGAATGGAGGTAAAATTAGTATTGACCCTATAGGAATAAATTTCGTTCCATGAAACAATGATCGTTCAGGGAGGTGGTCGCACAGGGAGGTTTCACTGTATTTTTTTTTTTTTTTTTTTAAGTGGCATCAATAAGCATTTTGAATTTTTAAATCGTAATTTAATGCGGCCGTTAAGGTGTTAAACAATTCCTGAATAGGTAGTTTAACCCCTTCACGGTCGCTTAATATTTGAAAAAACCATCAAAAGTGTACCTATTTTTTTTTTATTACAGAAATTGAATAATTATAAGGTTTCTAAATAAAATATGCAATTAGTTTATTTTTAAGCCGAAAAAAACAATATTTTATAGCCATATTCATATTTGTATAAAAGCCATCATGCGAGAATTATGTGTCTTAACCTCTTAAGCTCCGCCTCCGATAAATGTATGTTACTTTTTTTTATTATTCAGATTGTTTGATTCCCACCACCGTAGTTTACGGCAGATAAAATGATGCGAAAATAAAGCCATTTACACTATTTAAAAAAAAACTGGTGGGAGTCAAACAAGCTCAATTAAAAGATAGTAGCCTACATTTATCGGGGGCGGAGCTTAAGAGGTTAAGACACATAATTCTCGCATGATGGGTTTTATACAAATATGAATATGGCTATAAAATATTGTTTTTTCACCTTAAAAATAAACTAATTGCATATTTAATTTAGAAACCTTATAATTATTCAATTTCTGTAATAAAAAAAATAGGTACACTTTTGATGGTTTTTTCAAATATTAAGCGACCGTGAAGGGGCTAATATTCCAGTTATCATCGGAAAGGCTTGATTCATCAGAATCCATATCAAAATGACAAAAATATTACAAATCTATGACAAATCTATGGCAAATTATAGATCGTACAAATCAAACCAGAGTGCCAATATTCAAAGACTTCAAATGGAAATTCCAGTTCAATTTTTCTGGTTTCAGAAGTTTTTTTCCAGCAATTAAATCTCCAGCCCGAGAATATGACGGGCACGAGAAATAACGAACGACACCTCAGCCCGAGATATTTACGGGAGCGAGAATTAAGGGGTTAAACGATGTTTTTCTCTTTCTTGTTGCCATATCTTAACCCCTTGAAGGGCAAGCAAAAATGTCTCTAAATATTGAATTCTCACCGGAAAAATCGAAAAATCTTATCTTTAAATATGGAAAAGCAATTTTTCAACGATTTTCCCCCAAAGCTAAAAATATAAAATTTAGTTAAAATTTTCTGGTGAGAATCTTGTTTAAATTAGGTGGGATATATTTTATCCCACCGCCCCTCAAGGGGTTAAGGGAATTTAATTTTGGGTGCAATCCTATGGAAAATATGCCAGCTTTAAGACCCGTTTCCTCGCAAAATACCTGACCAATTTTGGGGAAATTTGAAATTCATATTCACTGGATTATACTCAAGATTTATACCAGACAGTTTTTTTTCTGTAACTAAAATTTTTATTTTAGAGCAACATCAATTTTCAGAACTTTTCCATTTTCCAGATTTTCTTTTCTGAAATTAAATACAGTTTTTTTTTAAACTGACTGCCATATATGATCTTATACTTATGCTCTACCACAAAAAAAAAAAAAAATAAAAAAAACTAAATGAATAAATAAAATAAAAATAAATAAAACTCGTTCGAGTACTTTATGAGATAATGGGATTTTTACCTGAAAATCACGATTTTGCTGGAGAGACAAAAAACTTAGACATTTCTAACTTGTGTGAAGTTCTTGCACAATTTTATCAAATACATGATTTAAAGTATATATAAACAAGTGGATAAAATTTAGTTTCACGAAATAAATGAGGTAATTTTTTAACCCATGTTTTGTGTAATTGTGTATCGGTTCTTGTATACCGGCATCTCTTAGCCGAATTTAATCGATTACTTTAATCGAATTACTTTTCCTTTTAACACTAGAACGCCCGGGAGGAGTCGATCCGACTCCGACCATATGATTAAATGTCAACTGGAACCAGAAATTTTGCTGTAAAAAAAGTTGCATTTAAACCACGTAGATTTACGTTAAATAAATCAGTCAGATAATTTTAAATAAAAATTCTAGTGTGAAACAATTTTATGAAACTTGAGTGTGCATACTACAAATTTTATTTTAAATTACAGTGGTGGGAATAGAATTTAAAAATAGAGATAAGCATAAAATGTTAGCGTAAAATCAATGTGAACGGGCGTGGAAATTTTTACGGTTATTTCTAATGGTCAGAAAAAAAAGGGGCATAAAAAAGGATTCAGGGATGTTCAAATAACTTTTTAAAGTGACCTTCTGCATTAGGAGAATAAAGAAACACTTTTTATGATTTTTTTGTAAGAAAACTGAATGATAGATCTTTTTGAAAATTTAACAGTTTATTGTACATATCTTAGGGTATACACAAGAATTATTTTATTAGATTTTGTTGCTTCTACTCTAAGTTATAAACAAATATGTTCAACCACATTTTTTGACACGGTGGGTAAGATTTGAAAAAACTACTGAATGGATCATCTTGATTTTTTTTTTAATTAAAGCTTATTTTTTGCCTTCGATATGAATTAAAGCTTTTACTAAAATTATTAAAAAAAAGTTATTAACAAATAAGACAGAATTTTCTTAACATTTTTTTTTTTAAATCAGCCATTACATAACTTTTGAAAAATAAATTCATGGGTTCCTTTAATTTAACTAGAAGCTATACTCACGAAGTTTGCGAAAAAAAATTATTTTACTGTTTCAGATAATTCTACAAGGCGCTATCATGCTCACCGTCCAGACGAAATTTTCCAAAGCAGCTGAACATATTTGTTTCTAACTTAGATTAGAAGCAACAAAATCCAATAAAAAAATTCTTGTGTATACCTTAAGATATGTACAATAAACTGTTGCAATTTCAAAAAGATCCATTGTGCAGTTTTCTTACAAAAAAACCCCATAAAAAGTGCTTTTTTTTTTCTCCTAATGTAGAAGGTCCCCTTAAGCCAACAAATCTAAAATCCCTTTTTTTCAAAAAATTTATTTTTAGTTTCAAGAGAGAAGAAAAAGGGCATATATTTAAATAAATTTACTAGCTCGCACTTTGTATCAATCGTAAAAAAAGCGGTGAATTTTCCATTGTCGCGTTCGGTTCCCACGCCAGATTACTATGTTGTATGGAAATGTGTTGGAAAAATCATCAATCCCAGTCAGGAAATCAGGCGTGATGTTCAAGATAATTAATGAACGCTTATAACAGAACGTATTTTTAAAAAAAAAAAACATTTTCATACTTATTTTATTTATTTATTTATTTTCATTCTTATTTTTTAGTTTTTTGCTGGGATGTATGTGCTTTTAGAAAGTTTGAATATTTATGAGAAATATTTAAAGTTATTTCCCAATGACTTAATCTTGTATATGGAATATTTGCATAAATGTTTAAACCACAAAATATAATCTGCGAAATTTAGATTCCAGAATATAACTGCGTATATTTTATAGTATCTATCATTCTTATTTCAATAGTAGCTTTATCAGATAATTTTATTAACTAACTTTGAAGAATATATGTTTAAAAAATAAATACATATTGACTTTTAGCAGTCGATTGTTATCATGACAATAAACGTTCAATCGATACCATTAGAATTTACTATTTTTTTCATACAAAATAAAAGCATGCACTTTTCATGCAGAAAATATTTTATTGGACACAAAGTTATTGGATAAAAGCTCAGTAAATTTATATCATTAGGTTTAACGATAATCATAAAAAAGTATAGAATTACTTTTTTATTCCTCAATGTTTGTGTTTGAAATAAATCAAATATTTTAGATTAAATTCCCATGCTTAATTTTATGACGGATATATTTATATTAAATTTTCTAATCATAAAATAAAAGAATGTGAAAAATACATTCTACTATAAAATTTTTAAAAATAACCGGAACTTAGATTGATAGAAATTTTAGAATACCTATTCTCCATACCTCTCTGTGCTTGACAATTCAGACGGAAGACTCCATTTCAAATAAACATATTTCAACAAGAAATATTATTTGAGAGGGTCACAACCATAGTAGAAAAAATCCATTTTGAAACAAGAAAGAAAAAATCATGCGTCAAGCATAGATTATGAAACACTTTTCAACACATTCAGAATTATGTAGCAAAACTACGCCGTTTAAAAAATTAAAATATTACGTCTAATTCAACCATATAGAATCTCATAACACGTTTCAAAATCCATTTTCAGCTGTTCCCATCTACAATCATAAAATTATCTGATTTTTTTTCAGAAGCCTCGTATATGATATATAGATTTGTATCTATTAACTACATGCATGCAAAAATTTAGTTCACTTAAGAAATAGTGAACTTCACTCCTCTGAAGTGAATAATAATAATAGATGTGAAGTACATTCACTGAATAGTACTTCAGTTGAAAATTCCCCCTTCAGCAATTTCATCTAATAAGGATAATTGTATAACGTGTAACAAGCAAAAAATTGATTAAACTTAAAAACACACACCGAATTTTAAATCGTACATTCCAGCAATTATTATTCAAAGACAGTACTGTAGCCGATTTCTTTTGTGTGTCCCTGTAAATGTTTAAAAAATGCTATTAATGCCATGTTCTAACGTGATTGTAGTGAAATTCAGTGATTTGTATCAGTTTCAATATATTTGAAATAGCATATTGTCATTAAAATACACTGCAAACGCCTTTTCCCCATATACCATAATGTAATGGAATACTTTTGAGTGCCTCTGTACATGAACTATTAATCCTACATACTTCATATACAATACGAAACATGATTTGGTGACCCTAAATAACCCTTATGAATTGCATAAAAATCCGAGTATATTTACGGAAGTTAGAGCGTGGACAGACGGCCAGACAAACTGAATGCATAAACACTTTCAACTTTGTTGGAAAGTGTTAACCCTTATCGCCGCAGTGTCCTTAACCCCTTAACGCTCGAATTAAATTACGGTTGAATAATTCAAATTGCTTATTGGCACCACTTTTATGAAAAAGAAATATTCACCTTATTTAATGACAGTTAAAACGATACTAAAATATAGCCAATTTCACTATTTTATAAAACTGGTGGGAATCAAACAATTTGAGTAAAAGACACAGCCCGAGAATATTCGGGAGCGAGAATTAAGGGGTTAAAAAAGGACACCTAATTTTAATTCCAAAACTGACAAACGGCACAAAGAATATTTAACTAAAATTTTCCTATTATAATGTACATGAAAATAAGCAAGTTCGTATTTCTAATAAATTCGTTTATAAATTGCGGTGTAAGTCCATTATTTCATCAGTTTATAAACTGAATTACTCCGCGCCGGTAAGGGTTAAAAGGTGATATAGTCCATTTAGAAAGGGCATAAAATCTGTTTTATTCACTCCCACGGTGAGCGCTTATAAACAGATCCCATATATGACAAAGTATGTGAAAACAGACTTAGTTCACTGTGGGAGTAGATAAAATAGATTTTATACACCTTCTAAATGGACAATCTCAATTTTTTTTCAAAATGGACTTGGTCTACTATGGTTGTGTACCCCTCATTTAATGAAAGAACTAAAGGAAGCTTCAAATGATAGCCTCATAAGAGAAAGACACATTTAATGAAAATATTTTCTAGTTCAAAATTTGTTTAAGGGGGTCCGGGACTAAAAAATCTTCAAAGTTTGCAAAAACATTTTATTTTATAAAAATTTTCTCTGTTTTTTCCTGCTTAAAATGACATTTAAATCATGTTTCTATCTGAATTAGAACAAAACATATAATTTTTTTTCGTTTTGGTTTATTTTCAAAATCTAGCTTTCAAGCAATGGCTGTCATGCAAACGACTTCTTGTAAAAATGTGTTTTTCTTCATGATAGGTTTTTTTTCACCATTTCTCATATTTAAATTCTTACAACTCCAAAACCGTTAAAGATACAGGGTTCAAACTTGGAACACATATTTTTCAGTTGTTTTACTTTAATTTTGATTCAGCATATTTGAAAAAAATATTTACTTTTGAAAATATGATTTTTTTAAAAAAGTTTTACCACTTTTTTTGAAATTTTTTCGTTAAATATTTTTAATTTTTTTATAAAGTAATATTTTTAAAAATGCTGAATCAAAATTAAAATTTATATATTTCTGTTCATTTAAATGAAAAAAAATGAAATTCTATAAATAATATTTCGAGTTATAACGATTTTAAACTACCCTACTTTTTGAATAAATTTTAAATTTAATTTTTAAAAAATTCTGAGAAGTTTTATCATGTGATTTTGTTTACAAATGATAAGGTTAACCATCACAAAAAAATTCAGAATTTTAACTGAATAAATAAAAGTTATTTTAAAATGTGTCCCGGACCCTCTTAAAATAAAATATGGAAATTTGACCTAACCTCTCATCTGATGAAAAAAACGTTAATATTAAAATTCTAAAAGCAGTACTATAAACCAGTGTTGCCAGACGAATACTAAAATTTTATTTTGAATGCCAATATTTTCGTACGGTAGTTTTCTTTAATCGCAACATTTTTGTAAATAAATAAGGCGACTATCTCTCTATGAAAATAGTAATATTCAAAATAAAATTTTAGTATGCGTCTGGGAACTCTGCTTTTAAACCCCTTAACCCTCTCGCTGCGTAATTATTTTATCAAAATAGCTTCAAAAATTGCGTATTTAACTCCTTCGCAAGGAGCGTCTTTTAAGAATTTTTATTCTTTTGCCACTGGTTTTTCAAAACAAAAATTTTCGTCTGATTCAATCGGGAAATTTCTCCGATTAGATAAGGCGAAATTTAGAATGAAAAAATAACTGGTTGGAATGATCAAGGAGAGTTAGTTAGACGGAAAAATGCGTCCCAGATAAAATCTCGGGTTGGGCAAATTTTGCTAATTTTACGTTGCCCGAGAAACTCTCGGGTTGCGCAGCGAGAGGGTTAACAATCGCATTAAATTACGGTTTAAAAATTCAATTTGCTTATTGGCACCACTTTTTTGAAAATGAAATATTCACCTTATTTAAGGACAGGTAAAATGACACCATGATAAAACATGGTATTATGCTATTTTATAAAACTGGTGTGCGATCAAACAATCTGAATAAAAGACACAGCCCGTGAATATCACGGGAGCGAAAATTAAGTGTTTAAAAACGCCAATAAACTTTTACGGCAAGGTTCGCACACTCCTTGGAATTTCCAAGGACTCTGGCACCACTATTAATGATAAGAAAATTTACATTTAATTTTTAAACCAAAGAATTCGCAACCACCGCCTTTATTTACAGATTTTGCAGTAATTTTCTGCAGTGACATACTTCGAAAATACTGTTAAAATTTAGTGGTAAAACTGTGCGAACCCTGTTACGGTTACAATATTTTATTGAAATTTTGAACAACAATATCTCTCTTTGATATTGTAATAGTTAGCATTGCATTACATTATAATCTAAATGTCAAAAACTGAGTTTTATATAAAATGAATGCATAGATTTTGTGGTTAGAATAATCGATTGTTATCATGAAAGCAAGTTTCCAGTCGATAATGCAATTAGTTAATCAAGTTTTCCCGAAAGGAAAGTTTGTAGTTTTATGCTATGCAGGAAACTTTTTGTTATTTGGTGACTATATTTCAATGCTCTGTAAACATTATCGCGAAGATTTTCCAATATTCTGCGTCATATATATAGATTGGTAAAAATACTCAGTTTTTAGAGAACTGGATATTTTAGCTTATTTGTCCATAACTTATTTATATATCTTCATCATTTGCTTTCATAATGTTTCAAATATTTTTTAATAATTTACTTTATTAATCAAAATCAATAGTTATTTTTGTTATTGTAATAATTACTTATGGCTAGCATATTTTACATTTTTTCTTATCACTATACTTTGTTTAATGTCTTTTCATCTTATTTAATTCCGGAAATCCGGCAACTAAATTGGGTTAAATTCACTTTAAAAAATAATGATAAGAAAATAGGATAAAAGCTTGCACTTATGCAATTATGCCTTGTAAAAACGCATAATTGATAGAATTTGAAAAATCGGTATAAAAATTCCATAAAAACAGGTACATGACTAGCTTAACGGTTCCTGTTGAACTAGAATAGATGCGTATATTTTTTATACAGAAAATGTTTTATTTTTATTGACTATATTGAAGTGCTAGTAAAATTTTATACATTGATTTTTTGATAATTGTCACACAAGTCATAAATACAGACGTGTGAAAATTATTAGAATAATTGTGAAATTTACATTAAAAACTTGTTATATTAAAGAAATATTACAAAAAATATTGATACATTTAATATTCAGTGTGCATCAACTTGTTCTTTATTAAAGAAATGATGGCATACTTGTCTTGGTATACTTTGTATTATTTTTTGGAAATTAATTTGTATTTCGTTGCCATGATGCCAGATTTGGATGAGTCTTTCTATCAGACCAGTCTTGTTTGTGATGTTGCATTTCTTTAATTTTTTCATTACAGTGGCCCAAAAGATCTCTATGGGGTTCATATCTGGACTGTTTCTAGGCCATGGAAGTGGGGTTTTTTTTATGAAATTAAAGAAATGCAACATCACAAACAAGAATGTTTGGATAGAAAAACTCTTCCAAATATGGCATCATGACAACGAAATACAAATTAATTGCCAAAAAGTCATGCAAAGTATGCCAAGACGTATCGAATCTCTTAATAAAAAACAAGGGGATGCACACTAAATGTTAAATGTATCAATATTTTTTAAATGTATTATTTCTTTAATATAACAAGATTTTAATGTAAATTTCACAATTATTCTAATAATTTTCACACGTCTATACACGTTGGTACCATGTCAAACTCTCCAATATAAAAACAGTGTTGCTTGTGGTGTGCTTTTTTTTAAATTCAGATTTCCTGATTGGCACCACTTTACTGAAATGGTAAAATTCCCCTTGTTTTCGCCTTAATTAATCTGTAATTAAATATAGAGTATTTTACTATTTCAAAAAAGTGGTGCCAATCAAGAAATCTGAATTTAAAAAAAGTAGCCCACTGGCAACACTGTTTTCATATTGGATAGTTTGACGTGGTACCAACGGTATGTACAGTTTTTCGTTTCATTTACTCATGTTTTACAATATTTTATGTTATATCCATAGAATTTGATTAAGACTGGAACATTTGCACTATGTTTTTCTCAGTCGTAAAAAAATAATGTGAAAAGTGTACACTAAAATTAAAATATTCATAAAGATACAGGATTTTAAAAATAAATGTTATGAGGAAATTAATAATTATTATGTGAATACTTTTGTTTATGTATTACTGAACAGTAATATTTATCGTTGTCATTGTAATAATTTAATAGTTATGCGTTGTGAAATAAAGGATATTTACTGAATATGCAAAACGCATGCATATATATTTCGAATATAGGATCATATCTAGGCTTTTAGAAATTCATTATTATTATGAAAATAAGCTTCGATCGATAGCACCAAACTATTAATGGCCTTTAGAACGAATGCGTGTATTTCCCTGCATATAAAGTTTTATTAGTTGGAGTATATATTTTAAAGCTCAATAAAGTTTTATGCATAGACTTCCCGATACGTCAAAACCTGTAAAAATATTTTTTCATAAGCATCATTTCCTAATTTAATGTGCTTACGTATATCTCCTACATCTACATGAACTTTACAAAACCAGTGTTCCAGAAATTTTTTCAATGCCATGCAATCTATGATTTAATGATTATTAAGTACAAAATCTATGCTTATTATAAAGCAAAAATAGATCTGTTCGAAATACATAAATTATGATGTTACGTAATCGTAATAGAGGGTGTTTCTAAATGAATATCGGTGTTTTAACGCGTGGTAGTATTTATTACATAAAACAAAATTATAATTAATATATAAAATATAATTATAATGCATAAATATAATTAATACTTTCGGAACCGGTTCAGAAATTGAAAATATCCTAACATAAAAAAATTACAACCAAAATCAAATAAGTTAAAACTAGCCCAGTTGTAGATCATCCTCAACTATCCTATGAAAAAAAATCATTCATAAAGATTAAAATCAAAGCGAGAAATTTGAAAATAATGCCCCCATTGACTTAACCCTTAAATGCCCAATTTGTTTATTTTGTTTCGAAAAAATTATATATTATACTCTGAAAGGTTTATAACACAGGAAAAATAATGAAAAAAATCAGAGATATACTTTTCGTATAATACGTCAATCGTTTCTTCTGTTGCACATCTGCAATACAAATAAAAACTACTGTCGTGTAGCTGTTTTACGCTAAAATAATGCAAATTAGTAAATAATAAGCATGTCTCCAAATACCTTATTTAATATAACTAGTTATTTTATAAAACTTAACCATTAACACTTTAATTCCCATAATACAATACGTTTCAGAAATTACGTAGTTCAGAGAATCTGACTTTACACCAGAAAGTTGCAATGGTTAATTTCGCTTTATTTAAATACGGAAAGTCTGTTTTTTAATTAAAGCAAATATTGCTATTTTAATTTTCTGGTGTGAATTATGTGTATGCGAATAAAAAAATATATATTAAATTCAAAACAGCCTTATTTGCATATATGCAAAGCTGCTCAATAAATTGTTAACATTAGCGTTTTCCTTTTCTTCCTATGACTGAAGTGGATAACAGTTTCGCTTTTTGGCATAATAAATTAAAAACAAGGAGGAAGCCCCGCTATTTCTATTCTAAAATGCTTCACTTATAAAAATAATGCCAATTATTGAAGCGATTATTACAATTAAAAATTACTGGCATTCAAAAGTTATTAGTAAGGAAGCAACCCTTGTCGGCCCGAGCGGATGTACATTCGTAATGCCGACTCGGTTCAAATTCGAGACGAGTATTTCTCAGTATATTTTTCTGGTCAGAAATTTTAAATATTTTAAAACACTTAATTTTGTTACTATATGTAATAATGATAGTATCCTAATTCTAATAATTTTATAAATGTGAAAGTGTGAAAATGTTTGGCAGGAGTGACGTCAAAACAGATAATTAAATGTCTTTGTATTTATTCATTACCCATTATATTAATTTTTTTTCCAATGCTTAAAATTTTCACTTAATAAAATTTACACATTTTATTTGTTTGGATACATGAAATAAAAGTCACTAGCAAATTGCAAAAATATTTACTTTATAATGGAAATATTAATAGTGAAATGGCAAAAAAAGTATATACAGGGTGTTCCGTTAAAGGGGTCCAATATTAATAGGGGTAATAGAGGAGATCACATGGAGCATAAATCAGTATATAAAGCCTGGTCGGATCTCAATAGTTTTCAAGTTACAGCAAATAGAATGAAAATTTGGAAAATTGTAAAAGAACCCTCATTGCTAAACTATCGATAATGCTACATAAAAACGAAGCACATATTTAGAAAGAGCAGATAAAAACCTACAAAATGACATCAATTGTATTAAAATAGCAATATTTATTGACGAGTTACAAGCCCTGAAACAGTGAAAAAAGTACGAAATCCAATATACATCAAAATAGTTAATCGTTAATTCCAAAAAGACAACTCTAGCTACAACAAAGAAAATGTAGTAAAATTTGGTCCATTCCGAAAACTTTCGAAAAAGCTTACAATGAACCATATCGGTTTAATTGTGTGAGAGAAATTAATCAGTTTCTTAGTTACAACTCCGCTTTCTTTGACACTAGCAAAGGTTAAACTCCGCCCATCACGATTGGAAACACCGCCTTTTTAATTACTCTCAACTATACATTTTCGATCATGCTTCTTCTGAGATGCAACATTTTTAATTATTCAAGAGTTGAATGAACCAAAATAACTTTACAATAATAGTCTACATTTTAAAGTGGTCTTTTATTGATATAAAGCTTAAGTTAAATTCTTTAAAATTAAACTGGTGGTGAAAATTCGGAAATAATTAAAAATATTGCGATTTGTAACTATGCAAGAAGTTTCAGTACATGTTTTACATGGACAATTATTGTATGTATATGTGCATCATAATTTATGATAGGAAATAATAATAACAAATAGCATAATAATTTTATTAATTATAAATTTAAAAAAGACACTAAATTTTAAATTAATTCATACAAACTTTGTAATTTACAATTTGAGTACACCACAGTCTGTGACTTACAAAATACTGTGCCAAAAAGTGTTGAAAATAAAAGAAAAATGACAAATAAAGAATTACATTCCACGTACTTTATGACATATGTGAAGCATAGTCTTCTGGCCTGCGCTGCACAGTTCAATGTCGGAAGGCAGACGAACGGACATTATTATAATAGGTGTTCGAAGTTGCGCCCATTAACAGAATCGCACAGCCGACAGCGACGTCGTAAAGATTGGCGAACACGCCGAAAAACTCCGACGGAGTTGGGAATGTCTCCTGCAGCGACAACGATTCGCGCTAGTAAATCCTCCGGTGTATCCACAGGCGTTTCATACACCAGCGATTTAAGGTGTCCCCAAACAAAAAAGTCTAACGGATTGAGGTCTGGAGAGCGTGCAGGCCAAGCAACAGGTCCACTGCGTCCAATCCATTTCCCAGGATATGTTGAATTGAGGTGATTGCGAACACCTAAGAAAAAATGTGCCGGTGCGCCATCGTGCATAAACCACATATTGTGGCGCAATATTGCTGGCACATTTTGCAGTAACTGCGGTAAGATATCCCGTAGGAAAACCAAGTACGTACTGCCATTGAGTACATCTGGGAGTAAATATGGTCCTATGAGATAATCGCCGAGGACACCTGCCTATATGTTCACACTGAACTTTTGTTGTGCGTTCGACGGGAAAACAGTGTGCGGATTTGTATATGACCATGTGTGCATATTGTGCGTGTTTACCACGCCCTCTCTCGTAAATGTTGCTTCATCAGTAAATAAAATATTTTCCAGAAATTGTGGATTATTTTCTGTTACATTAAGCAACCAGCGTACGAATTCTGTCCGCTGAGCACAATCTGTTACTGATAACAGTTGTACCCGCTGCACATGAAAGGGGTGCATGTTTTCTGCACGCAGAACACGCCACACACTTTGGTGAGAAACACCGACTTCAGACGCAGCAGCTCGTGTACTCGTGGAGGGGTTATCTTTAAAAATATTCAGTACATCTTCTTCCATTGCAGGTGTTCGTACATGTCGAGGTTTCCCTGCATCAATGCTTGCTGTATTAAACGATCCAGTCTCCCGTAATCGTCTATCGATTTTTATGAAGAGTTTCGAACTTGGGCAACGTCTCCTTGGAAATTGCTCACGGTACATGCGCTGTGCTAGACATGCATTTCCATGAGCTTGCCCGTACATCAGATGCATGTCCGCATATTCTTCGTTAGAGTATTCCGGCATAATTATTATACATCAACTTACTACAATCCCACTTACAACAGCCTCCCTTTAACATAACGCCCACTGATGACTGCTGTTTTATTACACTTTTCTTCCTATACACATAGAAAATTTGCATAAAAAGTACTTCTTCTTCATCATCCTGAAAGTTCATGGAGGAAACGCAGCAGTCACGGAGTTTGCTTTAAGACAAGGCGAGAGCTGCACAATATGTCATTCACTTGACCAGACTGAATAATGAAAGTGTATTGATAGAGGTTGATCAGAAATGTATAATTGAAAGATATTAAAACGGGGTGTTTACAATCGTCATGGGCGGAGTTTCGCCCTTTCCGAGCGTGCAACAGTACAGAGTTGTAACTAGGGAACTGCTTGATTTCTCCCATACAATTAAACTGATATGGTTTATTGTCAGCTTCTTCGAAAGCTTTCGGAATGGACCAAATTTTATAACATTTTCCTTGATGTAGGTAGAGTTGCATTTTTGGAATTAACGATTAACCTTCCGTCTACCAGACGGGTCCATTGGACCCGACATGTACATTCAAAATATTTATTCAAACCAGAAATTTCTTCAAAACAAACTAAATGTATAAATCAGACAATAATAAGTTAAATAAACAAATTAAATAGTTTTAAGTAAAAATTCTGGTGTAGAATGTTTTTATAAAACTTGAGTAAAATTTCCGGTAGTTCTAGGGTTAACTGTTTTGCTAAATATTTGATTTTGTATTTTTTCACTGTTTCAGAGCTTGTAACTCGCATTAATTCTCAATATTCTAAAACAACTTACGTCATTTCGTAGGATTTTTTCTGCTCTTTCTAAATATGTGCTTCATTTTTATGTAGCATTATCGATAGTTTAGCTATGAGGGTTTTTTTTACAAATTTCCGATTTTTCATTCTATTTGCTGTAACTTGAAAATTATTGAGATCCGGCCAGGCATTATATACTGATTTATGCTCCGTGTGATCTCCTCTATTACCCCTATTAATATTGGACCCCTTTAACGGAACACCCTGTATATGGCGCAGATATGTGCAAAATGTAAATTGGCAAAAAATAGTTTGCAATTTCACTATTAATATTCTGAACATAAAGAAAATACTTTCGCAATATTGGCATTTTGTTGGAGAGAGTTGCAATGTAAAGTTTCAACATTTCATTGCACATATTTATAATGTAAACCTAATGTGCAATTTAAAAAATTATCCTACACTACCCGTGAAAGTAAGGCACGAGAATTAAGGGGATAAGGGGACAAGGGACCTTCAATGTCATTTATTATTATTTTTTTTTAATTGCACCTTAAATACTATTCAAGGTCACACTATAAGAATTATGGCATGTATTTATCATACAAGAAATTAAAAAAAAATTGGAGAAAAATAAGGGATTTTTCTGAATATTTTAACCCATTAACCCCCAAAACTATGAGGGGGTTAATTTTTTTTTGTACAAATGATATTGGTTATTTATTAGAACATACATAACATTAATCTATAGTGAAAATAACAAAACTTGTCTTAGCTTACGAAAAATAGACTGTTGCGTTCACCCAACGTCAGCGGAATAAGAGTATTGATTTTCAGCGAGTTCAACTGAACATCTGCAGGCTTTTCTTAGAATTGGGCAACATAAGGTTGTTTTAGAGTTGTTACAGTTTAGTAAGCAAACAATCTCTTTAAAGAAAATTAATTTATTATTGAATTTTAATATTTTTGTTTCTTTATAAATTACTGAATATATCCAGAAAACAGTTTCAGGCATCAAAATATTCGTTACACTTAAGTAATAAAGCAACATCCAAAATTTTCTGCAGCGATAAACATTCTGGTTATGGGAATTTTTACAAAGCAGTCTTCTGCTGTCATCGGACTTGACTATTAAATGTTAGTTTTCTGTCTGTAATGGATTTTGCATGCTGAAAACACTAGGTCTTCTTGTTGCTGATTTGTTTCTATCTATCCATTTACTTTCAGACGGTGTTTGCTTTGTAAACACCCTTTGCAATGCAACTTCACGTTTGAAATCAAAGTGAGTTTTTATTTTTGAACATAATCTTGATATATTCCCGCATTGGTCAATATTTTATTTTTTCTTATTTTTTGGGTGAGTTCAAGTCATTGTTTCCTTCTTTATCCACTTCAAGTCTGATATTTTCTATTAAATGTATGACTTGTACAAATTTTAAAGGGCACAAACTTCTCTTTTTATGCTCATATCAATATCGCATGGTGAAATATCGCTGTCTTATTTTGATATATTTTCATTTCCTTCTTCATGAATAATTTCTGCTATTTCTGGTGAAATAACAATAATAACAATTTCGTTCCAATCATCTTTATCCCGATCGTCACCAAAAATTCTTTGAAGAGCATCCTCTAACGGTTTAGGCACCTCTATGAGCACAGTATGAGAAAAAATCCCGAAGAGTCGAATGACACGAGTGAATAACGCAACTACCTGTTTCCGGCTGACGTTGCGCAAACGCAACACCTGTTTTCTCTCCCCCCCACTAAAACAAAAACAACTGATTCGTGGAATGTTCTTATCTAATTTAATCTTATCTAAAAATAGATTATCTCTAAAGCTTACGTTTTCTAACTATATTTCTTCTGCGAAAACGACAACGTGAAAGTTTTCGTTTAAAAAATGCTTCAAGTTTGGAACTCGTTATTAAATCTAAAAAAAAAACTGGTGAAAGAAAATATTTTTCTATTGAATTATTAACTATAATATTCCCTACTTAAAAATTATTGTTAATATAAAATTCATCTGATAGCTAATTTTTTATACGCATTTATTTTGACCGTTGCGTCAACGCAACACCAGCGGTTAATGGGTTAAGCGTTGTCAAGAGCTTTCAAAATGTCCCAACATCATTACATATCAATTAAAATCCCTAATATTTTTATACCAGTTTGGTTTACATATACAAATTAAACTGTGCATGAAATTTTATATATTTAAATATAAATGTAAAAAAAAAAAAATATTTTCTAAATTGTATGAAAATTTCAACATTTTTGCATGCTATTTCTGCACTTAACTATCTTTAACTTTTCCAATCATATTTAGTTTAAAAAACTATCTATAGTTTATCTGTATATGTAAACCAAACTGCCACAAAAAATATTGGGTATTTTAATTGATATGGAGTGAGGTTGCGACATTCTGAAAGTTCTTAATAACGCTTAAAACATTATAGGGAAATTTCTTATTTTTCTCTAAAAACGCATTAAAAAAAAATCTTGTGTCATAGTTATATGCCAAAATTCCTACAGTGTGGCCATTGAATATTATTTAAGGTGCAATCTAAAAAAAAAAGTCTGAAGCAGGGTTCGTACGGGTACCATTATTTTCAAGACCAAATATCAGTATTTTTTAATAGAAAAATAAATCTAAATTAAACAGACGAAATTTCATCTTATTTAAGGAGAGATTTTTCCATAAGGAAATACTCCCTCATAACATGCATGGTCACTGTGACGTCACTGTGGTCACGTCACATCTGTGACCAAAATGTCACATTGTGACTGAGATGCGCACTTCTTAGAAAACTTAAAAAAATTACGAAAATTCTTTCAAACATGTTATTTACTGTAAAATTATATTTTTCTGGCAATTAAAAAAATTTGTGACGTCACTGTTATGTCACTGCTATGTAACGTACGTCACGTCACATATGTGACAAAAAAACCACCATATTGTAAGTCACAGTGTGACAAAAATATGAACTTCAAAAATCTTTGAAAATGAAGAGAAATATTTTAAAAAGCCGCGAGTTACAGCGGCATAAGGAATGAAAATATATTAGTGGATAGCAAATGGTAAATTCTGTCACTAAAGGGGAGAAGGGGGGGGGGGGGATAATAAATAAAGTGCACGATACAAGCATTAATAAACTAAATTTTCAGGCTATATTTTATCAATTTGATATCTAAGACAGTGAATGTATATTTTTTCATGATTTCAATTTTATCTAGCATTTGGATAATATATTTAGAATTAGGAATATTAAATTTATACACTTTACATATTTAGTTTGCTGGGAGGAAATTTATTCATTTATTTATTTTTTTACCGACCAGGATTATTCGAAACACTTCTGTGGTTTCAAACTAAAAAAATTTCTATTACAGTTAAATCCGCACCTTTTAATGAGCACGTAGAAAGAGTCTTCAGAGTTTAGTCATCTATGCATTTCTTGCTTTAGAATATTTTTATAATTTGTATTCAAGTCATAAATTCTACTTCTTTCAGACTTTTTAAATAACATTAGCATTTTCCGAAAATAAAAGAAATATAAAAAATTTGTGCAAAACAATCTTTACTTAAAAAAAAAGAAAAAAAAGGGGGGGGGGTCGTTATTAACATTATATTTATTTTTACACCTTTTAAAAATTTAAACAATGTTTTATCTAATAAACTCTAATTATGAATATTATTATTATAATTATTTAGAAAAAAGGAACTTTACAACACATTTTAACTTGAATTATTTGGCACCGATAAAAAGAAAAGGTTAAATAAATTGGACATTTCTTCAAATACAAAATTTTAATTAACGATATTTTCAGAAAATTACTGCGCATTCATGTTCCAAATCTCTTGTATAGAAAAGCAAATAATCTGTAACAGACCATCTGCTTGAAAATCGTCTGTCCACAGAAAAATAAATATGAGAAGACGCGGGAAATAGTTCACTGTTTTTAGAACATCACCACGTCTACAACACTTTAAGATAAGGAAGTGACCATTTAAGGATACACGGATATTAATGGAACGTATATGTAAGTCTTATTTAATTTAAATATTTTATTCCTGATTTGTATATTATGAGTTAAATAGTTTTATGTTATATTTGTAAGAGACTGATCTTTAACTGTCAGAAGCGATATTTTCCAATTCGATAACTGTAAAGAAAAATATCTTAATCTGCCATCGCTTGAAAAAAAGATGCGCAGAAATTGATTCATGCCTACATTCATACTGGAATTAATATAAACATTTACTCTTACTTGAGATTGAAAATGTACGGAACGACAATGATTTGGAATTATTTTATTGGCTTCTTAAAATTTTTTGATTACTAACACTTATAGTTATTATTATTTTGGGGTTAAATATGATGTTCGATTATCATGAGATTATGAAACTGTTTCAGATTAGAAATTAACATTATATTGGGAAAATGTATTTTTACATATTACAGTAGTGAAACATTTGAAAGAATTTTCTTTTAGTGCTAATAATATTTAAAATTATCTTTTAAAATCCTAAATCTTCAAATCAATGTTTTCAGATTTAACATTTGCCAAAATTATAAAATAATAGGAATTCCTTATACCATATGGAAATATTTTTGAGATATTGTTAAATCTAATAATGCATTTATCTATTGTAGTTTGCTGTTGTTTAATAGTACAATTATAAATACTAATTATTATTTTTAGTGTTTTTCAAATTGGTATATATATATTTTTTTAATTGTGTGTAAGCATTTTTTCTGTTTGTGATTTTAATCAAACATTTAATTAAATACATTCTGAATCGGTTATTAAATTTTCTTCTATTGTAAATTCATTTTCTACGTTTATGATACGCGTAATTATTGGCACTAAAAAGTAAAATGTGATATTTAAGCATTGAAATAAAGTGTTTTTCATGCCTGATAGGAAGTTATAGATTAAACTGCTTTAGTATATATTTTTTTAAAGTTCATATAATACAGGATACATAATATAGGACGCAAGTTGAAAAGTGCTTATGACTTCGGTTTGTCTCTCCGTCTGTCCGTCTAGCAGTCTGTCCGCACTCTAACTCTCGAAAATATACTCGGATTGCCCTGAAATTTTGGGATATTATTGACGTTTACCATAGCACGGTACCTATTTGTAATGAAGTTTGCAGAATGCTTTGTTCATTTACAGGGACAGCCAAAAGTTTTCCGTTACATTACGGCCTATGGGAAAAAATCGCTTCAAATGATTTTTAATGATTTTACGCACCCTTTCAAACAGAATAAAATTTATATGCATTTATGAAGTGCACTAAAATATGCATTCTGTTGACTATGCGATGCAAAGAATAGTTATTGTTCATTTACAGGGCTAAAAAAGGAATTAAATACATAATGATATAGGGGTGGAGAGAATTGTTTGCGGCATACTTTAATTACGTTAATCTATTTCATATATAATGAAATTGATATATGTCGCTTAGGTTTCCATGCTATAAATTATTTCATGTATAATACGAATAATATGTATATAGCATTTACAGGGACACACAAAATATTTCAGATACTATATTGTATCCGAAATACTGTTCATTAGCGATGATTGCTGGAAATCTATTTTTAATTGTGATATGCGCTTTTATGATTCACTATATTTATGCATAGTATATGGTGCATATAAATGCTATAATTCCTATACAAGGCTACACAAAAGTATTCGTAAGGATTACTGGGTATGGGCGCAAATTGCTTAAAGGTGGTTTTTAAATGAGTTATGTTTTATTTCGCTGAACTGCATTTAATTTACCAAGAAATGTTTGCAGAATATAGATAAAATGATATACAGGGTCACGTAAAGAATTGGATACATGGCCGTCTATATATTATAATTTCTGGAAATGTGATTTCAGCAGTTTTAAGAGTGTCTTAGTTTCAGTTAAATTTTAACTAAATAGTGGCGTGTAATAAAGATTTTAGGTAAACTACGGGGTTCTACAAAAGTATTCAAGTATGTTTCCATACATTAGTATAAATTGCTGAAAAAGAATTTCAACCTGTTAGGCGTTTTCGCGCTAAACTAAATTTTCCCATTGTATAGTATATATACACTTAAAAAAATGGGTAGTCAAAATTGAGTAAAAAGTACTCAATTTTAAATGCGTCACATACTCAAAATAGCTCCTATCCAGATGTACTCAAAGTTGAGAAACACATGTACTCATTTTTTATTCCATGGTTGTGATCAAATATGAATCGTTATGTACTGCCCCCCCCCCCCCAAAAAAAAAAAACTAAAATTTAAAGTAAAAATGTACTGACATTTAGTTCCCCTTCAAAGCTCTCAACAAGAAATGTTTAATTGATTATTTATTAAGAAAAATAGCAAAATTCTTAACAAGATACTGAAATCGAATATTTTTAATGACAGGGATGACAGGGATGACCGCCCTGGGAACCCAGCTTTCGCTTTAGAGTATAAGTGCAATCCCAGGGAAAATAAGAACATTATTTCCAAGCACTTTTAAATTATTTTTTAAATACTGTGCATAATTTAATATTTACATTAATAAACATCATTTATGCCGCCATAAATGAAATGAACCATTACAGGGTACAAAACTATTCGTTTGTTTGGGTTTGATAACATGTGATGTTTCAAAATAGAGAAAGCATAGGTTCATTTTTGATCCAAAAATATTCAATTCGATATGAGTACGTCGGTTTACTCATTTTTGAGTACTTCATTTTTCTCATTGTATCAACCTAGAGATCAAATACAGGGCTGTTCAAAAGAATTGGAAAACATATTTGGCTATGGACGGTAATTGCTGAAATCAGTTTTTCAAATGTTTTATGCGTTTTCTAAAATGTTTTCTTAGTTATCTTATTTACGCCATTTCCCTAAATTACGATGTCTTGTTAAGGCACTCAGAAAGTGTTGGAAAGTATTTTATAATCTATGCTTAACGCATGATTTTTCTTACTCGTTTTTTTTCTATTTCCCTGATCAGTCTTTTCCTATAAAACATACCAAACCTATTTAGCTCATATTCACAAAATACGATATACACGGGAATAAAAAATTTAAATAAATATCGCTTATCATGCCGCTATATAAATAATAGTTGTATTAATATCCGTTAGTCTCCATGTTCGTATTTAATAAATCAATGACAAATCACAACAAATTAAAAACTTACACATTCTAAATATCAAGCTTGAACTCAATATCAAGCATAGAACTTAATAAAAAAATATGTCTGTTGATAAGCACTGTTTTTTATTTAAAATGTATTAAAAGAATAGGATTCCAAAATAGCGATATTTTACTAAAAAGTACGGTAAAAAGATAAGATTTTATATTTACAGCAAAAGTTTATTTAAAATTCATCGCTGTATTAATACTTGGAAATTTTTCCAGAGAGAATCATTCGCCTTATATACAATATTTCAAATGAAAATCCAATATCAAATTAGTTGCTTAAAAGGCGCAAAGGCCAACATAGTGAAAAAGATTCCACGCCGGGACTCGAACCCGGGCCATCAGTATAGCACACTGACATTCTACCGACTAAACCACATGGAACGACGCCCAGCCTGTAAAATTTCTCACTATTACTTGTTGGCAAGGCTATAAACGCAGCACAAGATGGAATAATTATCGTGAGCCACCGGCATGGGGTAAACACGAAACTTAATTAAATCCAGCATCGATTGAAACTATATTAATAATTGGAAATTTTTCCAGGGAGAAACATTCACCTTGCATACAACATTTCAAATTAAAATTGCCTTTTAAGCAATTAATTTGAAATTTGATTTTCATTTAAAATATTGTATGCAAGGCGAATGGTTCTCTCTGGAAAAATTTCCAAGTATTAATGTAATTTCAATCGATGCTGGATTTAATTACGTTTCGTGTTTGCATCATGTTGGTGGCTCACGCTAAATATTCCATCTTGTGCTGCGTTTGTAGCCTTGCCAACATGTAACAGTGAGAAAATTTCCAGCCTGGGTATCGTTCCATGTGATTTAGTCACTAGAATGTCAGTGCGCTGTACTGATGGCTCGGGTTCGAGTCCCAGCATGGAATCTTTATCACTATTTGCGTCTTAAAACAATTAATTTGAAATTTGATTTTTATTTGAAATCACAGTCTTTATGACAAGTTCGTTACAAATGACACATATTTCACAAATTGGTCACAGTATCACTTCAAAGCATTGTCGCTTTCGTCACAGGCTCGTCACAAAGTTAATGCCAAAATAGTCACAAATGACACACTTTTCACAAATTTGTCACACCGTGACTTCACAATGTGACGTCACAAACGACCTCTGAAACGGCCATAACGACCTCGCATTCTAGTCACTATGACGTCACATCGACGGTCACAAAATCACAGTGTGACTTCACAACGACGTCGCCGTGACGTCACCATGCTTTACGGGCTGGTACCGAAGAATTTCTTAGTCTGGAAATTCAAGTACCCGTACGAACCCTGTGAAGGTTTTTTGCCCTCTTAACCCAGTCACTGCCAACAACGAGTATACTCGTGGCTTTAATTAGCCACTGGTACGGTATGCTATTTCTTTCTCCCAGCTTATTTTGTGTCATCTTAAAAAAATAACGTTACCTTACAGAAGCCAGCCGTAAAACAAAGCAGCACGTTTAAATACTCTATAGCAATTTTTTAAACTTCTAAGCATCGCACATTTTCCATTTTTATACCGTCGTATTGGGAAAAAAAGGTACTTTTAAATGCAATTTGTTTGAAAACTGTGTCTCCAATTATTTTTGAAATATTAATTTTTTTGTAGTTTTTGGAGCCATTTGCTTAATATTGGCAAAAGAAGTACTCAATTTCCGTAGAAAGTAAAGGAAAAAACAGTTGTAAAATATTAATTACAGTAGAACCTCGATTCTCCGAAGTAATTGGGACCGACCCTCTTTCAGAAAATCGAAATTTTCGGATAATCGAGAAGGCTTTAATTTTAAGATTAAGGAGAAATATATGCAACAGTTCTTATTATGGTAACAAGTGCTTACTAAAAATAAAGCAATAGCAAAATAGGAACAAGAATAAATTACCTGAATTTTAATTTTGAAATTAAGTACCTTTTACATATATCACAATGGTTTGAAAAATGTTTTGTTTGTGGCAGTTTCGATTGTCTTTGCTCTGAAGCTCTATCACGGAGTTTTTAAATATTATTAGTTCAATAGTATAACTGTATTTTTGATGCTCCAACCATGCCAAACCTTTTTCAAAACATGCAAAAGCTTCAGAATTGCTAATTTGTTCGTTTTCTTCGTTCCATTCCGCAGATTACGGGAGTCAAGTTAAATTCAATGGAACTCTAAGAAAGTGGATCGAAAATATTTATATGTACTCGCAGTTCGGAAAGAACCGATTGCACACAAGGCTTTCAAAATGGATTTTGCACACGAGGAATGTGATAGTAAAAAAAAAAAAAAAAAGCTTTAAAAATGTATTTCGGTTAACCGAGAGTTTCGGCTAAAATTTTCGGATAAAAGAGGTTCTACTGTATATATTTTTGTTGTCATTTTTTCATAACAACCGAAATAAAATGTAATTAAATTCGTGAATTTTGAAAAAAAATGTACACGAATGATTTCTGTTAAAACAATGGAGCTATTATAAACTATATTTAATTTTAAATATCTATGAATCATTCGATTGCCGGCTTTTTTTGGTCGATTTTCTTGAATAACGACAACTTTTTGCTGCATTTGTGCATTATTTCGCGATAGTGATGTGGTATGCATGCTTTACTGTAGATGTTTAAGAGTAGATCGTAAATGTGGAATTCTTAAGCGGATGCGAATGACGTCATTTTACACAAAATTAAGCATGTGCTTTAAGTCTTAAAATTGAAATATGTTTTGTACTGCAGTAGAGTCCCGCTTAACCGAATTATTTTCTTCTGATGGACTGGTGGCTTCTATTATTATGAAACAGCATTATAAAAGAAGTGTTAGATGAAGATGAAAGAGCAGGGGTAAAAAGTTAGAACTCTGATTTTCTGACCAGAATGGTGAAAAAAATTGGCCATAATTTTGGCCATTTGTTTCCCCATTCTAACTTTTTACGGCTGCTCTTTCATCTTCACCTAACGTTTAATTTAATACCAAAATTTCCTAAAATTTTTCTGGTGCAAATCCTGATTAATCGTAGGTGATATATACCGTCGCCCCTTAACCCCTTGAGGGGCGGTGGGATATATTTTATCCCACCTACGATTAATCAGGATTTGCACTAGAAAAAGTTTAGGAAATTTTAGTTTTCTGACTTTAGTGGAGAAAAGTCATAAAATTGCTTTTCCTTATTTTGAAATAAAATTTTTCTAAATTTCCGGTGGGAATTAAGCATTACGCAAACGCAATTGCTTGCCCTTCAAGGGGTTAATCGAGAGGTTCTGCTCTCGAAGCTGGTAGACGGGAGGTGCTGGGTTCGATCCCAATCACGCCCGTCGGCCTGATCGTTCGGAGTTTTCGTGGTTTTCTTCAAACCTTGGTTCTCCAAGCGTTAATACGGGTTAGGTTCCCTTAGAAAGACCTCCACGGAAGGCACCCTCCCCCCTCCTTAGGGCCTATATCCCACGTGCTGATAATTTGCCGAAATAGATACAACCAATCAAGGGGTTAATCTTCATTTGGTACGTCACGAAATCAGTCCGGAGGCCTTGAGTATTGAGACGGTAATGTAATCAACTCCTCCGAAAGTTACAGTTGAAGCTTCACTACTTTTAAGATATGTGAGTTCCTCTTAATTAATAGTTCCATGTACAAAATATAGTGTGGTATGTGGCTATTTCCATGAGTACTTATAGTATAAGTCACATGCTGCGATTTCCAGCTACCAGTATTTTAGAACGCAAAAATGTGTATTATTTTAGGGGACGTATCTCATTTATTGAATTAGGCCAAGAAAACATTACGAAAATAACGATAGCAAACAATCATAACAGTTATCAGCAACGTGACTTGCACTACTAAAACCCATGGAAATAGTTATGTATATTCTAAAATGTAATTATTCGTACGCTCAAAGAAGTTAAAATTTATTTTTATGAAAGTCCTAATAACATTTTTGTGGACACATTTCTATTTTATTTTTGAACACTATTATTTGTCCTTATTAACGTAACAGCTATGCAGTTTCATGTAAATTCAACTAATTAGCTATGGAAAATACATATATAAATATCATAAATATAAATACACATCTCAGCTTTATTATTCCAGTGATATTCTGAAAATAATCTTCCAATCAATAACGCAACAAACTATTCATGTTCTTTAATAGAATGAATATGTGTATTTTCATGCATAAAAAGTTTTATGCGATGAAAAGCATATTTTAAAGCTCAATAAAATTTTATGAATAGATTTTCCGATGAACGTTAAAAGTCGTAAAAATATTTTCTTTATTCCTGGATGTCTGCGATATTTGAAAACCATATATTTTCTTATATTTTCAGATAATTTAATTTTTGTGAAAAAACGTTCATATTCTTATTTTAACCCCTATCGGACGCAAGCTTTTTATACATGATTCGCCACTAGGTTGTACAAGTACATGTATTCAGAGAATATTCGCAGAGCTATCGTAGAAAACTATTTTATTTTCTACTTGAACTACTATATTTTAAAACAAGTAATATAAAAATTTTGTTTTTAAAGTCAATTCCTACTTAGGTCATCAAAGAAAAATTTAATATAATCCATTAAGCTAATATTAGTTTTTGTTGCATTAAAATATCTCAATTTGTTGATTTTCTATAAGCAAGTAGGTTTACAATGGAATTCTATGGGAATTTGGCGAAATATTAGAAATATCGCCAAGTTGGCGTCACTTTTGGCGACTTATTTTGGCCGCCAAACTTGGTGGTATAACAGGCTCTCCCCTATGGTAACCCTTTATTGAAAATACTTTCATTAACTTTCAGTAATCAATGCCCGCCATTTTGTTTCCCATGCAAAACTAGAATTAATTAATTAAAATTTAATTAATTAATTAATATTTGAAAAAATTGTATTAACATCAATTGTCATCCAGTACAAGTTCAAAAAAATTTATTTCAACTTGATAGGATGAATAATGAGTATTTTATTAACGATTGAAAAATTGAACAAGATATATAAATATATAAATAAATATATAAATAAATAAATATAGGGAGAGTGTGAACTAATAGTAGGAATTGAATAACTTTTTAGTATAGGGGAGGGTAGTACACAGTGAGACGCAAATTATTATTACTTAACAAATGGCGACGATTTTTATTCTTTTGAATTTCTTTTTGCTACATCTTTAAGCTACAACAATGCGCTACACATTAATGTATAAATTGAATTTTTTTGCTACATCTTTAAGCTACACAAATGCACTACTCATTAATGTATAAATGGTTTTAAAAAAGTTATTTATAAAAGCGCAGAAGCAGCATAACGGAGTATCGAAAATTGTCTCACTGTGTACCACAAGTAGTACACAGTGAGACAATGCATATATTTTCATAAATCATTCATTTTTACACTCTATCAATAATTTTCTGCAGTTTAGGATTTCTAATTAATATATCTAGATTTTCAAAATATTAAAAATATGAGCCTCTAGTGGACAGTGGCAGACCTTGGATTACCTTCATGCAAATTTTCAGTCTCTTACGTTTAGTAAATTTCCCTAGACATCGCACGCCCACCCACACAGAGAGAAAGAGAGAGAGAAGAGAAAACCCTTCTTTTACTAATAAATAACTTTTTTAACATCAGATCCAAATAGTAGGTACACAATAAAACACGTCTCACTGTGTACCACAACTGTTTGTCTCACTGTGTACCTGCGTTACGTTGTAACAAAATGGATGCCACATCTGTTACATCAATTTCATCGCTTAAAAAAGTTTTTGTCGTTTTCCCGAAATAGTCTATTATTAGATATAGCTAGGTTTGATTAAGTAAATATATGCCATATTTAAGGAAATAAACTCTAAAATAGACATTTATGTAACTTTAACAACTATAAAATAAGGAATTATTTACTATTTTGTCGAACGAGTAACTGAAGTGCCGAAACTACGTCCACGTGTTGCATAAGATGAGGTCGTTATGTGTGTGTGCCAGCTTGAAGAAAAAGTTGCAAGTATATGTCAAAGTGGCAGCTGTCTCACTGTGTACTCCCCTACCCTATTTCCTCTGCATATGCGGCGTACCAGAGAATTAATTCACACTACTAAATTTCAATAATATTTTTCGTCTCATTTAGTGACAGAATATCTGATATTTTTTAAGCCTTAACCGCATGATTTTTTATTTTGTTTTGAATAAATTATATATGATTCTCTGAAAGGTTTATTAGACAGGAAAAATAATGGGAAAAAAAAACCCGTGCGATATCTTTTTCGTACAATACATCAATATTTTCTTATGTTGCACGTCTGCAATATAAGAAAAAATTAATGTCATAACTAAAATAAAATATTGCAAATCAGTAAATATTTTAAAGAGTATGAATCTAAATACAGTACCTTCCCGCTTAACCGGACTAAGCGAGACCGAGGGTTAGCCGGTTAAGAGAAAAACCGTTTGAATAAGAAAAAAAATTTCAATAAGTACCTGCATATTTAATTAATTAAATGCGTGCGACGCATTTAGTTTTTTAATTTGTGTAGTTTTAAAAATGTACATATTTCCTATATTTTGTGAAATGAATATTAGTAGTAAATAACTAAATTGAAATAAAAATTATCATTAGTCACAAATAATGAACAATATTTAATACATATTAAATTGTTCAAAATTTTGTCACATGCCTTTAGAAGAAGTTGAAATTATTCTATACTAGCAGAACTACCCGGCGTTGCCCGTGTCAATTACGAGGGGCCTTCCGGGTATAATAAATTAAAATGAAATAATACAGCAATAATAACCGATATTTGTGCATTTTCGTCCACAAATCATTATAAAAATGATCAGAAATCGCGACGTTTGTATCGCAACCACAGTAAAATCCCTCAGCTTTAAATATCAGAATGCTCGTTTTCTTGGCTGGTGTAACAGAAAAATATATTATTTTCCCGATAAGTCGAAGAAAAAAACATCAACCAATTGGAGTAGTATTTAGTAAAAATCTCGTTGGTATAGCATATATATACATTATAATGTAAAATTTATGTTAGTGAGAAACGTAATTTTTTTAAATCGTACTGATGTTTTCAACGACCTAACCCATAAATTGTGCTTTATTGTGATTTTTCTTAACTTCTAAACACGCACAATTTCATTTCTTACACTAAATAGAAAAACATCCTTTCAAATGAAATTTATTTGAAAATTGTATGTCAGTTTTCAGCTTTTAATCGGTTCTGATTTCAATACTGATCATTAAAAATCATAAAAATGAGATACAATTTTCTGAATTTAATCGATTTTAAATTAATTTTCAAGCTGGGATCTTCTTAAATTCGCAACCCAAAATTACGAAAAAAGGACTCATTTGGTCTGAATGCAATATTAATGATCCCCATGTCCATGAGTAACGCTGGCATCATATTTTTGGTGGAAATGACCTAACTCATAAATTTTCCTTTTACTGCAATTTTTTTAACCTCTAAACTTCACACATTCGATTTTTTCAACGTCTAATGGTAAGCAAAAAGTACATTCAATGCTATTTGTTTGAAAAGTGATTTTTATTTTACTGATGTTTTATGTGTTTTATAGTAATTTTTAAAGCAAGAATATTTTTTAAATATTTGCGCAAACCAATTACAAAAGATGAACCCGATTGCTCTTAAAACAATGTAAATAATACATCATTTGGGAGGTTTTTCATGCAATATTCCATAACTAAATCAGCAAACGAAATGAAAACCTATAAAAAAAATATAATACGAATTTAACAGATTTGAAATTAAACTATTCAAAATTATATTAAACGTTTTACCTTCAAAATATATTTAAATTAAGTTTGCACGTCTATTCAAAGTACTCATGTTAAAGTTTTATTTTAAATATGAAAAATTCAGTAGTTCCATTAAATACCTATTAATCTTGTTTTCTTTGCTAATTTCTAATTTCGCTATTAAATAATAAACAAAAAAAAAAAAATGCAGAACTATTTTTATCTTCGTAAGTGCGAATGGGCTAATTTTCGATAATCAGGCTGTACGTTTTTGGCGTACTTTAACTAATGTGACTTAAACCTTTTATGACATGAACTATTGCTTAAAAATGTATAGCATCGTTCATGCTTTCAGCAAATACTTGACATATGACTCGATTACGGAATATTAAAATGCAATAATGCTTTCCCTGACTTTTGTGAAAAGCCTCAACTTGTTTTAATTTAAGACTCGCACAATTCGAGTTTCTGGATAAGAAACGTCATTTTGACGTAATGTAGTAAAATGTTTCGGCTTCTAAAATCAAAATACTTGTTTTCTTAGCAAATGTAACAAAATATTACGATCTCCATGACAATACGCGGAGTAAAGCAATAAATACATGCAAATGACCTAACATTTACTGACATTTTATTTCGCGTGGCTTCAATGGATGATAATAATATAGATTAATTTCAGAAGATCAAGAGTTCACCCTCAGAATAAAATATCATTAGAGAGTGATGTCAGTTTATATTACATATTGACGTCATATCTACCAAACGATTTTTCTTTCCTAAATTGTTTTCTTGAAATTTAAACGCATGTATTAAAATAGATTTTTTAACTTAAAAAAATTTAAATGAAGATACTACTCATTTGAACACACGTTTAGGTAAAGTTTTTATTTTATTTATGAATAATGTGCATTTTCTGATTGAATGGCAACAATTTCGGAAATGCAAAATTATAACGATTGAGCCTGAATTTTTATTATCTTATAAAAAGAAAGTACACGTGTTATCAATTTTTTTTATTATTGCACCTATTTTTAGGTTGTGGCAACCGGAAAGAAAAGATTTAATTAGAAATGTAAAAAGAGATATTTCTGTAATGTTAAATTATGGAAGTTGGTAGAAAAAAGGGATAAATAGTGGTCTGATGATTTTTTAAAGTTGACAGTGATCTTTTCCACATTCGAAAACATATGTACATGGAGTTTCGTGCAAATTGGTCAAAAATTGAAGATTTGTATGCCGGACATACACACAGAGAACGGCTTTTATATACCGGGTGTCCTAAAAAGGACTGACTGATTTTAAAATTCAATAACCTGCAAACGGTGACAGATATTTAAAAATTTCTTGCAGGAGGTTTATGCATAAGGTCAAAAGTTTTATTACAGTGATTTTCGATTTTAGTTCGAATTATAAACAATAGATGGCGCTGTAAGCAATAGTCGCTAAATACAGGCTCGATTTTTGGTCCTTTCTCTTTTTTCATGCGGAAAAAGGAGATGGAAATGTATTATCCGGGCCACGAAGTACCAAAAATCGACCCTGAATTTAGCGTCTATTGATCGCAGCGCCATCTATTGTTTGTAATTCGAACTAAAATTGAAAATCACCGTAGAAAAACTTTTGACCTTATGCATAACCCTCCTGCAAGAATTTTTTAAATATCTGTCACCGTTTACAAGTTATTGAATTTTAAAATCAGTCAATCCTTTTTGGGACACCCGGTATATAGATTGTGTAAATTTGAGTTAATTAACCATAAAGAAATGAGAACGGAAATCTTTCTTTCTGAATTTTGCCTGATGTTGGGAAAAAAACTCGACCGGTTAAAGAGGAGTTCTGGTTATGAGGAAGGCTACTGTACTTCATTATATATATATATTTTTTATTTTGTGAAACTTAACCCTTAAATGCATGAATTATTCTTTCAGAATTGTGTTTTTTATCCTTATATTTTGGATTATATACCGGAATATTTAAGATAGATTTTAAGCTATATTTCGTTGCATATGTTTGTAACCCTTATAGGATTAACATTTCCATATATAGTAATCACTAAGAGTTAATTAAAAACTGATGAAGTTGTGCATCACTTTAACCCTCTCGCTGCGCAACCCGACAGTTTCTCGTGCAACGTAAATGTAGCAAAATTTGCGCAAACCGAGATTTCACCAGGGATGCATTTTTTACCTCTAATTTTTTATTGTAAATTTTGCCTTATCTAATCGGAGCATTTTCCCGATTAAATCAGCCGAAAATTTTTGTTATGAAAAAACAGGTGATAAAAGAATAAAAATTTTTAAAAGACACTCCTCGCGAAGGAGTTAATTACGCAATTTCTGATGCTACTTTGATAAAACAATTACGCAGTGAGAGGGTTAAGGGTTAATTCAAAGAATACTATTCAAATTTAGTGGTGGCAACAGCCAAACTTCTGCTAAACTGTTCTGTTACTGATGTTGTCAAAGTTATGCTTAAAAGAAAAAGAAAAAAAATTGGGGCAAACCTAATAAAATACGTGTAAGATATGTTGGTTCCCGAACGTTTTAATCTTGTCACCTCACACGTGCCGTACGACCGATATGACAAAGTACTGATGGCACATAGGACCAATGAGGGTTAAATATTCAAATTAGACTGTGATAAATACAAAACGCATAGTGAAATATATTCATAAAAAGACAAGTTTTTAAAGATAACTGATGTATATATATCTAAAATTAATATTCCACTGTTAAATTTCTGTAGAAGCACAGTAGCGTAGTCTGCAGAGAAGCGCAGTACGGCTGTCTTCCACGCTAGAGGTCTGGACTTAGCTACCAAGAAAGGAAATGCTCGCTCAACCTTTCAGCACTTAGATGTCGATAAAATGACTATCAAAGTAGTTTGGGAACTAAACAGTGATGGATGACGATGTGAATATCTGGTTAGCGTCCATGGAGCTATTAATAAAGAAGAACTGACATATCTTCAAAATAGTGAAGCTTCAACTGTAACTGCTTTCGGGGAATGAAATCTTCCACCAGTAAATTTATATAGGAATTTTCTCCTTATTTAAACGCATTATTAACGCAAAAATTTAGTCACAAATAATAGCTAAAACAGATTTTTATTTTTACTGGTGGGATATTACTTTGGCGGAAGTCAGGCCCTGCGTTTTCGCCATATTGTGACAACCGGGGAACCAAACTGAATGTTTTACAGGGCATGCTGACACCAATAAAAACAAATTGATATTTTTAGGACATTTTTGAGAAAAGTTCCAGGAATAAGACGCTTAATTAAGACGAAATTTTCTATTCAATTTTACTGGTGGGACGTTTGCCCTGGCGGTAATCAGAAACTGAATATCCGATTTGAAAAAGCAGCCGCCATTTTGTGACAACCTCCTCAGTTACTTCACTCGCAACTGGTAGACAGTACACTATATGTCTCCTCTTCTTTATTCATAACTCCATTGTTGATATCTGCTTTGCGTCTAGTGGTTAAATCGCTGGCGTTGAATCAAGAGGTTTTAAGGATCGAATCCAAGTTCTCTTTGAATAAAGAATCAGGGTTGACAGTTTGGCCTATTGTTTTATTCAGAAATTCCCAACTAAAAATTTTTACTTAATGTAATCACGAAATAAGTTATAAACATAAATGTAGAAAATTTGGCACTGTTGAGTAAGAAAAGAAATAAGAATACCTGTATAGCTGTGTGACGTCAGAATAAAGTCATACGGAATTATAATCCTTGATTTGATGTTACGTGAAGTCACAGTGACGTAGATGTTAGGTCTTTATAGTAACTTTTGAGCTCTTCTCTGACGTTAGACCTTGAATACTTTATGAATTTACATTGTGACATTTTTGAGAAAACTGCGACATTTTTTACAATTCTGCGTAAAGTCGGATGACCAAATTTTGTCAGAATGAAACACGAAAAAGTTTTTTCTTTTTTTTCTGCATATCGAATTCAAATTAGAAATCCAGTACTTGATTTGACGTTACGCGAAGTCACAGTGACGTAGATGTTAGGTCTTTATAGTAGCTTTTGAGCTCTTCCCTGACGTTCGACCGTGAACACTTTATGAATTTACATTGTGATATTTTTGAGAAAACTGCGATATTTTTTACTATTCTATGTAAAGTCGGATGACCAAATTTTGTCAGAATGAAACACGAAGAAGTTTGGTCTTTTTTTCTGCATATCGAATTCAAATTAGAAATCCAGTACTTGATTTGACGTTACGCGAAGTCACAGTGACGTAGATGTTAGGTCTTTATAGTAGCTTTTGAGCTCTTCTCTGACGTTAAACCGTGACCTCTTTATGAATTTACATTGTGACATTTTTGGAAAAACTGTGATATTTTTTACTATTCTGCGTAAAGTCGGATGACCAAAATTTATCAGAATGAAACGCGAAAAATTTTAGTCTTTTTTTTCCGTCCAAATCAAATTCAAATTAGAAATCTGGCATCAGATTAGGCAAACCGATTTTGGGCGATCCAAAAGAAGGCAAATTAGGCAATTTGTTTTTTGCTTGAACACATATTTAGTTTCGATTTTTAGAACTACGTGTCACGGATTCAACAAAGTTCAGTTCAAAAATAATTAATGAAATCTATTCTTAAATAAATCATTTTAATTTAATTTACCGATAGTTTACCTACATTTTCCTTCCTAATTAACCCTTTATCTACTGCATTATGATCTACTGCAATTTTTTTAATGTAATATATTTTTTTTTTCAATTACTACAATGAAAATTAAATGATAAACATAAAAAGAAATTTAATTATTTAGAGGTAATTTTTTAAAGTGGTACTTTAAAGTACCGCCAGTACACTATGACTAAAATATCGTAACAGTTTATTATTAACCACAAATTATTTCAAAAATATTTTCGATTTAATAAGTATGTGAAATATATGTTTCTTTTTTATTTACAAATAAATCGTTTGGCAAATTCCGGTGTCAACCATTTATTTCAACACTTTACAATTGAAAATGCTTTGCCCTTGAAAAGGTTAAAAAATCTATTTTTTTTAGTTTTTGATCTTGTTAGCAGTCCTTTAGTTATGCGACGTCTATATTCCAGGGATAACATGTTCTCTCGCATCTCCACATATGCAATAAATGAATTTACATATGCCATTTCTAGCATAGCAGAAACGAGCCGGTGCCACAAATTTTCAATTTCCTATAAAAAATAACAATGAAACAGAAAAGAAATATCAGGGAAATCATAACTACACTACATTTTAGCAATTACATTTTAAAGTAGATGAAAACGATGGATAGCTACACAGACGAAAAGTAAACAAAAAATTTTTCTCCAACACCCAGTGTACTGACGGTACTTTTAAGTACCACCGAGTAATTCAACTGTTAAATCAAATACATACTCCGTTCACCTAAAATAGCTAGTCAAACTGTATTCTAAGATCATAATGAACACATTAAAAAAATCCAACCTTTATCTTATATCCTTTATTGTTTTTGCAGCAATAAAAAGAAGAGCGTGACAATCTGTACAAAATGTCGGCACAAAACCTATCGTCTTTGTCAAAGCTAGCCTCCTTCCTCGCTAAAATAACAAACCTAGAACTACTTCTGCCATGTATCCGGATAAAGTGGAGTTAAAAGAGTGTTTTTGTAAAGAACCATTAGAATATTAGTAATATTCACTATGGGATGAAAGTTTAAAGTGAGTGGTACTTATAAGTACCGCCAGTAGATAAATGTTTAATAAAGAAATAGTTATATTGTTCCAAGTTCATTTTCTCTTTCCCGGAATTGTATTTTTATTATTTGACCATTATTTTCCAATAAAATATATTACAATTTAACAGAAAATAGGAGGGTTTCTGTAATTAGAAATAAATACTGAATATAAATATTTATAGAGACAATCATGTGTATTTAATCTATGTAAAATTACCATTTCAAAATTATAGTATCGAAATAGAATAATTAATATTTAAACCTCATTCTTTAGAAATACACATTTTATCTCTTTTCTTATGCATGTATATGAAAAATACTTAAGAAAAACTAGCTGATGGAAGCACCTTCTATTTTCAAAAACGCTGTAAAGCATTTTCTTCAATGTTTCACATCAATGACTAAATATAATTTCTGCATCATTTGGAGTTCCACACAAGCTTTGGGAAATATAACATAAATTTAATGAGTAATAAATAATATCATTATTTTTGCGAATAGCAAAATTTTTTAAAAAATAATAAATAAAATCAGGAATTAGTTTTTATTGCACGCGTACATAAAACTTTTGTTATAAGTTCATAATAAATGCCATAATATATGTGTACATAATATATGTGTATTTCTTAACCCATTAACGGCCAAAACTATAAGGTTGAGTTTTGCACGTTCGACGTTCGGCTAATAAGACCAAAGTCGTTTGCCACCACAAACTCTGAAAAATAATTTTCGCTTTATTTGATCTTAAAATTTTGTGTCTTTAAGTAAGGTCAATTTTTTAAAAGAAAAATAGCAGTGGGTATGTAAATAATTTAAAAATGTTGACCAAAGTTTGAGAGTTAGATGATATGAAAATTTCCTTACTAAAATACTGGTTGGCAAATTTAAAGTTTTCGTCTTAAATGGCACGTTTTACTGACCAACCGGCGTTAATGAGTTAATTAAAACTGTTATTAAAACTATATATCTGTCTGCTAGACAGTTTTAAAAATGTGTAAACATCTGAATTCACCTATTAAGTGTACAGTGATATTCTTAAAATTAGAAATATGTCACAATGTACGTAGAAGTATATGCATTATTATTTGAAAGATGTAATCATTAGTTAATTAATTGAAAGAGGTTACCGTTTTTTAATCCAGAGAGTTTATAAGAAGTGAATCTCCGTACGCAATGTATTTTTTAAAACATGTATAAACAATTATATTCAAACATGACGATATAGAAAATAATTAAAACATAAAACAGTAGTAACATTTTAAAAAATTTAATAGATATGAGACGCATTCTCCCATACTTTTTACTTTTAAGTAACTGAATAGTAATTTTTATTTTAGTACATATTCTTGGGGGGTTTGTTTCTTATACTGGAAAACATCCTATTGCATGACAGTATAGCAATATTAACGAGATAAATAAGTTTTGAACGATGTTGGGGGTCCAAATATACCACGAAATTCCTTCCAGTTCCGTGTCCCTGATGCTGATTTTTAAGTTTGGAGCTGTCTGGATAAAAGTCTTTCAATAAAAGTAATTCTAGGTAAATTTTTTCTGAAACTGGGACTATTGTTTTATAAAAAAAATATATGTACAAAAAATTAACCTGCACAAATTTTTACGGTTGATATTAATTTTTGAACTCTGTCCCTGGATTTTAGATTCCTTACCGTCTCTCTTGCTAAAATTATACAGAAAATCACTTCAGATGCAGGCACAGAATTTTTTTCAACTTTTTTCTCATGCAGAAGTATTCTAGAGAAATAATGGTTAACATTGTTTGGCAGAAAATTTACGGCAGAATTTAAATCAGCATTTAAATATCAATTTGAAGCATTGTGGCTTTATTGGTTGTCTTACCCTCCCCAAGGTTTATTCCTGCACTTTCGGAGGTAAATTATTATTATTTTTATTATCCAATGTAAATAATTGTTGCTAAAAATCGGAAATTTTCACTTTCCTATGTACCTCTATGGATCAGTCTCATTTTTTTCTTAGTAATTTCCCTTCTTGAGAAATAATGAAAGTGTTGATATCTAATCAACAGGTCATTGTTACAACAAAATACTGTTACATTCAGATAACTTTCCAAACTTCCTCATGTTTTTATGGTTTACCAGTTTGGCCTCCTTTTTTATTCAGAAATTCTTAATAGTAATTTTTGCTTAATTTAATAACACACATTTCGTGAGTAAAGTCAAAATAAAGTAAAAATTTAAAAAGTAATAAAGTAAAAGTAAAAATTCATCTTTCGGAATTAAAAAAAAAGGTATAATAACCATTCTTATGTGTCAGTTTGACTCGCGGAACTTCTATACGTTACCCAAGTTTTGATTTTACTATGAGTTGTTAAAACGAATAATTAGTATTTTTAACGATTTATCATTAATATAGTGGTTTTTATAAAGTTTGTATAAAAAATTATCAGGGATTTATTGCTATATCACCTGATGCAATACCCGGTAATTTGAAAATGAAATAGAATAATTATTAATTTGCATATATTTGTTTTATATAGAGACTAAATTAATAATAATAATAAACAATTAAAAACAGGGTTCGTACGGGTTCCAGGTGAATTTTCCAGGTGAAATATCAGTGGTTATTATTATTATTTTTTAAATAAAAAAAAAGTAAGTCTAGTTCAAACGAGCGAAATTTCGCCTTAGGAGAGATTTTCTATAAGAAAAGAATGGTACCGAAGAATTTCCTGGTCTGGAAATTCCAGGACCCATACAAATCCTGAAAAAGCAAACTTATATGGTTGAATCCGATGAGGGAACTGAATCATTTAAGAGAAACTTCCATATCTCTAATACCCATTCATTTTTGTACAGACAACATTGAGGAAAAATTTCATAAAATGTGTCAACGTATGTCATATTAACCAGTTGAGCTCTAGCGCTGTTAGCGGATGTGTGTCACTAGCCACAGGTGTTGTCGCATCTGGGAGATTTTTTTTTTTTTTTACGTTTTAAATTCACACCATAAAAATTTAATTGGTAATTTTCTTTTACTTTATTTATGGAGAATCAATTATCTGTTAAAGTAAAAAATATAATTAAAACTCTCTGGTAAGAATTCGGAATGTCTATTTAAAAAATCAGCCAGATATCAGGACGTAGATTATCGGAAATGACCAAATTAGCATGACGTACGCTGCGTAGTAGCAAGAGGTTAACACTAGAAACGGCATAGCGGTTCAAATATTTTTTAGAAAATAAAATAATTATATAACACGCATAAGTATAATAATTAAATTAAATATTATTAAATAAAAATACTGGTTTAAGGTATTTTTATGTGACTTGAGTAAAATTTCTGACAGGTCTAGTGTTGAAGAGATATGTTTTTTATTATAAGGTTGTTGGTACATAAACAGTCGTCTATAAATCCACTGCCTCTTTAAAAAATAGATCGGTTGACGAATTTTACCCTTTATTCCACAGGAAACAAACGCTATTCATTTCACCCAAAAGCATAATTAAAATTGCAAAAATGTTTATATTTAAAATTAAATTTTCATTTACTATCGTTTACATGCAATCTAGATCTGAATGAAGATCATTAAGTTGCCAAAATGAAAACACGAGGAAATTATAAACCCTTCATTCGTTGTACATCTGTCATTTTTGTATACATGTGCTCAAGATAAATTTGTTTTCTTTCAGTCAGTTCATTAAAAATCTTGTTATGTCTCGCTGAAATCTCGTTAATAATTTATGGGCAAGTTCATTACACGCAAATACGTAATCAATGCTGAACGAAATTTCAAATTTCAAATTTTATTTACATTTACTATGCTTTAATCTCAATTTTGTAAATTTCTTCAATTTTGTAACTTTTTTCCCCACCTCCCTGTTACAAGAATTTCCTTTAAAGTTTTTGTTGAACTTTAATCTCTTCAAGGACGGTGGGATATTTTTATACTACTTAATTTCAAAACAAAGTCAAAATGAAAAAAACATCGAAATTACAAAGTCTTCATTGTTGAACATCTGTCACTTTTGCATACATGTGATGAAGATAAATGTATTTCCCTTCAGTCAGTCCATTAAAAATCTTGTTATGTCTTTTTGTTGAAATTACGTTAATAATTTATGGCTAAGTTCATTACACACAAATGTGTAATCAACGTTGTACAGCATTTTAGATTTAAATTTTTATTTACATTTAATATACTTTAATCTCAACCGTGTAAATTTCTTCAATTATGTAACGTTGTTTTCCAACACCCGTTTACAAGAATTTCCTTTAAAGTTTTTGTGAGATTATTATATTTTAGAGTAACAAGTCTAATTAGTTGATCTTGTTATAAAAAAATGTACTTTAAGTATTTTTTGAGATAGCAACTTAAAATTTTTATTAAACTTTAACCTCTTCAAAGGCAGTGGGATATTTTTAAACTACTTAATTTTATTCAAGATTTGCAAAAGAATTTAATTTTTGGCGAAAATTTTGTTTTTATAGCTTTGGTTTAAAAAGAAGAAGAGAGGACGTAAATTAATGTTATTCTTATATTTAGTCGATTGTTGCAAGGCAGTGATTTTTTTAAGGATACATTTTCTTTAACATATTTGCTCATACCTTTCTAATTTTGGCTATGATGAAAAAAATTTTCTTAACCCTTTTGGAGCAGGTAACTGACTTTCTGTAATGTTGAATTCACATCGGAATTTGTGAAAAGTTTTACATCAAAACAAGGAAATGAAATTTTAAAACTCTTTTTTTTTCCACCAAAGTTATAAAAGTAGAAATTAATTTAAAGTCGCAGGTGCAAATCGTGATTAAAATGAGGTAGTGTTGCCACATTGGGCACTTCTTTGTCCCCAGATTGTTGATTGTCACCGCTTTTTTATTATAGAAATATTCGGCCTATTTAAATATAGTTAAAAATCCTGAAAAAAAGGCGTAATAAACAATTTAAAAAAAGTGGTGGCAGTCAAATCATCTGAATAATAAATGTCCCCAATCTGGCAACACTGAAATTAGGTGCCGCTCCTCAAGGGGTTAAACAGATAGAACTTTTGTTGTTTCTAATATCATACTATTAAATTTTTACAATTGTCTCTTAAATTTCGAATTTTTATAGTCAGATTTTTCTCGAATCTTATTCTTTTCAGAGTTCGAGGCGTTTTCCAGCAAAGCTCCGCCTTCTTATCTTCGGATAAATCACTCTCGCAGCCTGTCCGCATAAACAGACTTTTCTTATTCTCCTTCTCATTTCGTCTTCTGTCTTTGTGAGCTAAAGACATTTCCCCACCTTTTTTATCTCTATCTTTCAATATTTTCATTGTAATGCATATTTTATACTACGATTGGACTTTTTTTTCCCTTGCTTCTCTATGACGTGTTACACCATTACCGTGGAGTTGCCTTGCAGTGTTGCAGTCGGCCACTTTTTTTAATTAAAATTTCTTGATTGGCAACGCTTTTTTGAAAGGTTAAAATTCGCCTTGTTTAATGACATATTAATGAAGGAGAAAATGGTACGTGCTCGGGAAATTGTGATGTTATATTTAAATTTAGGAAATTTAGATCTGTACAGTTTACATATTTGTTTCGCAAGAAGGATATATATTTTTTCTTTTTTTGCGATTCTGCGTAATCGGCAGTAACAAGAAAAAAATACACACCAAACACCACCATACTGTTATGAGTGTTGCTAAAATTACATAACTAATTCTTGAACAAGTTCATCTTATACAAACTAGTAATCAATGTTGAAAAAATATTGGATTTAAAATTTTAGTTATATTCAATACACTTTAGATGCATTGTCAGTCTGAATGTAGAAAAATAGGATGTTACAAACAAAAACAAATTCAAACATTCATTTCTTGAACAACTGTCACTTTTCTACAAGGTAATTTGTTTTCAGTTCTTTATAGCTATAAGAAATCCTTTCAAAGTTTTAGTCAACTTATTATTTTTTAGAGTAATAAGCTGAATTAATAGATCTCGTCTACAAAAAGAAGCTTTAATTTTAATTCATTTTGTTGTATATTTTTGAGAGAATAATTCGAAATTTTTGTTGTGCTTTAAATTATGCAGTATTTTTAATAGTTTGTCAAGCTGTTTGACAAAAATATAATCGTTAAATGTGCTCTCATCGTCTTATTTTATCGCAGAATTTATATAAATAATCAAACTGAATACAGTAATAAATAAGAATACAGTAATAAATAAGTACTTTACGTTGTATACTTAAATGTGAGAACAAAATCCGTTGCTATCTAATTTACGCTTTATTTCGAGATTTTAAAGAAATATGTCACAATTAAAATAACAAAAATAACTAATTGGACGACCCAATCCCAAACTTTTTCTATCCCATACATCTCAATATTCCAAAAGGTAGTTACAAATGTTAATACTTGAGTACTATCAGTTCAGTACTATAAAAACTTTGATTTTCATCTTAAATTTCAGCTTCAGTCAATTAATCGAAGTAAAAACAAGTTAATCTCGATCTTGACATTTATTAAAATCAATAGCTTTACGCTATTTTGTTGTACGTCAGCTGTTTGTGAATAGCCGGCTTATCAGGATGCGAACTTCCCGTCTCTGCACGAGCTGCCGATGTACAGTAGAACTACGAAAAGCGAGAAAGTTATACAAACATCGATATTATAGCACCTCCTTCCGGCGGATGTTTTCCAACTTCTGGGTGAAACTTCTTGATATAGCTAAAACCAAAAAAATTGGTTCAATTCTATGCATAACTTCATACATTTTTCGGTAGAACAACGGTGACATACGGACAGAGAGATATTATTCATAAACATGTTTTTGGTTATCTCTGACCCTAAAACGTGTAAATTCGTCGGAAACCGGAAGTCAAAAATAACTTCGATTACTATACGTTCTTATAAAGTACAAATTATACCAAAGGTCTGTTTTACCTTTTAAAACCATCCCAGGAGTTAATTTTCTAATATACAAATAATAAAAAATTATTTAAATACATAATTAAACATTTAAAGATAAACCGAAGCGTTGAATTTAATTTTTATATTTGTGATTTTAGTTTTTACATCTTTGTTTAAAATTTCGAAACAGAGAATACATTGGATAGCAAATTATTGTTTTTGTTCTCACATATGAACACAGTAAATTTAAAAGTATATATAAATATTATACAGACATACATACAATAAATACAATAAACCCAAATGGAGTGAAAAATTAGCCAGAGCCAGGAATCGAACCCGGGACCACAGAACACAAGACTGCTGCTCTAACCACTGAGCTACTCCGGCCGCTACCTGGGTCTGCAATTTCTCACTAATAAAGCATGTTGGGGAAGTCACCAGCCATGTATACGATAGCTGGGATGACCGGTCAACGATGAATAGATTTTATTATTACATAGATCTAAGATAAATATAATAAAACATACAAATTTGGCTAATGTACAAGCATGTAAACACAGCCAAATACACACATAGGTGGCTGGTGACTTCCCCAACATGCTTTATTTGTGAGAAATTGCAGACCCAGGTCGGAGTAGATCAGTAGCGGCCGGAGTAACTCAGTGGTTAGAGCAGCAGTCTTGTGTACTGTTATCCCGGGTTCGATTCCTGGCTCTGGCTAATTTTTCAATCCAGTTGTATTTATTGTATGTATGTCTGTATAATATTTATATATATACCTTTAACTGTTGAATGTAGACGTTATTTGTCTGTGTATGTGTGTTTTAATATATATTGTAGCATGTGTGTTTTATTACAGTAAATTTAGTTTAACTTTTAAAGGCACGAGTGGCATAATAAGTGTACCACTCAATGTAAAAACAGTTGTGAATTCTAAAATATTTACCCGATTAAAAGGGGTCTCAGGACTCTTAAAGCTCTAAAATTTTTGAAATTTAAATTTTTTAGATGTTAAACTTCTATGTTTTCTGAACATTTTGATATAATTGTTATCTTGAAATTCCCATTAGAACAGAAGTTACGGCATTTCGAATTATACTCGCTCAATAGTTGAAGCGGTGTTTCCAAATCTTTGAAATCTTTTTTCTCCAAATGACGTTTTTGGGCATAACGCGCACGATATCTCAGAAACTTCTGAATAATTTTTCATGAAATTTACAAAACATATGTTTCATGTTAGTCTGTATAAACTGAACCTAAAATTTCCCTTTTATTGTAAAAATAAAATATTTTTTTAGGGGTTTACATTGTTGAAATTTTCTAAATTTTGCATTAGCTAAATCCAACTTTGTATTAAAAATATAAAAATGCCTTAAATACAAATTTATTTAGGTTCAGTGTAATTATTATAATCTGAGGTATAAGTAGGCACCAAAATTTCCATTCTAGTTGCAAAATTTATTTTGTAATCGTGCGCATAAGCTGTTATGCCAATTTTCTGCTCGTCAAATGTCTGAAAGTTTGAAGTCCCCTGTAAAGGCTTATTCTGCATCTTGCAATTTTTCAAATATTTGAAAAGAAAGAACATACTTGTATCTTTCATTCCCATATAAAATTGTATCTTAATATTAAATACATTTTAAGATATTAAATGTTGAATGCTGTCCTTTTTTTTCTTTTTTTCCAATTTTAAGAGTCCTGAGACCCCTTAACATTTGCGTTCTATTTACGCTCTTCCTAAAGCTAAAGTCTCTTTAATGTTTAACACGTTCACGCCGGCGTGGCGCGGTGGGTCACACTCGACTGTCTCAAAGCTGCCAGTATTTTAATACAGAAAGTGTTGTTTTATTTAATTAGAACAATTGGGCGATTTTAAAAGGACAACGTTTTCTCTAAAATAACAATGGTGTGCAAAAAGCCGGAGTCTTGACAACTCTGAGACAGTCAAGTGTGACCCACCGCGCCGGCGTGAACGTGTTAAGGTTGAAGTTACCTTTTTTCTGCCTTGTTTCATTAATTTTATTGGGTGTTTCATTAATTTTATCACCACCGGTGTACAAAATTATGCTGTCCGTGTATTTGTGTAATATATTCCATTTTCTTTCCTAATTAAACATTTGCTTTATAAATGCGATGTCTATACTTTTATACTATTACTAGACAGTGGCAACCTTTTTAAAGTTAATGGTTGATATTTAGAATTTAAAAGTCACTGGCACATGGAGTAGGCAATCCTTGTCTTTATGTTATTAAAACCGTCTGTGTTACACTAATTCTAATTAAATTAGCTTATTGTATTGTAAAGATATTAAACTATTTTAAACCTATTGAAAATTATATATATCACTGAGGTGTACAAGCATTTACTGTAGAATCTGCTGTACATATTATTTACCCTTTATTACAGGGACACACAAAAGCATTTTTCTACAATATTTTCTATGAAGAATAATTGCTGGCAGTGTTTTTCAGTTGTGGTACACGTTGTAAAATTTAAACCTTTTTTGCATATTACTTGGTGTGTATTTATTTTTTTAGATGATATACAACGATATACAAATATATATATACAGTATATTTCCGTTTATTGAAGGAAATTGCTAAATGGGAATTTTAAACTGTATTATGCGTTGAATTGAAATAAGTTTTAGCACACAATGTAGTATATTTACCAATCATATATAGGGATGAACAAAAAAAAAATGCTGATGTTTTTCCAACTATTCATATACAGTATTCTGAATGTGTTGGAAAGTGTTCATAATCTATGATGGACGCATGGTGTTTCGTTCTTGTTTATTCATAAATTAAGTTCATACTGGAAATTCCAAAATAAAAGTATTTACTTTAAGTATTCATGAAATGTCTGTCATTAAAGAAAATAATTACGAATTGGAATTTCAGGTATGGAAACGGAATTTCTGAATAAAATGGCGACCAAACAGGCAACATTAATGCACTGAAATATGTGTCACAAAAAGGGATGTTTATTTAATTCTTATTAAATCTAAAGGTAAAATATTATTTAATTTTTTCACCCCCAATTCATTTGTTGTTTGTCATATTTAAAATTAATTCGCAGTAATGAGCTAAAACAAAATAAAGGCAATGCCATTTAGAATTTAGTGTAAAGATCTCAAGGTAAAGCTTAAAAATTCTACAACCCAAAAATTCCGTTTGTTTCTGAACATGTACAGCATGTCAAATTAAAGAACACCAACAGAAATATCCTTCGTTGCTGCAGTGTGGAGATTTTTCATTTAAGCATTGCGAAATTAATGTAAAAAATTATGTAAGATTTCCGTTGAGAGGAGAATGGGGTTCGTTTATTAAATAACATGCTCTTGAATAAAATGGAATCTCATGTTACTGTGATAAAAAATTTTAAAAATTTAAATGAAAGTTCTAATTAAGATTTGCAAAACGGAGGGAAGTAAATTATTTATTTATTTATTCGTACACACTTTCTAAATCAATGTTTCATTATCTGAATTTGTCTTACACTGCAGAGGTAACTTTTTTCAAAATTTTGTGTCAATTATTTTAATATAAAAGTATTCGAGTTTCAAATCCTGCAATTGAATTTTGCGAATATTACTATAAAGCAATAAGGGTTACAAATATCCGTTAACACCATACATATGAGGACGGGAGTTTCAAAACTCGCCTTAACCAAAAAAAAAAAAATCGAGTTTTCTCTACCAATCTATTGGTAAAACTGCATAGAAAAAAAACACTATAATCTGTAAAAAAAATATATATTTTTTTATTTTTTATTTTTGGGTACTTAAAATATTGGTTTGATTTCAAAACTCGCCTTATCCACTAGGGAGTTGGCAACAAAAGTAGCTTTATCCCTGCGCATGCGTAGACCAATGGACGACTAGCTTATCAGCGACTATCACAGTAATTTTACTTCATTTCTCTGTGACCTGTTGCTATTTTCGTTTAACGTTTTTACCTGTTCTATTCATACAAACTTATTAAATAAGTTTTACAGGATCTCTTATGTATAACGGGAAGTGAATAAACTCTTGCATTTTATGGGGGGAGGGAGAAGAAGAGTCAAAGAAATACGAATACATGGGCTAGTAAAGAATACACGCAAAAGAAGATTAAAAAGTAAGTTCAAAATGTAGAATCACTTTCTATAGTTCTTGCTGTCAGAAGTTGTTAAAAGATTTAATTTTGATTCTGAGGCATAAACTTAAGGCATTTCCGGTCCTCTCAAAGTGCACTCACCAGAAAGAGAGCCTCGAGTATTCAACTCTCTCAATGCAAGATGTATGATGCTTCCACCAAGCGTTTTTTTTCAAGCAAAGACAAACCTGCATAAGATAACTTTATTTTGAAGTTCACATCTCAAACATCTGCTTCAAGAAACCGTGCATTTTTCTTTTCTTCTATGAAACATCCAGAAAAGTAAAATTTTCACCTTGAAGGTCTTTTTTAACCCTAGATCTACCGGGAATTTTATTCAAGTTTTAATAAAACGTTCTACACCAGAATTTTTATTTAAAACTATTTAACTTATTTATTTACCTTATTTTTGTCTGGTTTATATACTTAGTTTATTTTAAAGAAATTTCTAGTTTGAATGAATATTTTGTATGTACCTGTCGGGTCCAATGGACCCGTCTGGTAGACGGAGGGTTAAGTGCATCTCAGTGCGCTTTCAAAGGCACTACAATAAGGTACTATATAAAGGCTAAGAACCATAGCCATCTTCAATTTTGTGGAAGTGTATTTCGGAAGAGTCTTGGAATATCAAAATTCAGAGTGTGAAAGTTGTGCTAGAGGCATCTAAAAAATGGACTTTCTTTTTAACCCTAGATCTACCGGGAATTTTATTCAAGTTTTAATAAAACGTTCTACACCAGAATTTTTATTTAAAACTATTTAACTTATTTATTTACCTTATTTTTGTCTGGTTTATATACTTAGTTTATTTTAAAGAAATTTCTGGTTTGAATGAATATTTTGTATGTACCTGTCGGGTCCAATGGACCCGTCTGGTAGACGGAGGGTTAAAAAGAAGGAGGAGGAAGTCTTCGTGAAGCAAGAGAAACTGAAGGATGTCCACGGATTGTTAAAAAAAAAACATTTTGATGAAAACTAGTCAGAAGTGGAGGTGCATACTTTCTATAAAAATATTATTTCTAAGGAACCAGAACAGAAGGAGATGGTTTAGGAGGATTACGATGATATTCCAGAAGAAAAACTCAATGAATTAATTGTTTATTTGATCTTTGGATCTTCTGTAAGTATATTATACTATTTCATATATTTATATAATATTATATGTTACATATATTATATTACATAAAAAAATTTAATCATAAGCTAGTTATGATAAGTTTTATTTGATTGTTTATAAGTTTACTTTTTCATAATATAACGTAATACTAAATTTTCATCATACTTATTGCTGTCATAAGGATTATTTTTTAATACAAAATATTATCATTCGATGACCAAAGATAGAAACTATTAATTTCTTTCAGTAAGTATGATAAACTATGTTTTCTTTAAAGAAATTGATATCAAAACTTTCTTATTCATAGGTTGGCACCAAAACTCTTCTTATCCGAAACTTTTTCCAGTTAATTAATTAAATGAATTAAAGTAGATTTTCCAACTTAACACAATGATATCACAGAGCAACTAGCTATAAGTATACAAAAAATTGGAGGTATTCGATGCACGGGGTCGCAGTTACAGATTTTTCGCGATTTCCCAAAATTTGATTTTTTAGATAAAGCGAGTTTTGAAACTCACGTCCTCATATATACAAGCTATTTTTTTTCACATAACAGAGAAGCTAATCATTTATGAAAAAACGAGATATTTTGAATGAAATTATTTTGATTCTCTGTCTAAAATGCTAAAGATAACACACTATATAAACTGCAGCATCTCTAATATGACGTATGTCGCTTTTCGTCACAGACGACATAAATGGCCACAGTTGCAACGGTGGCTAAAGTGTCACATTTATTGCGTCACATTGTAATTTTCAGGTGCCCGCTGCCACGTTACTCCACTTTGAAATCAATGTGACTGTTTTTTAACATTTTCCAACAAAAATGAAAAGTGTATATGAATTCGGTTTGTCTGGCTGGCTGTCCGCGCTCTAACTCGCATAAATACAGTCCGATATCCGTGAAATTTATAGATGTTATTGGGTATCACAATGGAAGGTTTGGTATTGTAAAGGAAGTCTGTCGTACTTAAAGTTCGTTTACAGAGACAGTCAGAAGAGTTCCACTACATTACGGCTATGAGGAAAAATCGTTTGTGGTGAATTAATGATAGTACACTATTTTAAACATACTGAAATTTATATATATCACCGAGGTATAATAGACGGTGTTTACTGTTGAATAGGGACATATACAGAATCTATCGTTCATTTACAAGTCGCAGAAAATAATGTGGCTTCTTAAGAAATTGAACAATAATTAAACTACTGAAGCCTATGAACAAAAATTGTTGGCAGTGCGTTTTCAGTTGAGGTACGCATACTTGCCGGCTTCCGACTTAACGTCCGAAAAATGTGAGATAATTTAAATCAGGCTAAAGAAGTTACCGGAAAATATTTTAGAGGAATCATTAGTTATTTAATTTCCTGTTTCTACGCGGAACTTGTTTGACATAATTTCTTTAAAAAAAATTCTTGTTCGAGATATGTGTAACCTTGTTTAAATTAACTCGCATTTCACGGATGTTAAGTAGGAAGTTGGCAAGTAAGGTGGTACGTGTTTTTAAGTTTAACTATTGTTTTAAAGTATTACTTGGTGTGTACAATTTTCATAGATCATATACAGAGCTGCAGAAAATTTCTCAAGCACATTTCCGCTTATTGCGTGTTATACATACGGAATATGGTACATTTACGGAAATTGCTGAATGGAAATTTTTAACCGTTCTATTCGTTTCACTGAACTAACTTATCGTACTATGTAGTGACTATACAATAGTTCGTATACAGGGCTCACAAAAAATCGGATATTTTTCTGGCTATCGATGCTAATAGCAGAAATTGGGATTTTGAATTAAACTATTTTTTTTAAATATAAACTCGATGAGTATAAATTCATATACAGGGTGCACAAAAGTTCTCAAGTAATCATAATCTCCATTTAATCACGAAAATTGCTGAATGGAAATTTACATCTCAGCTGCTTGTTTAACTGAACTCACTTTTAGTATTCAATGTAGTATACATATGAATCTGTTTATCATATTCAGGGGTTAAACAAAATGTCATAAACCTTTCGGTACATAACAAACTTATTCTCTATAACTCCGGCATCCTTCGTATAATAATCTACGCAAGTCCGGTCTGGAGCTTCAACTGCATCACTTCTATGGACGACCTAAGTCGACTACACAGCAAACACCTGCGTATCGCAAGTCACGCTTCACGTTACTTACGCAACTGCACAGTCCGCAGGAATCTAAAATCCATAACTCTACGTAAGCACAACAATGATCTTGGTAAAAATATCTGTAGCAAAAATTATAATCCTCCTGTCGAAATCGTAGTGGAGCTACCTGATTATGACGCCTTCGAGCCCTACCACCGAAAATGTCCCAAATATACCATTATTATGGACACCTAGTGAACTCTGTGCTCAGCACATTTAGGTTGCTGTCTGTCTTTTTCTTTCATAAAAAACAACCTATTCGCTATATACATTATTATATGTATATATAGAAAAAAAAGAAAAACATATATTGCCCTGAATAGTGCCTTTTTTTTTCAACTGGCTTTTACTGCCTCCTTTACACCTTTTCCTGACCAACCTTGGTGAGACTAACTGTTGAACAGTGCTAACTTTAATTTCTTTTTTACACCTTTTTCTTATTATATAGTAGTTTTTATAACTACAGCTATACCTAATATTAAGATTCTATCATCTAACTTACTTCACTTAAGTTTAAAGCTTAATTAAATCTTATCCAAAAATTTTTACTTTTGATTTTTTATTAATTTTCTCCATTTGTCCATTAAACAGTTTTACACTACACTTTTTCTTTTCCCAATGGCCCATATAAACATAAGATATTTCATTTATAGACTGGGTGTTAAGCTGCTCACAGCTAGGAAACCCATCAATTCTGCTTACCTGTTCAGTATGATTAAATAAGGAAAAGCTTACATTAAAAAAATTTTGGGGAATAGTTGAGGATTCTCAGCATCTTATGCGGCACGTATCCGTGTCGCTCGTCCCCAAGGTGTTAATAAAATGTACAATCTCGAAAGATGTAAATCGAAAGATACAATCTGACAGTATGCACCAGTAATTTTTTTTTCATTTTAACCCTTTGAGAGGTAAGGAACTTCAGTTGATAAACTGTTGAAATGAATGAACAACACTGGAGTTTACGAAAAAAATTATTTGAAAAGAAGACAAAGCTATATTTCACGTACATAATAAACGGAAAATTTAAAACTCACTTCCGTTATAAAATAAGTTAAATTGTTTTGAATAAAAATTCTGGTGTAAAATATTTTTGTAAAGCTTGCATAATTCTTCAGGTAGTTTTAGTGGTAAATCAACAAATGCACCTAACACAAAGTGAAATAAAAAAGAGATTTATCATAATATTCCGACAAAAGCAATCATGAAACAGAAATCTTATGATAAATTACTTTATCTCGTGAGAGCCTCAAATGTGTAAGAATAATAACTCTGTCACTTTTGCTTTTCGTTGGAAAGGACAAATGTAATTACTAGTGAAAAAAAAATATTTTATTTAATACTATAGCTAAATGGGATGTAATATGTCCTGTGGATAAATCTCGAAAACGTATATTCAAAGAAAAAATTTGCTTTTCAATTTATTTTTTATAGAAGACTAGCAAACCCCGCGGCTTTGCTCGCGTAATATTTGAAATATGCCAAGTGATATTTATATGTCTAATTTTTATTAAAACGTACTAACTAAATTTTTATTTTATTAAAAGGTAATATTTTATTTTATTAAAAGGTACTTATTACTTTTAGGAATAATTTTAAAAAATTGCTATTTAAAACACAGTTTGATTAAACATCATTATTACACTGCATAAGGCAGAAATGAGGCTTAAATTAATAAAACGAAATAAAACTAAATAAATAATAATTTAGAAAATATTTTGAAACTTTTATGCTCAATTAATACGCTCATTTCAGTATTCATTTGAAGTTTTGAATTTTTTAGAAACCATCTTCTTACATCTTAAAATTAACCATCATGTCAAATTCCAATTCCTACCATCATCTATAAACATAAAGGGCTATGTTGAAATAGGAACTGTCACCATTAATTTGCCAACATTAATTTTGAAATTGGTTTGTTATTTCCTAATATTACACAGAAACGTAATTTAGAAAGCTTTTAAAGGCCTTGTTTAGAGCGTTTGTTGTTCCTGTGAATCTCAGGTGGTAGAATCATCGGCATAAAATATAGCCTGTGTAGGATCAGAGACTGTTACCATTGATTCGCAACTATTACTTTTATATTTGGTTTATATTTCCTGAAATAGCGTAGAAATCGTAATTTAGGAATTTTTTAGAATGCTTTTCGCACCTCCCCTTCACTTCACCACTTTTTAATTCGAATTTATTTTAGACAGTCCTTCGAGGGCATTTATATTTTATAAGTAACTACCATGCCATATTTAAAGATTCTAACCTTTTCAGTATCACAGAAATCGCAATTTAGAAAGTTTTTAGCTACTGCAACCCTCTGGTGGTAGTGGCACAGACATAAAATATAGCTTATGTTTGAGCAGGTTCTATCACCAACAATTTGTTATCATCATTTTTTTAATCGGTTTGGTATTTGAAAAGATTACATAAAAATTGTAATATATAACACTTTTCGCTCACTTCATCTTTTTAAATTTGAAATTTTCTTTCGACAGTTCATAGAAAGCAGTTGCATCTTGTAAGTAAATAACATGTCATACTTCAAAGTGTTAGACCCTTCAGTTATGCAAAAAACGCAAATTAGAACAAGTTTTGCTTTTTCAACCCTCAGATGGTAGTGACAGCAACATAAAATATAACATATGTTATAGCAGGGACTGTCACCATTGATTTGCAACCATTACTTTTGAAATAGCTTTGGAATTTCCTGAGATTGAGTAGAAATCGCAATTTAGAACGTTTTTAGAACGCTTTTCGCGCCTTTTCACCCCTTTTTAAATTTCCAATTTTTTCGAAACTGTTCTTAAAGATCATTTATATGTAATACATATGTACCTTGCCTAATTTTAAGTTGCTAGCCCCTACCGATCACAAAAATCGAAATTTGGAACGCTTTTTTGCTCCTGCAAAGTCTAGGTGATAGTGATTCCGACTTAAAATAGCGTCTATGTTAGAGCAGAGGCTGTCAGCATCAATTTCTTAACATTACTTTTGAAATCAGTTTGATTCTTCCTGAGATATTGGTGACAAATCGGCATAAATGCCGATTTGTCACCAAGATTGTCAAACGATTTGTCAAACATTTGTCACCAAGATCTGTCACCATCATTTTAACACTATTATATTTGAAATCGGTTCAGTATTTCCTGAGATTGCATAGAATTTGCAATTTAGAACGTTTTTTACAACGCTTTTTGCGCATTTTGACCCCCCCCCCCCGTTTAAATTTAGACTTTTTTAGGAAATGTCCTTAGAGATCATTGATATCTTATAACTAACTACCATTCTAAATTTCACGATTCAAGGCCCTTCCGTCACGCAAAAACCGCAATTTAGAACGTTTTTCTCCTGCACCCCCTTTGGGGTAGTGGCACCGACATAAAACATAGCCTATGTTGGAGCAAGGGTTTTCACCATCATTTTGACGCCATTATTTTTTTAATCGGCTTGGTATTTCCTGAGATTGTGTAGAAATCACCATTTAGAACGTTTTTTAGAACGCTTTTCGCGCATTTTCACCCCTTTTAAATTTCGAATTGTTTAAGAACTGTTCGTAGACATCATTTATATCTAATAAGTAGCTGATACTTCAAATTTCATATTTCTAGGCCCTTCAGTAACACATAAATCGCATTTTTAGAACGTTTTTTGCTCCTGCACCCGACTTTGGGGTAGTGGCACCGACATAAAACATAGCCTATCTTGTAGCAAACGTTGTATCTATCATTTTGACACCAATATTTTTTAAATTGGTTTGGTATTTCCTGAGATTATGTAGAAACTACCCTTTAGAACGTTTTTCAGAACGCTTTTTGTGCCTTTTCACCCCTTTTAAATTTCGAATTGTTTAAGAACTGTTCGTAGACATCATTTATATCTTATAAGTAACTAATATTCCAAATTTCATATTTCTAGGCTCTTCAGTAACCGAAAAATCGCATTTTTAGAACGTTTTTTTCTCCTGCACCCTTTTGGGGTAGTGGCACCTACATAAAATATAGCCTATGTTCTAAGTTGGACTAACACCATCATTTTGATACCATTACTTTTTAAATCGGTTTGGTATTTCCTGAGATTATGTAGAAACTACCATTTAGAACGTTTTTTTCGAACGCTTTTTGTGCATTTTCACCCCTTTTAAATTTTGAATTGTTTAAGAACTGTTCTTAGACAACATTTATATCTTATAAGTAACTAATATTCCAAATTTCATATTTCTAGGCCCTTCAGTAACGCAAAAATCGCATTTTTAGAACGTTTTTTGCTCCTGCACCCCCTTTGGGGTAGTGGCACCGACATAAGATATAGTCTATGTTCTAAGTTGGAATAACACCGTCATTTTGATACCATCATTTTTGGAATCGGTTCGGTAGTTCCTGAGCTTACCTCCTACAAATAAACAATTTTTTCCTCTTTATAATAGGAGTATAGATAAATATATTATCAAAAACACTTTCTGACATACATAGCTATCAGGAAAATTAGTTGTCGCGTCAACTAAGAGCGTTTTTAATGATTTTCAACATAATTAAAACATGTTTGTGACTTCGGTTTGTTTGAACGTCTGTTTGCTGTCTGACTATCTGTCCGTGCTCTAATTCGAGTAAATATAGTCGGATTTCCATGAAATTGACATATCCTATTGATATTTATATGGTATGTTAGGTGTTGAAATGAAGTAAGCAGTATTTATAGTTATTTTACAGGACATTCAAAAGTATTTCCTTACATTACGATGCACCGGGGAAAATCGTTTTATATGTTTTATAATTATGTTTCACAGTTTCAGACGCATTGATCTTTTTAAATATATTTGATGTGCACTACAATATGCTAACTATAGACAATGGTATGCACAACATTCATCGTTCATTTACAGGGTCGCTCAAAATAAATCTGTTACAATACGGCTTATGGGCAAAAATCGTTTTCGGTGGTTTTAAATGATGCTTCAGAGTTTCAAACATATTGAAATTGATATATAATTCTGAGGTGCAATGCAAGATGCTTAGTATAGAATACGATGTTCACAGCATTTTTCGTTCATATACAGGGACACACAAAATAATTCGGTTACAATACTCTATATGAACAACAATTGCTGGAATTGCGTTTTTAGTTGTGGTAAGCGTTTATAAAATAAACAGATTTTTTCTCGATTGTTTTGTGTGTATAAACTCTATAGACGACATGCATGACACAACAAAACATCTAGAGTACATTCCCGGCTATTGATGGAAAATGATAAAGGGGAAAATTCAACTGCGCATTTGCTTTTCCTAACTGAACAAAATTTTAGGACAATATGTATTATATGATAAACCTATAGATCACATACAGAGCTGCACAAAAAAAAAAATCAGAATTTTCCAACTTTTGATGATAATTGCTGAAATTATGTTTTGAAATGTTTTATGCGTTTTACAAATAGTTCATTTAGACATCATTTTTAACTTTATTAAACTGTAAAGTTATATTATAACTTTCTGAATGTGTTAGAAAGTTTCATAATCTATGCTTAAGGTATAATTTTACGTTCCTGCTTTAATTATTCAACCTGCGTTTAATAGTTCTAAAGACAAACTTTACATAGCTTTATTCACGAATTTCCCGCTTTTTAAAATATGGAAAAACGTACTTTGAGACAGACAATTTTTTTAATTAATTTTTTCTTCTTCCGTGTTGTAGTAGATGGAAATTTGTTTCATTTTATTCTTAAATAAAAATTTCCGGTTTAAAGTGTGTTTTTTTTTCATTTGAAAGGTTGGAAATTATGCTTAACCGCTTCAAGGGCGGTGGTTTATTTTTGGACCACTTAATTTCAATTCCTAAATGCTACATTGGCACCAGAATATTAGAATGAAAATTGTCCTTTTCTTAAGTGCGTGAACTAACGATTTTGCTTATTGTGAAATAAATTTAATTGTAAATTCTGGTGTCATTCGCTCATTTCAGCATTTTACGAATAGAAATGTCTTGCCCCTGAAGGGGTTAGAAAGAAGATTATTATTCAAAAATTCTACTAAATATTTGAATAAAAAGTTAAACTAAATTGGCAACACTGCAAATAAGAGGTTCGAGTGAAATAACTTTGTACTCAAAAAGATATCATTTGCATTTAAAGAATGAAAATTCCACATCTTTGATAAAATTTGTCTTCTGACTATTAAAAACAAATGATCAAATTCAAATTAAAAAAATATTTATACATATAGAATTTAAAAGAAATGTTTTAAATCAACAATTAAACATAACATAAATGTCATATATAGATAAATAAAAGTATTTTTATCATAGCATCCCGACGAAAATAATCATCTAATAGAAATCTTATGGTAAAGTGCACTGTCTCGTTGGAGTCCTAAATGTGTAAGAATAATAAATCCGCCACTTCCGCTTTTTGTTTAAAAAGGGAAAATGTAATAGCTAGTTACAGAAATATTTACTACTATAGCAAAAAGATACGTAAAAAATCATTCTTCCTGTGGGAAATTCTTGAACACATGCATTCTAAGAAGTAACTTGTACAGGCATCCCCGACTTGCGCAAGTAAGGCGTTCCGTAAAATTGTACGTATCTTAAATTTTATGTAAGGGGCCTTCCACAAATGACGTCACGCTTGGAGGGGGGGGGGGCTCCTGAAATTGTGACAGTTTGTGACAAGGGGGTGGGAGGGGGTAAGAAGAAATGTGACATCACGCATTTTGGTTAAAATAAAAGCATTAAAAATCAGCAGATTATATTTTGAAATTGTTTTTTAATTAAAGTAATTTTGTGTTCATAAAGTAAAGATAAGATTTAAAGACAAATTCTATTTCAAATTCCAAAATACTAATGTTTTCAATTGCTTTTTCATATTAATATTTTATTACTATTGTATATTAATTAAGTTTTTTGTTGTAAACCTCAATCTTATTTCATACAAAATAAGAAAACGAATTATTTTTATTGTTATGCTCACAAATGTCATTAAAATACTTAGTTAAAGTTTAAAAATAAAATTTGAAATGAAATATGATCTAAAACATAGCGTTTTGTTTCTGAACTGCAAGTATATGTTTATGTAACATAGCGTGACATGTGACAAGGGGAAGGGATGGGGGTGTGGTGAAGTGTGACACTTTGTGACAAAGAGGGGGAGGGGTGTCAAAAATATTGAAAAAATGTGTGACGTTATTTATGGACCACCCCTAAGTCGAATTTGTAAGTTCCTTAGGTAAAATTTTGTAAGAAACTACAATATTTATTATATTTATGCATATATATATATATATATTATTTACTCGTATATAAACTATAAAAGGATGAAAAACTACAAAAACAAATTTAAAGAACACTTTTCAAATATCTTGTGGAATACGGGATTTAGAAATATAACATTGATGAATTGATTTATAACAATTTTGAATCTACATCAGACGACTATAAAAATAAGAAATAATTAAGGAGGACTAATTTAACTTATTCTGATTGAATTTCTGATGGCAAGACAAATGAACAGCACTCACAAAATAAAATAATCCTTGATAAGCACAAACTGTATTTATTATGAATTAGATGACTACTATGAATAACTAACAATAAAGATTAAGCTGTTTTGTTATAGATTAGATTGTATATATCAATAAAAATATAACTGTATCTGATATATAAACTAGTATATTACGGTTGTAGTTTATATCTCTATATTTTATTTATAAAATAAATATCAAAAGTATGCAAATGCGTATCAAATGCGCTAGTACATTAAGCCCCGATTATCCGCGGTGTGGTTTATCCGCAAAGCGATTTTTTTTTTTTTTAAGTCAAGCCAACAGCAAGTAAAATACAATAAGCCCTACTAATAAATATAAACAGAAAAATTCATGTATTCGAAAGTAATAGAAGAATATTTCTAGATTCGGTTGCCATGTTTAAAATATCAGATCTTGTTTAAAATATCAAAGTTTTCATGTCTTTTCTTGATTTTATTAACAAAACGTAAAAACAGCAATTAAAATATTTAACAATTAAATAAGAATATTATGATAAATTCCAGGGGAGCATGTCAAGAATAGCTTATTTTTTGTGATAGAAAAGGTATTTCCAAAGCAAGAAGCAAAAACTGATTTTTTTTTTTTTTTAAACGTGTAACTGAACATTTTTTGTACAGTATGTATGGCATTCTTTCTTGTTTACTGTTCTTTATTTTTGTCATTTAGACGTAAAGCAATGGTTTCTGCTGTACTGTGCATATGTATGTATTTTAAACGTTTTATTATGTTTTTTGTACACTAAAACATAGTGTTTATGTTAAATTTTCTTTTTTTCGTGCTTGCACTCTATTTTTCGGGATATCGGCGATTTTTGCTATCCGCGGTGCCCTTGCCACCCAATTCCGCGAATAATCGGGGCTGTACTATATATCCAGAAATGTAATTTTCGAGTTTTATTACGTAACTGCGAATTTATGTAAGCCGCGTAATACGTAAGTCGGGAGATACCTGAGTTTCAATTTCCATTTTACAGAGGCGAAACATATTATCAAAAACACTTTTTTACACAGCAATGGGACAAAATAGCTGTTCTGTAAATTTAGCGTTTTTTTTAATTATTTAAACAAACTACCAGAATTTTTATTAGTAAAGTTTATTTTCTGACAAAAATTCCTTAGTTGTACTTTTTAACTTACCGCTTTTTCGCTAATTAGAATCATTCTTTAAACAAGAAAATTGATTTATTTAAATTTTTCATCTTCTACGTTATACTTCTTTGCTTGTTTTATTTTTTTAAATAAAATCTTTGTTATAAAGTATGTTTTCTGATTCTAAAAAAAGGTTTGGGAGTTTGGAAATTATGCTCAATTAATTACAGAGATTCCGTATTATGTATTCCGAAATTGTACTAGATATTTGAATAAAAACGTTCACTAAATTAACAACACTGCTAATATGACGTTCGAGTGAAATAAATTTGTAATCAAGATGTCACTTGCCCTTAAAGGCCGAAAATTCCAATATCTTCTTAACATCTATTATCTAATTACAAACTAAATAAGATTTAAACTCTAAAAATAAACACCCAGAATTTAAATTAAATGTTTTAAATAATTATATTAGAAAAATCATTTATTACCATTTAAATATATATATATGTTAAGTGTAATTGTCCTATACTTAAAGGCTTATAAAAACCTTTTAATAAGCGCATCTTCTAGCTTCGTACGCACGATTGGTGACATTCTGAAGATGAATAATGATGAAATAAACAATTTTCTCATTTTCTCAAAAAATATTAATGCTATGCACACCACATTGTATAGTAAGCAATTTGCAGTGCACCTCAGGGATAGGAAAATCAGAAATGCACAGAACAGTTGAAAAGGCCACTTCATCAATTTCCATCATAAAACGAGAATGTACTTTAGATGATTTGTTCAGCCCTGTGTATCATCATTATAATTTCTACACACTAAGTAATATCTAAAAAAGTTAAATAAGGAAACGCGTACCACAGCGGAAAACGCACTTGCAGTAATTACAGTAGAACCTCGATTATCCGAAGTAATTGGAACTGACCCTCTTTCGGAAAATCGAAATTTTCGGATAATTGAGAATACTTCAATTTTAAATTTTAAGGAGAAATATATGCAATATTTCTTATTATTGTAACAAGTGATTAATAAAAAAAAAAAGCATTAACAGAAAAGAAACACGAATAAATTCCCTGAATTTTAATTTCGAAATTAAGTACTTTTTACATATATCGCATGAGTTTGAAAAAATGTTATGTTTGTCGCACTTTCGATTGCCTTTGCTTTGAAGCTCTATCATAGAGTTTTTAAATATTATTAGTTCATCAGTATCACAGTCTTTCTGCTGCTCCAGCCATGCCAAACCTTTGGTAAAACATTCAAAAGCTTCAGAATTGTTAATTTGTTCGCTTTCTTCGTTCCATTCCCCAGCTTACGGGTGCTTAAGTTAAATTCAAAGGAACTCTAAGAAAGAGGATCGAAAATACTTATAAGTACTCGTCGTTTGGAAAGGACCGCTTGCACACAAGGAATATGATAGATAAAGAAAAGCTTTTAAAATGGATTTTGCTCGAAAGAGTGCGATAGTAAAAATAATAATAATAATTAAATAAATAAAAATGGATTTCGGTTAACCGAGAGTTTCCGTTAAAAGAGTTTCGGATAAAAGAGGTTCTACTGAATTGTTCATAGATGGTATTGTAACCGAATTATTTTGCTTGTCCCTGTGTAGGAACAATGGATGCTATGCACACTATATTCTATAGTAAGCATCTGGTATTCCTCCTCGGAGATATATATCAGTTTCGATATGTTTGAAAAAGTGTAGCATGAATAAAACGATTTTTCCCTATAGACCGTAATGTAACGGGATTCTTTTGAGTGTCCGTGTAAATGAATGATGCTATGCATACCATAGGCCAGGGATGGCGAACCTATGGAACGCGTGCCAAAAGTAGCACGCGAAAGAATAATTTTGACACGTTGTTACCCGTGACTCTAAATCAATATACATTGATATTACACAAACTCTAGATCAGGGGTGTCAAACTGTGGCCCACCGGATACCACTAAAATTTTACAGTTATCTTTGCCTTATCTAATCGTCGAATTTCTGCGATTCAACTTTTCGACTATTTCTTTAAAATTTTAGTGGTATCCGGCGGGTCACAGTTTGACACCCCTGCTCTAGATGATCTCATCTTGACTAAATTTCATTTATTGGAAATTGAAGTATTTTAATCGCGGCTTTTTAAAATATCGTAAATTACCACATTAGTAAATGTACCAATGATAAAACTATTTCAATTTAGAAATTAATTTCAGAGCTATTTCAAGAAACTGGCTTTTGATCTTTTAATATTTTTCCATCTACCTATGTTCACAAGGTCTTAGTTTCTAAAATGAATAATACATAAAATCAAATAAAAGGCAGTTGTCATATAAACCCAGTTAAGTTTGCATTCTGTTGAAATTAACCGAGTATGAACCTGATATTAATTATCTTCCTTCCAAGATGCAAGCGCACAATCACTTACATTTTTTAATAATTTCTAGAATTTAATATTTTTATGATTATTTTAGTGCTATACCTCAACTATGTGTTACCCATTTGCTTTTTGTTTTTTATCGTAATGTTATAATTTATGAGGGGGGGTGGGGTTCATGAATTTTCCAGCATGATTTACACTAAATTTGTTGGCACGTCAAGGTCGTGTGAAATATTTTTGGAAACAAATTGGCACGCGGTTATAAAAAGGTTGGCCAACCCTGCCATAGGCTATAGTAGCATCTTGTAGTGCACTCAGGCATGAGAGCGCTCTGACCCAAATGACTGATTGCTACCACTAAATTTTAATGGTATTTCTTGCCTCATTTTATGAAAAAAATTCCGATATTTAATAAAGCAAATAATGCTATTAAAATTTAGCGGTGAAAATCAACCACTTGGGTCGGAGCGCTCTGATCCCTGAGTGCACTTCACGATATATGGCTAGTTCATGAGTGCTTGTAGTGTAAGGCACATGCTGCAATTTTTGGCTACAAGTATTTTAGAACGGGAAAATGTGACATTTTATCGGAGATAACTCATTAATTGAACAAGGATAAGCAAAAGTTTCGAAAATGACGCTAGCCAACAAGCATAGCCGTTATCAGGTATGTGCAGTGTTGCCAGTGGGCTACTTATTTTTAATTCAGATTTCTTGATTGCCACCACTTTCTTGAAACGGTAGCATTTCCTGTGTTTTCATCTTAATTAATATGTCATTAAATAAGGAGTATTTTGCCATTTCAAAAAAGTAGTGCCAATCAAGAATCTGAATTTTAAAAAAGTAGCCCATCTGGCAACACTGGGTATGGGTCTCACACTACCAGGGGTCGCATTATATAGGGAAAATTTTATTGTTCCTACCAGAACCCTTAATGAGTTACCTTCATGATCATTTTTTAAACATATTCTAAAGAAAGGTGCGATGAAGATATTATTTTCAAAATAGTGGTAGGAACAATAAAAGATTCCCTAGAGAATGCGACCCCTGCACTACAAAAACCCATGGAATTAGCCATATATAAATTTCAATGAGTTTGAAATTGTGAAGAATCATTAAAAACCACCGCAAATGATTTTTCACAAAAGAAATTCTTCGAATGCCCCTGTAAAACACGGTTCGTACGCTTCAAGGAGCTTTTACCATAGTTTTTTATAAAGTAATATTTGCCTTATTTAATGAAAAAAAATATTTATCTTCAGATATAGCGAGAAATACTTTACGAAATTTCTGGTGCTACAACACATAAAATATCTAATCCCTTGATTCGTAAGAATCCTGTACCGAATAGGCCATGGTAGGTCTCAATAACATACATCAATTTCATAGCAATACGACTAAATTTACATGAGTTAGAACACGGACAGACAAGCTGACTGACAAATCTAACTCATAAACACTTTTCAACTATGTTGTAAAATGTTAAAAATGAACATCTTAAAGAAAAAACCTAATGCAAAAACCAAAGGGTTTTGCTTATGGCGTTCACTTTTCAAATTGTTTTTGTAAAAATAGTTTATTCTATCATTATTAATCATGAGAATGTCACCGATTGTGTAAATGAAATTAGTAGATTTGTCTATTAAAAGTTTTATTTAAGATTTTAAGGGGACCGTATACCTTTATATGAGCAAAAATGACCCCAAAATCGACATTTCTTTTTGTGTGTATTATTTCTCCAATTTGTACTAGGTCATTCGCGAGAAATCCGTATTCAGAGGCGTTGATTTAACGCAAAGTTACAAGTGTTTTAATTTTGTTCACAAACAATTTTTTGGCCTTTTAATATACTTTAAATCTGCTTTCTCAATACTGATGTTTTTCAGCTTTTTTTTTTTTTAATTTTTCTCCTTGCTACTTAATTTTTGATCAAAATTCATGAAACCGATAAGAAAGAATCCTGATAGTTCTTTAAAAGAAAGTGTGCATACATTTTAAAATTAGACTTCATTAATACAAATAAATTTGATTTTTAACGTATTATAAGGCAGAATTTTGATAAATATCGACATGAAATTCAGAAAAATATCTCTAAAAAATTAACTATTTAAGGGATTGAAAAAGCAATGCACAGATTTGTTTGTAATAATGATTAAAATCCAAAATCGAGGAGATATCTAAAAAATTAAAACGCAAGGAGCCTTTTAAAATTTCGTTTTATAATTTTAAATTTTTTTAAAGATCTTAAAATTATAATAAGATTGAAAATTTCTTCTAAGGTGTTCTGTATACTTATGGTGAAATGTATATTTGCACAAAATTTCAAATCTCTGTTATGAAAATTAAAATAAACTTTCTTAAACATCCACCATCCCCTTAAGTGCCCTGTAATCAAGTTAAGCAAGTCTATTTTTATTTTACATGTTTTAGATCAGCAATTTAACCTAATAAAAAGGTCATATAGTTAAATAAAAAAGAGTTTTGTCGTAGCATTCCGTCAAAAGCAATGATCAGACAGGATTCTTATGATAAAGTACTTTTTGTCGTGAGAGTCCCAAAAGTCAAGAATAATTCTTCTTTTTTGTTGAAAAAGAAAATATAATAACTAGCGAGAAAAATAAATTTTCTGACATAATAGCTAAAGACGATATGATATGACATTTTTCTTGAGAGTCATTCCTAAAAACATACATTCTGTGAAACCATTTGGGATGCAACTGATTTTTTATAGAACCGAAATATGCTATCATAAATTATTTTTTATATTGCACTCCATCGTTGCCATCTTTAACGTTTTTTTCCAACCACTACCCAGATAGCATGATCATTAGCAGCAAGTTTGATTTTTTCTCATATTATCTTGCCGTGAAAAATTTGAATTGAGAAATTCGCAGCAAATTTTCCGCAAGGTATACCTTCACCCACTTGCATGAGTAATTTGTTGCGAAACTGATGGCAAGACTGTCTTTAATTCACGAACGTGACGAAAGCAAAAAATCCCTCTGTTGAGAGAATAGATAATCACCAGATACGCAGAAATTTTATTCGGTTGGCACCGCTTTTTTTAAGCGCTATACTTATCAAATATCAAAAAAAGCTCGAGCTGAAGAGTACAAGTACACTAACTTGTGTATGGTGGTGGAACGATATCTGCGACTTAACGGTGCGTTTGCCTCAATAGACCTGATAAGGTCTATGGATCATCTTCGAAGGGGTTAAACTTATAGTTTAACAGTTGTAACGAGGTAATGTGGCATGGAAAGATTACCACTTTTCAGTAAGTTTCCAGTATTTTTTATTACTTGTTTATCGTTAATTTGCAATACATTTCATACAGCATGAATTTAACTTGTACGACAAGTTAGCTGGAAGTTCAAAGTGTGGTGACTTCGGCGTTTGCGTTATCTTGCTGCAGTCTTGTTATGAACTTTCAGTCTTGTCATGCTGAGCTTGATGCAACTTTGCAGGTTTTCAAAGCAAAATTTCCACAAACTAAAAAGGCTATTTGGGTATCTACGAACAGACAAATTTGGAAATTTGCCTTATCTAATCCCAATATTTCGAAAATTAAATAAGTTACATTTTTCTTTTCAAAAATAGTGGTAGGAAGAAAGCCTAAAAGTTGGCAGCTAAGACAATCATGCAAATAAGATCGGTTTTCATTTTAGTGAAATTACTTTTTTTATTTCTTGCAGAATTTTTAAAATGTAATGTTTAATTTATTAAATAACAGAAAAATATTTGGTTAAAAAAAGAACATATACTCAGTCGAAAATTCTGTACATATTCACAGATATCATGCACATTAGCAGAAAGTTTAATTTTTTTCTGATATTACCTTGCCGTGACAAATTGGACGACAAATTTGCAGCGAATCTCCCGCAAGGTAGACCATCACCTTCTTGCAAGAGTAGTTTGTTGTGAAACTGATGCAACACTGTCTTTAATTCACGAACGTGACAAAAGCAAAAAATCCCTCTATTGAGAGAATACACAATCAGCACATGCGCTGAAACTGCAGAAACTGGGTACTACTCAAAGGCAAGACACACACATGATTGTTAACGTTACGGAATCTCATTTTCATTCATTTATTAAGTTAAGGAGCCCAGAAAAATATATTTAATACTTTAACTGTTTAAATGTAGTTATTTCTTGTAAAGTAACATTTAATCTCTAATTTACAACTTATTTCATGCAAAAAAATTTACAAATTAAAAAGTTATGCTAATTTACTAAGTTATGTTTACGTCTTCGGGCATTTTAAATTTGTATTGAAAATTTTAATTTTTAAATGAATCTTTCTCAATTATTGAATTTTTCCAAGATATCGTTTTAATTGATATTTATTTATTTATTTATTTATTTTTGCCTTTAACTCCATTCGAGTCTGTGATTTTTAATCCTTTTGGGACTGCATCCCTTACTCAAATTTTATTCGGTTAACACCGCTTTTTTAAACGCTTTACATATCAAATACCAAAAAGACTGTAATTTAAAATACAAATATTACCTTTATTTATTAATTAATAATTAATTAATTAATGGTGATAAAAACGATGTATGCACCTTTTGACGGTGCTTGTACATCAGTGCATATGAATCAATAAACCTGAATGTGTTAAACTTATAGTGTGACAAGATTCATTTGCAATAAGTTTACAGTATTATTGATAAGACAAGGCTAAATTTTCTACTAGATTGAAAATAATCTGCAGCACTATAGTCTATACAGAATTAAATTTTCTACTTGTTTGCCATTAATTTTCAATAAATTTGATACAGCAAGAGTTTAAGGGGTCAGGTACCTTTGAAGCTGAGAAAATTGCATGCAAATGAAACTCTGATATCGATTGTTATAACTCCGCATCTGAATACTTTTTGGACAGGAAATTTTAAATACACATTAAAAGAGTCATAGGCTAATAGTTAATGCTCTGAAAAAAAGTCTAGATGCATGTAAAGACTTTTAAAACTTCATTTGAAATTTAATGTTTTTTTAATAAACGAATTCACCTTATATGTCTTGCGCGCATGATTTCTCATAAATGAATTGTCAGATTGAGCCCAAAATTTTTTATTGAGTAGAGATATAATATTTGTCTAAAATGACCTACACTGAAAAAAATATAATGATTAGTTTTCGAGAAAATAAATGTAAAATTAAAAATCTCAAAATTTTGCAATTATTTTTGTACAAAAATAGTCATAATTTCTGAATTTGTTACTTGATGAACATAATAGTAGGTCATATTGCGCATCTGCAAGATTGTTACTTTCATTTAAAATTTCATAAAATTCTATCCAGCCATTTTTTAGAAATCATGCGCGCAGTGACCAAAATCAACGTTTTGAAAAAATTGACTTTAAAGATCCAATTGCCCCTTGATAACATAAAGAGAGCCCAAACTGTTTTCGTCATAACTTCCCTTCTAAATGGAATTTTTACATGGGGTTTCTTTTAGAATATTCCTTAAGAATAAAATTTTAATATAAGCTATTAAATAAAAAAAAAATATTTTTGGACACTTTGAAAGGTACCTGACTCCTTAACTCACGACAAGTTAGCTGGAAGTTCTAAGTGGGGTGACTTCGGTGCTTGCGTTATCTTGCTGCAGTCTTGTTATAAATTTTCAGTCATGTCATGCTGAACTTGCTGCAACTTTGCAGTTTTGAAAAGCAAGACTGCTGCAACTTTGCAGTTTTGAAAGGCAGGACTGCTGCAAAATTTCTGCAAACTAAAATTGCTATGTGGGTTTGAATAAAAAAATACCGCGTTCGAGAACACTGCAACTTAGATGCTTGAGCAAAAAACTTTGTAAACAAGAAAATGTCTCTTAACTTTAAAAGGCGAAAATTAAATTTCACAATCTTAATACAACATATCACGATAATATCTGTTAGTTAATCATAAAATATTAATTAAAATTTTTGATATTAAAATTGTACATATTGCAATTAAAAAAAGTTTTCAAATCAGAATTTAACCTTAACATAAAGCATCATATGATGTTAAATAAAAATATGATTTATCACAATATCCTCTCAAAAACTATCATCAGAGATAAACTCTTGTGGTGAAATCCTTTTTTTATATAAACAAAAGGACTACGTCTGAATTCATTCATAATTATAAAAACTTTTCAAAATAACATACATTACATTACACTACAAGAAAAGATAAAAACAATTTTGTAACAATTGATGTAATGTTTTCCTACTTGTTGAACTTTAAAACCTAGTATGACTTTTACGTTAAGAATTAGCTGATGAGGGATTCAGAATGAATCCGAAACGACCTTTTAAATTGTTTTTAGTGTTTTTACCTTTTAATGTAGTGTAATGTAATGTCTGTTATTTTGAAAAGTTTTTATAAGTACTTTATTCGTTAAATATCCAAGAGCAAGAATAATAACTTTGGCACTTATGCTTTATGTCGGAAAAAGAAAATCATTATGTCCATCACTATTTTCAAACGCCTCAATTACAGCTAAGTTTGTGATTTTAAAATAAAATCAAAGCGTGCTATGTAATGTCATATAAAGTTCAATAGAATAGAGATTCATCATAGAATCCTGTTGAAAGTAATCGTCAGATACAAATCTGATGATAAAGTATTTTCTCTAGTGAGAGTCCCAGGTGTAATAAATAACTCTGGCACTTTCACTTTATTTCGGAAAGGTCGAATGTAATAAACAGTGACAGAAATATTTTATTTAATAATATACGTGTAAGCAGTGTAATACGCCAATCTTCCACTATATAATCTACCTATAAAGTGAAATACGTTTAACACGAAACTGAAGGGACCCAAAAAAAATTTTCGTGTTAAAAGAATTTCGCGTTAAAAGATTCGTAAAAAAGAATAAAACTCACAAATACTTTCGACGTCGTCAAATTTTATGTCGATTCCCTGTTAAACTGCTAGTAAGTTGCATCCATTAGGATAAAAACCAAGTAAAAAAAAAAATATTGTTTTTTTTTTTAGGGTGGGGGGGATCGGATATATATATTTTTAAGTATATTTTTCAGCATTCTGAGATCTAGCTTGTTGGAACTAAATAAGCAAAGCTGTCTCTAAATCTTCGTGCTTAGCAGTTCTCGTGCGTTTTCTCTCTGGCTTAAAAATACTGCGCTCGAACATTAACGTAAGGGGATCCCTGTTTTTTATTATTGTTGATAAAGTAGAATTGGCAATGCCAAATTCTTTGTAGATTTCTGTTTTGATCCTTCTTTTTCATCAACTGCATTAAGCAGATTCATCTTAATTTGAAGCGAAATAGCAGTTTGTTTTCGCCCCGATTTCTCAGTCATTCTGCTCATAAAACATAAGCCAATTTACAAAAAACACGAAATTCACTGATTTTCACCCAAAATTCAGTATTTTTAACACAATTCAACAATTTCAACTCTAACTAGATCGAAAGCGAATATTTTTCGTGTTAAACGATTTTTGTTTCGTGTTAAAAGGGAAAAAATGCATTAAACTGCATAGTATACTATCTGGACCGCTATATCATTTCGCGTTAACCGATTTTTCATGTTAAGCGTTTTCGTGTTAAACGTATTTCACTGTATTTGAAAAAAGCTACTAATGCTGTCGGTGTTGAAAGTTTTATTTTGTTTTCCATTTTCTCGGCTTATGCTGAAAACTATTGCATATAAAAACTTGAAAACTACTATTTTCATAGAAAAATGTTTGATAAATACGATGAGTAGACAGTTTTTAAATCGAAAAAATCGTTTAAGCGATACTTCATGTCTAAATCGGTCAAGCTAATTTTGATACATAAGTTTTATAGTATCAAAAACGATGCATAGAAATTTAACTATCTTTTCTAGGCATGTACTTGACTTGATTGTGGTGTCCAATCATTTTTTAACTTTTTATAATTTTTTGCGTGGTTTTTCTTTTTAAAAATTTTTTTATTCAAAATTTCATTATTTAAACAGAAATTTAGTTCATATTTTTTAGTTCGTATTAACATGAATTATATGATTTGATGTGTAAAAGTTGTATTATACTTAGCAGATAACGTTCATTTTCATTTATAAATCATTAATTATAAAGCTTCCACTGGTGAAAATGTCGTCTTATTTAAAATGAAAAGCCCAGAGCACCGAAACTTAAATATTTTACCGTTTATATGCCACTGTCAGACATTATTTCATACTTAAAAGACGATTCTAATCACTGTAATATATACAGGTCTGTTTCCAAAAAATATATTTGATGTAACATTTAAAAAAATACATTCGACGCCACATTTAAAAAACATATTAAAAGTTCACCCCAATAAAGTTTTCGTTCCTTCTGGAACTTCCTCTGTTGGTAGACTGAAAGTCATTTGTTTCTGTATTTATCTAGATTAGAGATCAGCTGATTCCCTTCTTTCCCCTTTTCTCTCTCTTTTTTCTTTCTTTAACCCTTAAATGCGCGATTATTTAGTTTGTTTCGAAAAAATTATATATGATTCTCTGAAAGGTTTATTACACAGGAAAAATAATGAAAAAAATCAGATATATATTTTTCATATAATACGTCAATGTTTTCTTCTGTTGTACATCTGCAATACAAGTAAAAACTACTGTCGTGTGGCTGTTTTACGCTAAAATAATGCAAATTAGTAAATACTTTAATAAGTATATCTCCAAATATCTTATTTTATATAATTATTTATTTTATAAAACTTAGCTTTTAACCCTTTAATTCCCATAATAGAATACGTTCTAGAAATTACGTAGTTCAGAGAATCTGACTTTACACCAGAAAGATTCAGTAGTTAATTTCTCTTTATTTATATACGGAAGGTCTGTTTTTTAATTAAAGCAAATATTGCTATTTTAATTTTCTGGTGTGAATTAGGTGTATGCGAATAATAAAAAAAATCTATTAAGTTCAAAACAGTGTTGTTTGCATATATGCAAAGCTGCGAACTAAAGAGTTAAGTATCTTCATCCATCGAGAGTCAATACACCGCCCCCTGAATACTAGGCATGAGCGCTGACACAAAAATGGCGACTCACAAAGGCGAAATTTTTTTAACCCCTTGAGGGGCAAGCAGTTACGTTTGTGACATGCTGAATTCCCACCGGAATCTTTGAAAAATTCTATTTCAAAATAAGTAAAAGCAATTTTAGGGCTTTTTTCCACCAAAGTTAGAAAAGTAAAATAAAATAAAATTTTTCTGGTGTAAAACTTCATTAATCGTAGGTGGTATATAATATATACCGGTGCCCCTGAAGGGGCTTAACGTAGGTACGCTCCCTTAAATATTGACACCGGTATTTTATAAAAGATTTCTCAGACCTTGATTATTTTTTTTTTATTTAAAACGAAAAAACTTAAGAAAATTATCGGTACTAATATTTAAGGGACAGTACACACGCTGAAAAAAATCCGCCTTCGGCAGCCGCCATTTTGTGTCAACGCTCTGGCCTAGTATTCAGTGGGCGGTGATCAATAAGTACGTGTGTCGTATCGTTGCAAAGTTTTGTTTTCGAAGTATGAATTTCTATAGCTTCGCGTAGTAGGGCACTATGCATATTTTCGTAGTTCGCAATTTTCTCTACTTGTAAAGTTTTTATCTGTAGAGGGGTTATAAGGCTCTTTTTTGCAAGAGTTGTAGTTTCTTTAATCAATTTTAGGTCTTTGGGATATGCTCTTTCTTCCTTTCAACCCTTTTTTCCCTTTTCCTATTTGTCATTCCTATGTAATGTATTTTTTCTCTTTTTCTATTTATGCACTGATTTTATAAATACTTGCAGTTTGAGTTTTTTCATAATTTTCTGTTTCATTTCTTGTTGCTTTATAGAGGGATGGATGGAGGGTTATTGGAACATGTTCATCTATTTTTTTAAACTCTCTTTTAATTTTCAATGCTATCCCATTCATGTATGGAATAGGGCAGGGTCGGCGAACCTTTTCGCATCCGCGTGCCAATTTTTCCCCAAAAATATTTTAAATGATCACGGCGTGCTAACAAATTTAGTGGATCGAAGCAGCAAAATTAATTAAAATACTGATTTTAGGATTTAAAATATATAAGTAATATTTTGTAACATACTTAAGTATTTTACAAAATCCTACTTCTCTTGTTACGTCTTAGATGCAAAATAATTCAGATCAGCTTCGTATTCCAGTTTTTCCTTATGAGAATACCAGATGGATTCGAGACACATGACAACAGGTTTCTACTTGAGTTTTTCATACTTTTCATGCCTACCCCCCCCCCCCCCCAAATAATAAAATAAAAATAATAAAAATAAAAATAACTATCAGAAAAAATATATATCAAAATGGTTTCTTTAAAAAAAAAAAAAAAAAAAAAAAAAAAACTTCTTACTATGGAATTGAATTCGGGATTGCAACTTTTTTTTCACCATCTAAATTTTCGCTAATGGTCGTTATTTCCCGATAATCTCCTACCTCTCTCAATATAATTTTTTGACTCAATATTGAGATAGATTGGGATTTATAAAGTTGCTTTTCAGTTTATTCAATCTGTATGACAACGACAAGCAAGCTAATCTAGAAGAACTCAGCAAGTCTAAATTCAAAATACTGCATTTTCATTATATGAAACGCTGGGGTGTAAAACAAAAATTGACATAAAAAAAAATTCTGATTTTTTTTTTTTTTTTTTTTGTAAAACTATTTAACTGTTTCGTAACAACTTTCTAGAAGTACAGAGATTTTACACAATTTATATTAATTTAACAATTTTCACATCTGAATTTACAAAATGCAAACTATTTGCACATAAGTCCTAACAGGGTTCGTACGGATACCGTTATTTTCAAGGCCCAATATCAGATTTTTTTTTATAGAAAAATAAATCTAGCTTAAAATCTAGAAACTTAAAAATCCTAAAAAATCTAGCTTAAGCGAACGAAATTTCGCATTATTTCAAGGGAGATTTTCCATAAGAAAATACTGGTATCAAAGAATTTCTTAGTCATGAAATTCAAGCACCCGCACGAACCCTGTCCTAAGATAAAGTCTATCAGGGGGAAATATTGCTCATAAGTTAGCAGAAGTTCCATTCTTAACAAATCAGATATTTAGCATTAAACAATTATAATAGTTTTGTGTGTATTTTCTTCATAAAATTTGAAAATTGACTGTATCAAAAATTCCATTTTGTTAATTATCTTGCTTTATACGGGAGCTGCAATATCTTAATTTAGAACATGAGTCTATGCCGTGCCGAAAATAATCTCCCGCGTGCCATTGGTTCGCCGTCCATTGAATAGGGGGTGGGGGAGGGGTATATTTGAAATTTTCTTGTGCTGGTTGGATCCGATCTATTTTTTCAGTTGCTCTTTGAATAAGATTATTTAGAGTTTTCTTCGGGTGTCCTGCATTTAATCCTATGTTTTCATTGTTTTTCAATTGAAGAGCTAAGTGGAAGAACATGTTAAGTAACTAAAATTACATTTCAAGAAATTTGAGATGAAAGTTTTTCATGTAAATTTTAATGATTTATTTTCTGTTTGATACCATGTATTTAAAATATTAACAGGCATGGCACTAAACTCTCTCGCAAAAACTTATTCATATTTAATTTACAAATATTAAAAATTATTAACATTTATGACATTATTAAATATTAAAATAATAAATATTAATGAATATTGTCTTAAATCTTCAAGACTAAATAAAATCTTAGTATTTTCGCTTCACCATGTGATAGGATACCTCATAACGCTTTCATCCAAAAGATTTAAAAAAAAATTTAGAAAATGTAGCATAACATGTTCATCCACTCAGCTCTTCAATTCTTCTTTTAACTATTCTGCTGTTGAACAGACATATAGAGCTCTATCGATGTAGGAGATTAGGGCTGCTGATCTGTACGGTAATATATGTTGTCTTTACGTGTGATTATATTTAGGTTTGCTGTTGGTTTTCTATATACAGTAGTCTTTATTTTATTAAATTTATGAGTTACTTTTATGTCTAAATATTCGAATGAATCATTTGTTTCCTCTTCCATAGTAAATTGGATGTTCTTATCATGGGAGTTAACTTAATTGAGAAAGTTTTCTAGGTTAATGTGCTTAGCTGTTATAATGAGTATCGTCTACATACCGGGTGTACCAAAAATGACTGATGGTTTTTAAAATTCAATAACTTGCAAACGGTGACAGATGTTAAAACATTTCTTGCAGGGGTGTTATGTAATATGTCAGGAGTTTTTATGCTGCGATTCTCAGTTTAAGTTACAAATAGTATCGATAAATGGCGCCGCAAGCAATAACAGCTAAATTCAGACTCGATTTTTCGACCTCTCTATTCTTGCATGCGAAAAAAAGAGCTTAAAATATATTGAATGGATCCCGAAGTACCAAATATCGGGTCTGGATTGAGCACATACTGCTCTCAGCGCCATCTATTGTTTAAAATTTGAACTAAAATCAAGAATCACGTTAAAAAAATCTCCTGACATCATACACAACACTCCTGCAAGATTTGTTTTAAACATCTGTCACCGTTTGCAAGTTATTGAATTTTAAAATCCATCAGTTATTTTTGGGATACCCACTACCTAAGCCATAGGCGGATTTCTGCTTTATGTTCATGTATAATAATTTCTTCAAGATTTCTGAGTTTCTGAGTCAAATATTTTATTATGATTTTACAAAAGTGCATAAATTCTAGAAGCTTAACCGTTTATAGACACATTTCCAAGATTTGTCTTTGTCTTTTTTTTTTTTTGGGGGGGGGAGGGAGGGAATCTACTCAACCCTAAGCTACTCAGTTCTAATCAAGCCCTAATCCACTAACCAAATCTACTTTGAAATTAAGCGTTTGATGAGAGTTGAGTTTCGATACATTTTAATTAGGATGAACGAAGCGAATCCTCTACTAGGCTATACAAATTACATTTTTTCGTACACTTTATAAAAAACCTATTCAGTATTTTGACTTGAAATTAAACATAAAAATAAATTAAGATCTGTAGATTTGCACAATATTATTATTATTTTTTTTTTTTTTTACAGCAAAGCCTTAAAAAATTTATTATTTTAATTAATTTATTTTACATGTTTTTAAATTACGAACGCCTTTTTGCAAATAAAAAATGTATATTTTGAGAAGGAAAAATAAATCATGGACTTAGTCATTATAGTTAGAATCATGATTAATTAAATAGTTTCACGATTCCTTTTACGAAATTTTTAAAATACCTTTTGTGTGAAAATTATAGCATATTTTTAATGAATTAAAATTTTTGAAAATTCAATTATTTACATTCAATTATAAAAGTATTTTTCAGTGTTAAGAATTCCAATGCACAATTTGTTCTCATTATGTGAAATCATTTACGCAGACGATATTTACGCGCTTTAACCCCTTAACGCTCGAATTAAATTACGGTTGAAAAATTCAAATTGCTTATTGGCACCACTTTTATGAAAAATAAATATTCACCTTATTTAATGGCAGGAAAAACGACACTAAAATATAGCCAATTTCACTATTTTATAAAACTGGTGGGAATCAAACAATTTGAGTTAAAGACACAGCCCTAGAATATGACGGTAGCGAGAATTAAGGGATTAAAATAATTATATTATGATTTTTTTTGTAAAGTGGAAACAAAAGAATTGTAAACAAATAAAATTGATTGTTAAGTTCGTTATATCATAAATAAAAAATTCCGAGGAAATTCTTAGTTATTTGGCTGAATTTACATTTCTAAAATTAAAATCCGCCAAAACATAAAGTATCGTTTTTGCTTAGTAAAGATACAAAAATATTGTTACTTTCAAATATTTATCTTATTAAATAATACTTCGCGGATCCAAACAAAGCATAGCTTTTGCTAGTTGTAGTAAATTTTATTTAGATATTCCGTTGTAGAAAGCTCTGTTCAAATAGTCATATTTTGAAAAAGAAATTTTATGCAAAATGAAAGATGAAACGAGGTAAACTTTCTGACTCGAGCTCTTTTAGGTCATGTGTCTCTTCCCACGTGCCATCGGGACAAGTGTTTTTGACGCGAGCGTTATTCCTTTGGCGGGTGTTATTCCTTTATTCCTTATTTTTAAAATAAAGTGGTGAGAATAGAATATGAAAATAGAATTTTTTTTTCGGGAGAGGAAGGTGGGGGGTGTCTAACTAAACTCTAAGTACTCAGATCTAATCGAGTCCACTTATCAAATCTACTTTGAGATTAAGCATTTGATGAGAGTTGAGTTCCGATATATTTCAATTCATTAAAATTTATTTAGATATTCCGTCGTACAAAACGCAGTTCAAACAGTCATATTTTGAACCATAAATTTTATACAAAAAAAAAGTTGAAACAAACAAACCAGGGTTGCCAGGTTTGCCTCCATTTTTATTCAAAAATTCGAGTGCGTACCAGAAATAAAGAGTAGTACTATATAGTTTATTAAATACAAAGCTTTTAGCAATCACATAAAGTAAAAATTCTTCTTTCGAAATTTACGGTATGTACTGTAAATTTCAGATTAAACATGAAGGCCAAAGTGTTAACCCTGAAACAAACTTTCAGATCCGAGCACTTGCGGGACATATCCCACATGCCACGTGACATTGGCACCAGCGTCTGTTACGAGAGAGATATTCGATGGGTGTCTCTATGTTACCAAGAAACACTTTTAATTTGAAAATTTTATTTTTTAAATAAAGTGGTGCAAATAGAATAAAAATAAAATCATATATAAAAAGCAAGCTTCCTATAAGGTTAAAATACATTTGTTCGAGAAGAACGTTATATGCAGGAGTAAACGGTAATTATTAATATTTTTGTCAAATTTTTTATTTCCATTTTTTTGTAAAAACAAGAAATAAATTACGTACTAATGGCAACAGAACTTCCTGTTTAAGTACTTCTATATTTCTCTTTCTTTAGAATCCCTAACATCGCTTCTCCGTAATTCCTTATCTATGGATGAATTTGGAACAAACGTAACTCTATAGCTAAAAATCAATAAAAGGAAGAAATAAAACTACCGTCTAATGATGCTTCCGCAGATCATAGTTCATTAAATATTAAAAATTATTACTCAAGTAATTAGAAAGTTTGCTTTTGAAAAGAATTCAAGTGTTTTATTTTACAGATTGAATTTTTATTAGTTTTCAGTGGGAGGAAATTACATTCAAATAAATGTTTATTATAAAAAAATCCCTTAGATTTTTTTTAAATTTCTAAATTAAAAAAGCTTAAATGACAACATTGGTGAATATATAGCGAATTAAAATAAAACTACCTCGTAATAGTACTTTTATTTTAAAGAAAAATCTATTTTATGGTTCTTTCAACTTTCTTACTTTTTATTAAGTTATTGTGTTGCTTTTTGCTTTTATTTGCCGAAAAGGTGAAGTGCCTTTTTTTTAACATAGAGGGTAGTTTTATCTATTGCATAAATTTAATTTCGTTGTATTTAAACATAAGGTTAGTTGGAGCAATTGGGCCATGATTTTACAATGTGACTCTGGAGCTTCTGACAATTCAGCTTCAAAAAGCTAATGTTCATTTGAATTAAAGTCTGAACTTCTGTAAACGTGTTAATTTGGGTTCCCTCTATCACACAGAAATGCTCAAAATTATATTTTAATATTTAAAAATATAAAAATATGCATTTTTCATCTTACTTTCCTCATGGGTCCAGTTATATCATAAAAATGTGGTAAGTGGACCAGGTGGGTCTATGTTGCAAAAGCGTTTATTTTTTTTATATGGGATATCAGGTCTTGTTTGAAAAAGTGTAAGCAACTTTCAAAAATTTAAACCAGGCAGATCATGTACATTCAACTAAAGAGCGTAAGGGAAACCTTGGCTGTAATGTGTATAAAAAAGGCACTAAAAGTGGAAATATTAGATTTATTTATACCAAAAACATAAAAATTAAGTAAGTACTTACGTACTTTAGTATAGGTAATAAGTATAAAAGTCACATGGGTAATTTAACCCCTTAACCCCTTCGGGACGGGAGCCTTTTACGAAATTTTTAATCTTTTGTCACCGTTTTTTAAAAACAGAAATTTGTGTCTTCGTGAATCGAGAAAATACGCTGATTAAACAAGGCAAATTTTACAGTAAAATTTTACTGGTGAGGGAAAACATGGATTCTGGGCGCTTCAAGCCAAAGCGATATAAGTAAGCGTCCTATCTTAAAAGGGAGAAGTAACAGCAAGATTAAAAGCGAGGTCAGATCAATCAAGGTCATGCGCCACGTAGCGGATGGAGTGTGAACTGCAGGTAGATACCCAACTGTTTTCTTACTGACACCACTAAAATTATAAAGTTTTTTTCATCTTGATTAATAACTGAAGTGCATCTGTTAACGCGAAGAAAACTTCGTAGTGTCAAGCGCGTCTAGATGCCCCTCTCGCTACGCCATTATTTTGAAATAAGTATGGCAAACAAAACTCATCCCCATGAGTGACTGAAGATTTAGAAAATACGCGCCACACCAAAAACCCGCGTATGTGGATTATCACTCCGTCCACATGGTGGCGCAACTGTGTTAATTGACGACTGATTCCAGCATTAAGTTTGTTCGCTTACTTATAACGCTTTGCTTCAAGTGGCACGTATACGTGTCGCTCGTCGCCAAGGGGTTAACGTTCGAATTAAATTACGGTTGAATAATTCAAATTGCTTATTGGCACCACTTTTATGAAAAAGAAATATTCACCTTATTTAATGACAGTAAAAACGATACTAAAATATAGCCAATTTCACTATTTTATAAAACTGGTGGGAATCAACCAATTTGAGTAAAAGACACAGCCCGAGAATATGACGGGAGCGAGAATTAAGGGGTTAAGGAAAAAATAGCAAGATATATCTATGACCAAACGGCTACGTAAACACTTAAATACTTTATCTGTATCCAGGTGTCGTATTATATAGGAAAAATGTTATTGTTTCTACCAGAATCCTTAATGAGTTACTTTCATCATATTTTATTTAACATAGTCTAAAGAAAGGTGCAATGAAGTTATTATTTTCAAAATAGTTGTAGGAACAATAAAAGTTTTCCTATAGAATGCGACTCTTGTGTATCGTACAATTTCAAGGCTTGCTTCTGGGACCAAAATCTTCAAAGGGTTAAGGGGCGGCGGTATATATTTTATCCCACCTACGATTAATCAGGATTTGCACCAGAAAAATTTTAGGAAATTTTAGTTTTCTGACTTTAGTGGAGAAAAGTCGTAAAATTGCTTTTCCTTATTTTGAAATAAAATTTTTCTAAATTTCCGGTGGGAATTAAGCATCACACAAACGCAACAGCTTGCCCTTCAAGGGGTTAATCTTCATTTGGTATGTCACGAAATCAGTCCGGAGGCCTTGAGTATCGAGACGGTAATGATATAGTGCATAGAACTGTGAATAAAGAAGAATTGACATATCCTGCAAATGCTGAAGCTTCAACTGTAACCGGTTTTAAAGTGACTCATTACGGCAAGGGAAAACTTACACCAGTAAATTTGAATAGAAATTTTCTCCTTATTTAAACGATTTATTAATGCAAAATTTCAGTCATAATTATGGCCCAAAAAAGATATTTATTTTTTCAGGTGGAATTTTACTACGGCGGTAGCCAGAACCTGCGTTTTTGCCATACTTTGACAACCTGGAGAACCTTTTGCCAGTGGCAACGAAAAAGATTATAATATCTGAGCCAACTTCCACCAGTATATAAGAATAGAAATTTTTACCATATTTGTGTATATATTTGTGTATAGATGTGTGTAGATTGTATATAGATTGTGTATACATATTTGCGTACAGAAATTTTGCATGAATAAGCCGCTAAAATAAGACCAAATTTTCTTTTCAAAAATTACTGGTGGAAGTTTGCTCCGGTAGTAATCAAAACTGTTGATCCGATATAAAAAACTAGCCGCCATTATGTGACAACCTCCTCAGTTATTTCATTTGCAACTAGTGGACTATGTAGTATATTCAGGGGTCGCATTGTAAAGGGAAATTTTTATTCTAGTAAAAGAAACCTTAATCAGTAATCTTGATGATCATTTTATTTAAAATATGTTATATAAAGATACGATGAAGATATTATTTTCAAAATAGTGGTAGGAATAATAAAATTTTCCCTACAGAATGCGACTTCTGTATATGCCTCCCTCTCTTCTTTCATAACTACATTATATTGTGTTGTGAAAGCTAGAGTTTTTTTTTTTATTTGGAGATTCTCAATTCACACCAGAAAGTATCGGTGGAAATTTTAAATTAATTTTTTCGCGGATTGTGAATTTAACCTGTTATATCATCGGAAATTGTACGAAGTTATTCATGGAATTGAACCAAATTTCATATGAATGTTTTTGACTATGGCTGCCAAGGCCTATTTTAAATCGGGGATATTCCTTCGGAAGTGAGTGCTCTGATAGTGATTTTTGTTCAAATGTTCTTTTGTATCATCGGAAACCGCATGAAGTTATCGTAGATAATACTTGTCACCACTATTTTGCGAAAAATAATTTTCAAGTTATTTTGTTGCAGAATTTGTGACAGATGTCTATGATTAAACAAAGTGATAATTTTTAGTTGAATTTATTTGTGGTACAGTATAAACTTCAAAATACAGTAGAAACTCTTTTAATCGAAATTCATATCTTACCCTTTCCTACGCAGTGTGCCCACGTCCAGGTCGGGATACGAAATTTTAATTCTGAACTTACGAACGGCACCAATAATATTTTAGTAAAATTTTACTTTTACAATGATCATTTAAAGTAACATGTTTTTAATTTCTAAAAAAGTCGTTTGTAAATTCCAGTGTCAGTCAATCATTTCATCATTTTTCAACAAAAGTTGGCTGTGCCGGAAAGGGTTAAGCCATCGCTGCCAACATCATACGCTTTTTCAGACCACAAAAATTTTATAGTAAATTTTACCTTTTTAAATCGCCGTAATCTGCCGATTAAATAAGGCAAAAATTTCTATTAAATTTTTGTGGTCTGAAAAAGCGGAAGAGTTGGCAGCTATGGTTAAGCCTTTTTTTTTTACTATCATATTCCTTGTGTGTAAGCGGTCCTTTGCGAACTACGAGTACATATAAATATTTTCGATCTACTGTCTTAGAGTTCCATTGAAATTAACGTGAGCTCCCGTAAGCTGCGGAATGGAACGAAGAAAAAGAACAAATTAGCAATTCTGAAGTCTTTGAATGTTGCAAAAGGTTTGGCATGGCTGGAGCATCAGAAAGACTGTGATACTGGTGGATTAATAATATTTAAAAACTCCGTGATAGAGCTTCAAAGCAAAGACAGTCGAATCTGCGACAAACAAAACATTTTTTCAAACCCTTGTGATATGTAAAAGGTACTTAATTTCGACATTAAAATATAGGTAATTTTTTCTTGTTTCTATTTTGCTATCGCTTTATTTTCACTTGTTAATATAATAAGAAATATTGCATATATTTCTCCTTAATCTTAAAATTGAAGCCATCTCGATTATCCAAAAATTGTGATTTTCCGAAAGATGGTCGGTCCTAATTAATTCGGATAATCGAGGTTCTACTGCACCTTAAATGTGCGCAATGATTCCCGGATTAAAAACTAAAATAATGTTTAAGAAATTATTTGCTGCTGTATTAATATAGATCAGTGCACTTACAGTGTTTTCACAATTTTTGAAGAGAATTTTCCGCCTAGTTTAGCCTCAGAAAATTAGTATAACTGCTGCTATTCAACGGACTCTTTATGAATTCTCCTATTTGAATATTGCATAGATACTTTATAATCTGAAAAATTAGTGCCAATACAATAATGATTAAATTAAAAATCTTAGCCCTTATAAGCGTCCCTTGTGTCACCAATGCCTTTGTTAATAAAATAGGTATCTAGCATAGTTCGTTTACAGGAAAACACAAAAGTAAAACATGCAAAATTTGTCATAGCAATATCATCATAAATACTGAATCAATTCAAATCTAATCAAGAGGGTGTAATGACCTTTCAAGTACCTTGAATCATAGCTGCCAACTTTTACCCTTTTCTGCTAGCACTAAAATTTTATAGATATTTTCGCCTTGTTTAGTCATGAGATTTCGACGATTTATTAAAACAATATTTACTATAAAATTTTAATGGTAGGAAAAAAGCGCAAAAGTTGGCAGCTATGCCTTGAATAATTTCGTTAATTAAGTATGCTGCTCTCATAGTTTGTTAACAGGAACACCCAAGAGTTCTAGGTGGCATTCATTAAATAGTTTGGATTGGATTGTTATCTATGATTTATTTTTAAACTATGATTTCAACAAATTTTTGACTTTCATGATATAGTTGCCTCATATCCATTCAATTATATTTGGTATGTTTATAAAAAGAAAAAAAATCCTGTAAATCTTTCTCACCAAAATAGCAAATTTAGAAGAAGTAAAATTTGAAACATGAGATTGTTTTGATACAAGATTGTATTAAATATGATGTACTATGCACATTCAAATAAAAAATAAAAATAAAGAAATCAAAAACTCTTCGAACTGAGTGGGAAGGAATGCTCACTTCATTTGTTTATATATGTATTTTCTTAATGCTTAACTCGAGCCAGTGAAACCATTTTCATATAAGGGAACTTATTCCTATTTTTGTTATTCAAATTAATGTAAAATTTCGTTTTCCCTCTATTATTTTCTGAATATACATGAGCGCATTCAATATTATACTAACATTAATACGAAATGTAAATCTCTTTACACATACTTTAAGAGAATTTCCTCCTTCATGATATAATTAAACATTAGTAATAAACTTGCATCATACAGATACCGAAACAACATATCCGGATTATGTACCTCTACTTTTCTGGCATTTTAAAATACTCCGTGTTGTTTTCCCCTATTTTGCTAATTGGTGTTAAATTTGAAGTACTAGTGGTAATTAAGAAGAAAAGAAACATATTATGTTGTTGCTTCCTAGGGTAAAACTCATAATTGCAGATTCTTTAAGGGGCGATTTGCTTATAGAAGGCCACAAAAAGGATATTTTAGAAAAAAAAATTCTGAAATAGGAATGGAGATTTTAATTTCGGGTTTTTTGCATGTTATTTATTATCATTTGAAGAATTTTTCGAAATTTGTGTAACCAAAAATTGATAACATATCTGAAGTGATGCCGGTGGATGCAGTGTTGCCAGTGGGCTACTTCTTTAAAAGTCGGATTTCTTGATTGACACCACTTTTATGAAATAGTTATATTTCCCTTGTTTTCGCCTTGATTAATATGTCATTAAAAAGGCGAATTTTACCATTTGAAAAAAATAGTGTCAATCAAGAAATATGAATTTAAAAAAAGGTAGCCCACTGGCAACACTGGATGGATGTCCTTACGTGCGCACCAGCACTTCCAATCGGTTGAAATCCGATAAATCTCCAGAGTCGTCTGCAATCAATTTTTGCTAAGGATTATGAAAGTAGATAATATTGTCTAGAGCCTCAAGTACTTTGATGTAAAAAAATTTGAAAATCAACAAAATCGCAGCCATTTGAAAAGAAAGTTTATTTCTGAACCTATTTTTCACAGTTTTGTTTTCCATGCTTCTAAAAATGTTTTTTTTTTATATAAACAGCTGAAAGTGGTCCAAACTCCAATATATGATGTCAAAAAATTGAAAACCAACAAAATCGCAGCCATTTGAAAAGAAATTTTATTTCTGAATCTATTTTTCACACTTTTGTTTTCCACGCTTCTAAAAATGTTTATTTTTTATATAAATACCTGAAAGTGGTTCAAGCTCCAATAAATGATGTCACAAAATTGAAAATCAACAAAATCGCAGTCATTTGAAAAGGAATTTTATTTCTGAACCTATTTTTCGCACTTTTGTTTTCCACGCTTCTAAAAATGTTTATTTTTTATATAAATAGCTGAAAGTGGTCCAAACTCCAATAAATGATGTCAAAAAATTGAAAATCAACAAAATCGCAGCCATTTGAAAAGGAATTTTATTTCTGAACCTATTTTTCGCACTTTTGTTTCCCACGCTTCTAAAAATATTTATTTTTTATATAAATAGCTGAAAGTGGTCCAAACTCCAATAAATGATGTCAAAAAATTGAAAATTAACAAAATCGCAGCCATTTGAAAAGAAATTTTATTTCTGAATCTATTTTTCACACTTTTGTTTTCCACGCTTCTAAAAATGTTTATTTTTTATATAAATACCTGAAAGTGGTCCAAGCTCCAATAAATGATGTCAAAAAATTGAAAATCAACAAAATCGCAGCCATTTGAAAAGGAATTTTATTTCTGAACCTATTTTTCGCACTTTTGTTTTCCACGCTTCTAAAAATATTTATTTTTTATATAAATAGCTGAAAGTGGTCCAAACTCCAATAAATGATGACAAAAAATTGAAAATTAACAAAATCGCAGCCATTTGAAAAGGAATTTTATTTCTGAATCTATTTTCCACACTTTTGTTTTCCATGCTTCTAAAAATGTTTATTTTTTATATAAATACCTGAAAGTGGTCCAAGCTCCAATAAATGATGTCAAAAAATTGAAAATCAACAAAATCGCAGCCATTTGAAAAGGAATTTTATTTCTGAACCTATTTTTCGCACTTTTGTTTTCCACGCTTCTATCAAACAATCGTGTTTCGACCCAGAAATATTTTTTTAAACGAAATGTAACTTTTTAATTCACGGTAAATATTGATCTTCAAATACTGAATAAAATTTCTGGGTCCAAACTGAATTGTTTGATCTGCGAGCTATACACACGAAATTACGGTACTTTTCTTCGTTACTTGAGCCCAGGGTTGCCAGATTGGCCCCCATTTTTAGATAGAAATTCTGAATTCATACCAGGAATACGAACAGTTTTTTCTGATTTAATAAATGACACGACATTTCATGATTAGTTAATATAAAAATTCTTCTCTATGAATTTTCTGTGTGAGTTCTGAAAATGGAGTTCTGGATAAAGAGGAGGAGACGTATAGTGTACTGTCTACCAGTTGCGACTGAAGTAACTGACGAGGTTGTCACAAGATGGCGGCTGATTTTTTACATTGGAAAAACAGTTTCTTATTACCGCCGGTTCAAACTTCGCACCAGTAAAATTAAATAGAGAATTTCATCTTATTTAAGCGTCTTATTCATAGAAATATTTTCCCACAAATATAGTAAAATTTTCTATTTACTTTATGTTGTTAGTTTACCTTGTGAAACAGTCAGTTTGTTTCACTGGTTGTCACGATATGGCGAAAACACAGGGCCTGACTTCCGCCAAAGTAATCTCCCGCCAGTAAAAAAAAAAAATCTGTCTCATCTATTATTTATGACTGAAATTTTGCTTTAATAATGCTTTTAAATAAGGAGAAAATTTCTACATAAATTTAGTGGTGGAAGATTTCACCGGCGGCAATCAACACCTGCGAAAGAGGTTACAGTTAAACCTTCACTATTTTAACCCCTTCGGGACGAGCAACCAGTATACGTGCTGCGTTAAGTGCTCAGAATCCCTGATTATTCTCACCAGTAAATTTTTATTGTAAATTATGTCTTATTTAATCCGAGCATTTTCCCGTTTCGATTAGGCAAAATTTTCTGTTTTGAAAAACCGGTGATAAAATATTAATAACCCTGTAAAAACCGATCGTCCCGAGGGGGTTAAGGATATGTCACTTCCTATTTATTAATAGCTCTATGGCTCTGAATTTCGGAATAAAAATGGAGACTAAACTGATAACCCTGCTTACACCAAAAACAAATTTTGCATAGAAAGATGATGTCGAGACAGACTCGAAGTTAGACCGTAAAGGGTTAAAATGCACATGTACCGACCGTGGTAAGAATTGCACATGACCACAAGACATGAATTCGTGTTTCCAGTCCAATGATGCCAGTGGGCTACTATTTTTAAATTCGGATTTCTTGATTTGCACAGCTTTTTTTAAATGTAAAAATTCGCCTTGTTTTCGACTTGATTAATATGTAATTAAATATAAAATTTTCAAGAAATCTGCCCTGAACACAATTTTGTTTGCAAATGTAGTTCCAATCTTGAACGAAAATTTTTCTTCTCCAATACTGGTATTAAAAAAACGGACCAGAGAGAACTCTGAATATAATATACTCTGTTGTAATTTATTTAGTGTTATTTAAATACAGAAAAAAGAAATTTTCCTTTCGTCATTTTACAAAACTCTAGAAATAAATTCACTTAAGTACACGGTAATAACATAATGTCTAGAATTAGTATTTCTAATTTTCATGCATTTTAAAATGCTGAAGGAACGTAAAACATAATGCTGGTTCCCTTCGTAGGGTAGAATTCATAATTTTAGCTTCATTAAATATAAAACACTATTAATACATAAGTAGGTAATTAGAGAACACGCTTTTGAAAAGGGATCAAGTGTTGTTTCCTACTTGTTGCATTTAAAATATTTTTCAATGGAAGTAACATACATTTAAATAAATATTTTATAGTTTAGAAAACATAACTCAAATTTGTCTTTTTAACATGTTCAGAAACAGCATCTTTTACACGAATTTTATTCGTTTGACACCACTTTTTGTAATTATTTCACTTAAGTTTATAAATCACGAAAATGTAGTAATTAAAAAAAAATCAATTTCACCTTTCTTTTTTACTGGTATCAAACTTAAGCGTTTTAACAACTTGTATGCGGGATACGTACTAGTACGTCTTCGTGGGTTGGGGACAGAAATTATTACTGGTAACGGAAATTTTGTACGGACGAAAAAAGAAGGTGTAATCCAAGCATACTTGCTTCTTATTGGCTGTGAGCATGTTTTAATTTACAGTGGCATTTGTGAACGTAAATTTAATGCTCTTTTTCGAAAAATTGCCCGCATACAATGTGTTAAGCACTTTTTCAGAGTGCATATACGCACCCATGGTCCCGAAAGCGTTAAAACATAAATATTAAGCCCCGGCTATGTGCGTTATGCTTGCACATTACATAACTCTAGGAAAGAGATTTTTTCTGTTTGTATTTATATTATAAATGTACAGTCGTGGAAAAAAAAGTAAACACCCCCTACTAACTCTGCAACAAATAATATTTGAAGAAAGTTACTAGTACCAAACGATTGGAAATAAAATCTACTTTTAAATGATGTATATACTATTTGCTTAAGGGAGGCATTTACGTGTCAAAACAAACACAAACTTTGTTTTTTTTTTTCTATAGCAAAACCTGAGTTTTACACCATAAATAGATTCTACTCCCTTCAATTAGTCTAAATCCAACTTTTCATGAAATTCGTATGATTAGTTTCCGAGACTTTAATTATTTTAATATGAGCATATATATGTTAGGGGCTGTATCCAAATTGATGTTCGGCACTCGATTGTTCAAATGCTACAGAATGACTTTGTCACTTCAAGTGGTGTAGTCTTAGAAAAACAGAGGGCGTACGCTCTAAGGGTATACTCTCAAGGCAGAGCGTATACCCTAGAGTATATATACTATAAGCTTTCTTGAAAAACAGAGGGTATACGGTGTTTCTTAAAAAAATACAGAAGGTATACGGCATATACCCGAGCATACCCTCCACTTCATTCCTGGTCACTTCTATTACTGCATCATTTCTTGCCGATATGAACATATCACTCACTTAATATGTTTCGACTATTGTCAGCACAAATGTGTCAATAAAAGGAAAAAAATACATATTTTTAAAATTATGATTTTCTAGATATCATACACAGTCCCTTAAACCGTCATTTGGACGTTTTTTACTCATAATTCGAAACCTATTCGGGCTAATTCCATGAAAACTTGTCATGTCTGTCACGCAGCTAAAAATCGCTATGCTTGTTGGCTACCAGTATTTAGGAACGGAAAAAAGTGACTTATTTTATAGGAAATATCTCATCAATTGAATAACGCGAAGTAAACTTTTCGAAAATAACGGTGGCCAACAAGTATAGCGATTTTCAACTGTGTGACAGACATGACAAGTTTTCATGGAATTAGCGTTTCGAAAGAAAAATTTGAAATTGAGAATTTGCATAAAGCAAGAAGTAATAAATAAAAATCTATCAAAAAAATTGTAGGATGCTATTCATATTTTTTTCGAATATTAATTTCATAATTCGTTGTATAAGAATTTTAAATTAACAAATTCAATGTATTTATGTTTGAGAGCTTCATAATTAACACCTTAATCGTCGCAGCCGTGACTGTCACAGGCAGTGTAGGCTTCTCTTCTTTTATTCAGATTATTTTATTCCCACCAGTTTTTTTAAAGAATGCAGTTGGCTTTACTCTCTCGCCATTTTATCTGCCATTAAATGAAAAGAATATTTTAACTTGAAGAAAGTGGTGGCAATCAAATAATCTGAATTTAAAAAAAGTATTCGACACTTCTCAGGCGCGACGATTAAGGGGTTAACCAAAAAAAATTACCATTATGATTAAAATTTCAGCAGATATTTATAAAAATATGAAAATGTAATTTTAGGGATCTCAGGGCTCTTAAAGCTTCAACATTTTCGAAATTTTATTTTTATTAGATATTAAACTTAAATTTTTTCTTAACATTTTGGTATGATTGTTTCCTTGAAATTCCTATTAGAACAGAAGTTGTGACTTTTAGAATTATACCCACTCAATAGCTGAAGGGGCGTTTAACCCCTTAACAGTGTGGCCCGAACTGGATTCGGGCAAGAACACTTTGCTTGCTTCGTTATTAAAAGCATTTTGATACCACTAATTTGTAACTGAAAATTTATCTTTATTGATTGTCAGATATTTTTCGATTAAGTAAGGTAAATATTTTAGTATGGAAAAAGTGGTGTCCAGCCCCATTTTAATTTTTTTGTAAGAAAACAAATATCACTGTTAAGGGGTTAAACTTTGAAGTCACTTTTCTCCAAATGACGTTTTCGGGCATAACGCGTAAGATATCTCAAAAACTTCAGAATATTTATTCATAAAATATTTAAAACATATGTTTCATGTTAGTGTATATAAACTGAACCTAAAATTTCATTTTTATTTTCAAAAAATATTTTTTAGGTGATTATACTGTTAAAATTTTCATAATTTTGTATCAGCTAAATATAACTTTGCATTAAAAATATAAAAATGATTTAAATACAAATTTATTTAGGTTCAGTGTAATTATTACAATCTGAAGTATAATTAGGCACAAAAAAATTCATTCTAGTTCCAAACTTTATTTTGTAATCCTGCGCGTGATTTGTTATACCAATTTTCTGCTCGAACCAATTTTCGGTTTGGAGCCCCCTATGAATACTAATTCTGCATGTTGCAATTTTACAAAATTCATGAAACGAAAGAACACACTTTTACCTTACTTTCATACCAATAAAAATTGTGTTTTAAAATCATATGCGTTTTAAGATGTTTAAATTAACATAGTTGCGTCATCTTGTAGACGGGGTGAAAATCCACATACGCGGACTTTTAGTGTGACGTCATTTATGACAGGATGTCTACCATCTGCGTATATTTTCTAAATCTTTAGTCACTCACGGAACTGAATTTTGTGTACCACAGTTATTGCAAAATAATCGCGAAGAGAGCGGAGCGTCTAGATGCACTTGACACCACAAAGCTTCCTTCGCCCTGTAGGAAACATTTCAGTTATTAATCAAGGTGAAAAAAACTTTACAATTTTAGTGATGTGAAGTAAGAAAACAGTTAGGCATTTGTAGCATTCACAGTTAGGGACTTGGAGATTGCAATTCTTGAGCAGTTGAACAGTATTCCCCAAAGTCTTATCGATAACCTAATCGCATAGATGGAAAACAGGTGTGCAGCAGTCTTAGGTGTTCGAGGAGACTACCAGTGTTGCCAGTGGGCTACTTTTTTTTAAATTCAGATTTCTTGATTGGCACCACTTTTTTGAAACGGTAAAATTCACTTTGTTTTTGCCTTAATTAATATGTCATTAAATAAGTCACATTTTACCATTTGAAAAAAGTGGTGCCAATCAAGAATCTGCTTTTAAAAAATGTAGCCCATCTGGCAACACTGGAGACCACAAGCCATATTAAAAATCTTGCATAATTTCTAAACAATACTTTTTTTTAAGATTTACATGAAACAAAATTGTTGCCCTAAACCATCTTTTCATGTTCTTTTCATCTTTTCAAAAAATAAAAGCTCCCTTACCATTTTTTGCGTCTTTTTTTATATATTGCGCATTGCTACACGTGCACTATCCATTTTATACCCATACATTGTTTTTTTTGCACTGTTCTCTTCACTTTTTTGCTTGCTCCCCTAATTTTTTTGAGCAGTGTATATTGGATCGTTTGGAAAGTCGTGTCCGTTTGAGAAAATTAATTAGTACCGGAAAATTCTATCATTCAATTATAAGAAATTGATTGCGATATCTAATGTCTAATAATTACCGGGCAGAATTTTCATGTACGAATTGATTTTCCCAAAAGGATACGACTTTCCGAACGACCCAATAGAATATACAGCAATATTTTGAGCACAAAAGAAATTTTCCCTTCATGATATTCAGAAAACGCTAGAAATATATTGTTGTAATATGTGCACATTGATAACGTACTAGCAGAAAGTAAAACAGCATATAAAATGTAAAAGTACTATATGTGGGCGGAATGACACTTGTCCAAAAGACGGGAATTCGCATGTAGCTTCAGCAATGTGTGAATACAGAATATACAGATACATTTAACTTAGAGTTATTTATAAACCCAAAAGAAATTTTCCTTTCATGGTATTAGAAAATGCTAGAAATATATTTACGTAATATGTACACTTTGATAACATAATATCAGGAATTAGTAACTCTAGTTTACTTGTATTTTACAATATTTCACGAAATTTGCTTGTAATGTATTAATCTGAGTGAAATTTGGGTTATATGGATAAATTTACTGCTAAAAATCAATAAATAAAAAAAGTAAGTTGTAATGATATTTTCCTGCATAAGGTAGAGGTCATAGTTGTAGTTTCATTATATATCAAAATGTATTACTACATAAGTAGGTAATTAGGTGGAATGCTCTTGAAAAGAGATCAAGTGTTATTTGCTTGAATAAATCTTTCTATTCAAAGAATTTTGTATTTGAATAAATGTTTCTTATTTTCGAGAAGTTATCGCGGTTTTATTTTTGTTGTAGCTTCATGAGATATTAAAAAATACTATTTATGTAATTAGATAACATGCTTATGAAAAAACATTAAGTGTTACAGGTGGAAGAAGTGTTTGATATATGTTGCAATTGGAATCTTTTCAAACTTTTAATGTATGTGCCTACCCTCAAATCGCTGTTTTTTCGACAATTTTCGATTTCTTTTTTTATTATTTTAAATAAAAGTTGAAACATTTAGGATTCCAAAAATGCTTTACTCTTGGTTCAGCGTTAATAAGAAGCAAAGTTATAGACCAAAATATAAACCGGAAATGAACTTTCTGAAACCGGAAGTGACCGTTTAAAGAGCCACAGAAAGGTAAAGAAGACATTTTGATACAGAAATATGTAACATATAACATATACACAAATATATAAACCCCTATAAATAGAGTGGATGACAAAACTGTAAACTTTATACATAATGTTTTGTGTTCTATCAAAATCTTAATTTGCGTTTTCCGGAAAACTGCGTTTTTCATTGTGCACGTTTACGAGAAACATCATTTCTTAAAAAAGTTTTAAGATATTAAAATAAAATTTGGTGACTAGTTTCTGATCATCTATAGGTATGTTATAAAGCAAAATGTAGCTTGTAAGTTTGTATATATTAATTTAAGAGCCAATTTTATTGAAAAATACACATTTTTTTAAGAACAAAAATTTTGTTTGTATACAAAGTTTGGCATAAGTTAGTAAATTTAAGAGGTTTTGCAAATCTTTTGCTTCATAACACAGGTAAGTGATTTGCTAATATATTGTTGAAAAAAAAAGTGAAATATATTGAATAGATTTCGTTATAGAAGGTTTGGCATAAACGCATTTTTTTTTTATTTGCTTAAATTTGAAAAACTAATAAAAATTTCTATTATTTTATAGTTTTATTCCATATTTTAACTAAAAACACACGTGTTTGATCAAAACATATTTTTCAAAAAAAGTGCCCCGAAGGCAGTGTTGCCAGATTGGGGTCTTTTTTGTCCCCAGATTGTTGATTGTCACCGCTTTTTTTAAATAGAAATATATTATTTATTTAAAAATAGATTTAACATTCTGAAAAATAAGGCGAATTATACTATTTTAAAATGTGGTAAAAGTCAATTAATCTGAAAAAAAGTCCCCAATCTGGCAACACTGCACGAAGGTACGCACATACCGTAAATATCGGTTTGAGAGAGGCAGCTATTTTTATTCTGTGTGTACTACTTTTTGAAAAACTATCTTTGCCATAAACATATACCAAGATTTCTATTTTTCAAAAGATATTTATCACAAAGAAACATTTTGTAAATTGTGGTACGAATGAATATAAAAACAGTCGCCACATTTGGCTTATAATAAAGAGGCTGATGTAAGTAATTTACATTTAAGGATATATTTGATATTTAACACAGCTAAACGTAATCCATCTTAATCAAAAATTTTAAATTAATGAGATATTTAAAATAAGACAATATTATCAAATAATAAAATAATAAAATTAGCTGCAGCAGATATTTCAAAGTTTATCTCCTTACTAACAAGCGACCGGTATACGTTCCACATAAGGTGCTCAGAATCCGTGATTATTCTCACCAGTAAACTTTATTGTAAATTTTGCCTTATTTAATACGAGCATTTTCCCGATTCAATTAGGCAAAAATTTCTGTTTTGAAAAACCGGTGATAAAAAATTAAAAATTCTGTAAAAGACGCTTTTCCCAAAGGGGATAAATAAGCTCCCCTCAGAATAAATTTCAATGGAATCGATAACATAACCGAAACAACAGTAACCGATATAACAGTGTACACAACAGTTTTGGTTACTGTTTATAGCGGTTACTTTAAAGGTTTTTACTGTTTAGGAGCTTGTATAAACCTTGAAACGTCACTGTTGTTAATTATATTATATTACTAGGAGGTTCTGCCCCCTACGAGCTACGCTCGTCAACCCCCGTTCAGACACGGCAGACTCTAACAGCACGCTAATTTGATCGGCTTTAACCCTCCGTCTACCAGACGGGTCCATTGGACCCGACAGGTACATACAAAATATTCATTCAAACCAGAAATTTCTTTAAAATAAACTAAGTATATAAACCAGACAAAAATAAGGTAAATAAATAAGTTAAATAGTTTTAAATAAAAATTCTGGTGTAGAACGTTTTATTAAAACTTGAATAAAATTCCCGGTAGATCTAGGGTTAAAAAGATTTCGGAAGTTTGAATTATGATTTGAATCTGACAATTATGATCTGACGTAATTTTCACCAAACTTTTCTTTCTCTTTTTAATATTCACGTAAAAATACTTTTGTAAGAAATGATATATTATGATCATCTTAAAATATCAAATAAATGTCTCGCGCAATTTTTAAATTTAAACTGTTTTGCAATATTATTTTTTGTTCATTTTACGTAATAAGTGTAATGCGACGTAAATGTGACGAAAATTCTCTTATTTAAGACTTCTAACGTATGTTAATAAATTTATTATTTTACAATATTCTTTCTCTTTTAAAATTCACGTGTAAATATAGTTTTTATGACGTAATTTTCAATGAGTTCCTGCTTTTTTTATATTTTCTGTTTATAATAGTCACGTGTAAAATAAATTTTTAATTTGAACCAAACGTTACTGTTTGCGCTGTTTATACAGTTGGCAACAGTTTAAATTAATACAAATTTCTAAAACATGTAAAAAATATCTCTCGAAATGCTGAAAATTTGAATTTAAAATAGAAATAAAACCTCAAAAAATGAGTAAAATTAAAATACTAAATGCAGTCTGCACAACGGGAAATTCTGACGCATAAAATGATCTAAAAATGGTTAAATTCCTATGTACAGTTTTTGCTCCTATAAAACGTTTTTAATGGAACGATATCGTCCAAATTTGGCATTAAATATCTCTTAAAATAATTCTTCGATTTGAAAACTGTCTGCATCAGCGTGTTTATCAAACATTTCTCTATAAAACTACTGATTTTCATATTTTTGTATTGAACAGTTTTTTTAATATTACCGAAGAAAGCCCATGCTTAAGCATTCAAATTGGATGCCGATCTGCCGGGAATATCTACGCAGATTTTCATTGGTCCATTTCCAAATCAAAACTTTTTTTTATATATAGAAGGATATTATTGTATTTTTTATTTATTAATCCTAATCGGACGTTAGTTCTTTATATATCATTTTCTTTTTCGATTCAATTCGCACTTTTATATTTTAAAAATACATTTTGTACTATATTTCTCTTGCGTATGATTTAAAAACGGAAGTAAAAATGTTCATTACATAAAAGATTGTGCCATTCGAAATTCGTGTAAGAGATACTGGTCACGATATCCCGTGGGAAGTGACAAAGCACCAACAAGGTTTAACTGTTTCCGGTACAGTGGTCCCACTGCTGAACAACCTAATTTTAATTCTGAAATTATTAAGAATATTTTAATAAAATTTTGATTTTGTAATGAAAGTTTAAAACAACAGGTTTTTAATTTCTAAGAAATTCGTTTGTAAATTCTGGCGTCAGTCAATCATTTCATCTTTTTACGAACGAAATTTTTCTGTGCCAGAAAGGTTTTAACTAGCTACAGGAAATTTTACTCAAGCTTGATAAACATACTCCATACCAGATTTTTTTTTATTTAAAGCTATTTAACTTATTATTATTTGGTACATATATTTAGTTTATTTCAAATACATTTCTGGTTTGAATAAATATTTTGAATGTACCGGACGGGCTCTTTGGATCCAAAGGCTGATTACCAATGGGGCAAACTTCCATCAGTAAAAAGAAATATAAATTTTAGCCTTATTTACTCGTAGCAGTTTGCCCGTCGGTAATCAGGCCCTGGATGGACCTTGTGTTGCCAGGTTTCTCTCGTAAATGAGGGTTCCAAATGCTCTGGACACCTCTAATTTTTTACAGTTTATTTCGCCTACTCGCAGATAATTCTACCATCAGATAAGGCAAAGAAAATTACTTTAAAATACTGGTGTCCAGAGTATTTGGAGCTCCGATTTATGCGGGACACCTGGGAACATCAATTGGACCCGTTAGGCAGGCGAGGGTTAAATATCTGATTTTAAATGTTTTTTTATTTTAGATATTTCATAGAAAAATGAATTTTAATTTTTAATGGAATAAACACAGGAATACTTTCCAACCTTACATAAAAGTGCACTTTTAGAAACAAATTAAATAAACACGCATTGAACCAGAAAAAGTATTTAATAAAATGTATTTGTATTTGCGTAATATAGTATATTCTAATGAAACATATCGGATAACATGTTTATTTCACCTGGGTAATATTAAATTGCTGTGCGTGTTGTTGGTAAGTACGTAGTCGAGGGTTATTCATACTACCATACCAAATCAAATAAATTTCGACGTTCTATTTTTTCAAAATATTGTTACTTTTGAACTTATTTTTCTAATTTTAATTCCTCTTTTAATATATTATACGATTTATTTCTGTGTTAAGTTTGTTATATTTTTATAAAATTAATTGATTTTTTTCTTGCATATTTTTCAAAAAATAGAGAGAAAATAATAATAAAAAAAACTCTATATTAAACAAACAGCAAGATTTATACACTTCTTGAAATTTCTGAGACTGGCCCCACTATTTCAGATTAGAAAATTTCTATTAATCGTACAGTTCTCAAACACATCATTTAATTGTAAAATTTGTAATATTTTTCTGCGAAACAATAAGGCAAAAATGTGTGTTTCAAAATTGTAGTAAATCTGTATTCACTCTGAATTCATATTAAAAGTGCGAATTTTTGATCTATTATATATGTTATTACGAAACATAAAACATAATGAGCAACAAAATAATAGGGTTTAACGTTTGTCATAAATTTACATAATAAAAAAATTAAATAATTCTTCTTGAAAAAGTGCCTGTACTTTTCTTCTTTATTTAAAATGCTGGGCATTATTTTCCCGTAATTTAATAACTGGGGTTAAATTTGGAACAAATATAATTTTGATGCTAAAAATCAATAAAGAGAAGAGAAGAAAAGTAAATCATAACGACGTTTAGCTCGTAGGATGTGTCTCGTATTTGTAGCTTCCTTAAACTTTGTAAATTAGGTTTTTTTTTTTTTTTTTTTTTTTTTTTTTTTTTTTGTAATTAGATACTTGATTTTGTAAAGAGGTCAAGTATTATTTGCTAGAGGTTGCATTTTAAAATATTTCTAATGGGTGTATATTACAAGGGGTCTCAGGACTTAAAATTGAAAAAAAAAACGAAAAAAGGACCATTTTCAATATTTAATATCCTAAAATTTATATGATTTAAAAACACAATTTTTATTCGGATGAAAGATATAAGTATGTTCTTTCATTTCATGCATTTAAAAAATTGCATGAATCAGAATTAGTATTTATAGGACGCTCCAAACTGTCAGACCTTTGTCGAGCAAAAAATTGGTATAATAGCTTAGGCGCAGGATTAAAAATTAAATTTTGAAACTGGAATGAAATTTTTCGTGCTTAATTATACTTCAGATAGTAATAATTACCCTGAAATATAAAATACGATGTTACATTCTGATAAAATTTACTTAAAAAGGTGCTAAAAATACATAACAGGTTTTCACAACATGAAAACCGTCAAACATCTTAAAAACACCCGAGCGCTTTCAACTGCACTGCAACAGTTGTCATCAGGGGAAAATCAGAGGAGTGAAATTTCATGGAAAATTCTCTGCTTAAGTATCAGTGGACGAGACTATTTCAAAGGAAGGGAGGAGGGGGGTGGGAAGGGGTAAAAAATGAAAATGATTATGTTTCAAAATCGCTAGAAATATCTAGTATGCTATACCAGATCTTAGATATGTTGTAGGATAAAGTATCGTTGCAAGTATTCTTCCTTTGAGTTAAAATTTCTATTGATTCTCTGATTATTGATGTGTAGTAATTTGAAGTATGGGCTATGACTCTTGCTTTACTGAAATCAATGTGAATATCTTGTTTTTGGTTTAATCTGGATAGAGCAGTAGAGGGTTTGTTATACTTTATGTCTGTAATATGTTCTTTTCGTCTGTCTTTAAATTTTCTAGTGCTCATTCCTGTGTATTTGAGTTCTTTCTGATTAACTTTGTCTGTGAAAGGTATTACATATATGCCAGAAGTTTCATCGTTAGGGATTGGGTCTATTTTCCGGTGTACAAGATCTTTTAATTTAGCAGATGGTTTTGCGATTACGTATATATTATATTTCTTTAATGCATAACTAATCCTTTCAAATAACTTAGGTATATAAGTAAAACTATAAAACTTGAGATTATTTTTAATGCAATTCTGGTTGATTCTCTATGCTGCATATCAAAGATTAATTTATTGATACATTGGGGGGTGGGGGGGGAAACCATTTTCTATTGCAATCTTCTTGATGGTGAGTAACTCTGGTTGTAGGTATTCTCTTGTACAATATTCAATGGCTCTATTTATATAAAATTTATAAGCTGCAGTTTTGTTTTTAAATGGGACATTACTATTGTAGGATATTGTACTATTTGAATTGCATGGATTCCTGTAAATTTTCCTATCAATATGGTATGTTTTATTATTTCTTATTAATTCTACGTCCAAAAATGGTAAGGATCCTTTTTCTTCGACTTCCAATGTGAATTGTATATTTGAATCTAGGTTATTAGCTGTATTTAAAAAGTCATTCAAAGCGGGGATACCATGGTTCCAAATTAAAAAATATGTCATCGACGTAACGCAGCCATATTTGAGGTTTCAGATTTGATTTACATATAATATCTTTCTCAAGTGGTCTAAGTTTCAGTTCCGCTAATAATCCTGAAATGGGTGAGCCCGTTGGGCACCCTCAATTTGTTTATAAAATTTCCTATTAAATTGAAAGACATTGTTCTTTGTAATCAAGTTAATTCTTGAATTTAAAGTTGTTCTTATTTCATCGTTATATGCCGGGTTACTATGTATGAATTGCTTTATAAGGATTTCTATTTCTTTTACATTTATTGAAGGGTACAGGGATTTGATGTCCATACTTGCAAGTATACTGTTATCACATATATTTTCGTTCTTTATTTTCTCAATAAACTCTCTGGTTGAGTTGACTACAAGATTGGTTGGAGGTAACAAATCTTTAAGTAGCGGTACGAAAACATTTTCTATGGTATATGTTGGTGCTAAACACTTGGAAACTATAGGTCTAAGAGGGTAGTTGTCCTTATGATCTTTTAAACGTCCAATTAACCTGAGAGTGACAGCAGTTTTATTGATTTTGAGTTTAACTTTCATTTGAGTAGGCCATGTGCCTACTCAAATGTAGGCACATGGCCTACATTTGACATACCATTCAAATCATGATGTGAATATTTGTTCATGGAGCATCAAAATGTTCAGAATAGATAGGAGTTTAACATTTTAAAAAAAAAAACAATAAAATTTCGAAAATATTGAAGATTTAAAAGTCCTGAGACCCGTTGAATAATAGCTTCATATTTTAGAAACTTAAGGTCTTTCATTATAAATTTGCTGCAGGGTAGTACCTTGAGTTTTTGTAGCGTAAGTCACATTGCTGATAACTGCTATGCTTGTTGGTCTCTGTTATTTTCGAAAAGTTTACTTTGCCTTTTCAATTAATGAGATAGCTCCCGTAAAATAAGTCACATTTTCCCGTTCAAAAATACTGGTAGTCAGAAATCGTAGCATGTGACTTACACGACAAGTGCTCATGGAAATGCTCTGCAATCATTAAATGAAAATAAAACGAACAACAATAATCTCTTAAAAATAAATAATCATAGTTTAACGTGTGATATACGATTTAAACTTAAAAAATATATTACAGCCCATCAGACATACAAGTAAAAATTACATAAATACATTTAATACAATTAAAAAGCAAACGTTTCGAGCTAAATTTTAGCCCCTCATCAGTGCAATAAATAACATTCAAATGACAGAAAACTATATACAGACGGACCTCTATTTAACGAACCTCTATTTTGCGAATTTCTCTCTTTTGCGAACTTTTACTTGGAACCAAGAACATTTTGCAAATTTCTTCGTAAAATAACCTTAAATAGCGAAGTGTATTCTCTATTTCACGAACTTTTCCTTGGGATCCAAATTTTTTTCTCCCTATTTCTTAAACTATTACTGGACATTTCAAACTTATTCTTTCCTTTAACACATTTTATGATGATCAGTGACATGAACAGTTCTTACCAGGCACCTAACTCACCGAGATCAGTAAAATCGTTGTGATTATGTGCTTTCCATCCAAGAAGAGCAAACTTTCAATATCTCCTTTTAACCCTCAATGGAGCTGCCTCGTGTCCTAAAACTATAGTTTCCCGTTTTCTAGATTGTTGAGCATGATCAACCCTGTTGGTAATTTCGGTTCTTGTAGCTCGAAAATGTCAAAGCGAAAGTGCTTGAGCAATCAAAGAAAAAAAATTATTCTTGATGAAGTGGATAAAGGCATGAAGAAAAAGAATACTGCTTTAAAATGTTGTATTCCTCCAAACATCTTATCAACCACAATAAAAAATCGTGATTTTAATGTAAAATGATTTTTTTTAACTGAAAATACAATGTATTTCCAGACAATCTTTTGTTTCATTCTTATTTCCCTTGCAGATTTCTTTTTGATGGGTAAAATAAGTAAAACAAATAGATATAATTTATAAAAAAAGTGTGCCTAATTACTTTTTTTAATTATATTTAGTGTTTATGGACTTAAAATGTGTTTTACGTAGTTTAAAGTATTTTAAAGGGTGGCTTTCTATTTAAGGGGTCTTGTACCTTTTAAACGCGTCGAAAATTAACGAAAATCTTCACAGTTTGAATTAGTCTATCTTCAAAAACTTTTTATGTATAAACATGAAATTTTGGATATTGATTAAACAGATTGTGCTTTGTAATATACTACCAACAGAAATTTATTAACCCTTTACAGAATTTCTGTATTGTTGAAATCAAAATAGCTCTTTTTTTTACCCCATAAGTCATTGCGCGCATGATATGAGAAAGTATGTATCGATTATCATGAAATTTTGTAAATATACTAAACAAATATGTGTGTTTAAAATGATCTACTTTTAAGTATTTACAATGGTAATATTTTTAGTTATGACTATTTTTATTCATTAAAAATACAATTTTTTTTTTTTTTTTTTTTTTTTTACGAAAATATTTTTTTTTTTATATAGTTAATGAAATAATCTTAGCCTAAGTGTAGATCATTTTATACACACATATATGTTTAGTATCTTTACCAAATTTCATGCCAATCTATACATACTTTCTCAAGATATCATGCGCGCAATGACTTATGGGGTAAAAAAAGAGCTATTTTTATTTCAACAATACACAAATTCTGTAAAGGGTTAATAAATTTTTAATGGTAGCGTATTACAAAGCACGATCTGTTTAATCAATATCCGAAATTTCATGTTTATACATAAAAAGGCTTTGAAGATAGACAAATTCAAACTTTTTCGTGAATGTTCGACTCGTTTAAAAGGTACGAGACCCCTTAACGAATTTTCCTTATAACGAACTTTTTTTCGGGATTTAGCGACTTCGTTAAATAGAGGTCCGACTGCAAAGCGTTATAAATAAGCGAACAAACTTAATGCTGGAATCAGGCGTAAATTAACGTAGTTGCGCCACCTTGTGGACGGAGTGATAGTTCACATACGCGGGCTTTTAGTGTGGCGCGTATTTTCTAAATCTTCAGTCACTTCATGAAATTGATTTGAAATGAATTTTGTTTGCCACATTCATTGCAAAATAATAGCATAGCGAGACGCACTTGACACCACAACGTTTTCTTCGCCTTATCAAAGGCACTTCAGTTATTAATCAAGGTGAAAAAAACTTTACAATTTTAGTGGTGTCAGTAAGAAAACAGTTAAGTATCTACCTGTAGTTCACACTCCATCCGCTACGTGGCGCATGACCTTGATTGATGTGACCTCGCTTTTAATCTTGCGGTTACTTTCCCATTTAAGATAGGACGCTTACTTATATCGCTTTGGTCCGACTGTATCATGTTTACAGTTAAAAATTACTAGCAGTTAAAATTAATTAAAGTATAAAAAATTCAAAACAATGCTGAGTATTCAGGAGAAAGTGCACATGATTCATTTATCGGCGACGTTTGCTTACGAGTGATCACATTCTTTAGATACCGACCATATCCCAAATTTCGCAAATATGAAAGTTATCAGATCCGGTTGCAATAATATTAAAAGTAGAGTTTTTCTGAAGGTGTGTTCACTCGTAAGCAAATGTCGCCGATAAATGAATCATGTGCACTTCCTCCTGAATACTCAGCATTGTTTTGAAATTTTTATACTTTATTTAATTTTAACTGCTAGTAATTTTTAACTGTAAACATGATATATAGTTTTCTGTCATTTCAAGGTTCGCACACACCTTGGAATTTCCAAGGACTCTGGTACCACTATTAATGATAAGAAAATTTACATTTAATTTTTAAAACACAGAATTTGCAATCACGGCCTTTATTCGCAGATTATTCAATATTTTTCTGCAGTGAAATACTTTGAAAGTACTGTAAAAATTTTGTGGTAAAACGGTGCGAACCCTGGTCATTTGAATGTTATTTATTGCACTGATGGGGGGCTAAAATTTAGCTCGATGCGTTTGCTTTTTAATTGTATTAAATGTATTTATGTAATTTTTACTTGTATGTCTGATGAGTTGTAATATATTTTTTAAACAATAATCTCTGTTATGAACGGTCTACTTTAAACCTTTGCATTTGAAAAAATGTTGAATTTTTATTTCAGTGTTGTATTCACTTCGGTTTGAGGCGAATAAATATGGCTAAAAGGCCACACCACTTTTTCCGAATGTAATCTACTCTTTTGTCAAATAATGAAACATATTAGCCATAATGAAAAAAATTAATAATTTATAAAGCAATTAAAATAAAATCCGCAATTTGTTAAATATAAAGTTAAAACAATATACGAACATCACATGCTAAAATCAACTTGTGCAGCAGATATTTCAGCAATGCACGAGCTCATCATCTCTACAAAAGTCAATAGAGAATGAAGTCACTGCTTATACATGTTCAAGTGGGTAGGGATATTCTAGTACGTCACTGCAGAACCACATGTTTCGTAGAAATGTACCTGATTCATTCATGGGGTATTTCTGTACGCTTGTAAATCAGCCTCCTAAAAAAATTCTAATTTTACATTTTTTCCAGCTGTATGTAATTATCCATTTCAGAATTTATTTTTCAAAGTCATTATCTAGGGAACATCTCCAATTGTCAATTCTGGATTTTTACACGAGTTCTATCATTCAAAAGCTGTGTCACGAGGATCAAGAAATGTATTGGAACTATATCTCGAATCTAATAGTTCACGAAATATACAATGTGGAAAATAGCAGAATGAAACGAAAAAAGAAGAACAGATTTGAATACCTTTTTAGGAGCTAGTGGGCAACAAATGCGAATTGCAAGTACAGTATGATTAGAAGCAGGGACTAACACCACGTCTGATAGCATGGCATGAAAAGAAAGCATGGTTGGCAAAGTTGCCAGTGGGCTACTTTTTTAAACCCTTAATTATCGCTCCCGTCAATATCACGGGCTGAGGTGTCGTTCGTTATTCCTCGTGCTCGTAATACTTCCGGGGTGGAGATTTATTGCTGGAAAAAACTTCTGAAACCAGAAAAATTTAACTGGCATTTCAGTGTGAAGTCTGAATATTAGCGTTTGGGTTTGATTTTTGGCGCTGATTGTGATGTTGGACTTTGTATTGCATGTTTCGCAATATATCACACTCAAAAAAAAATTATTAAAAATCGAAGTTTAACGTGTATTATATTATTTCCAATATTATTTGTAAAATATAGTTTGATGATGATAAATAAAGATCTGAGATCTAAAAAATAAAGTTCTTATTCGCATTAATTTGTATGGTGTAAAGCAAACATTAAAACACAGAATTCTCGCATGATGGCTTTTCCACAAAAGTGAATTTGTTCTATAACATCTTTTTTTTCGCCTTAAAAAAAACTAATTGCATATTTTATATAGAAACCTTATAATTATTCAATTTCTGTAATAAAAAAATACGTACTTTTTGATGGGTTTTCCAAATATTAAGCGACCGTTAAGGGGTTAAATTCAGATTTCTTGATTGGCACCACTTTTCTGAAATGATAAAATTCCCATCTTTTTCGCCTTAATTAATATGTCATTAAATAAGGCGAATTGTACTGTTTCAAAAAAGTGGTGCTAATCAAGAAATCTGAATTTGAAATAAAAGTACTCCCACTGGCGACACTGGCCATGGGCAGTATCTAGGTGGAACGTTCCAGGACTGGATCAAGACAGCGATTTTAATAAGCGCTTGTGTTTTTAACACTTTTACATAGTCAACTCTGTCATGCTTAATTAGAAGACAAAATTCCTACCTTCGATACTTTTTGAAGGAATCTCATGCTGTTTCTCCTTTCTTTATTTCTTTTCTCCCGAAAGAGAAAAGGGTTCATATCTCTTGAACTATTTTTTTTTTCGGGAGTATAGTTCACATACATTTCTTGATCCTCGTGGCAAGAGCTTTTCAAAGATACTACTCTCGTCAAGATCTGTCAATTGTGGACGTTTCCTTGTAAGTAACAGAGCAAACAATTTCTTCTGACACGTGGGACAAACCAGCAAGTCAATCAAATTCCAGAAACAGTGCACGTATGGCCAGTGTTGCCAAATTGAAGACTTTTTTGTCCCCAGATTGCTGATTGTCAGCATTTTTTTTATAGAAATAATCGGCCTGTTTAGAAGTAGATTAAAAATTCTGAGAAATAAGGGGAATTATACTATATCTAAAAAGTGGTGAGAGTCAAATAATCTGTATTAAAAAAGCCCCCAATCTGGTAACACTGCGTATGACATACGAGAAAATAAGTGTTAAAGTAAAATATCTAGTTCGAAACATTATTGCAATTGAAAAAAGCAGAAGATTAGAAATTTTTCATTAAAAAAAACCTGTTACGTAGACAACACTATGTAACAAATTTTCAAAAATATTCTGTTTCTGGTTTGACAATATTGGTTTCTGTTTAATTGAGTAGCAAGTTTCTGAAAAAAGTAGTTATACCTCTGAAACTTCGTTTTTGTGGCTGTCACTGTCGTATTTACATAACTGTCAACTTTTACTTTTTTTATTATTTGGTAACACTTTTTTTCTAATAAAATATAATCATCGAGAACTCCTAACTGAATGTTAATTACTGCCTATTTCTTATGTCTGGTACTAATAAAGATTTCTTTTTAATTTTCGAGGTACCAACAATCAGTAAGACCTATTTCCTTACGTTTCCTTAACCCCTTAATTCTTGCTCCCTTGATATTCACGAGCTGTGTCTTTTATTTCGATTGCTTGATTCACACCAGTTTTATAAAACGGTGTAATTGGCTTTATTATGGTATCGCTTTACCTTTTATTAAAAAAAACAGTGATTTAAAAGAAATACGATTTTTTATAATAACAAAAATGAGTGTTTACTTTATTTTTTTTTTTCTCCGTGAAGTCTGCCGAAGGAATAAATTATAACAATAAAAGTATTTCTTTCTCTTTTTATGTATATAATTTAATTCAAGAATTGATTTTCTCTATATGATTTTCTGAATACGCAACACAACATTTATCATTCATTATCACTACTATCATTAACATGAAATCAAATTCACACATGCACATACTTAAGGGAATTTTCTGAAACTAGCTATAATTAAACGCTAATATTAAATTTTCATCGTAACGATATGGTAACAACATATCCGGATTAAGCGCATGTAATTCTCTGGCATTTTAAAATACTTCACCTTGCTTTTTCTCATTTCGCTAACTCCAGTGAAAATTGATCCAAGTGGTAATTATGAAGAAAAGAGAGGCATAATGATAGCTGCTTTTTCTTGTGTAAAGCTCATAATTAAATCTTCATTAAATATTTTAAATATGTACCTGGGTATTTGGGGTATTTTCTTTTGAAAAGAACCCAATTGTTACTGCTACAATCATTTTAAATGGAAGCATTTTTGCATTTGAAATAATTTTAAATGGAAGCATCGTATATTCAACTAAATATATTATATTTTAGGAAAATAGATTCAATTTTTATTTTTTATATAATATACACTGCAATATTTTATTTAGTGTTACAGAGAAACTTGGATAATTCGAACTTGTTTAATACGAAATTCTGCATAATGCGAATTTTTTCTTTGTTCACTGGAATTCTGTATATAATTAATGCAAAAAAATCGTGGATATTTCGAATTTTATTTTGGATAATTCGAATTTTTCGTACGATTCCCCTTAAAATTTTTTGGAAAAAATTGTTCCTGGGATTTTTTTCTGCTAAGGTGCAAAATACTTTAATATTTTATTTTAACGGTCTTTCTAAGGAAAAGAAAGGTGATGGTTTGTAATGTCATTATCTGGATATTTTCAAGGAATTTTCTGACCCATGCAAACTCCTCCTTGATAAAATCCCAAGACTTGTTCACACCATTACCGACTCAATACTCAAGGCCTCCGGACTGATTTCGTGACGTACCAAATGAAGATTAACCCCTTGAAGGACAAGCAATTGCGTTTGTGTAATGCTTAATTCCCACCGGAAATTTAGAAAAATTTTATTTCAAAATAAGGAAAAGCAATTTTATCACTTTTCTCCACTAAGTCAGAAAACTAAAATTTCCTAAGAATTTTCTGGTGCAAATCCTGATTAATCGTAGGTGGGATAAAATATATCCCACCGCCCCTCAAGTACGACGCCTGCTTTCAGGATATTAGAATATGCTAGAAATAAATTCGCATTAAAATTACACGGTAATAACATAATATTACCACTATTTGTCTTGGATTTTAAAATACTTTACATAATTTTCACATGATGCACTAAACAGGGTGAAATTTGAAGCAAATGGATAATTTTACAGCTAAAAATAAATAAAGAAGAAAATAAAAGTTTAATGATGTTTCCCTTCGTAGGATCGAGTTCATAGTTGCATGTTCATTAAATATCAAAATTTATAATTAGTGTAATTATAATTACTTAACGTACTTTTTTGAGATCAAGTGTTATTTGCAACAAGTTGCATTTTCAGATCTTTTCAATGGAAGAAATTTATATTTCAATAAATGTTCCATATTATAGAAAAGGTATTGCTCCTTTAATATTTTTTTGTGAAACTTCTACAGATAATAGTGTAGTTTATATGTTGTGAAACGAAATTTCTTTTTCCCTTTTAAATACTATGCTAGCAAAAAAGTTACATTATGAGGAAAAGGTGAACAGATAAACTCGAATAATCGTTTTTATTTTCCGGCTTTTTGAAATGCTTGCAATCATTGGCACATCGCGGGAAAGGGGTTTGTGGAATGACTATTCTAGAAAATTCCGTCTTATTTAATCGCATAATTCTGCAGTCAGATAAGTCAACGATTGTTATTCAGACTTAGTGTTATCCATGTATCAAATTCCTAACCTCTGTTAAAATGCTTGCAATAAGTTACTATTAGGAGAGAAAATTGAAGCTAATGTAAAATTTTGCTTTTTTAATTTTAATAAAATGCTTGTTCCTCCACCTCCCTAAATAAACATTCTGCAACATGTGTACTAGTTTCTTGAATTCAGTTATCACTATTTCCGTATCGTAATATCCGGCTTATTGAAAAACTAACCAGTTAAATAATCCGAATATTACTATTATTAAATGGTAGTACTCAAACTAGACAGAACCCCTACACTAGTTATAAAAATTTAAAAATTGGATTTGAAATATAATACAGTATGTTTCAAAATTATATTGTGAAATTGTAAAGGCATGTAGAGGGGACTTTAGTAAGCAGATTTCGCACAGGAATGCGGGTGCAGAAATACAATGCTGGGGCAGTAGAGGGCGTTGTTGAGTTTAACAAATGAAAGCGCTTCGCTGACTTGAATCGTCATTAACCCTTAAATGCCTGATTTTTCAAAAATCATTGTAATAATGTTTTTCGGCTTTCATTTTTTAAATAAATCATGGGAAAATACTTTAAAAAAACATATTTTGTTTTAAGTATAGTTTACGGCTAAAAAAACAGTTTGTTACTAATCGGCAATACTGGTGTTTAATTGAAAAAATAATTTCCCTTGATAAAATTATATAATATTAAACAGACAACAATTTTAGGAACTATAATAAGAAAAAAATTTTACTTGCTCACTCCAGAACAAAATTGGGTATTTCGCAAGCTTTCAAACAAAACAAAAAGAACGAGTAGCAACAATTGTAAAAATAAATCTATCTTTATTCTTGAACAGCACAAGTGTTGCCATCTACATGTTGAAAATCGATTTAATAATATCTTCAGAATGTATTTCATTGGCAACATTAGGCATTATAGCTTCAATATTATTCTAACAGTATTTTAGAGCCTAAATTGGGTATGTTGCCAAAAAGCAACACCCGGCATTTAATGGTTAAATTCACGAATTTCGGGAAGCATGCATCGTTATACCGATGCAGAGCTTACCAAAATGCATTTCATGTATGTGGCGTGGCTACGTAAGGAAATGACTCACACCCAACTCACGTCCAACAGTTCTCGAGCTTTTCTAAGGACATTCCTCTACTGTGCATTACATTATTACTGTGATGAGAGTGAAAATATATCGTCGTGGGGACTAAAAACTAAAAGGAACTACCCGTCTCAAATCAGCCGTTTCGAGATATCTGACAATTTATGTCACACAATTTGTTTATTTATTATAATGTATTTATGCTGTAACACGTATTTATGCTGTATAAAAGACCGCAACCACTAGTGAACATCAACAAACACACACACTGTGCACGAAACAATACATTTACAAAACTACCATTGGAGACGATTTTTTAATTCATCTCGCACCACTTTCTCAAATGAAAAATTTTCACATGTACTTTCACGACATGTGTAGGAGTTGTACTGCAACATCTGCTTCCCCAAAAACAGTTGTGTAAATAAGATGAAAAATATAAATTTAACGATATGACAAGTCTAACAGCATAAATACACTATAATAAATAAATAAATTGCTCGACGTAAATTGTCGTATATCTCGAAAACGGCTGATTTGCGACGGGTAGTTCCCTTGAGTTTTTGATGATCCCCCACGATGAGATCTTCTCAACGATACCACTCTAGTCAAAATTGGCAGGAAACACTTTTGGCACTTCCCTAGTAAGTAACATCGATCTTTATTTAATTTAAAGAAAATGATAGATCTATTGCTAAAAATGTATAAAGGGAAAGAAAAGGAAATCTCCAGAGAGCATTTTTTGTAGCAATTTTTAACGATACTTCCTTTGCAGATAGCGAAGTTCCGATATAGTCTGTTTATTGAGTGCCAACTTTATGTAAGAAAAAAATTTTCTGTTACATTTTAATAGCAATTAGGCAATAGAAAATACCTACAGCTGAGATTTGTATAAAATGTGGAGCTATTACATAGCTTTAAACGTCTAATATAATTCAGTATATTATTTTGTTGTGTGATATTATTTATTTTTTAACATTTAAATGTCTGAATTTAAATTTTTTTTTAATGTTAGATATTTGAAATTTTAGTAAAATGTAATTTTTTATTTTTCATATTGGTATATTTGCCAATGTCACATAAACAGGCGTCGCATTGTATAGGGGAAATTTTATAGTTACTACCAGAACCTCCAATCAGTAATTTTCATGATCATTTTATTTAATATATGCTATAGAAAGGTACGATAAATGTATTATTTTCAAAATAGTGGTAGGAACAATGGACAACCCTATAGAATGCGATCCTTGCATAAAGTGAACTTTTTGAGCTCATTAAAATAAACATATTTTGAAGATAAAAATTTATGTAATAAAATGTTTTTATATCTATGAAATATATTTTCATAATTAATTTATTAAAAAAAAGTATTTTGGTATAAAATATGTTTATTTTACTTGTGTCATATCAAACTGCGTTACTTGTCGGTGGCAACTACGCAGAGGAATAATATATGCACACTAAATCAAATAGTTTGTGATATTTTATTTCTTTTACAAACTATTCCAATTTTTGAACATATTTTTCTAAATCTAATTCCTATTTTACACATTATAGGAATTATTTCTGTTTTAAATTTGTTGCGCTATTATAAAGTTAGGTGTTTCTTATATATTTTGCGAGAAAAGAAAACGAAAAAAAAAATCTCTATTAGAAATTTACAAGATGCATATACTCAAACAATTTCTAATGAGAATGCCCCCAATATTTCAGATTAGAAAATTTCGATTTAATATTTCAATCGCAGAATTCGTAATCACTTCGCTTAATTGTAAAAGTTGTAATATTTTTTTTCTCCAATTAAGGGGGTTCGGGGCTCAAAATTCTATTTTTATGTTTTTTATAGAGAGATTTTGTTATGAAATTTTTTTCTGAAATATGTTTTAATATAGTAATAATATTGCATGTAAAAAAAATCTGAAAAATTTTAAATATTTGTTTTAATGTAAATTTTAAAATTTTAAACATATTTAATTTTTGATATAACTCTGGAAACACTTACTCGATTTACAAAATTTTTACACTTTTGTATACAGAAAATGTGACATTTTAATTTGTCTCCAGGATTTCTTAAAATATTGATTAGGAATTTTATAAAAAAAAATTAAGCAAAAAAATGAAGTTTTTTTATGAATGTTTTGCATTAACCTCTTCGCGACGGGAGCCTTTTACGAAATTTTCAATATTTTGTCACCATTTTTTAAAAACAGAAATTTGTGTCTTCATGAATCCAGAAAATGCACTGATTAAATAAGGCAAGTTTTACAGTAAAATTTTACTGGTGAAGAAAAACAAGATTTCTGAGCGCTTCATGCGGCACGTATACTTGCCGCTCGTCCCCAAGGGGTTAATTAGCGTATTTGCGCAATTATCACTCAAAATTAAAAATCCTGAAGACAATTTGTTAGAAATATAGCATAAAATCTGTGTTGAAGATTTCATACATGTATCTTGCAAGGAACTTTAGATATATTCTTTTAAAATTGACAAATCGTGAAAAAATTCATTCTGAGATAAATGAAGTTAAAGTCAGTAAAAGTGCATCCCTTCTCAAGGCAAAAGGTGTTATATCGCTGGATCTCATGAAGATAAAAGCATGCGGTTTGTGGTATTTAACGCTAAAAACCCAGTATTTTGTTTTAAGCCAATAAAAAAAATTGCATTTTTTTGAGAATTTTCAGTCCCGGACCCCTTAAATAAAGCAAAACAGTTCGTTAACCCTTTCTCGGGCGGTAAGCTTAAGGGGATCCAGGACATAAAAATCTTCAAATTTTCCATTTTTTTAAAAAAAATTATTATTGGATAAAAAATTTCTCTGCCGTTTTCTGCTTAAAATGATGTTTAAATCATGTTTCTATCTTAATTAGAACAGTAAATATTAATTTTTTCGTTTTGGTTTGTTTTCAAAATCTGCCTTTCAAGCTATGGTTGTCAAGGAAACGAATTCTTGTGAAATTGCGTTTTTCTTCATGATAGGTTTTTTCGCCATTTCTCATATTTAAATTCTTATAACTCGAGAACCGTTAAAGATACCAGGGTTGAAACTCGGAACATATCTTTTTCAATTATTTTACTTTATTTTTGAGCCAGCATATTTGAAAAAAATATTTACTTTTGAAAATATGATTTTAAAAAAAAAGTTGCACCACTTTTTTTGTAATTTTCTCGTTAAATATTTTTAATTTTTTTTAATATTAATATTTTTTTTAAATGCTGGCTCTAAATTAAAAAAATATATATTTCTGTTTATTTAAATAAAAAACAATTTAAATTCTACAAATAATATTTCGAGTTATAGCGATTTTAACTTATACCACTTTTTTCATAAATTTTAAATCTAAAAATTTTTATAAAAAGCTATAAGAAGTTTTATCATTTGAATTTGTTTACAAATGATATGGTTAACCATCACAAAAAATTCAAAAATTTAACTCAATAAATATTTTTTTTTTTTTTTTTGAAAATGTGTCCCGGACCCCTTAAGAAAAAATACCTATTTTTTTTTTTTTTTTTACTGGCACCCAGAATATTTAATTACAATTTCCCTTTTATAACGTACTTGAAAATAAAAATAGTTCTTATTTTCTAAAAAAATCTTTATAAATTCTGGTGTAAGTCCATCATTTCATCAGCTTATAAACAGAATTACTCCGCTCCGGAACACTAAATATATCAACAACTGGTACAAAATGAAAATATTTCGATTTCAATCAGTCAAATCTCATCATAAACTCTATAAAATAGAAACAATATAGAAATAAATTAAATAGAAAAGTTAAATACTTTTAAATAAAAATCCTGGTGTAAAATATTTTAAATAAAAGTTGAATAAAATTTCCTGCATGTTTAGAGTTTAATAACTGTACGCACTCTGATTTGTATTAAATATACAAATTTTTCATCTAATATGCCTCTTATTACAAAACATAAAACACAACAAAAGGATTTGTTCAAACGTTAGTAATAAAACATCATAAAAAAAAACCTGGAAGTAACTCTTCTTGAATAAGTGCCTCTACTTTTCTTCTCAATTTAAAATCCTCTGCATTGCTTTCCCGTTATTTAATAACTGTGGTTAAATTTGGAACAAATGTAATTTTGATGCTAAAAATCAATAAAGAGAAGGAAAATAAACCATAATGACGCTTACTTCGTAGGATGTATCTCATATTTGTAGCTTCATTAAACATTGTAAATTAGTTTTTTGGTAATTAGGTACTTGATACTGAAAAGGGATCAAGTGCTAGACGCTACAGGTTGCATTTTTCAATATTTCGAATAACTATATTTTACAATTAAATAAATGCTTCATATTTTAGATATGTATTGGCTTACATTATATTTTTTGTGGAATCATTCAATAAAATAAATCGAAATTCTATCTTAAGATTGTTCTGTTTCAAATAATTGCATTTGAGAATATGTTGAACTTTTATTTCACTGTCATATTCGTTACAGTTTGAGGGGAATAAACAGGGTTAAAATACCACACCACTATTTCTAAAAAGTAATCTTCAGCTTTTTTAAATAATGAAACATATTACGTCTGAATTAAAAAAATTAAAATTAATAAGGCATTTAAAATTAGATATTTATTAAATATAAAAAATACAAAATATTATTATATTAATATTATATATAAATTATTAAATATAAAATTAAAAGCACACTTATACAAATAATAAAATCGAATAATGTAGCAGACGTTTTAAGTACTATACGAGTCCTTCATTAGTACGAATGCCAATCAAGACCGAAGATAAATTTTTATACATGTTCAGGGGCCAACGTACTTGATAATAGGACCGCATATTCCGGTGGAACTGAACATGCTTCATTTATTCTGTTACACTTGTAAACAATGGAGTTATGAATAAAGAGGAATTGACATATAGTGTATTGTCTACTAGTTGCCAGTGAAGTAACTGAGGAGGTTGTCACAAGATTGCGGCTGCTTTTCTTACATCAGGTCAACAGTTTCTGACTACCACTTTAGTAAACCTCCGGATCAAATTTTAATAGAAAATTTTGCTATATTTAACCTTTCTACCATGTTGAAATTTTACTCAACCTTAATAAAAACATTTCACACCAGAACTTTCTATAAAAACTATTTAATGTATTTATTTATGTTAATTTCGCTAACATTTATTAATCTTACTTCACGAAAATTTTTCTGGTTCGAATCGAATGAAAGGAATTGTAGAAATGGGTCGATTTGACCCAATCAGGGTAGGAAGGTAATGAAGCCTTTTTTTACGGAAATTTTCGCTCATAAATCCGGTAAAATTTTCTATTTGTTTTTACATGTGGCAGTGTGCCCAGGCACTATAATCATTTTCACCGACACTGAGAGGAGGCCGTCTTGGTTGTCACAATATGGCGAAAAAACAGAACCTAACTATCGCCGAAGTAAACTTCCACCAGTAAAAAGAAATATCTGTATTTGATATTTGTTACGACTGAAATTTTAAATTAATTAGGCGTTTAAGTAAGAAGAAAATTTCTATTTATATTTACTGGTGGAAGCATGCTGCGGCGTAATGAACCCCAGCGAAAGCAGTAGCCGTTGAAGTTTCACTATTTTAACCCTTTGGGGACGAGCGACCAGTATACGTGCCACGTAAGGTGATCAGAATCCGTGATTATTCTCACCAGTAAATTTTTATTGTAAATTTTCCCTTTATTAAACCGAGCATTATCCCGATTTAATTAGCTAAAAATTTCTGCTTTAAAAACCCAGTGATAAAAGATTAAAAATTCAGTAAAAGACGCTCGTCCCGAAGGGGTTAAGGATATGTCAGTTCCTCTTTAGTTCCATGTAATCAAGCCTTCTAATTTGTTTTTCTTTACTTTTCAAATTATAGCAGTTGGATTTAATAATTCTAGATTTTGAAAATATTTCGGCAATTAAACCAAACCTCAATAATTTTAAAAGCAGATTTTTTTTTTTTTTTTTTTTTTTTTTTTTTTTTTTTTTTTAAGAAGGCTGGTTTACAAATGTTCAGAAATCCCTCCTAAAAGAAGCGTGAACAATTCCATTGGAATATGCGATCATTCTTTGATGTTTTTTCCCTCGTGAACATGTATAGATATCTGCTTCGGTCTCGGTTGACAAGTGTATGATTAATGGCTTATATGGAGCTTAAACTTTTATTGCATTAATTTATTTTATTTTGTAATATCAGTGTACTGTTTTTACTTTTATATTTATTAAATGTATAATCTTAAATTATTAATTTAAATTTGTCAACATTATTAATTTTTAAATTTTCGCCTTATTTAAAGGAAAAATAAAAGATTCCCGTGAAAAAAAAAAAAAAAAAAAAAAAAAAAAAAAAAAAAAAAAAAAGAGGCTAATCTATTGTGAAAATTTTACTTTTATAATGGAAAACAGCACAAAGATGAAGAATCAAAAAGCTTTGTTAATTTGTTCGGATGCTACAGAAAACATATTTATTGGAACTTTTTTAGTATAGTAGTACTTTTTTAGCCTTGGCGGAAAAATTAGCTTAACGTGAGAAAGAAATTTGGGAGCACATTTTCACACAACCTATTCACTATTTTGTATACACGAGCAATGATTGAAATATTCATAGAATCTGTTTAATAAAAATAAGTCATTTATCCATAGCTGCCAATTCTTACACTTGTTGTACCACAAAAATATTATAGTAAATTTTACCTTTTTAATTAGCCGTGATCTACCGATTAAATAAGGCAAAAAATTCTATTAAATTTTTGTAGTACAGACTAGTGGAAGAGTTGGCAGCTATTATTAAACGACTTACTTTTATTAAATAAACTCTATGAATATTAAAAACATTTCTCGTGTATATGAAATAGTGAATAGGTTGTCAAAAAGTGTGTTCCGAAATTTCTTGTGAATTATCCTTGGGTAAAGACAGATTTTTCACCATGAGCATCTACTGCCACCCACACGCGGTTGCAGTGGTTATATAGCCCTTGGTCTCCTGCTGTTAGTAAGGCAGTTTAGTCGCGGTGGGTGGAAGTGGGGGATTACAGGGACACTCAAAAGAATTCCATTACGTTACGACCTGTGGGAAAAAATCGTTTGAGATAGTTTTTAATCTTTATCTCCATATATAAAAGGCCTATCCCAAACTACTGAACCTAGAAGCATGAAAATTAGGATGAGGGGGAATGCACTAAGGACGTATTTTTGAAAATCCCCCCTAAAGGGTTAAAAGGGGGGTCACGAAAATTTTAGAGCATGTGGCCATATCTTGGAAGCAGTTTTAGTTAAATTCCAAAAAATAAGTCTAATAAAAAAAAATTAAACACATGTTTCAGCGATTTTAGAAATCCCCCCCCCCCCCCCTTAAGGGGATTAAAGAGGGGGATCGAAACTTTTTGAACATTTCGCCATACCTCAGCAGCTGTTTTAGCTAGAAATTAAAATTCCAGAATATAAATCTAGTAAAAAAATAATTAAGCACGTATTCAGCGATTTTAGAAATCCCTTCCCCCCAAAAAGGGGTGTTAAAATGGGGGTCGAAAATTTTAGAACATTTGCCATATCTCACCAGCCGTTTGCTGTAGGAGCGTGAAATTCCAGAAGATAAATATACTAAAAAATAATTAAATATGTGTTTCAGCATTTTTAGATATTCACCCTTAAGGTTGTTAAATGACAGTCTTGAAATTTTAGGAACATCTCAGTAGCCGTTTTAGGTAAAAGCGTGAAATTCCAGAAAATAAATCTACTAAAAAATAATTGAAAACATGTTTCAGCGATTTTGCAAATTCCCCACCATAAGGGGTTTAAAAGGGGGATTTTAGAACATTTGACATATCTCAGTAGCCATTTTAGGTAGAAGCGTGAAATTCAAGATAATAAACATACTAAAAAATTAGGTAAACACATTTCATCTTTTCTAGATATATTTCGTTTGAGAGAAACCGAACAGCGAAGTGGGCGGAGTCCGCTAGTTGATATAGAAAGGAGCATAAAAGTTCATTAAGTTTGTTTTCAAGCTGTTTAAATCATTTGTCGACAAATCACATTTTCTGAAGCCCGAATTGCTTCAAGCTGTTCAAAATAAACCGCCAAGGACAGCAGAAAAAATACTCGTTTATGTCCTCTTTTATGAGTTTGGTGGCAAAAGGAAGCAGCTTTTACTATCTCCTAAAAACTTTGTAAAAATGAAGCTGCCACCTTTCCGAACCGGACTATTTAAATTCTGACTTCAAATAAGCTGAATTTTTTTATTTGAAAACAGTCGTAAACAAAAGTCCTAAATAGCATAGCAATCATACACTTCTGTCAGCTGTGACATACGGACACGGTTGCCAGAAAAATATTAAAATTTATTTTGTATATAACTGTTTTCGCCTATTTGCCTAGCTTAAGTGCATATATTCTGTAATTAAATAAGGCGAATATTTCTGTGAGAAAATAATGATATTCAAAATAAAATTTCAGTACCTCCTAGACAACTGTGAATACTGGAAAGCCAATCCATTCCCAGAAACAACACACGTAATAGCATAAGGGTAAATCAGTTAAGTACTTAATTAAAATATCTGGTACCAAACTGGTTTATATGATATTAAACAAATAAACGGAAGGTTAGAAGTAAATCATAAAAAAAGAACCTGTTATTTATTAGGTCATTAAGTGACATGCTCGATTACTCATGGCCAAATTAACAGCGGGATAAACTTCCACCAGTAAATTTTAATTGAAATTTTCGTCTCACACAAACTCTGTAATCGTGAAAAATTATTGTCGTGAATATAGCAAAAATTTATATTCGTTAACACTGTTTGAAGTTTACCACGTTGGTTATCTGACCTTGCGTCATCGGATATTTCACACTTAATAGCGTAATACTTAATTATTCTTAGATAACAGAAAGCAGCATTCGCCAAAATAAAAAGACAATAGTAGGAGGCGTGTAACACGTATAAATTTTCAAAGCGTTCAATTAAAAACATAAACACTTATCTTTTTCAGATGGAATAGTGCTATATTTGCGCCAAAAAATTACAGTAAAACCTCCATAACGGACACTCCCGAATATCGGACACCTCTATTTAACGGACAGTTTTCTAATCCCCACTCCCAAAACCTAAATTTTTGTATGTTTAACCTCTGAATAACGGACATTCCGAATAGCGGACAGTAATTTTAGCGATAAAGGGTAAAAAATTATTTTTTAAAGAGAATAAAAAAATTAAAAAAAGTAAAAAGCCGCTCAATTTATCAGAGCAATGTGTCATAAATTCTGTGATCACAGATAAATGTAGGGGGTGGGCTGGGGAAATGCCCCTCCAACGTACCCACATCCGAGAAAGCAGACTGAATGACTCCTTGAAAGATTTAGGATTTTCTGCTGATTAATGTCTAGAAGTACAAATTTTTTGATCCGCAGAATTCCATTACATACATCTTTTCAGTTTTATTGCTAAAAGAATAATTTCTATTTCTGATTAATCATATAATAGAGGTTTTAGGACAATAAAAAATCCATTAATGAAACATTAGGCATTTCTTAGTAATTTTTGAATCTCTGAGGTTTTCCCAATTGCGGACAGTTCAGCGCTTCCGAGTGTCCGTTATGTGGAGGTTTTACTGTAATATGTTATATTATGCATTTTAATTCAATAGATTTTTCAGATAATTTAATTGCATTTATTATAATTATTTTCGGAAAGTAATCACTACCTTATAATTGAAGAAATTCTGCGAATAAATGCGGCGGCGGGTAGTATTCAAGAAGAGTGGTAACAAAAATAATAAAAGTTGAAAACTATGCATTCTCAAGAGTATCGCATACTATAAATTTTGCTTATACTTTTCGCTGTACTTTTGTAAGCTTTTTGTAAATAAGTAAATAAATCGATTGCTTGCCTAACGACCGAAACATGCAATTGAAATATTAAAAAGAAATTTCTCTAATTTGAAAGAGGGCTGCAAAATTTTATTTTTTTTTTATATATGAAATTCCGAATTTATACCGAAAATTACGAATAAAGAAAATTTTTTGTGTAATCATTAAATAATGCAAATATTACTATTCCGAATTTCTTCTATGAATTTTATTAATAAGAAAAGAGGCCAAACTGGGAGCACTGATCTAAAATAGTGTGAAATAAATCTTACCTATTAAAATTTATAAGAGGAAAGATTTTTCTTTTCGTTTTTATATATAAAAAAAATCTCAAAAGTAATTATTTAAATGTTTGTTTTGTTGTTGTTAAGTAACCTTTCGTAAAAATTTCTAAAACTTTTTCAATTAAAGCAAGCCGGAAGAAAACATATTTTTTTTATTAAACAACTGATTTTGTTTTATGGCAAAAAATTAATAAAGCCTAAAACTTTTTTATGAAACTTTGCTTTCCCCCAAATATTTCTTTCACCTCTATCTTTATTTGTTTGCACTTCATTTAGTTTAAAAAAATTCTTTTAGAAATATTTTTTAATTTTTGTTTTTTCGATCAAAAGGGTGAAAACTAGAAAACTTTTTTTTAAATGATTTCCTGGTAGCCGTAAATAACCTAATCGTACGTTATTAATTGTTTTCGAATTCTGAAAAATGATTTTAATTCTAAAAACTTCTAAAATATAGTGACCTCTCATGTACATGCGATATTCAGTCATTACTTTTTAGTATGAGTATTTTAAAATAATAAAATTTATGTTGTAAGTTCTACTTTTCATAAAGGTTATTACGAAATATAATTATCATACATCGCGTATAAGTGAGAGATTACTGTATCTTGATTGGCATGAAAATATAAATTACTATTAGCGCCTTTTTAATCAAAAATTTCTCATGAAGTCTGTATTTTGAAGCAATAGAAACCCCGCCCTCTTTTGAAAGATATTGTAAGGTTGGGTAGACAAATTTTTATGAGTTTATCAACAAATTGATATTTTAAAATATTTGGATTTTATAAGAGCAAAATATGATTAATTATAGCGCATAAATAAGTTTTCTTTCTGACAAAAGCTTACCCTCTTCAAACCCACAATTCAGAATAATTTCATAAATGCTCAATCGCTGCATTTAACCCCTTAACGGTCGCCTTAAATTACGGTTTAAAAATTCAGATTCCTTATTGCCACCACTTTTTTGAAGAAGAAATTATATTCTTTCAAAATATGTGAAACCGTAAAGAGAAAAGTAAGTCGAACTGTAGTGGCTATTTCCATGACTATTTGTAGTGTAAGACATATGCTACGATTTTGTGCTACCAGTATTTTAGAACGGAAAAATGTGACTTATTTTATGGGAGATATCTCATTAATTGAATAAGGTCAAGCACGCTTTTCAAAAATATCGGTGGACAACAAGCATAGCAGTTATCAGCTATGTGACTTACACTACAAAACCCCATGGAACTAGTCTAGTATAATTACTATGATATTACGATTACCCCTCCTATCCAGAATAGCTGCGAACAAGAACAGAATTTAAGAGATAGACGATTAACCCTTAAATGCATGATTTTTTATTTTGTATCGAAAAATATATATATGATTCTCAGAAAGGTTTATTACACAGGAAAAATGATGATAAAAATCAGAGATATATTTTTCGTATAACACCGTTAACATTTTCTTATGTTTGCAAGGAAAAACTAATTTTATAACTAAAATAATGCAAAATTAGTAATTATTTAAATAAGTATGAATCTACGTAACTTATTTTATATGAATTTTATTTTGTAAAACTTTATCCTTAAATGCATGAATTATTCTTTTAGAATTGTGTTTTTTATTTTAATATTAAGTATCAGACGCCAGAAAACATAATATAGATTATTAATGTTATTTAGTAGCATACTTCGGTAATTGTTACACGATTAATATTTTTATATAAATATAGTGGTTGTTGAAAGTTAAATGAAAAGTGATGCAGATATGCATCACTATGCATTTAAGGCTCGAGTTTGATAAAATAGAGTCAAAGAAAGTAAAATTTTACCTAAAAATATAAAAAAATAAATTTAAATAAAGCACTAATTCAGCTGATGTTGGTTGGAGGGAGTTTAGTAAAAAAGTAGTGTCAAAAGCACAATCTAAAAAAAAAAAAAAAACACCCATTCACACCCACATATTTACCTTACATTTAAAGATTTTTTTAACCCTTTCCGGGGCAAGGTACTTCTATTCGCAATATGCTGAAATAAATGAATGACACCAGAACTGACAAATAATTTTCTTTTAAAATTAGCAAAAGCTTTTGTTTACGTGCTTAATACATGAGTCATTCTCTGAAAAGTGGCAATGTTATGTCCCAGGGGCCTTGAAGACATATTTTTTAAATTACAAAAAAAAAGTGATGTAAACTATCAATATTAATCAGTTATACATATAAACTGTAATTATTCGATTATTGAAATTGAAATGTGATAACTTTAATGCACAGGGTTGCTACGCTTCAGGGAAATTCCAGACCAGGAAATTCTTTGGCACCAGTACTTTCTTACAGAGATTCTATCTTTAAATAAAGCGAAATTTACTGCGCTTTATCTGGATATATTTTTCTATAAAAAATTACTGATATTTGGACTGGAAAAGTCCCTGAAGCGTGGCAACCCTGATGTATTTTTTAATGCAAATGTCATTCCCTCATACCGGTCGCTCGTCCCCAAGGGATTAAACATGTAAAAACACACCGGTGTTCGCGTTTAACATCTGACAATAAAAAAGCCCGCATTCAGTTTGCAGAAAAACATCTGAAGCAACAAATGAATTTGTCTAAGATTTTATAGCCGAAGAATAAGCACAGTCTTCAACCGCCATTCAAATAACGTTCCGTTTACACCGGGCTAGGAGTTTTGATAGCCATCCGCTTCTTTCATTTCTAACATAATTCATTGCATCATAAATAAAATTGTGCACGACAGTTTTAAATTTATTTGTTTTTAGGGCAATTTGCCTTTCAATCAGCTCGAAATCCTAAAAAACCCTTATTTTACCATTTTATTCTTTAGTCAATTGCTTCCCGCGAACCAGGCTCAAAGCAGCTGTTGTATATCCCAAAATTTCAAACCTAGCGACCACTAACCTTTAACCCCTTGAGGGGCGGTGGGATATATTTTATCCCACCTACGATTAATGAAATTTTGCACCAGAAATTTTTTATTGAATTTTACTTTTCTAACTTTGGTGTCTGTGTGTGAGGGGGGGAGGGGGTCATAAAATTGCTTTTCCTTTTTTTGCAATAAATCTTTCGCAGATTCCGGTGTGAATTCGACATTACCAAAATACAATTACTTGCTCCTCAAAGGGATAAACAACATCAGAGATGAGTCCCGAATAAATTACGACAGTCATGACGTCATCTCATTATGTTAGATTTAAAAGAAAATATCCGTCCTAAACTTATTTTCATGAGTTAATATTAAAAGATTTTAACACTTGTTGAAAAAAAAATACATTTAACTTTTACAATTGAATTAAATTCAAATATTATATCTGATAGTTGTGTCAAAAATCAAGATATATAACTTTTTTCGGAATTTTATTCTAAACAACAAAATTAGAATGTGGTCTCAAACATTTTTCTGTCACTGTATATTTATATGGGTTATATGTAGACTAATACAGTAAACTCTCTGTAAGGCGTACTCTGTGTAAGACAGAAATCTGCCTATTTCGGAAAGATTTTCAAGTCCCTGTGAATTCCTAGACATAGAGTAAAATTTGTCTAAGGCGGAATATTGTCTACTGCGGAAAATTTTCTTGGTCCCGATCGCTTCCGCCTTAGTCAGAGTTTACTGTATAATATATTTTTTTTTTAATTTAGACAACTACATAATAGTTCCTTTCATTTTGAACCCTGGTGTATTTTTGTTCGTATTTACATTGTATTTTCCCGGATTATCCCGGGAGTAATCGCATGTCGATCTTTTTGCCGCCCATATAAATTAAATTATCGTAACTCCTATCCCCTTACAAATACAATGGAGGACTAAATTGTAGCTCACTTTAAATTTTCCCCGAATACCATAGGGAAGTAAAGTTGAAATTGGTCGAAAAGTCTGCGTAACGATCACTAATAGGTATTTCCACGAGCACTTGTGTAAGTCACACACTATGCTTGTTGGTCATCGTTATTTTATAAAAGTTTGCTTCGCCTTTCTCAATTAATGAGATATCTCCCTAAAATAAGTCACATTTTTCCGTTCTAAAGTACTGGTAGTCAAAAATAATAGGTATGTGACTTACACGACAAGTGCTCGTGTAAATGCCCTAATGTTAGTTCATTTTTACATTTCCCATTATATCTAATATCATGAATAAAATGTATAATTTAAAGTAAACTGCAAATTTATAACTTCACTGAGATGTAATATTCGAATATTAAGGGGGAAAATTACCTTATTTTCAGTGTTGCCAGATTGGGGACTTTTTTTTTTTTGTCCTCAGATTGTTGATTGTCACCGCTTTTTTTAAATAGAAATATTCAGCCTATTTTAAAATAGATTAAAAATTCTGAAAAATAATGCGAATTATACTATTTTTAAAAATTGGTGACAGTCAAATAATCTGAATTAAAAAAGTCGCCTGTCTGGCAACACTGCTTATTTTTAGGTGCGTTCGGAATTATATAAATACGTAGCACCTATAGTCGTCGTTCAGTCCGTCTGTCCGTCCGCATATAACAGAGTAAAAACTACCCAACCGAATGGTCTAAAATTTTAAATATATGATTGTTGCGAAATCTTGTCGACCCATTTAAAATTTTATGAAAATCGGATGTATATTTTAATTACAGGGACAGTTAAAAGCTTTTCTTTACATTACGGCCAATGGGAAAAATTATTGCAAGTGCATTTTAATGATGTTACAGCCTTACGAATGGTCTGAAATTTTAAATATATAATTGTTGGAAAATTTTGTCGAGCCATTTCAAATTTTATGAAAATCGGATGTATAGTTTAATGACAGGGACAGTCAAATTTTTTCGTTACATTACGGGGAATGGTGAAAAAATTATTGCAAGTGCATTTTAATGATGTTACAGACTATGCATTTATGAAGTGCAAAAAAATATACATTCAGTAAAATATGGGGTACAAAAAATAATTATAAAAATAGTTATAGTACGAACGCACCTCATTTGCCACGTTTGACGAGCAATTTTCAGCTTGTACATTTTCTGTATGCGGTTGGCCTGCGGAAAAAAGACCGAGCGCGATTAATAACGTTCTAAAAAAGTCGCGACTACTCTCGTGTTATGAAACATTTTTTTTCTCTTCTTACAGTGTAGCTACAATTATTTTTAGATGAAAACAAATTGCCTTATTTAATTACAGACACTTTGAATTTAATAAAGTGGAAATTACCTTTGGGAATTTCTACTGGGAACGATTTTCAGCAAAAAAATTCAACCGTGTCTTATCGTTTCGGCAGTTAATGAGTTAAAGAGTTTTACAATATTAAATTTTTAAAAATATATTCATAATAACAAATTTAAACGGTCTCAGGACTCCTAAAAGCTGTAAAATTTCCGAAATTTTAATTTTTTAGATGTTAAACACCCATCTTTTCTGAGCATTTTGATAAAATTTGTTTCCTTGAAATTCCCATTAGAACAGAAGTTATGACTGTTAGAATGATACCCGCTCAATCGCTGAAGCGGTGTTTCCGAAACTTCTAAGTCATTTTTCTCCAAATGACGTTTTTAGGCATAACGCGCAGGATATCTCAAAACCTTCTGAATATTTTTTCATGAAGTTTTCAAAACAATGTTTCATGTTGGTCTGTATAAATTGAATGTGAAATTTCCTTTTTATTGTTTAAAAAATATATTTGATTTAGGTGATTATACTGTTGAAATTTTCTAAATTTTGCATTAACTAAATACAACTTTGTATTAAAAATATAAAAATGCTTTAAATACAAGTTTATTTAGGTTCAATTAGGTCTAATATATATATAGGCACCAAAACTTTCATTCTGACTGCAAAATTTATTTTGTAATCTTGCGCGTAATCTGTTATGCCGATTTTGACCTTGTCAAATGTGTGAAAAATACAGGAAATTAAACAACATACTAATATCTTTCATCTTAATTAAAATTGTGTCTTATAATTAAATACATTTTCAGATATTAAATGTGGAAAATGGTCTTTTTTTTTCATTTTTTTCCAATTTTAAGAAACATGAGACTCCTTAATAATTTGTTAAACAGTAGATTTTAAAACTTTATGTTACAATATTTGAAAACACTTATATCAAAACATTAGTTTACAATCATATAGTAAATCTTTAAAACTTCGAAATATTTTGAAATTCAAAATACAAGTTTAACGTCTTGACATTTTCCAACTTTATCGACTAAATCTTTATCTTTATTCTATTATTATGCAAAAATCTAGAGGGTAACAACTTTGAATAATTTTTCAAAACATGTTTTGTAAATTTGTTTTGATTTTAAAGTCAAGAGAAAAGTGCTTAAAACTGCATTTTTATGAGCTTTAAAAGCTTTGTATTCTCTAAAGCTGTTTCATAAACAGAAATCGCCCACAAAAAAATGCATCTATGCATGTCTCAAGCGGATTTTTAGTTTTATTCTGAAATTATTTTCTTTTACTGATTATGGATTTCGATAAAAAACTGAAATAATTCCTTCTTTTCAATATACCAACATAAGATATTTTTATAATATTTTCCTTTTCGTCATATAATACATCCTCATAAAACTTACACAAGAGTGTTGTACTTGACTCAAGCCGAATAATACTTTATAAACATTAAAATTTATTGCATAAAGTGTTTCTTATGTGTACGTGGTATTATTTGATTTCATTTATCAGTTAACATTTCTGAATCGATAAATATTAGTTTGACTTGGAGAAATTCAACTGCTTTATATGAGGTTGGCAAATATAGTAATATTTTTCACTCCTATCAAACGTAAATTTTTGAATTTCTTAGTAGTTAACAACTTTCTTTTTTTACACTTAGTATTTATTTTCATTGTACTTATATATTTTTATTGCACTTACAGTAGAGCGCCGGTTATCGGGACTCCAATTAACCGAACTTCCAATTATCCAAACAGCCTATTTCTTAAAAAAAAAATCCGTAATGATGATGAGATTGTGGATGAGATTTAAGATGAAAAAGAAATTGAAGAAATGAAAACGAATGCTCTGAAAATGACCCAGGTGCATCACATAACGAAGCCTTTGAATGTTTGGGAACAGCTATGAAATGGCTCTAACGGCAGAACTCTGCTTCTAGTCAACTAACGTATTTAAGAAGAAATCGAGATACGGCAGCATTGGAAAGAACGTCTTCATTGACAAGCAACGATCGAAAGCTTTTTTGCTTAAATTATAATCTTTGGAGTTCGGAAAATTATAAAAAGAGAAAAAGAAAATTTTAAGTGATAGAAAAGTAAACAACAAAAAAAAAAAAAACAGTTTTTATACACGCTAGCACTAACTGGTGCTGCCAGTCCTAAGCCTGGATAAAGTGTGAAGGTTTTAGTATAGTCAGGAACATCCCTTAAACTGTCTGTCCATTTATCCGAACATTTGCTTATCCGAACTAGGGTCGGTCCCGACTTGTTCGGATAATCGGCGATCTACTGTATTACATTCTTCTATAAGTATGAGAAGAAAGTATTGTAATCGTGAAAATTTTCCCTTTCGTTTTATTATTGTTTTAAGAATTTTGGGATCTCCTCAACACGATTAAAAGGTTTTTAGAAAATGTTTGTCTGTCTTGCCATGTATGTCACACAAGCGTTACATTGTATTCTGTTAAAATTGAAAAAAAGTTATGCTCATTAGGTTTCGCTATATATCACTCAATAGGTGGCGCTGCTATGGCGTACATTTCATAATTTGCTATACTGATATCTATATTTCAGCATGTATTGGGTGGAATTTCGTCAAACATGACATTAACCGTCCTGGCCGCCGAGCAAAAGGTTAAAATTGTAATGTAGTTTTCTCTGTAATTTTCTTTAAATGTTAGAAAAAGGAATTTCTTCCAACATGATATATATATATATATATTACGTATTAGCATATAAGAGTATTAATCATAACTTACTTTTTTTAAAACTGAATTATATCTGTAGAATTATATTAATTTAAATAATGCCTCTATTTCAGTAAAACCTACAGCTTAGTGAACGGATATATTAGTTCGAGGCGGTGAGAAGGTTAAGTTACATTTTAGCACATAAAGCTGCTGATAATATATTGGTGTATATAACCCAACAAGTGGTCAGTTACTCTCGTTCACGATTTCCATGATAGCTGTATTCTGTATATCGCCATCTATAGGGTTAAATTTGATCCAACTGCGTATTCATGGCATAAATACCCTAGTACATGGAACTAATTATGTTTGTGAGTATGTTCCTAAACAGGTGGTATTGCTGTGCTTTCCATGATTTCTGTGTTAGCTATACCTGAGCATCTAAGAAACAAGATGAGAAATTTTTTTATAAGGTACTTATTAAAACTTACGTTGATTCATTTTTGACTTTGTTACTCAACAGATTGATGAGAGTAACTTCTGAACAGTGCTAACTTTAATCTCTTTTACATATTTTTCTTATCATTTAGTTATTTTTATAACTACAGTTACATCTGATATTAAGATTCCTTTCAACTAATTTACTTGACTTAATCCCTTGAGGGGCACCGGAATATATTATATACCCCCTACGATTAATGAAGTTTTACACCAGAAAAATTTTATTAAATTTTACTTTTCTAACTTTGGTGGAAAAAAGCCGTAAAATTGCTTTTACTTTTTTTGAAATAGAATTTTTCAAAGATTCCGGTGGGAATTCAGCATTTCACAAACGTAATTGCTTGCCCCTGAAGGGGTTAATGCTACACACTACCCTTTAAAAAAAAATTTTTGGATACAGTTATATTTAAAAAAAATTATGAATTTGTTTGAGAATATAAAATTAAACTGATTCTGGTTAAAAAAATCATTTTAGCAATCACCATTTTTTTATTTGAGAATTTTTGAAAATTTTGACTCCTAAGGCTTTTTTAATTTTTTATATTTTTTAGTTATTTTAAGTGGCTTATATCCATTGAATTATTGGGAACAAAAGTTAATATGGAATTAAAGATACAACTTTTATTTATATCAAAAAAAAAAAAAAAATGTAGCGCGAAACCTGAAAAAAAAACGCGAAAAATTTGGAAATTTTAACTTTGACATAAAAAAAAAATAACTATAACCCTCAGACCAAAACCCATACTAACTATTGTAGCACATATATATATAAGTAAGTGCCTACAAAAAATTTCAAGATTCTGTCTGCAACAGAAAAAAAGTCTTAGGGAATAGCAAACACTAACATCAATAAAAATAAAAGTCAGAGAAAAATGCATTTAAAGTTTGTAAAGGCATAGAACAAAAGCTAAAAATCACTCAGAAAATTTCAAATATCGGTAAAACTATTTGGATTTCAGATGTACAATTTGAAGTCAAGATTCCCAACTGTGTGGACCATTAAAAAATGCAATAAAAAATATTCGATATTTTTGTCATTTTTAGAGTACTGTATAGCCTAAACCCCCTTCGGGACGGGAGCCTTTAACGAAATTTTTAATCTTTTGTCACCGTTTTTTAAAAACAGAAATTTGTTTCTTCTTGAATCGAGAAAATGTGCTGATTAAAGAAGGCAAATTTTACAGTAAAATTTTACTGGTGAGGAAAAACAAGAATACTGAGCGCTTCATGCGGCACGTATACGTGTCGCTCGTCCCCAAGGGGTTCAGTTTAAAAACTTAATACTCAATTTTAATCTTATCCATATTTTTTTTCTTTTGATTTTTGATTAACTTTCTGCATTTATCCATCAAGTAGTTTTACACTACACTTTTTCTTTTCCCAATGGCTCACATAAACATAAGACAATCCATTTCTAGACTGGGTGCTTCTTACGCTGATCACAGATAGGAAACCCCTAAATGTTGCTTACCTATTCAGCACCTGTTCGCAGTTTATAACCTCCCGATTAATACCAGGAAATCCTTACAAAAATATTCGCTTTATTTAAATGCCGAAATTGCACGATTGTATAAAACAAGTATTTTTGCATAAAAATATTGGCGTTAACCCCCTTGAAAGGCGGTGATGCCGTCGCGGCATCACATAATTATAATCCCTAATTGCCTCATTGGCACCGGTATTTTATAATGAAAATTTCATCTTTATTAAGTACGTAAAAATGTACTTTTACTAGTTTACAAATAAATTCTCTTGTAAATACTGGGGTAAATAAATTATTTCAATAATTTACGAATACAAGTACCTTGCCCCTAAAAGTGTTAAAAAAAATCGGGAGTTTTGCAAGTATGAATAATTGTAAATTAAAATTGTATTTATCCCTCAATTGCTTGTTATACCACTTTTTATTACAGTATATATATTAAATTTAAACTTATAACCGTTACATACTTTATAAACTACAGCTAGACTTTTTATTCCCAATGCAGGACTGCCACAGACGACAATTTTTTAATTCTATAACGCACCATTTTTTCAAAACAGAAATCTTTTACATAAGCTTTGACTGCATTTGCAAGAGAAATATGCTACAAATGTATGTTTTAAAAATAATTGTGCCAGCAGAATATATAAATAGTCGCCTGTGGCAGCTCTGCAATGTCTTACTAATAATAAGACAATTAAAATACATTACTGCGTGTAAAGTTGCTTTCAACTCGGAAGCCCATCAAAGTCTTTACACGCTAAGCACTCTGTCATTATATAAAGCAGAAATAACCATTCAAACTTTCTGGTGAGAATTCGCAATTTCTGAATAAAAAATCCGCCGCGTGTGCCAACATTGCTTGGAAGTCCGTTAACCCATTGAGAGACGGTGATGCCGTCACGGCATTACATAATTTTAATCCCTAATTGCCACATTGGCACCCGATTTTTTGAATGAAAACTTCAATTTTATTAAATAAGCGAAAATATACCTTTACTTAACCCCTTCACGGTCGCTTAATATTTGAAAAAACCATCAAAAGTGTACCTATTTTTTTATTACAGAAATTGAATAATTATAAGGTTTCTAAATAAAATATGCAATTAGTTTATTTTTAAGACGAAAAAACAATATTTTATAGCCATATTCATATTTGTATAAAAGCCATCATGCGAGAATTACGTGTCTTAACCTCTTAAGCTCCGCCTCCGATAAATGTAGGTTACTTTTTTTTATTATTCAGATTGTTTGATTCCCACCACCGTAGTTTACGGCAGATAAAATGATGCGAAAATAAAGCCATTTACACTATTTAAAAAAAACTGGTGGGAGTCAAACAATCCGAATTAAAAGATAGTAGCCTACATTTATCGGGGGCGGAGCTTAAGAGGTTAAGACACATAATTCTCGCATGATGGCTTTTATACAAATATGAATATGGCTATAAAATATTGTTTTTTCGCCTTAAAACTAAACTAATTGCATATTTTATTTAGAAACCTTATAATTATTAAATTTCTGTAATAAAAAAATAGGTACACTTTTGATGGTTTTTTCAAATATTAAGCGACCGTGAAGGGACTAATATTCCAGTTATCATCTGAAAGGCTTGATTCATCAGAATCCATATCAAAATGACAAAAATATTTCAAATCTATGACAAATCTATAGCAAATTATAGATCGTACGAATCGAACCACAGTGCTAATATACAAAGACTTCAAATGGAAATTCCAGTTCAATTTTTCTGGTTTCAGAAGTTTTTTCCAGCAATTAAATCTCCAGCCCGAGAATATGACGGGCACGAGAAATAACGAACGACACCTCAGCCCGAGATATTGACGGGAGCGAGAATTAAGGGGTTAATTATAAATAAATTTTCTTGTAAATACTGGTGTTATTCAATTATTTCAACAGTTTACAAATACAATTACCTTGCCCCTGAAAGGGTTAACACTAAAACCGCCGGTTATCTTACTCAAGTTTTATAAAAAAAAAAAAAAGTGTTTCACACCAGAACTTTTATTTAAATCTATTTAACTTATTTTATTGGCCTATTTTTCTGCTATATACATTTAACATATCTTAATAAAGTAATTCTTGTTCGAATCGACAATTGTCAATTTGTCACAATGTTCAGAATTATGTTCTTTTATTTTCGTTAAAATACAGATATAAAGAAATCCGTCGAACGAGGCTTTTTTTCATCAAATTAATCACTGTAAAAATTAAAAGTGATTTTAAATACTACTAGCAAAAGCCATGCTTTGTTTCGATTCGCGAAGCATTATTTAATAAAATAAATATTTGAAAGTAACAATATTTTTTTATATTATTTTCGCAATTAAGCAAAAACGTTATTTTACCGATTTGATGCATTTTAATTTTAGAAATGTAAATTCAACCAAATAACTAAGAATTTCCTCGGAATTTTTTATTTATCATATAAAGAATTTAACAATTAATTTAATTTGTTTACAATTCTTTTGCTGCCACTTTACAAATAAAAATCAAATATAATTCTTTTAAAATGCGTAAGTATTTAAAGCTGCGTAAATGATTTCACATAATAAGAATAAATTGTATACATAATTTTTAACACTGAAAAATATTTTCATAAATTAATGTAAATAATTGAAGTATTGATAAATAAGTTTTTATTCATTAAAAATATGCTATAATTTTCATAAAAAAGGGTATTTTAAAAATCTCATAGAAGGAATCGTGCAACTATGTAATTAATCATGATTCTATCTGTGATTACTCACTCCATTATTTATTTTTTCTTCTGAAAATATACGTGTTTCATTTTTTATTTGAAAAAATGCGTCCGTTATCGAAAAACATGTAAAATAAATTAATTAAAATAATAATTTTTTTAAGTTTATTCTGTAAAAATTAATATTGTGCAAATGTTCAGATCTTAATTTATTTTTATGTTTAATTTCAATTCAAAACACTGAATAGTTTTTTTTTTTTTTTTTTTTTTTGTAAAGTGTACGACAGAATGTAATTTGTGTAGCCTAGTAGAGGATTCGCTTCGCTCATCCTAATTACTTTCATAAAACTTGAAATGTATGTAATTCCACTTTTAAAAATATAGCATCCAAGAACTGTCTCCTTATATCGGTAATTGAAAGCACTTTCTTAAGATTTCTTTTTTTGCAGTTTCGATTTTTGGCTGCTGTGCTATGATAAAAATACATAATGTATTTCAATATTTTCATTACAATTACGTGAACTGCAGACGAAGTAATTCTTTTCTCAGTCCAATACCGGAAATTAACTCTTGTATTCGAAATGTAAATCAATCATTGTTGCATTAATGTTTATGTGATAATGGACGCAATTTCCGAATCGAAAGTGTTTTAAGGAAAGCTAGAGTGCACTCGAAATAGAATATTCATTTTTGTTTTGCTCTTATTAAAATTTGGCTGCAAATCTTCTTAATTGTCAGCAGTACATTGCTATTTTTGTAGAAAATTCATTTACATAGATTATGTAGATGTAGACTAATTACTGCACTTATAATAAAAGTAACGTATAATGCATGTGTAAAATAAAAATTAGAAGCTTTGAAAAAGCGCAAATTTAAAATGAAAATATGTGTTTTGTCCAAAGCATAATTTTTATAACATATTTAACACTATAATTAACTCGCATTATAAAATTTCTATTTAATATTTCACTCGCAAAACTTGTAGTCTCTCGTTTTATCGTAAAATTTATACATTTTTCTCCAATTAATTAAGGCAACATATTCTGGATAAAAAAAAAAAAAAAAAAAAAAAAAAAAATATATATATATATATGTATATGGTACACTCATATGCTTGAAATTGTATTTTATTTTAAAATTTATGAATGGAATCTAATAAATTGGGAATATTCAATTTTTAAACAGTCTGTATAAGTGAGAAATAAACGTTAAAAATAGTGAGAAAAGTATTTCTAGTTTAATGTATTGAATATGGCGAGAACATATTCTTATTTCGCGTAAAATAAATCAATAAGAAAAAAAAGGTATTCCGTATTGTGTTCGACTAGAACAAAAGGAAAATAAACAACGGTTCAAGACATGCATCGATGCACTTTTCGGAGGGAATATACTATGGAGATTTTCGTTTATGAAAGAGCCGTAGAGAATATAAAGCTCTCAAAGCTCATAAAAATTCAGTCAAGTACATTTTCGTTGACTTTAAAATCAAAACAAACTTTCTAGACATGCATTTAAAAATTATTCAAAATCTCTCCCTTTAGATTTCTACATAATAATGGGATAAATCTTAAATAGGAAAGTTGAAAAAGGAAAATACAAGATATTACATTTATAATTTAAATTTTATGTATCTAATAATATAAATGTGATAATAAATTGACCCTTGTCTGCACAATGGTGTATTTATGAATAAATCAAAATTAACTTTTAATAAATAACTTCAATTTCAAGCAACCACTATATTAATAAATTTATTTAAATAAAAATATTCGCATGTGTTATCACAGAAATCCGATATAAAACAAGCCGCAGAACTTCTCTTAAAAATGTACCCTAAATATATGTACAAAAAACAAACTTCCAACAACAACAACAAAAAAAAATAATCGTAATGTACAGGGTTAACATGGTTCGTACGGATACCGTTATTTCTCCAGGAAACTACCAGTATCTTTTTATAGAAAAATAAATCTATATTAAACGCGCAAAATTTCGCCTGCTTTTAAGAAGAAATTTTCTATAAGATAATACTGGTGAAGAAAAATTTTCTGGTCTGCAAAATTCTGCAAAATTCAAGGAGGCGTACGAACCATGGTTAAACTCTTGAAAGGCGGTGGTTCATTTTTGGACCACTTAATTTGAATTTCTAAATTCCAAATTGCCACTGGATTCTAGGAATGAAAATTTTCCTTTTATTAAGCTCGTTACGAATTAAGTGGCAATTAATTTTATAAGTGCAAGTACATTTTTAACCTTGCATATTGTTAACCCATTAACCCTTTAGTACGCAGCTTTGCATATATGCAAATAACAGTGCTTTGAATTTAATATATTTTTATATTCGTACATATCTAATTCACACTAGAAAATTAAGATAACAATATTTGCTTTAATTAATAACAGACATTCTGTACTTAAATAAAACGAAATTAACCATTTAAACTTTCTGGTGTAAAGTCAGATACTCTGAACTACGTAATTTCTTGAACGTATTATATCATGGGCATTCAAGGGAAAAGGTTAGGTTTTATAAATTAAATAATTATATAAAATAAGGTATTTGGAGACATACCAGGGTTTGTACGCATCAGAGAATTCAGGGGATTTTAACCCCTTCGGGACGGGAGCCTTTTACGAAATTTTTAATCTTTTGTCACCGTTTTTTAAAAACAGAAATTTGTGTCTTCTTGAATCGGGCAAGTGCGCTGATTAAATAAGGCAAATTTTACAGTAAAATTTTTCTGGTGAGGAAAAGCAAGGATTCTGAGCGCTTCATGCGGCACGTATACGTGTCGCTCGTCCCCAAGGGGTTAAGTGTTTTAGTACCAGAAATTCCGTAAAGTACTGGTCGCTATATCTGAAGACGGAATTTTCTTTTCGCTAATTAAGCAAAATATTACTTTACGAAAATTCTGGTAAAAGGTGCTTGAAAGTCCCTGAAGCGTACGAACCCTGCATACTTATTAAAATATTTACTAATTTGGAATATTTTAGCGTATAACAGCCACACAACATCGGTTTTTACTTATATTGCAGATGTGCAGCAGAAGAAAAGACTGACGTATTATATGAAAAATGTATATCTGATTTTTTGATTATTTTTCCTGTGTAATAAAGCTTTCAGAGAATCACATATAATTTTTTCGATACAAAATAAAAAATCACGCATTTAAGGGTCCGCAGCCCTTTATTCATCTACTCTAGTCCGACTCTTTTGCGGAAGCAAGATACGTAGGTCCCCAGCCACGTCCTGAATGAAAGACTCTCTAGCGAAAGCCAGGTTGAAAAAAAATCAAAAATTGAAACCGCACAAATTTAAAAGGGAAATTACACAAATTAAAGACACCGAAAAGCGGGTAACCCCGATCTCGGGGCGATGAAGCTACCGAACGAATCCTAGTTACTTCGAGCCCATTATTAGTCTCGGTCGGCGGGCGGGGGGCTCGACCGCCGCGACGAGCGGCCCATCTTCGTCCGCAGCCCGACTCTTTTGCGGAAGCAAGATACGTAGGTCCCCAGCCACGTCCCGAATGAAAGACTCTCTAGCGAAAGCCAGGATGAAAATCAAAAATTGAAACCGGACAAATTTAAAAGGGAGATCAAGTACATATCTAATTAATAGTATTTTAGAAAGTAGAACTAGATTTTTCTTGGCTTAAAATTATTCCTATAGAATAGAATCACGGGGAGATGCTTATATTCGCGTATAGAATTGTGTTGTATATGTATACATTAAAGTAGTGTTTCGAACATAGCATTAATGAAATAAAACTACGCATACGTGGCAGGTTCCAAATTTAGATAATTTTTTTATTTAGATATCTTCAACTATTTCCGAAAAGTAATACTAACCTTATGTCAGCTGTCATCCGATAACATTGTTATCATTATTCGGAATTATTGGGAGATTTCTTTTAAGAAAATTACTACATAGGCACACACTAAAAAATACTGCAAAGTAATGTCCGGAATAGCGTTGCCAGGTGTTTTCTTACAGTTTATTTCGCAATCTTTAATCCCAGATAATTCTGCCATTAAAGGATGCGAAGAAAGTTACTTTAACCCCTTAATTCTCGCTCCCGTCATATTCACGGGTTGTGTCTTTTACTCAAATTGTTTGATTCCCACCAGTTTTATAAGATAGTGAAATTGGGTATATTTTGGTATCGTTTTTACTGTCATTAAATAAGGTGAATATTTCTTTTTCATAAAAGTGATGCCAATAAGCAATTTGAATTATTCAACCGTAATTTAATTCGAGCGTTAAGGGGTTAAAGTACTGGTGTCCAGAGTATTTGGAGCCCTGATTTACGCTGAACACCTGACCACATTAGTCCGGAAACATAGAAGCAATTTTTGTACTGATAAATCTATAAATACAGTAGAACTCCAATTACCCGAATCAATTGGGACCGGATCCCATTCGGATAATCAAAAATTCAGATAATTGGGTTTTTCTTTTTTGAAAAAATGTCTGTTCTAATTAATTACTGTATGTATGTTGAAAATGGGAGAAAAAACTATTTTTAAAGAAAAAGATCCTTTAATTAATCAAATGATAAGCCAACACTTTTACATGTTAAGCGTACTTACAAGTGCTGTACATTAGTACAGTATGTACGTACCGTATACTAAATGAAAGTCATTACTTGCTGAATATCTCGGTCAAAGTAAGTTGTCTGACAGTCTTCATCCGTTTTCGGGCAGCCAAGTCGTGCATCCGCTGGACAGTGAGAAGCTACATGTGGTCACACTCGGGCCGACGCTCCATCCACTTCAACGCAGTTTCAAGGCCGGCAAATGCCTCACTAGCTGATGGTCCTGTATCTGCTTTAACTTCGACATTAAGGTCATCATCTTCCTCGACATTTTCTTCTCGCACACTTTCGATAAGTTCATCATTATTTAGAATTTGAAACCCAGGGTCTGACGAATCCATCCACTCTCCTATATCTTCAGCACTAACTTCTGAACTATGAGACGGTGACTTCCAATAATGTTCCCGCTGCGCTTACACTAGCTTCGCGGAGGGAAGGATAATAGTGCGCGTAGACAGAATCATTATTTTGCGAATCGCAGTACGTTTTCGTCTTAATTTTTTTCTGAAATTCTGAAAGCGATTCGGATAATCAGCAATTCGGATTGTCGGAGTTCGGATAATTGGAGTTCTATTGTATCTCTATATATAAACATCTACCTATACTAATATGGCCATATGCTATTATATGAGAGTATCTGCAGCACTCCTAGTGGCAAAATTTGGAAGATTTAATAAATTATAGTGGAATTTAGTGAAGTTTTTTAGCATCGCCACAAAGTTTTCTTCGAAACAATATTAATGGAGATTAAAAACTATATATAATAATAATTATTTATTTATAAACGTCTTATATCTAATATTTATTATAATTATTGCTGTTATTACTATCATTATTATTATTATTTATAAATTATTAAGTCTTACAATTCAAGACCACAGAAAGAGATGCTTGTGGGTCACGGACAGTCAATTTGAGAAGCCTTGGTTGTATTGAAAAAGAAGAGAGTTACCGAATACACTCGCGTATAAGCCGAGGAATTTCTGACAATTTTCGACAAGCAAATTGGAGGGTCGACTTATACGTCAGTCAATTACAAAAGCGAAAATAAAAGAAAAAAACCTTCGAATACTGCAAAATTCTGGCGTTTTATGTGCATGAATAATGAAATAATACATAAAATATACACATAATAATAATTTATTATTAAAAAAAATTCAGTGATTTGTTTTCTTTGTTTTTTTTTTTTTTTACTTTCTACTTTTCCGCATTGGCAAGTGAAATATTTGGTTTGATTTTGTGCAAAATGAAAGTAAAAAGTTAGGGGGTCGACTTATACGCATGTCTTTGATTTTTTGCAAAATTTGCATTCAAAAGTTAGCGGTCGTACGCTTGAGACTATTGTTTTTCCATTAATTGACTATTGTTTTCTGCCTATTGTTTGAGACTATTGTTTTCCATTTTACATTAGTTTACGTATTTTTTTTTTTCAGAAATATGAAATTTCAATCAGATAGTTTCTTTGTGAATTTTCGATAATATTACAAACATTTGCTTTCTAATTCGTAATAATAATATCCATTTTTCTGATTTTTTTTTCTCATGGAACTTTAACGGATATACATGTTCGCCATAAAGCAATAACAAAATACACCTCTACTAACGCTCATCAGAATATTAAAAGTAAATGTCTTGTACCTAAAAAGTTTTAACATTTAAAAAAATATTAAGATATGGAAATTATTACTTCAATGAAAGCCAATAATTACTATTCTGGATTAAAATCAAAATGATCATACTAAAATGCCCCTTTTATTTCCACAAGATATAGATTTTATTTTATAATCCATCATCATTAATAGTTTAGAGAGCAAATCAATCTATCTATCGTTTGCGTCATAAGCGTAACAAAGGGAGAAACTTTTATTCACTTCCAGATAATTATTTTTACTTTAGCTGACATTCTCCTGAAGAACGGGAGTTGAAATATTTTGGAGAATTCGAAATTATAAAGCAGCCCCAAAGGATTTTTAAGTAAATGTCACATTTCGCCACAAAGGTATAAATATTTTTTCGGACAGTAATTATTTTTGAATTATATTTCTCTTGCGTATTTAATAGATAACGTGTAACATTCATTCCCCGCATCACGACTCAGATTTGCTAGTTTGGCCTATTTTTATATTCGGAAATTACGAGTTTATGCCGGAAATTACGAAAGATGAAATTGTGCTTTAAGTAATCATAGAATGTATTTCATAATTACAGCAGAATTTACTTCGCAGAATTTATGGTATTAATTATAATTTTCAGAATAATAAAATAAGCCAAACTGGCAGCCCTTTTTTTAATTTCTTTGAAATAATACGTGACAAATAAGAATCCTATTTGAAAAAAAAAATCATTTACAGTGTTAAAAAAAGACGCGCCAACAAAACAGAACAGTTATGACTTCATGGCAGCTAACCTCTTCTCTTTTTTGAAGTCAAATAAACAAATTTTAACCAGAAATGTTGCTTATAAAATAAAATAAAATATGTACAATACTTAATTACATAAACGAGCCCATATATGTTTGTTGTTTTTAACACTTTTCAACAAAGTTGAAAAGTGTTTATGATTGGCCGTCTGTCCGCGCTCTAACTCCCGTAAATATACTCGGATTGTCCTGAAATTTTTGGTGGTTATTGACGTTTACTACAGCACGTTCCCTATTTCAAATAAAATTTGTAGCATGCTTAGTTGATTTACAGGGACAGTCAAAAGTTTTCCGTTACAATAGGGCATATGGGAAGAAATCGTTTAAAAGGGTTTTTAATGATGTTACACGCATCGAAACATACCAAAATCGATATGCATTTATGGAGTGCACTAAAACATGCATTCTGTATAATATGCGGTGCAAGGAATAGTTATTATTCTTTTACAGGGCCACTCAAAAGAATTCCGTTATATAATGATATTGGGGCGGAGGAGGGAATTGTTTGCGGCGTATTTTAATTATGTAAAACTATTTCACTTATAATGATATTGATATACGTAGTTGAGGTTTACTATAAGTTATTTCATGTATATTACGAAGTGCATAGCATTTACAGGGACACACAAAAGTTTTCAGATAGTATATTGTATCAGGAGTACTGTACATTAGCGGTGATTGCTGGAAATGCATTTTTAATTATGATATGCGCAATTATGCTCCACTATATTTATGCATACTATATGGTGTGTATAAATTCTATGATTCATATACAGGGCTACACAAAATAATTCGTAAGGGTTACTGGGTATTAGCGCTAATTGGTTAAAGGTGGTTTTTAAATGAGTTATGCATTTTTACGCTGAACTGCATTTAGTTTATTTTAAAAAGTTTGTAGAATATACATAAAATGATATAAAGGGTCACGCAAAGAATTGGATACATATCGTCAATGGATGATAATTTCTGGAAATGTGGCTTCAGTAGTTTTAAGAGTGTTTTAGTTTGAATTAAATTTTAGCTGAATAGTGGTGTGTAATAAAGGTACTAGGTAAATTACAGGGCTGTACAAAAGTATTCTAGTATTTTATCAATTAATTGTATAAATTGCTGAAAGAGAAATTTCAACCAGTTATACGTTTCCTTGCTAAACTAAACTTTCCCATTATATGGAATATATATCAATATACAGATCAAATACAGGGCTGTTCAAAAGAATTGGAATACATATTTGGCTATGGGCGGTAACTACTGGAATCACATTTTTAAATGTTTACTTTGTTATCTTATTTACCTTATTTCCCTAAGTAACGAAGTTTCGTTAAAGATTTCAGGAAGTGTTGGAAAGTGTTTCATAATCTATGCTGTACGCATGATTTTTCTTACTTGTTTTATGTGATATTAAACACTTTTATACGATTTAAAAAGCACTGTATAATAAGGCTGATCATTTTAAAAGAAAATAATTCGAAATTTAAAAATAGCGCCGTCTTACGATTGGTGATCTTTTTACATGCAGTAAAATGAAACGTGTACACCAGAAAAGTAGAAAGATAAATTAATAATTTTTAATCCAACTAGTGAAGGTGCTGCGAGGTGCGCCCTTCCCATGCAGTGTTGCCAGTGTGCTACTTTTTTTTTAAATTCAGATTTCTTGTTTGGCACCACTATTTTGAAACGGTAAAATTCACTTTGTTTTTGCCTTAATTAATATTAAGTGGAGGAACATGTTCAGTAACAAAAATTACATTTGGAGAAATTTAATGTGAAAGTTTTTGTTGTCAATTTTAATGATTTATTTTCTGTTTGATACCACGTGTTTAAAATATTAAGAGGTGTGGTACTAAACTCTATCAAAAAAACGTATTCATATTTAATTTTTAAATATTAAAAAATATTAATATTATTTGCATTATGAAATTTTAATGAATAATGTCTTAAATGTTCAAGGCTAAATAGAACTTTGGTATTTTAGCTTTACCTTATGTGATAGAATACCTGATAACGCATTCGTCCAAAAGATAACATTTTCTTCCACTCAGCTCTTCAATTACGTCGCAGGAGATAGGAAAGTGACGCTCATGTATGAAAACAAAATTTACGTATTGTGCGCTTGTAGATCTTTTCTGGTTTTGGGTACCGGCCGCAGGAGTGTTATCTAGCGCTAGTACGTGCTAACAAATTTACCTCGTATTGGACACGCTCGAAGTATAATCGCTCTGGTTAGCAGCTATGTTACTTATGATTTTAAAAATCTATAGATCACAGTAACATGCCACTATTATCTTAAAAAAGATCTAAACTTTCACTCTATTCCATGATCATTCTGTCGTTTTCTGATTAAACGTAGGAAACGGAGAAAGAATTGGACAGGTTGACAGGAATGTTTTTCTAATGAAAAAGTATTACTAGAAAACGAAAAACGTATTTCACGGGAGAATTTTGCATTATAAAGCAGCTCCAAATTGTTTTTATGTAATTCAAGCAATACAACGCGGCTAACCCTTTCCAGCTCAAAGTACTTCTGTTTCTAAAAGGTTGAAATAATTGAGTGACGCCGAACAAATTTATTTGAAAATATGTAAAACCTTTTCTTCCCATATAATGCGAAAGGCATAAATTCGTTTTTAAAATACAGGTGCTGTTGTGGCATTTGGAAATTTGAATTAAGTGGGACGGAATTTAATCCATCATGCTGCAAAGGATTAAAAAAGTCCAATATACTGCCGGGTGCACAGAAAGTAGATGGAAATATTTTTTAAATAAAAATTCTAACATATTTTTAACATTCTTAAATTCTCAACAAACTACATCAAAAATCATTTTCTATACTAACCGATTAAGGCGGTTGGGGATATAACTTTAACACCTTAACCCTTTCCGGAGCGGGGTAATTCTGTTTGTAAAATTATGAAATGATGGATTGAAACAAGAATTTACAAACGAATTTATTAGAAAATAAAGACATGCTAGTTTTCCCGCACTTTATATAAAAGAAAAATTTTAATTGAATATTATTGGTACCAGTATTCTTAAAATTAGATGTATTTTATGTCACCGCCCGTTAAAGGGTTGAACGGCGGTGTTCATTGTTGGACAAATTAATTTTGATCCCTAAGTATCACAAAGGCACCGGAATTTCGGGATGGAAATTTGCTTTTTAATAAATACGAGAAGAAAAGTTTTTACTTATTTCCAAATAAATTTGTTTAAAAATACAGTTGTCATTCAAATCATTTCAGCATTTTACGATTAGAGGTACTTTGCCCATGAAAGGGCTAAAACTTTTTAAAATGTCAAGAAATTTTTTTGGTCTGTAATTAAAAATTAACGTGTTACCAAACTTATTAAAAATATATGAGAATACTCTAATTATAACCGGTTGTATAATAAAAACTGTGGAGCGATAACTATCCAAATCAAGATAAATTTGAACTTTAAAGTCATTTTTTACATTGCGCGAAACATATTTCCAAAATTAAGTAACACAGAAACTTAATAATTTCTATTATACTGTACGTTATATATTTTTATAATCACTACCTATTTTTAAATAAGCAACTGGAGTGTATATTTTTCTTTTATTAAAATTTTATCGCATTTCTTTTACTTTATGGTGTAATTGCTTGAAAAAATATTTTTATCTTGAAACTTGCTTATTATTTAAAGAACAATATTAAATTAAAGAACAATATTAAGTTAAATAACATAATAATAAGTTAAAGAACAATATTTTAAGAATATATATATGTAATATTAAGTGGATTTAACGAATATATTTTTTATAATCCTGCGTGCAACACATGTATGTCAAATCACTTTTTTGAAAATCCTTAATTAGTATATCTTAATTAAACTAACTTCTAATTATTTTTCATTAAAATTATTTGAAATAATACAAAGACGAAGATCTGTACAATGTACTCTGAAAAAATTGTTTAATTTGAAGAAATATGTACAGCTCCAAATTTTTTTATACTGTGTTAAAATCAAGCAATATCGAGAAACTGAAGATGATATGCCCCTTAACCCTTAAATTCAGAATTTTTTATTTGTTTCGAAAAATATATGTATGATACTCAGAAAGGTTTATTAAAAAAGGGAAAGTAATGAAAAAAATTAGTGATAATTTTTTTGCATAATACGTCAACCGTTTCTTATGTTGCACGTATGCAATACAAGTAAAAACTAAAATATTGCAAATTAGTAAATATTTTAATTAATATGAATCTAAATACCTTATTTTATATATTTTTTTATTTTGTAAAACTTAATCCTTAAATACATGAATTATTCTTTTAGAATTATGTTTTATATTCTTATATTTAAGGTTAGACACCAGAAATTTTAAGACAGATTTTTTACTTTTATTTTAGTAGCGAATTTTTTTTTTTTTTTTTTTTGTACTATTTGTAGGATTAAAATTTCTATATAAATATAGTGGTTGCTAAGAGTTAAATAAAAAGTGACGTAGATATGCATCAATATGCGTTAAAGGGTTAACCCCTTAACCTACAATGACGGGCATAGCCCGCGTGCGATGATCGAGCCAAATGAAAATTCTTCTTACCACTAAAATTTCACAGTAAATATAGATTAATTTAATAGTCGAAATTCCATGATTAAACAAGGCGAAAATCTCTATTAAATTTTAGTGGTAGCTATGGATTTGCCAAACCGTGGAGCTGTTGAGACGTAAATCGTAGGTTAAGGGGTTAAAGAAGTGATATACAGGGTGATTCATAAAAGATGGGCAGAACTTTAAGGGGTTATAGTACACTTAAAGACAAATAATATTAAACAGGAGACTAAGGGTCCCAGACGTATTCCCAAGGAGATAGGGGGCGTTAAAGTTTAGGGTCCGAAATTTCAAATGATTATAAAACATGGAAAAATTGGTCGATTCGTTTGCGGTTTTTGCAAAAAATTTTCTTTATGCCAGTATTTTCTTGAAATAAAATTTTAAAGTTCAATTTCAAAAAATGCCGATAGGGGGCGCTTTAGACTTTGGAGTAACAAACAACTATTTTTTAACGTTATTTTTTGTATTTCTTTAAATGATTTCGAAAGCTTAGACTTAAACTTAAATTTTGATCTAAAAATCTGAGTCCTAACGAGTAGTTAAGTAGCGTAAACTGAAATTTGAAATTTGAAACCCTTCTCCCCCCAGAACAAAAATCAGTTATTCCCGATCTTTGTGTCGTAGATTAGGCTCTAACTACTGCCGCGTTTTGCTAAAATTATTCTTTATGTCAGTATTTTCTTGAAAATAAATTTTAAAGAAAATTTTCAAAAAATTCCGATAGAGGGCGCTTTAGACTTTGGAGTAACGAACAACTATTTTATACCGTTATTTTTTGTGTCTCATTAAATGCTTTCTAAAGCTTAGACTTAAATTTTCAGCCCAAAATCTGAATCGTTAGACGTGGTTAAGTTTCTGGGGAGAGGGGTTTGAAATTTCTACTCCTGAGCACAGTTCAGTTTACCATGTCCACACATTGTGTGCTGTGATACGAGGTAAAAAGACACAAATTAGGATTATGTTACCAAAGCATATTTATTAACATGTAATTACAATAAATGTTCAGAATTGTGACCACCAGAGGTTATGCACGCAGAACAACGGCGAAGAATGGAACGGCGAACATTCGCGAAAACATCAGGCTTTTCGAGCACTTCCCCTACAGCGGCGGAAAGTCTGGCGACCAGTTCCTCGGGGGATTCAATGGGTGTCTCATACATAAGAGCCTTCAATCGTCCCCAAAAAAAGAAATCGAGGGGTGAAAGATCTGGCGAGCGAGCAGGCCAAGCAACAGGACCACCTCGACCAATCCATCTGTTCGGAAATGTGATGTCCAGATAGTTGCGGACGTCTCGTACGTAATGGGCTGGCGCTCCATCGTGCTGGAACCACATGACCCGCCGGATGCGTGGAGGAACAACGTTTAACAGGTCTGGCAGCACATGTTGCAGAAATGTGAGGTATGTTTTACCGTTGAGGCGTTCAGGAAGAAGGTACGGTCCGATTAGGTGGTCTCCGAGGATTCCTGCCCAAACATTGATGGAAAAGCGTCTCTGATGAGCATGTGGATACGTAGCATGTGGATTGACATCCGCCCATACATGTGCATTGTGTGTGTTAAATGTACCTTCACGTGTGAAGGTACATTCATCGGTGAAAAGCACAGTAAGTCCAAAATGTGGATTTAGCGCGTTCTGCTGCAGAAACCAGCGGGCGAATTCAATACGATTTGGATAATCCCCTGGAGACAGTTTCTGGACTCGTTGCACATGAAACGGGAGCAAATATTCATCCTTCAGTACCCTCCAAGTCATAGACTGTGAGGTATCCACCTGCCTAGCCACTGTTCGTGTACTTGTACTTGGCTGCGCCGCTACTACATCCAGAATGGCTTCTGCAACAACTACTGATTCGTCCTTTTTTGCACGACCTGCATTCGACCGGGAAGCGAGAAATGATCCCGTCTCACACAACTGTCTGTGCAAGCGCTCGAAAGTTTTGCGGTTAGGCAACCGCCTGTTGGGAAATCGCTCTCCGTACATTCGTTGTGCCTCTGCACCATTTCCATCTGCCGCTCCGTAAATTAAATGCATCTCAGCCTTTTCCTTATTCGTGAAGGTCACCATCTTCCGATTCATTACTACAGCGACTTACACTTGACTCACCGTTCAGTGGTTTTTATGCCTGAATCGTGTCGAAATTTTGCATACGTGTTCTTCTTCTTCCCCATTTGACATTTGCATACTTTCTGTTTCCTTCTTCACCCGGTGACTAGCGTCAGGAATGGAGCTTTAACGTTTGCATGAGCGACGTTTCCAACTGTGCCAGTGCCTTTATGAGTGAATTCCGACTATGCAGTCCTTGACGAAAGTTGTATTTTTGCCTCGTATCACAGCACAGAATCGTTGGGCATGGTTAAGTAGTGCAAACTGAACTATGTTCAGAAGTTGAAATTTGAACCCCCTCCCCTCGCTACTGAACCACGCTCAGCGATTCAGATTTTGAGCTGAAAATTTAAGTTTAAGTCTAAGCTTTAGAAAGCATTTAATGAGACACAAAAAATAACGGTATAAAATAGTTATTCGTTACTCCAAAGTCTAAAGCGCCCTCTATCGGAATTTTTTGAAAATTTTCTTTAAAATTTATTTTCAAGAAAATACTGACATAAAGAATAATTTTAGCAAAACGCGGCAGTAGTTAGAGCCTAATCTACGACACAAAGATCGGGAATAACTGATTTTTGTTCTGGGGGGAGAAGGGTTTCAAATTTCAAATTTCAGTTTACGCTACTTAACTACTCGTTAGGACTCAGATTTTTAGATCAAAATTTAAGTTTAAGTCTAAGCTTTCGAAATCATTTAAAGAAATACAAAAAATAACGTTAAAAAATAGTTGTTTGTTACTCCAAAGTCTAAAGCGCCCCCTATCGGCATTTTTTGAAATTGAACTTTAAAATTTTATTTCAAGAAAATACTGGCATAAAGAAAATTTTTTGCAAAAACCGCAAACGAATCGACCAATTTTTCCATGTTTTATAATCATTTGAAATTTCGGACCCTAAACTTTAATGCCCCCTATCTCCTTGGGAATACGTCTGGGACCCTTAGTCTCCTATTTAATATTATTTGTCTTTAAGTGTACTATAACCCCTTAAAGTTCTGCCCATCTTTTATGAATCACCCTGTATACTGCACAGCAAGTAGATGGAAATATATTTTTGATGAAAACTCAAATTTATGTTGCATATTTTTTATATGTTCATTGCCCACTAGCAACACGAATTTTTTTTTTATATTTTCGTATTAGCAACATGCCAGAAATCAACTTTCATGCAGTGTTTTTTATTTAGATATGCCGAATTCACAACAGGAAATTTTGAATACCAATTTTACTCTTATTTTATTTATGGAAAATCTCTCTCCTTTATAAAGCAAAAATAATTATTAAACATACTGTTGAGAATTCAGATTGCCTAAATAAAAAATGATACAGATGTGCCAACACTCCTATAGAGCAACCTTTGTTATTCTAATTATTTCGGAGTTTTACACATTGGCTAAATTTGTGATTTACTTATTCATAAGTGAAACTTAAATTTCTTTTGGCAATTTAGTTATGGGATGTTAAACAGAAATGAATAAATATTGAATTGATTACATTTAAGTGTAAATGGGTCCATCTCTCATAATTCAGTGTAAATCAGATTTAAAAAATCTCACGCTTGAAAATCATAAAAAAAATCAGTAAATTGGAACAGTTTTCGAAGAAATTGTATTTAAAAGTACATTTGTATTTTATTCGATGGTGTAAAAATTAAGTTTATGCCATATTTAAAATTTTTATAAAAATGCAGCAAAATTTAAGTCTACTGATCGATCATAAACATGACGCCAATATGACGTTACATTAGAAACGGGCGTGTTTTTGTTTTATAGTATACAGGTTACGGGATTTTTACATGAAAGTTTGTATTTATTTATCGAAGCGTAAAATTTTACTTCGTTCTTTCATTATGCATATTGGATAATTTATAAAATATTTATTTACTCCTCAGCTTGTAATAGTATGTAATAGGATATCCATTTGAAATACTTGATTTAAAAGTCTGTAGAACTTCACAAAATAAATGCGCATACTAAGAAAATAAAACGCCATCGTCATTATAAATGAATTTCACGCTCCGAACATTTATGAATCTATTTTTAATAAAATGAAACTTAAAACGTATCTTGTAGGTAATAATTCAAAAAAAGTCGGTAATTACTTTTCTGCATTTAAAATTATAATCTCCCGAACTCACTAAAATGCCATTTTACACTTCGCCAAAATATGTTTTTTTATTCCACAGCATAACCATTAATCACTGGGAGAACAAATCATTTTCGGCATGTGTGTAACAACGGGAGAACGAATTTTTCACGATGAAATGATTGTTTTTATTTTGACTGACATTGTCCTAAGAACGACAGTAGAATTGGAGGGGAAATTTTGAAATTATAAAGCAGTCCTAAACGAATTCTGTGTAAATTTTATCATATCAAGATATCCTTTTGTTTTCAGAAATTTATTATTTTATGCGAGTAGTTCCAATATGAATTTTCGATACAATTACAAGTATTTAGTTTTAAATTTATAATAAAAACATCGATTCTCTGAACAAAAAGGTATAAATAGTTTACAGAAATGTTTAAGGAATAAATTAACGTTATCACACTTTCAAAAGCTAATCACTTCTGTTTTTAAATGTTTGAAATTATTAAATGTTACAAGAATTTAAAAACGAATAGAAAGTAATTAAAAATTTATCGTCACGTACATTAGAAAAACAAAATTTTATTCTGGTGAATGCACGGCACTTGATAGTTAGACCAAGCATTGTGAATGGATAATACCTAAGCAAAAAAGACGCCCGTCTGACAACGGTCTTAACATTAAGTGCGATAATATCTCCCACTGCCTTATAGAGAATTAAAGGAACAATACTAGGCATCTCTAGTTACGTTTTACGCAAATCTTTCGTCATTATATGTTTTTATCATTTATAAATTATAAATATCTTGCAGTTATTGATTAAATGAAACTCAATAATTACCTTTTCACGTTAAAATTTTATCCATCGAAACTAATAGTCTTCCACTTTTACCATCAACAAGATGTATTTATTTTATTCGACTCTATCATCCGTTACAATTTAGAGGGGAAAAAATCATTCTGTCGATTTCCGTGATAATGGAACAAAGGTAGAAAAATTTATTCCATTTGAGATGATAGTTTTTCCGTTATCTTTTCATAAGGAGCAGGATATGCGTATGATGAAAGAATTTATTATTATAGTACAATCTCAAATAATTTCAAATTAAATATTATGGTATTTTTCACACAAATGTATTTATTTATTTCCACAAACGTACGTTTTATTCGATAATTTTCATACAAATGTATGTAGTGACTTCCAAAAACGTACGTTTTCTACGATAATTTTCATTATAATATTTTGATAGTTTTCTCTACAGTAATTAATGTATGTTTAGCAATAAAAAATATGCAGCTTACTTTTAACTATGAGACAACAAGATTGCATGGCAGATAAGACTTTTCTGATTGCATAAAAGTACAGTAGAACCTCTTTTATCCGAAACTCTTTTAACCGAAACTCTCGATTAACCGAAATCCATTTTTGATTTTTTTTTTTTTTAAATACTATTCCATTCCTTGTTTGCCAAATCCATTTTGAAAGCTTTACTTTTTAACTACCATATTCCTTGTGCACAAGCGGTCCTTTCCGAACTACGAGGACATATAAATATTTTCAATCCCCTTTCTTAGAATTCCTTTGAATTTAACTTGAACTCCCGTAAGCTGCGGAGTGGAACGAAGAAAACGAACAAATTAGCAATTCTGAAGTTTTTGAATGTTTTGCAAAAGATTTGGCATGGCTGGAGAAGCTGAAAAACTTTGATACTTGTGAAATAATAATATTAAAAACTCCGCGATAGAGCTTCAAAGCAAAGGCAATCGAAACTGCGATAAGCAAAACATTTTTTCAAACCCTTGTGATATATATAAAAGGTATTTAATTTCAAAATTAAAATTCAGATAATTTATTCTTGTTTCTATTTTGCTATTGCTTTATTTTTATTAAGCACTTGTTACCATAATACGGAATATTGCATACATGTCTCCTTAATCTGAAAATTGAAGCATTTTCGATTATTCGAAAATTTCGATTTTCCGAAAGATGGTCGTTCCCAATTATTTCGGATAATCGAGGTTCTACTGTATATGTTTTTAAAATTAGAAAATGTTTATTTTATTTATATATCTAAAATTTACATTTTCATTTAATAAATGTAATATTTTAATACTATTAAATTATCTTTTACAAAATTAATGTTAAAAATTTGGAGAACGAATCATTTATTGTCACCTTTTACTTAAGTTATATAAAGGGAAAACAACTATTCTCGCTTAGATGATTCTTTTTCTTTCAACTGAGATTCTTATAAATAACGGGGGTTGTACGGGTATCAAACTCCAGCTAATATTCCGTAATATGTGGGATGATTTGACCAAGTTTTATACGTTTCGAAACATTTGTTTCAAGAAATTAAATTAAACGCGTTCCACTTAGAATTTTGAAATTAAATAAATAAAGATTCATCAAATAAATTTTTTGATTCAAAATATGTTTAACCTGGGTAAAATTAATCCGTATAATATGGAAGAGCAGCTATGTTAAACCATTCGATAATAGGCCAAGACTGGCAGGCATTTTTAACCACTTCACCGGAAGCAGGATTATAGGAAAACAGTGCTTTTACCCCCGATTTATCTCGGAACTAACGTTGAAGTGGTTAAACGCAATTGCACCATTATTTACGAAAAGATATACTTGTAATAAATATACTAACATCAGTGCATGACAGAAATCAAATTTTTTTAAAGATAGTACGAATAGTTTAAGAAATAGCCCAATGAGACTTATAACGTCGGTACCATGTCAAACTATCCAATGTGAAAACAGCGGGCTACTTTTTTAAAATTCAGATTTCTTGAATGGCACCACTTTTCTGAAATGGTAAAATTCCCTTCTATTCGCCTTAATTAATACATCATTGAATTACTAGGTGAATTTTACTATTTCAAAAAAGTGGTGCCAATCAAGAAACCTGAATTTTAAAAAAGTAGCTCACTATTTTCACATTGGATGGTTTGACATGGCACCGACGATATGTCCCAGCTATAGAGTTATAAATATCCAAGAGGAGACGTATAGTGCATTGTCTACGAGAGTGAAGCAGAGTTGCTAGTTTGGTCTCCATTTTTATCCGGAAATTTCGACTTAAGAAAGGAAATTTTTGAAGAAGAATTTTTACTTTAAGTAATCAAGATAAGCTTGACATTAAATAAATCTGAAAGTACCTTTTGCATTTTCTGATGTGCATACAAGTTTTCTTTATGAAAGTGGAGGCCAAAATGGCAACCCTGGAGTGAAGTAACTGAGGAGGTTGTCACAAGATGGTGGTTGTTTTATTAAATCGGCTCAACAGTTTCTGATTGCACAGAGTCAATCTTCACCAGTTAATTTAAATAGAAAATCTCATCTTATTTAAGTGCCTTATTCTGGCAAAATTTCTCTCACAGATGTGGTAAATATTTTCTATTGGTTTTTACTGGTGGCAGTTTGCCCAGGTATTATAATCATTTTCATCGACAGTGGCAGGAGGTTGTTTTGCTTGTCGCATTATGGCGAAAATGCAGTGCCTGATTACTGCCGAAGTAAGTTTCCTCTAGTAAAAATGTATACCTCTTTTCCATAATTTACAACTGGAATTCTGCATTAATTAGACGTTTAAATAAGCAGGAAAATTCTATTTAAATTTGCTGGTGGAAGTTTGCCCCAACGGAAACCGACATTTGCGCAAGCGATTACAGTTGAAGCTTCACTATGTTAAGGATGTGTCAGTTCCTCTTTATTCGTAGTTCCATGATCCCAAACAGTGGTCAAAGAGTTAATACATAGCTATAATATGTGTATAAATTTGACCCATGTTAACCATGTTTCAAACCCGAAAATTTATTTGATGAACCTTTATTTAAACAAATAAATAAGTACAATGATAAAATTCATCATTAAATAATTAAAAATAAAATTAACCTTAATGTGCTTTATTTCTTGAAAATTGATAAAAAGTTATTAAAGATGTTAAATTACATGAATTCTTAGCACTTTCAATTATAAACATAGTCATCCTGAGGTTCAAAAAACCAACGTTACTAACGTCTTATTTTTTGTTTTCAAAAACTGGGTGAAATTTGAAAAATAAGACGTTAGTAACTTCGGTTTTTGTATTTTGTCCTTGCGGATGAATATGTTTATAGTTGAAAGCGCTAGAAATTAATGAAATTTAACATCTTTTAATATTTCCTATCATCTATCAAGTAATAAAGCATGTGTAATTTTAATTTTAGATTGAATCATTTTTTTGTTCAAGTGATTATGCGCATAATTCATACTTTTTTTTCTTTGAAAAATTTCTGGTTACAAATGCATTAAATCTGAGTCAAATTAATCCACATATTACGGCCAATTAGTGGGAGCTTGACACCTCAGGTTAAGGTTGAATATCGAATAACAGCCCAACTATTTAAAAAATATTATATCGATTTTTTATATCTAGATATGCATTTTTTCGAGAAGTGTAAAATTTTATTTTCATATTTCCTTTATGCAGTTTTGATAGTTTAGCAAACATATGTACTCACAACTTTGCAATAAGAAGTGATAAACATGAAGTATTTTTGAAAATATTAATTTCAAATGTTAACTCTTCGAAACCACATATCAATGCAATAAAACACGATTATTTTTAAATACGATTTATGGAATCGGAACACCAAATCGCTTATAAGCTTTCAACGTTTAAAGCTATTAACGTAAAAAATTTAAACGTAAAAGAATCTTGTAAGTTATTAATTTAGTTAATGTCAATGATTACTTTTATACGTTTAAATTAAAATCTCTCGAACATGGTAATATGCCACCTCTGTCTCAAACAAGGTATTATTTTTTACTTCTACGCCATCATTAATTATAATTTGGAGAGCAAATCATTTTGTCGTTTTCAGCATAACAAAGGGAAGAAAAGTATTCCCGCTGAGGCGATTGTTTTCCTTTTATCTAAGATTCTTTTAAATAAATGAATTTGTATTAGATGGGAGATTTCAAAAATAGCACCAGACAATTTCTAACTAAATTTCGTATGATTTCTTAAATCAAGGTCTGCGCTTTTTTCAAAATATAAAATATTGACTTGTTTTTCTGTAAATTTTCAATCATTTATTAAACATTTATTCATATCTCTTTTCAAATAAAAATGTATTTAACATTCTTTAAAATTATAAAGCACATTGTAAGAAAGTAAGATTTTTTTTCCGTGAGAAAAATGAATAAATTTAGAAAAAAACTTTTTATTCTACAATTCTGCCTATTTTGAATGTTAGCATGATAAATTTTTAAAAAATATCTCTTTTTTCAAAATGTCCTTAAATAGGCGAAAGATATACACAGTTTGACGTTAGTATATACAAATTAAAAAAGCAAATCTGAAAAAAATATGTGTTTCTTGCCAAAATAAAAAAAAAGAAGTGTTTTGTCCATTTATGGCATGGTATGATTTTGTATCTTTTATCAACAGGTCTGATGTATTGTGAGTAGCTTGACACGGTAACGTGATAAGATCCAGTTTTAGCGAGTTTTTTATTTAAAACATCAAGCAGAAATTTTACTAATAATTTTAAGATTTGCATGCACAATTTAAGTTGTCTGTTAACCGCTTAGTGCAGTAGAAGATTTCTACAACCATTAATTTTAATGACTATTTGCACCAACCATTTTAAAAAGGAATTTAATCTTATGACTTAGATGAAAACAATGGCTCAAAATTGCATTTTCTTTTTTGTAAATAAAAATTTTCGAAAATTTTGGTTTGAATTCAGCATTGCGGAAACACAATTATTTGACCCTGTGAGTGTTAAGTCATGACATACTTGCCAACATTCAACTAAACTTCCGTAAAATGTGAGTTAAGCTGACCCAAGTTATACGCGTTACTAACCAGAAAATTTATTTGACGTATCAGTATACTTTTAAAATCATGTTTCTCTATGAAATCTATTTAAATTAATTTCTTTAATAAATTTCTGGTTCAAACCTGTTTAACCTGGGTCAATTTAACTCAAATTTTACGGAAGTTTAAGGGAAAGTTGGCAAGTAGGGTAGACCGACCAATAAATGAATATTTAAGCACATTTAAAAAGAAAATGATTTATTATATTTTAATAAAGAGTACCTATTGATGTTTGACAGTGCAACTACATTTGTTGTTTTACAGATGATTAAAAAACAACAGAAGGAATTTTATATTTTACTTGTTTGGGATGCTAGGGGTGTCTTAATAGAATTAGATACAAAAACCAAGTAAATGAACAGTTGTTACCAGTGAATGAACGCAAAATTTTCCAGTGAATGAACAGGCATCAATTTAAAAATACTTAAATTTCATACTTCTTTATTTATTTTACAACTTGTACAAATAACTTATTTCATGCTTTTACTGAATTACGTTTTCTTTAAACCCAGAACGACAATTAAGTAGCTTGAAAAATTGTCACTTTTAAGTTTTGAAATTAATCATAAATTACAGATTTAAAAAAAAAGAAAGAAAAAATCTAATTCTATTTCCTGAAATCATTGGCCCTGTACTTCCCTATTTCAGTAATAATTCCAGACGAACGTGAGAATGTAGCAGAAATAAGTTCAGGTGTTTTTATTATGCCTTTCATAAGATGCCTAAAATACCAGATCTTATACGTTACTGCAGGGCAATTCCAATTCCACCACATGTTGATCTGTGGTCCACATATTGTTCCGGTGCTTACTTCATATTTCCCACTTTTGATGCTATTTTAAAAAATGAGTTACCCATTTCTCCACTGGATGTTTGTCTATAAATGGATTTTTCCTTCTGTTTGTTTCATGACATTGTAAACGTCATCTTTTACCTCATCTTTATGCATTGTAAATTCAATTTTTCCTTTCCAACTACCCAATGTTCAAGGAGTTTTTCTTCTTCAAAGGACAACCATACGCTTACTTTCAATTGTTTTCCCTCGCAATTTCACAGACAACGTTGCTTTTAAAATATTAAAATGAAGAGATGCCTTCTTCAAATTGAGCTGACCTGACCCTCATAGCTTGCCCATTTTCAAGGTTTTACCTCTCATATTTCCTTTTTGTGGATTCTTCTTGGTCATCAGTAAGAATATGTCTATCAATCATCTGAAAACATAGGAAATTTAAGATTTAAAAGTCATCAATAATTATTATCTTTAAAAATGCGCGTGTATATGTCCTTTTGTTACATTTTATATCTGTTAACTTTTCATTTGTTACCATCATTGTTGAAAAATAGCTTAATTCAAAATATAGAATAAAAAAGGAGCCACAAAAACATAAAGCTCAAAACAGTTCATTCACTAGAAAAGTAGCCTAATGTATTCCTCCCAGTGAATGAACAGCAGTTCATTCATTGGATTTTTAACATTTGCCTAAACAGTTATTAAACATCCCTATTCTCAAATTGTACATATTCAACAATGTTTAAAACAATCAGAAGTACGTCTATAATACATATATTTAATGTATTTACAATAAAATTAGTGCATAATGCAAATAAAAGCAGTAAATTCTTATGAAACATACGAAATGACATAACACTTACCTTATTATTTCAGCATAGAAACAATGTGTTTCTCAAACATGAAAAATACAACATGTTCTCAGCGTAAAGTAATGTGACTTCAGTAACCATTCAGGAATGTGATAGCTTCCTATTACATAGAATTAAGGCAATGTTGTAACCCCATCTAGTGGGATGTTTTCAAACCTTATTATATTAAAATATTTACCAATTGTTCATTCACTGAGGGCTGTTCACTTACTGGTCGGTCTACCCTATGTCATGACATGTACATACCAAATTGAACTCTGTTTGGTACCTATAATTCTTATAGATATCAAATATTAAAATATCCTTCACCTTATTAAGTCGCGGACATTTTAAAATTAAATAAAATAGAAACAAGAAAAATTTAGTGGCAACAAGCAGCGTATAATATATATAACAAATCACTACCCCATACCTATCTCCAATAAAGTAACGCTTCTGAATTAATATTAAAATTATTATTTTTTTAACAGTTCGTTCTGACTTTTTTGAGAAGTACACAGAGCGCTTTGTAATTGCATAATGAAATTTCAATTGTTCCTAAATAAATGCGACCCAATTATTTACCTTTTTCCGGCGCGGAGTAATTCTGTTTATAAAATGATAAAATGGTGGACTGACGCCAGAATTTACAAACGAATTTATTAGAAAATAAAAAATTGTTTATTTTCCTGTACTTCATAAAAGGAATATTTCAACCCTTTCAGGGGCCAAAAGTTCGTACAATTATGAAATAATTGACTGACACTGGAATATTCAAACGAATTTCTTAGAAAATAAAAACCCTCTATTTTTCACTTTCATTCCAAATATAAAATTTTCATTAAAATATTTTTGGTGCAATTTGTCAGTTTTAGAGTTAAACGTAGGTGGCTAGACCGTTTACCCACCGCCCTTGAAAGGATTAATTTAATTTTCTTGGTGTCAGTGCTCTTAATATTAGGTAACCACTTTTGTGGACACCACCCGCTAAAGGATTAAATCATGAAAGACGTTTATTTTTAACCCTTAAATGCGCGATTTTTTATTTTGTTTCGAAAAAATTATATATGATTCTCTGAAAGGTTTATTACACAGGAAAAATAATGAAAAAAATCAGAGATATATTTTTCATAATAATACAATACGTCAAACTTTTCTTCTGTTGTCCATCTGCAGTATAAGTAAAAACTACTGTCGTGTGGCTGTTTTACGCTAAAATAATGCAAATTAGTAAATACTTTAATAAACATGTCTCCAAATAAAATATTTTATATAATTATTTATTTTATAAAACTTAACGTTTAACCCTTTAATTCCCAAAACAGAATACGTTCTAGAAATTACGTAGTTCAGAGAATCTGACTTTACACCAGAAAGTTTCAATGGTTAATTTACATTTATTCAAATACGGAATGTATGTTTTTTAATTAAAGCAAATATTGCTATTTTAATTTTCTGGCGTGAATTAGGTATATGCGTTTGAAAAAATCTATTAAATTCAAAACAGTGTTGTTTGCATATATGCAAAGCTGCGCACTAAAGGGTTAAGAGATTAAAAATTAGTCCTGTTACTTCCTAGATAGTTCTTGATACTTTACTAAACTTTACTGTCATCGATGCTTTATTTGCTTTCTACTTTACACGGAGTACAGAAAGAAGAGTCTGTTAGATTTATGGTTACTTATCAGACGATATACTCCAGGTTTTTAACACTAGAAAGACGGGGAATTTTACTCGAATTTTACAAAAATATTTAATATTTCCCACAAGAATTTTTATTTTTAATCATTAAGTTATTTATTTAACTATTTTTTTCTTTGTACTTTTTAAACTAATTTTATAAAAAAAAATTCTATCCCGAACCGTGATAGATTCATTTGGCAGCGGTAAAAATGACCACTCGCCGTCATTCTAGTGTTAATGAAAAGAAACGAAATCAAAAAAGTAAATCAAATCATCATTTTAGTTTGCCGTTAAGATTAAAGTCTAGACTTTGTTTTGATTAGTTTTATTTTAGTTGCTTTTCTTGCATATGGTGATAGAATTTTATATGTCCTTAATACTAATAATATTATAATAATATTATAATGACCTTAATACTTTATTTGCTTTCCACTTTACACGGAATACAGAAAGAAGAGTTGTTTAGATTTATGATTATCTTAGACGATATACTTCCACTTCGGGTTTCAATGAGCAGAAACGAAATCAAAAAAGCAAACCGCACCATCATTTTAGTTTGCCGTTAAAATTAAAGTCTAGACTTTGTTTTGATTAGTTTTATTTTAGTTGCTTTTCTTACATAACGGTGAGACAATTTGATATGTCACTTAAAATGTCAATGAACATTTGTTTCTAAATGCTATACAATTTTTCATACCAAAGGATTATTTTATTTCATTCCAGTTTTGAGCTTTCGGTTGGATTTTATAAATGTAACTTTATAAAAAGAGCTACTACATACAACTGTCAGCAATAAATTAAAACATTACTGCATTAAAAAAATTTTAAAAAATGCAATTTAACGAATTACAACGACCATTTGGAAAATGATTTTTTCAAAGACTAAAATTTAAAACATAAAAAATCGCACGGAGTTGATCATACATTACTTACGCCATGAATTAAATATTAATAGTGTTATTACACGTAAAAATTGCAAGCGACAAAAATCGCCTGCGACTCGTCAAATTTCCTGAAACTTACGTATTATCCACCTGAAACTTACGTATTATCCAAGCATTTCATTGGCTGTTCGGGAAAAGGCTTTTCCATCGTCAGATTTCTAAGAAATCTGACGATCAATTTTAAATGCAATTTCATTCTTAAACTTCTAAACATCCCACAATATTACTTTTTACACCGTCGTATAGAGAAAAAAATGCACTTTTAAATGTAATTTGTTTGAAAGCTGTATCTCAATTTGCTTCTGAGTTATTATTATTTTTTTTTGTAGTTTTTATTACTTTTAGGTCATAGTGGCAACAGAAGTATCCATCTCTGTTGAAAGTAAAGGTTAGTGTATAGACCAATCAGAAAACGAATAAAATGAGGATTAAAACCAATAAAACCTTCAGATATGCTTTTGATTTCCTACCCTGACGAGGACAATAACCATTTTTTCCAAATTGTTAAAAAATAAAAATAAATGCAGAGGCTCAAATTTATAATGCGAGACCTTGAACTTTTGCAAATGTTTGAAGATAGATGTATGCTGAATGTTGAAGAATTTACTACAATGATTTTTTAGCATGTACTCAACACCATACATGTGTTTCAAAATTTGTTAGTTATTCATTTAAATTACGTCATTTATAATGGGATAATTTCATTTTTAGAAATTAGTAAAAAATATATGTATATTGAATGTTGAAGGATCTGATAAAAAATAATTTTTGCACGTACATGCGTTTCAAAATTTATTAGTTAATCATTTAAAATGCGTCATTTATATTGCGAGACTTGCATTTTTCGAACTCGCTTGATAAAACATGTATACTGGATGTCGAAGGATCGACTGCAAAGTTTTCTAACATGCAAACTTCTTATACAAGTGCTGTGTTGCCAGTGGGCTACTTAAAAAAAAAAAATCCGGATTTCTTGATTGACACCACTTTTTCGAAATGGTATAATAAACCGTATTTTCGTCTTGTTTAATATGTCGTTTGAGAAGACGAATTTCACTATTTAAAAAAACAATACTGACAATTAAGTAGCCTGATTTTTGTTTAAAGTATCCAATCGGCAACACTTTCCATGTGTTTCAAGATCAATAATGTAATTTCAATCAATAAATAAATGCGACCCAGTCATTAAAATCATGAAACACGTTTATTTTTAAGATATTAAATATTAATCCAGTTACTTCCTCGGTAGTTCTTGATACTTTACTTAACTTTACTGTTCTTGATACTTTATTTGCTTTCCACTTTACACGGAGTATAGAAAGAAGAGTCGGTTAGATTTATGGTTATCTTATCAGACGATATACTCCAGGTTTCCATGAAGTGAAATGAAATCAAAAAACCAAACCAAACCATCATTTTAGTTTACAGTTAAGATTAAAGTCTAGACTTTGTTTTGATTAGTTTTATTTTAGTCAGGCTCGGACTGGCCCGCCGGCCCATCGGCCCGAAGGCCGGTGCGCCCTCGTCCACGGAAAACTTCGCGCCCCTAAGTGCCTTAAGCCGCTCCAATATTTTTTCCCAAGTTGTGCACATACATTCGGACTAGTGTACTAAATTTCGAGGATTCGTTTAGAAATAATCATCAGAATAATCATTAGGGATAATAGATAGGCAAACAGCACAAGAGAGGTATTTTTTATCGCAAAGAAATTAAAAATACATCGAAGCAAGTTCAGGATTGGAAACCATTGGTGGCATCTTTGCATACTATTGAGAGGGAAAACACGTACGCACACTGTTAAAAATTTGCAGCATTCTGGCAGGCCATTTGACCGTTTTTTCCGAAAACGGTTACACAACCGTAAATTTAACATTGTTCTGACCATATTATTGGCCATTTTATGGTCAGAATATAATTAAATTATGGTTATGAAACTGTTTTTTCAAAAAACGGTCGAATGACCTGCCAGAATGCTGCAAAATTTTTAACAGTGCAGGGAAAGCTTAGTAGCCACAGCGCCCTGGGCGAGATTTATTTCATTACTTCTTTGAATGATACGTTTTAGATTTTAACCAAATATTTTGCATATTTTCAGGCCTTTAGCTTTTAGTACCTTGTTCCTACACTTTTAATGGCGGCCATGATTGCTCCTACAATTGAAACCGTGCTTTTTGAAAACATCTTGAGAAAAGAATGTGATAAATATCAGAAGACACAAAAACTGTTTGTGCGGATTTCGTTTTTGGTTGAAAAACATGACCTTTTTTGTCGCGGAATACAAACTTGATAACACTTCTGGATTACAATCCCGCAAACTGTGGAATCCCGCGGTTAGCGTTTTTTCATTCGCAAAATCTACACCATAATTTTCAGTTAGTAATCTTTGTTTTATTTAATGACAGATTTTCCGTGGCTAAATAAATATTAGGAAATTCTAGTATGTATTTTAAATAAAAAGTTGTTTTAATTTAATCACGGAAAAATTATGATTAAATAAAGCGATGACTACTATTCAGAAATTATGATAGGTTTTTCGAATAAAAAAACGCTGTCACGGGATCCTGCAGCTTGTATGAATACAATTCCTGGGGCATTTCTCTCAATTGTGTAAACTTAAATATTTCCCTTGATCTCTAATTAGGATAAGAACTTTGCAAATCATAGGAAGAGGGTGCTGAAAAGAGTAAATTTACTCAATTATTTTAGTGATTTTTAGGCTAACAAAGTGGCATTTTTGGTGTACTTTCTGTGCATAATTTTTTTAGTAGTGCAACATTAATGCAGCATTTTACGGATACATAAAGTCATTTTTTTTTAAGGACACAAACGCAAAGTGCCTCTTCCTACAAAATACATAACTCGCCTTATATAAATGTTGCAAGTGTAATAAGCATTATTTTCACAAGCAAGTGTTATTTTCAAATTCCTTAATGGGATGTTGATTTGAATGTTTAAATATCCTTATGTTTCAACATTTAAATACCTTATAATATGTGGTACTTTTTATAAAAGAACAAAAGAAGCACAAGCCTTAGTTTTCAAAATTTCTACTTTTATATGAAAAGTATTATACGTTTTAGTTTTAGATACAAAGAAATTTTAAGCGAAGTTTGCATACTGAATTTTTTGTGTATCATGAGGGAGACACCGATAGATACCATTTTTAAAAATTCTACTTAAAAAAAAAAAAACTGTAGTAAATAAAAGGTAATTGTTGTCGGATTGTAACAGAAATTGAATTTATCTCATTTTAAACTGACTGATAAATAATTCATTTTATAAAGAAGTATACTTAAAAAAAGGGTTGAAACCCTTAGCAGCACCGCAGCAACTCTAGTTGGTGCCTGGTGCGAAAAATCTTGTTAGTTTTTGTACAGATTTTCAGTGCGTCAATGGGGATAAATGGAATAAAAGTGCCTTGCTAATTCAGCTGAAAATCTTCGTAAAAAAGTCTATAGATACAACTGGCTGTAAATAATGTCTACTAATTATTGTTATATATAAATTATGTTTCCGAACTCGTCTACATATTAAAAATTGCACCAACTCTGAATTTACAAACAATAACGCCCAATTTTTGACACCTTATTTTTGGTTACTTTAATTTATTAATTTTTGCATGCAACAAAGAACAATCGTTTAAAACATCAATGTGTAAGTTTATAGCTAATTTGAATAATTAGTGTTCGAGGTACGGAAAAATTTTGTCTTTTCATAATTTAAGGGGACCGTCTTCTTTTATCAAAAGAGCCACTGAAAACAATCGTAGAAACTTAACAGAAATACTTTGTAAGATTTTCTTTAATATAAAGTTTATAATAAATTTAAAATTCCTGTATCATTTGACTGGTGAGTAATTGGGTGTTTTCGGTTGTAAGATATTTCATTTTATTTTACGAAACTTATGGATAAACCCCTAACACATTTTGTTTTATAACTGTATTCAGATTTAAGAAAATTGTATAAACTCCATCTCTTTATTTGTTGGCAAAGAATTCAAATAGGGTATCAAAAGTGGGTGTTACCATTTGAAAAATCAACGTTCACCATTTGAAAAATTAACATTCGTGCATTTTTTAATACCTAGACAATCTCCAAATTGGTACCTATGTCGTTTTTATACAATCATTTGCAAGAGAATTGGTAGGGGGGATCACTTTTTTCTCCGTGAGTCTTATAAGGTACCTATTAACAAAATAATAAAGCCCTAGCCTTGATATCGGTCATCTACTACAAAGTAATCTGTGTTCAACTCGGAACTTTTAGATATTACTAGATTCGTTTTAAAAAATTGCGTAGCATTGTGTAGATTTGATAGAACTTTAAAATCGCACGGGTGATATATCAAAGTCTTCTATCTAGACTCAGAGATGTAATATTAAGCCACTTTCATTCTTGGTGCTGTGTGAATGTGTTAAACCTTCTCAAGCCAGGAAGAACACAAACAAGAAAAATTTACATGAGTTCGCTAAAATTTTTGCGCCCTCTGAAAATACAAGGTCTGCGCCCTTTTCCCTGGCCCAGTCCGACCCTGATTTTAGTTGATTTTCTTAAACAACGGTGAGAAAATTTTATATGTTACTTATAATTTCAATGTAATGATAATTGTTTCTAAATACTTTGCAATTTTTCATATTAAGGAATAGCTTCATTTCCATTCACTTTTAAACATTGGGTGGATTTTATAAATAAAATTTTATAGAAAGTGAACGTCATACAACTATCAGCAATAAATCAAAACGCTACTGCAATTAGAAAAAAATATGGTTGCGAGACTTGTACTTTTGAAAATATTTCAAAAAACATGTGTGATCAATGTTGAAAGATTGATTACAAATCTTTCTTACCATGTACTATGTGTTATACATGTGTTTCAAGATTTCTTATTCATTCATTTAAGTTGCATCATATATAATAAGAGACTTACTTTCTTAGAATTTGGTTGAAAAAACATGCAAGCTGGACGTTGAAGGACTGAGTACAAAGTTTGTTTTGCATGTACTGTACACCAGTGTTGCCAATGGGCTATTTTTTTTAAATTCACATTTCTTGATTGGCACAATTTTTTTGAAATAGTAAAATTTGCCTTATTTAATGACATATTAATTAAAGCGAAAACAAGGGGAATTTTACTGTTTCAGAAAAGTGGTGTCAATCAAGAAATCTGAAAATTTAAAAAGTAGCCCACTTACAACACTCTACACCAAACATGTGTTTCAAGATTTATTAGTTATTCATTTAAATTGCGTCATTTACAATAAAATACATTCTTTTTTTTTAATTTGGTTGAAAAAACATGTACATTGAATGTTGAAGGATCAACTAAAATGTATTTTTTGCATGTACATGTGTTTCGGAAATTATTAGTTACTCATTTATATTGCGAGACTTGCATTTTTTGGAACTCGTTTGAAAAACATGTATACTGAATGTCGAAGGATCGACTGCAAAGTTTTTTTAAACGCACTCTTATGCAAGTGCAGTGTTGCTAGTGGGATACTTTTTTAATTCAGATTCCTTGATTGACACCACTTTTTTGAAATAGTATAATAAACCGTATTTTCGTCTTACATAACCCTTTATCTACTGACGGTACTTATAAGTACCATTAAAATAACTTGTTATGAAATTCATTTAATACATCGATCAGTTGTACTGCAGTTTCGAATGAGCTATAGATACATTACTTTATTTTCTTCCAAAAGCATTATTTGTTACGCAAAGCAAAATATTTTTAAAAGGATTATTTCTTTTGCCTTTGAATCTTTTCGCCTTTCTTGGCATTGGGGAGAGGGGGGGGGGGGATTTTTTAATTCGGAAATATTTCTATATTTCTATTGTAAGAACATTATATTTGTACGTTTCCTAATTCTACAAAATACTAAGAAAAATATTTAAAATAAAAGATTTGAGTGGTGTTATAAATATTGCACAAAATCCCTATAAATTCAAATTTAATGAATCCTTTTAAATCCTCCAATCCTTCTAAAATCCATTAAATGACTACGTAAATCTTCTAATGTAGTTTAAACAAATCACTAAAAATACCTTAGAAGATAAAATTTTCACGAATTCTTAATTCAGTAGACAAAGGGTTAATCTGTCATTAAACAAGACGAATTTAACTATTAAAAAAAACTGGTTTGAATCAAGCAATCTGATTTTTCTAAGTAGCCCAATGGCAATACTGTACATATGTTTCAAGATTAATAATGGTAATTTCAACTTTTCCGATATAAATGCTACCCAATTATTTAAATCACAAAAGACGTTTATTTTAAAGAGATTAAATATTAATCCAGATACTTCCTCGATAGCTCTTGATACTTTACTACACTTTGCTGTCTTGATACTTTATTTGCTTTCCACTTTGCACGCAGTACAGAAAGAAATGTCGGTTAGATTTATGATTATCTTATCAGACAATATACTCCATGTTAAAATGAAGTAAAACTAAATCAAAAAAGTATACCAAACCATACATTTAGTTTGCAGTTAAGATTAAAGTCTAGACTTTATTTTGATTAGTATTATTTTGCCTTCTTTTCTTACATGATAGAATTTTATATGTCACTTAGAATTTCGATACAATGATAATTGTTCCTAAATGGTGTGTAAATTTAATACCAATGAATAGTATAATTTGCGATCCGTTTGGAGCATTGAGATAGATTTTATAAATGTAACTTTAGAAAAAGCAAAAAGGTTTCAAGAATAAATTGAAACACTACTGCAATAAGATAAAAATATAATTACGGTGGCACTTATTTATATTGCGAGACTTGCACTTTTGCATGTATGCTGAATGTTGAAGGATTGACTGCAAAGCTTTTTTAGCATGTACACAACACCAAACATGTGTTTTAAGATTTATTAGTTATTCCTTTAAGTTTCGTCATTTACAATAAGAGACTCTCATTTTTAGAATTTATTTGGAAAAATATGAATATTGAATGTTGAAAGATCAAGTAAAAGGTAACTTTCAATGAACTGAAATGAATTCAAAAAAGCAAACCAAACCATAATTTTATTTTGCCATTAAAATTAAAAAAAAATGAATATATGAAAACTAATCCACGCTCACAAATAGCTAATTTAATTTTAATTTAACTTTATGTTTACAATGTTTTTCATTATACATCATGTCCCGGGACATTGTTTACTATGTTTATTGTTTTTAAATTACGTGAAAATATTTTCTATCCTGAATGATTTTGAAAATGTCGCCGTTGGTGCAACGAAACGATCGTCAATCTTAATAAAGATATTTTATCACATTTTATAGCATTATTTTACTTAATTAAGATTAAAGTCTAGACTTTGTTTTGATTACTTTTGCTTTAGCTGCTTTTCATCTATACAGGTGATTGAGTTACACATGCCACTTAGAATTTCAGTGCAATGTTAATTGTTTCTAAATGCTTTGCAATTTTTTATATTAAGGGGGCGGTAAGCGAAATTCAACCAAAATATCAATTTTTACATTTTTATATCGTTAAGTAGTTTAAACTTTTATATTTTCAACAATGTATTACACATGTTTATACATAAAAGAAAAGTGTTGGATTTTTTCATTCTTTCTAAGAGCACTTCACAGCAGTGGGCTACTTTTTTTAAATTCAGATTTCTTGATTGGCACAACTTTTCTGAAGTGGTAAAATTACCATTGTTTTTGCCAGGATTAATATGTTATTAAATAAGGCGAATTTTACTATTTCAAAAAAGTGGTGCCAATCAAGAAATCAGAATTTTAAAAACCACTGGCAATACTGCTTCACAGCTTTAATTGATTTTTTCTCAAAACTTCGATTTTTAGATTAATGTTCCTTTTTCTCAATATCTATTAAACATAAGAACTCAAATTTTTCTAAATACTTATGTTATAATGCATACTTTAACACAGGGATTTAATGTTTTGTTGAGAAGTATTTATTTTAGGCAATGAAATCTTACAAAAAAGGCTAATTTAAAAATGTCTTACAATAAATAATTAATAATTAATTTTCAGCTTCACTTAGAAAGAAAATGGTCTGTTAAAATAAGTAAAGCATGTTATTCAAACTACTCTAAAAAATCTAGACCTCTATCTTTCACCATTTCTGAGAAAAAGGTTCATAAATTTGTTGTATTTTAACATGGCCGAGATAGAGCTTACCCACTCTCCTTAGGGAATATTTTCATTCCCATTCAGTTTTGAGTATTGGGATGGATTTTATAAATATAACTTTATAAAAAGCGAACGTTATACAACTATCAGCAATAAATCAAAACACTACTGCAGTAAGAAAAAAATATATAGTGGCGAGACTTGCACTTTTGAATATGTTTAAAAAACATATATGATGAATGTTAAACGATTGATTACAAAAAGTTTTTAGCATGTACTCTGTACCATACATATGTTTCAAGATTTATTAGTCCTTCATTTAAATTGTGTCAAATTATACTGAAAGACTTTCATTTTTTTTAAATTCGGTTGAAAATATATGTGCACTGAAATTTGAAGGATTGACTACAATTTTTTTAGCATGTCCTTTACACCATACATTTGCTTTAAGATTTATTAGTTATTTATTTAAATTGCGTCACTTATAATGAGAGACTTTCATTTTAGAATTTGGTTGAGAATACCTGTATCCTGAATCCAGTGTTGGCAGACGGGCTACTTTTTTTAAATCAGATTCTTGATTGGCACCACTTATTTGAAATGGTAAAATGCGCCTTATTTAATGACATATTAATTAAGTCATAAACAAAGGAAATTTTACCGTTTCAAAAAAGTGGTGCCAATCAAGAAATCTGAATTAATTAAAGTAGCCCACAGGCAACACTGTCTGAATGTTGAAGAATTGGCTACAAAACTTTTTAGCATACACCGTGGACCATGTGCTTCAAGATTTATTAGTTATTCATATAAATTGCGTCATTTATAATGATAAACTTTCACTTTTAGAATTTAGTTGAAAAAATATGCATATTGAATATTGAAGCATTGACTACAAAGTCCTTTTTGCATGTAGTCTACAAAATATATATAATTTTCAAAATTTATTAGTCATTCGTTTAAATTGCGTCATTTGCAATGACACATTTTGCATGAATAAACCGCTAATAGAAGACAAAATTTTCTATTTAAAATTTACTGATAGGCGTTTTGTTGACGTTATCAGAAACTGTTGATCCAATGTACAAAATCAACTTCCATCTTGTGACAATCTCCCAGTCTCCTCCCCTTCACCCATAAGTCCATATTTTTTAACTTGGTTGAAAAAAAACCCCAGGTATGTTGAATATTGAAGGTTCGACTGCAAAGTTTTTCTGCATGTTATTTGCTTATGCATGTGTTTCAGGATTTATTACCTATTAAAAGATACTAATTCATTTATTCAAAAAATATTGCAAACTAGCGAACTTGCCCGGCGTTGCCCGGTCATGACGTTGCTTACGTCAAAAAACAGCAGGAATTACGAAGAAGCTCTGAAAATCATAATAAGTTATTGACGAAAAAAATTTAAATCGCTTCTCAAATTTTGAAAAGAAAAAAAAATTATGTATTGGGTTCGAAGATTGTAAGTTGATTCCTTTCGCTAATGTGGAAAAATAATAGCAAATCGCTAAAATACACTGAAAATCACATACAAAATTCCCGAAAAATTCGAAAATTGCTATATGAAATCCGAATAAACTTTATTGAAATGAGGGTAGAATGTACTTTAGGTCAAAAATGGAATGCCAAAAAATTGCAGCAGATCGCGAAGAAACGTAAAAATCGCATTAAAAATCACAAAAAGTTCAAACATCACGAAAGTCAAAATTTAATATAATTGGATAAAAGTTTCAAATCTAATTCTTTAACCTGTGGGCTCTCTTAAAATTTATGTTTTGGAAATCATGCTAAGCATTAGATCATGTCATTTTTATTCTTAATTAATTTACTTGGACTCCCTTAAATATAATTACAATAATCCCTTAAGATAATATTAGTTTTTGTTGCATTAAAATATCTCAATTTGTTGATTTTCTGAAAGCAAGTAAACCCCATTGTTTTACAGTCGAGGTCTATGGGAATTTGGCGAAATATTAGAGATATTGCCAAGTAAGCGACAAACTTGGCGTTATTTGGCGACAGAACTGGATCCCCCATACGGTAACCCCCTCTTATAGGTGTGGAGATGCATTACATGCGGTTCAATAATCGCATAAAAAATTCGCTAAAAATTCAAAAATCGCTGTACGAATTCCGGATACACTTTTTTGAAATGAGAACAAAATTTACTATATTGGTGTAAAAGAAAGAAACCGTATTCTTTTTCATAATGTGGAAAAATCGAATTAATATAATCCCTTAAGTTAATATTAGTTTTTGTTGCATTAAAATATCTCAATTTGTTGATTTTCTGTAAGCAAGTAAAACCTATAATTTTAAAGTGGAAGTCTATGATAATTTGGCGAAATATTAGAGATATCGCCAAATTGGCGTCATTTTTAGCGACTCATTTTGGTCGCCAAATTTGGCGATATATCACCAAGTTGGCGACAAACTTGGTGGCATTTGGCGACAGAACTGTGTACCTCTACGGTAACCTACTTGTAGGTATGGAAATACATTAAATGCTGTTCAATAATTGCATAAAAAATTCGCTAAAAATTCAAAAATTGCTGCACGAATTCCGAATTGACTTTTTTGAAAAGAGAACAAAATTTACTATATTGGGTTAAAAGAAAGAAACCATATTCTTCTCACTTATATGGAAAAATCGCCTCAAAACATAATAAAACGCTAAAAATCGCATAAAAATTAAATAAAAAAAATCTAATCAAAAAATCGAAAATCGGGCTTCGAGGTGCAAAACTTCATATATAGACGTACCTTTTCCCCAAATTTTGTAACTCTACGTGCAGTGGTCTCTTCAGAACACCGTCGACACACTCACTCACTCACTCACACACAAACTTCTTTCTTTATTATTATAGATGAAGTCACATAAAAATTGGGATAACTCTTCAGTTTACTCATAATTCTTTGGTTGTGGATTGTTTTTGTAATGTTATGTAAAAATACGGTATACAAATAGCATTTAAAGTTTGTAGTCATCTGATAATCCAGAAAATATTTTTTTTAGTTTCCTGCTAGTATAGCGAGTTCTATTAAAATGATTACGAATTCTATTACAAATTCCCTAATAAAGCATTTTAATACTGTTAAAATTATTAGGATCTTTACAAAAACTATTTTTATATAACTATCGACTTTGTTTAATCCTATAACACGTTAGAAATCGTCTAGAATATTTTATTCTTCAATAAAATCTAGACAACATTTTTAACACATTGCACTCCGTTGTCGCCGCTGCGGCACATCATCTTTCCTTACAAAATTTGTTTATGGCACCAGTAACAAAGGAAAATAGGATTTGCCTGATTCAATCAGACCTTTTTTTAAATTGTATATATGAAGAAAACTTCTTTTAAAAAAGTGGTGCCGACCGAATAAAATATTTGTGTAACGACGCGGATTTGCTGGTAGCCCTTACTCAAAATAACGCAGAGTGCAAAGGGTTAAAGTTATTTCAAAGACATTGAAAATTTATTTTGAAGAAGATCAAGGAAGTCCCATTTTTTTGTTATTAAAACTTAAAACTAAATTAGAAGAACATTTTGGAAATAAGTTAGGACCAAAAATAAACATTTAACCCGCTAGAAGGTGCGCCAAAATTTTTTCATGATCAGGCGCTTTTGGTATCTCATACGCGATGTGCGTTTTAACTTTTGAATGTTATGAAATGCAAATTACTTATTTTCTACAACAAAGAAAAAACAAACTAACGTTTCAAAAGCTCAGTCCATAAAAACTAACCAGTAAAAACTTTTTTATTACAATATAAAAGCATTTACATTTTTATGGGACGTTCCTCACAAAATAGACTGATATGATGCATACATACGTACATATCATATTTTTGGTATGCGTATTTAGTTTTTCTGAGCTTGTTATACATAGCAGCTTAGAAATTTTGCCATCTGAACTTTAAAAGAAAACTGCACATTAAAATCAACACGCGAAAATACACTGACTCGGGAAGTCGCACGGGTATGTACCCTTTGAATAAATTTACAAAAAAAATATAATTGGAATTTTCCTAAAAATTATTTCTCTTCAAGAGGATGAATTCTAATTCAGCACAACGGGTTAACATATACATTTAATGAAAGAGGGGTGCATGAAAAGAAAGGATGAATGCAGCTCCGGGTATGACATACCCAGCGCGAATACTCCCGGGTTAAACATATGGGTTTGTTGGACAAGCAGCAAGAATAAGGATCTAATGGCGTTGAAAGCCGAACTTTTCTCGGTTTTCATCCAAAATACGATATTTTCTTTTAACCAGAAGATACTAAATACCGATGTAAAATAATAATAATAATAATAATAATAATAATAATAATAATAATCAACAAAAGAAATTGTCACTTAACCCGGTCGGGACTAGCGTCTTTTACATTAATTTTATTCGGTTGACACCACTTTTTGTCAAATAACTAAATTTAGTTTATCAATCAAGAAAATGTCTTAATTAAATAAGCCAAATTTTATTCTTCTTTTTCAGTGGTATCAAAAACAACTGCTATAAGCATCGTTTGAAGATGCATATATGCACTCATGATCCGGAAGGCGTTAACCCTTTCACGGGCGGTGGAATGTGCATGAAACCACTTAATTTCAATTCCCAAATGCAGCAATGCACCAGAATTTTGATTAAAAAATATCGCTATATTAACCCTAGATCTACCGGGAATTTTATTCAATTTTTAATAAAACGTTCTACACCAGAATTTTTATTTAAAACTATTTAACTTATTTATTTACCTTATTTTTGTCTGGTTTATATACTTAGTTTATTTTAAAGAAATTTCTGGTTTGAATGAATATTTTGTATGTACCTGTCGGGTCCAATGGACCCGTCTGGTAGACGGAGGGTTAAGTACATGAAATATAGCTTTTTCTTATTTCCAAATAAATCTCTTTGTAAAATCTGGTGTCATTCATTCATTTCAACATTTGAGGAATGAAACTGCTTTGCCTCTGAAAGGTTTAACAGTGATATAAACAAGTTGAAAATTGCTCATCAAACGTGGCAAATGAGGTGCGTTCGTACTATAACTAGTTTTATAAATGTTTTTTGTACCGATTTTTTGTGCTGAACGTATATTTTATTGAACTTCATAAATGAATATCCATTTCATTCTCTTCGAAAGGCTGTTACATCATTAAAATGCACTTGAAATAATTTTTTTCATTGGCCGTTATGTAGCGGAAAACTTTTGACTGTCCCTGTCATTAAACTATACATCCGATTTTCATAAAATTTGAAATGACTCGACAAAATTTAGCGACAATTAAATATTTAAAATTTCAGAACATTCGGTTGGGTAGTTTTTGCTCTGTTATATGCGGACGGACTGAACGACGACTATAGTCGCTATGTATTTATATAATTACGAACGCACCTAAAAAGCAGCGTTGCCAGTTTGTTTTCATTTTCTATTCAGAAATTCCGAGTTCATACTGGAAATTCCGAAAGAGAAATTTTTAAGGCTGTTACATCATTAAAATGCACTTGAAATAATTTTTTTCCCATTGGCCGTTATGTAACGGAAAACTTTTGACTGTCCCTGTCTTTAAACTATACATCCGATTTTCATAAAATTTGAAATGACTCAACAAAATGTAGCGAAAATTATATATTTAAAATTTCAGACCATTCGGTTGGGTAGTTTTTGCTCTGTTATATGCGGACGGACTGAACGACGACTATAGTTGCTACATATTTATATAATTACGAACGCACCTAAAAAGCAGCGTTGCCAGTTTGTTTTCATTTTCTATTCAGAAATTCCGAGTTCATACTGGAAATTCTGAAAGAGAAATTTTTACTTCATGTAATCTTGAAATATCTCTCGTGAATTGAAGTGGAAGTTAGCATTTGCAGGGCTCCCAAATGGTCCGCCAACTGAATACCAATATTTTTATAGAAAAATTTTCTTTTTAGATTTTTCTTACAAACCGCCCCGGAATCACCTTTGAAAGTTAATTCTAGCGCAAACCTACCATAAATTTTTCTGTTAAAATTTATTGGTATTCAGTTGGCGGACCATTTGGAAGCCCTGCATTTGGAGTTTCTGAACAAAAATGGAGGTCAAACTAACTTTGCTTACAACTTTCCATTATGTCCATATGCTGTGTCGGTAAATCCAATATTTTCCGGGCTAACTTTGATTCCAAAACGTTTTTCAAATTCTGTTCAAAATTTTATTAATAAGTTATTCCGGAATTTTCTTGATTTCCTAACAATAAATGCACAATGTCTTTGCTAGAAATGTAGACAAGATATATAAAAAAAAAACCCATAAAATATTCAGGACGATTTGCGACGTTTTGTAGCATTTAAATAAGTCGAAAATTATACAAAAAATGGTTCCAAATATTTTTAGGGGTCTCAGGAAACTTAATCCTTAAATGCCGGCTGTTGCTTTTCCACAACATGCCCAATTTAAGCTTCTAAAATATTATTAGAATAATATTGAAGCTATAATGCCAAATGTTGTCAATAAAATACATTTTGAAAATATTATTAAATCTATTTTCCACATGTAGATGGCAACACTTGTGCTGTTTAAGAATACAGATAGGTTTATTTTTTCAATTGTTGATACTTGTTCTTTTTGTTTTGTTTGGAAGCTTGCGAAATACTCTATTTTGTTCTGCAATAAGCAAGTAAAATTTATTTCTTATTATAGTTCCTAAAATTCTTGTGTGTTTAATATTATAGAATTTTATCAATGAAAATTATTTTTTCAATTAAAAACCAGTATTTCCGATTAAAAACAAACTGTTTTTTATTCGTAAACCATACTTAAAACAAAATATGATTGTTTTAAGTATTTTTACCATGATTTATTTAAAAAATGAAAGCCGAAAAACATTATTACAATGATTTTTGAAAAGTCAGGCATTTAAGGGTTAAAAAGCTTTCAAATTTTCGAAATTTTAATATTTTTAGATGTTAAACTTCTATCTTTTCTGAACATTTTAATATAATTGTTTCTTTGAAATTCTCATTAGAACAAAAGTTGTTGCATTTAGAATTATACGAACTCAATAGCTGAAGCGGCATTTCTGACACTTTGAAGTCATTTTTCTCCAAATGACATTTTTAATCATAAGGCGCACGATATCTCAAAAACTTCTAAATATTTTTTCAAAAAATTTTCAAAACGTATGTTTCATGTTAATTTGTATTTACCGAACATAAAATTTCCTTTTTATTGTTCAAAAAATTTATTTTTTAGGTGGTTATGTTGTTGAGATTTTCAAAATTTTGTATTAGTTAAATACAACTTCGTATTAAAATTACAGAAATGCTTTAAATGCAAATATATTTAAGGTCAGGGTAATTATTACAATCTGATGTATAAGTAGGCACCAAAATTTTCATTTTAGTTCCAATATTTATTTTGTAATCGTTCGCGTAAGCTATTATAAAAATTTTCTGCTCGTTAAATATCTGACATTTTGGAGCACCCTGTAAATGCTAATACTGCACCTTGCAATTGTTAAAAGACATAAAATGAAAGAACGTACTTATATATTTTATCTCTATAAAAATTTTGTTTTAAAATTATATACATTTTAAGGTACATAATTTTGAATGTGGTTTCTTTTTTTTCCCCGATTTCAAGAGTCCTGAGACAACTTACTATTTTTACCGGTAATATAATACTTTATTATTAGACTTACAGTGAAATTCGTAGTCATTTTCTAAAACGTCGTTATATTTACCTCCAACAGGAAACTATAAAAATATATTTCGCGAAAGAAAAGTTGACAATAAATATGCAGAAGCTTAATTATTAATCCAGTTATTTCCTTGTTAATTACTAGACTTTACTGAAATTTATTTGTTTTCTATTTTAGACAAAGTACAGACAATATACAGTATATGATACGATATATGTCTTGTTGCCAGACAATATACTTTACGTTTCAATGAACAAAAGCGAAAACAAAAAAGGGAATCAAACAACCATTTTAGCTTGCTGTTAAGATAAAAATCTAGTCATGGTTTCAAAATAATTTTGCTTTGTCTGCTATTCTCCTACATAACAAAGATGGAATTTGATATGCAACTTGGGATTTTAATGCACTGCCAATTGTTACTTAGTAAATGATATTGGATTTTCACATCATGGAGTACATTTATTTTATTTACAGGAATTTAAACATTAATGTATCTCATTCCTCTTTAGTTTTTCGAGCTTTATTGAACATATATTTGCTCTCAGCTTTAGACGGAAAAGTAAGTGGGTGTGATTTATTTCACCGTGTTTAGTTACGAGATATATTCCAAATTTTAAAGGACAGAAATGAAATGAAAAAGTGAAATCACAGTTTTAGTTTGCTTTCGAGATTAAAATCCAATTCTTATTTTAAATTGCTTTTTCTTTTAACTTCATTCTCTAGAAGAACAAGGAACTGAATTTCGAACTAAATTTACACTTATAAAACAAAAAAATATTTCAGTGTGAACGTCGCACTTTTTTTTCCGTTTAAGATCTTTGTATATATCAGTTACTTATATAATCAATGTCAATGAACATAAATGCTATAAAAACATGTATAATGATCACTTATAAACAGATTAAGTAAAATAATGCTATAAGGCGATAAAATATCATTTATTAAGATTGACGATCGTTTCGTCGCACCAACGGCGACATTTTCAAAATCATACACGATAGAAAATATTTTCACATGATTTAAAAATAATAAACATACTAAATAATGTCACGAGACATGATGCATAATGAAATATTGCAAACATAAAATAAATTAAAATTAAATTAGTTATTTGTGAACGTGGATTAGTTTTCATATAATTTAACAAAACAATAACATGGTAAATAATGTCACGAGACAACATGCATAATGAAAAATATTGCAAAACATAAAACAAAATATAAAATTATCTTGGCTATTTGCGAGCGTGGATTAATTTTTACTATTGGTACTAAAATTATATAGCATCTCTTTCCAAATTTTAGGTAAATATAGGGACACTGAATCATTGCAAATATTCTTGTTGCGTAAAAATATTATGTTTATTATTTTTAAATTATGTGAAAATATTTTCTATCGTGTATGATTTTGAAAATGTCGCCGTTGGTGCAACGAAACGATCGTCAATCTTAATAAATGATATTTTATCACTTTATAGCATTATTTTACTTAATCTGAACATAAATGCTTTTTTACAATATATAGGATTATTCAAGTGAAGAACATTTGCAGGCAGAAGATTAATTATTAATCCAGTTATTTCCTTGTTAATTTTTATTACTTTATTGAAATTTTATTTTCTTTCCATTTTAAACAAAATACAGACAACATACATGATATGATTAGATTTATGCTGTACTGCCGGACAATATACTTTACTTTTCAATCAACAAAAGTGAAATGAAAAATGTGAATGAAACAACCATTTTAACTTGCTGTTAAGATACAAATCTAGTCATGGTTTCATTTTTTTTTTTTTTTTACTTTATGTTATTCTCCTGCATAACAGAGATGGAATTCGATATTCGACTTGGGATTTTAATGCACTGCCAATTGTTACTTAGTAAAAGATATTGAATTTTTCACATCATGGAGTACATTTATTATATTTACAGAAACTCAAATATTAATGTATCTAGTTCTTTCTTAGTTTTTGAATTTTTATTAAACATATATTTGTTCTCCTCTTTAGACGAAAATGTAAGTGGGTTTGTTTTAATTCATCGTGTTTTGTTACGAGATATATTTCAAGTATCAAACGAGAGAAATAAATGAAATGAAAAAGTGAAACCACAGTTTTCGTTTGCTTTTGAGATTAAAATGTAGTTCTTTTTTAAATTGCTTTTTGTTTTAACTTACATTCTCCAGAAGAATAAGAGACAAAATTTCGAACTAAATTTACAGTTATAATAACGCCAAAAGACTGTGTGAACGTCGTACTTTTTCCCATTTAAGATATTTGTATATTTCATTTACCTATATCATTAGTATCAATGAATATAAATGCTTTTTTTTTTTTTTGCAGAATATCGGATTATTCAAATCAAGAACATTTACAGACAGAATATTAATTATTAATCCAGTTATATATACACTTGATAAAAATCATTAGTTTACTACACGGTGTACAAAACTGTTGTAAAGTCAAAAATAAACTTATACAAACATTAAAATAAAGTATATCTAATAAATAAAATATCTACGTTTCGGTCATCCTTCTATGACCTTCCTCAACGACAACGTTCCTGAGGAAGGTCATAGAAAGATGACCGAAAGGTAGACATTTTAACTTTATTTTAATGTTTGTATAAGTTTATTTTTGACTTCACAACAGTTTTGTACACCGTGTAGTAAACTAATGATATTTTATCAAGTGTATATATAACTTTTAACGGTGTAATTGTCCAGTTCTTTTATTATTAATCCAGTTATTGACTTGTTAATTTTTATACCTTACTGAACATTTATTTTCTCTCTATTTTAAACAAAATTCAGACCACATACAGGAAATGATTAGATATATGCTGTATTGCCAGACAATATACTTTACGTATCAAACAACAAAATTGAAAATGAAAAAGGGAATCAAACAATCATTTTAGCTTGCTGTTAAGATAAAAATCTAGTCGTGGTTTCAAATTACTTTTACTTTGTCTGTTATTCTCCTACATAACAGAGATAGAATTTGATATACGACTTGGGATTTTAATGCACTGCCAATTGTTACTTAGTAATCGATATTGGATTTTTCACATCATGAAGTACATTTATTTTATATACCGAAACTTAAATGTTAATGTATCTAGTTCCTCCTTAGTTTTTGTTGCTTTGTTGAGCATATATTTGCTCTCTACTTTAGACGTTAAAGTATGTGAGTTTGGTTTAATTCATCGTGTTTTGTTACGAGATATGTTCCAAATTATAAAGGAGAGAAATGGAATGAAAAAGTGAAATCGCAATTTTAGATTGCTTTTTATAGTAAAAGCTAGCTCTTATTTTAAATTGCTTTTTGTTTTAACTTACATGCTACAGAAGAACAAGGAACAGAATTTCCATGAAATTACAGTTATATAAAGTAATTAAATTTAAAAAATAAAAAAAACGGACTGCGTAAAAAGCGAACTAATTAATTATTTCTCATCAATGCGAGACTATTTTTTATATTACTTACCTATTTTCTTTTATTTACTTGTATTGATGACTTTTAAGTTGTGTTTAATTGTTAGTTCTTATCTATAAACACTGTTTTGATGAGGCCTATAGATGTCTATGATGGTTAGAGTTGCAGTAAAGCTAGAGATCCTACCTACACAACTTCCAGGTTGTGTTATATTTAAACGGAGCTTCTGACTATAAAATTGTCAATGAAACATCGTCTTTATTTTGAAAGATCTATCAAATGACATGCCACTCAATAGGGTGCGTAAAAACTTTTTTTCGTCCCTACCGCGATTTTGTATGTTACGGCCGCCATTTTGAATTTATAAAAACAAAATGGTGCCTATAACCATCGGACGATTAAGACGAATCGATAGATTCCTCCTTGATTAAAATCCATCCAGCCATTGGGATGTTTCGAGTGTATAAACAAATCCACATACCCAGATGCGCGTGAAACACATAACCCTTTTTGACAGTCGGGTAAAAATAGCGCCAAGTGATTTCAGTGTGAATTTCGTATTTTTTTTTTCCATTTAAAATATTTTTATTTTTCATTTGCCTATATAATCCGTATCAATGGACATAAATGCTTTTCTACAGTATATCGGATTATTCAAATCAAGAAAATTTCCAGACAGAAGATTAATTATTAATCCAGTTATTTCCTTGTTATTTTTTATACTTTACTGAACATTTATTTTCTCTCCATTTTAAACAATAAAAAAGAGAAAATGCATGATATGATTGGATTTAAGCTGTATTGCCAAGCAATATATTTTATAATTTTAATTAATTTTTCAATTAATTTTCAGTTCTTGTGTTGCAGTTGCAGCCTTACAAACATATGGGAGTGAGAGATGCTAAACTGTGTATCGTCCTCGTAGCTTAAATGATAAAGCACTTGGAGTGCTATTCCAAGGATTCCGGGTTCGACATGGCTTGGGCATTTTTCATTCTGTTGTTTCTGCGCTTAGTTAGCAATATGATAAATCATGTAACAAATATTCAACATATTTTATGTTTCAATCAACAAAAGTGAAAACAAAACTGTGAGTCAAACAAACATTTTAGATTGCTGTTAATGTAAAAATCTAGTCATTGTTTCAGATTACTTTTACTTTGTATGTTATTTTCCTACATAACATAGATATAATTTGGTATGCGACTTGGGATTTTAATGCACTGACAATTGTTGCTTAGTAAACGATATTGGATTTTTCATATCATGGAGTACATTTATTATATTTACAGAAATTTAAATATTAATGTATCTCATTCCTCTTTAGATTTTGAAGCTTTATTGAACATATATTTGCTCTCAGCTCTAGACGGAAAAGTAAGTGGGTTTGGTTTAATTCATTCTTTTTTTGTTACGAGATATATTGCAACTGTCAAATGAGAGAAATGAAATGGAAAAGTGAAATCACAGTTTTCGTTTGCTTTTGAGATTAAAATGTAGTTCTTATTTTAAATTGCTTCTTGTTTCAACTTATATTCTTCAGAAGATTGAGGAACAGCATTTGGAAGTAAATTTAAAGTTACAAAACAGCGCCAAATCATTTCTGTGTGAACGTGCTACTTTTTTTTTCCATTTAACACTAGTGTTTAATAAAAATATTTTATACCAAAATTTTTATTTAAAACTATTAAATTTATTTCACTTATTTTTATGAAATGCTTGTTCAACTTACTTTATGAAGAAATTTCTCTGTCGAATCGACATTAATGGATTTGGTGCGGGTCAAAAAATTGAGTTATGAATATAGAGAAGGAGACATGAAGAGATTGTTCAGCAACCGCGACCACTTCGCCCAGGGGCGAAGGAGAGTGAGGCATATGGAGTGGGATTTATTTTAAACATAAAGTTACGATGTACTTGGGAGCTAAATACTCAGCAACTTTGTATTACCTCAGAGTAAAGATAGTAAGAGATTATATGACAAGTCTGTGGTATTACTCAACATTTTTGTTAGATAAATAAGGCAGTGTTCCGCAGAGTGTTTTTAAAAGATAATAGAAACATATGCACAGAACGAATGTCCAGTTACAAAGTTTTTGTCCAATCTATGGCAGCCTATTGCAGAGCTTGGTGATAGCCTAGTATCTTCCTTCGCTTGAAAAATAGTGTTTTTTTACAATTATAACTTTCATTTTGATGCATTTTCTGATAGAAATTTTGATGAGGGCTTTGTAATTGTTGAATATTTGCTAAATAAATTATGTCTTTTCGACAGTAAACTGCATGTTAAAGCACGCATTTTTCTTTTTCAGTGTATTTAAAGATAAAACTTTTTTAATCAATATTTTATAACGTTAGAAATTATCTTTTCAATCTATGTATGACACATTATTTTCCTTGAAACTGGTTTACACTTGACAAAAAGTCATTAGGGAGAGTTTGCTTGTTAAGTTAATGAATCCCACCACTGTTTTTTTTTTTTTAATGATGTATTTTGTTTTTTTGTCCAGCTGTTCAAGCGAATCAATCAACCTACCAAAACAAGTGAAAACGTAAACAAAAAAAGCCAAAGCACGTGATCATAACGACCGCAAATTTTTTGTGGGTCAAGTAAGCGAAAACCGGGCGTAAAATTTGCTGCTGATCGGATTTATATCAGATCACGTGATACTTTTCATGAATGTTTTGGATTTTGTCTGAGAGTATACATGTGAGCATAGACATGTATTCCTATTACGAGAAACATTGTTTGGAAAGGTAAGAAGATTTAGTTATTGCTTTCACCTGTTTTGAACCATGAAATTATGAAATAATTAAATTATTTCGAAATCCCTTACTTCTTTAAGAACTCCTCCATGAGGGATATCTCCCTGCTCCCGGGCGCGTCCGATCTGCGTCCCTGAACAAACCCATAGAGTACTGTATACCGGTTGCGAGTGATGTAACTGAGAACGTTGTCACAAGATGCGGCTGTATTTTTTTTTTTAAATCGGATGAACAGTTTCTGATTACCTCCGGGGCGAACTTCCCACCAGTAAATTTTAATAGAAATTTACGTTTTGCTTAAGCGCTTTATTCATGGAAATATTTTTTAACAAATATGGTAAAAAATTCTATTTGTTTTTACTAGTGTCAGTTTACCAATGTATTATAATGTTTTTCACTGACACTGGCAACAGGTTGTCTAGTTTGTCACAGCATTGCGGAAATGCACAGCCTGACTACCACCAAAGTAAACTTCCACCAGCAAAAATGTATATCTGTTTCTGGCCTTATTTATGACTGATTATTTTACATTATTAAGGCTTAGGAGAAAATTTCTATTTAAATTTACTGGTGGAAGTTTCTCCCGCAGCTCTCAACACCTGCGAAAGCGTTTATAATTGAAGCTTCAATGTTTTAAGGATATGTCAGTTCCATTTTATTAATAATTCATCGGGTCAAAATAACCCCTCATCGTTCTTCTACTGATAAGATCTTTGTCTATTTCATACACCTTTATAATCAGTATCATTGATGTTTGATACACGCAAATGCTACATTACTTTTAAATATTCAATTAATATTATAAATTTGTAATGAGAAATACTTCAAAAACAACGGTTCGAAAGCCAATTCAATAAAAAGAAATTAAAAAAATTATTCGTAAAAAAATAAGATTAAGAAAAGAAAATTATTTTAAGAGTACTTTTAGCTTGTATTCTTCAGTAATGCGTAGACAAAATTCTAGCACTATCACGCAATACTACTTATTTTCGTGGATAAAATCTATTGGATTATTCACATTAAGATACACATTTATTTACAGAATGTTAAATACAGGTTGCGTGCAGTGATACCAGAATTTTTTAATACATATTTCCGCCAGATTTAATTTTAGAAAAAATATCACAAATCTTGCAGTTCAACACAGTGATTATGAACACTGCTATTTTTATATTAATCCATTAGCATGCATTTGAATAATTTATCTTTAATTCAACAATTCCAAATTCAAACGATATTTTCTGATTCTGAATAGTAATTTTTGTTTTATTTAAGGTCAGGCGTTTCGTGATTATATCCTTCTATATATAAAGAAAAGTTTTGATTTGGAAATGGACCAATGAGACTCTGCGTAGATATTCCCGGCAGATCAGCATCCAATTTGAATGCTTAAGCATGGCCTTTCTTCGTTAATATTAAAAAAAAACTGTTGCATACAAAAATATGAAAATCGGCAGTATTATAGAGAAATGTTTGATAAACACGCTGATGCAGACAGTTTTAAAATCGAAGAATTATTTTAAGAAATATTTAATGCCAAAATTGGACAAAATCGTTCCATTAAAAAAGTTTTATAGGAGCAAAAACTGTACATAGGAATTTAATCATTTTTAGATCATTTTATGCGTCAGTATTTACCGGTGCGCAGATGCATTTAGTTTTTTAATTTGACTCATTTTTTGAGGTTTTATTCCTATTTTAAATTAAAATTTTCAGCATTTCGAGAGATATTTTTTACACATTTTAGAAAATTGCATTAATTTAACCTGTTGTCAATTGTATAAACAGCGCAAACTATAATGTTTGCTTCAAATTAAAAATTTATTTTACTCGTGACAATTATAAACAGAAAATATAAAAAGCACGAACTCATTGAAAATTACGTCATAAAAACTATACACGTGAATTTTAAAAGAGAAAGACTATTGTAAAATAATAATTTCATTAACATGCGTTAGAAGTCTTAAATAGGAGAATTTACGTCACATTACACTTATTACGTAAAATCAACAAAAAATAATACTGCAAAACAGTTTAAATTTAAAAACTGCGCGAGACATTTGATATTTTAAGATGATCATAATATTTCATTTCTAAAAAAAGTATTTTTAAGTGAATATTAAAAATAGAAAGAAAAGTTTGGTGAAAATTACGTCAGATTATAATTGTCAGATTCAAATTATAATTCCATCTTCCGAAATCTTTTTAAAGCCGATCAAATTAGCGTGCTGTTAGAGTCTGCGGTGTCTGAACGGGGGTTGACGAGCGTACCTCGTAGGGGGCAGAGCCCCCTAGTAAAGTAAAAAAAAATTTTCTTTAAGAATTTCTATTATGGATTTTCAATTTCGGTAAAATAAAAGAAATTCCTGAAATGAAGGCGTATATACGCGAATGATGCAAATGGGGTAAATGGACATTTTTAGGTGCGTTCGTAATTATATGAATACGTAGCCCCTATATTTATCGTCCGGTCCGTCCGTCTGTCTGTCCGTATATAACAGCGCAAAAACTACACAAACGAATTGTTGCAGAAGTTTGTCGAATCCTTTCTAATTATATGAAAATCGAATCAAAACTTAAAAAGATTTTAATAAAAAGTTTTATTCATTCTATAAAATCCTATCATACGTCATTAATTCAATGATATCCCAGGATAGATATTGATTCTAAGTTGCCATGGTGATGACGTCCTATTTAAGATGGAGTCTTATCAGTGTTGCCAGACGAATACTAAAATTTTATTTTGAATACCACTATTTTCGTACGTTATAATTCGCTTGATTTAATCGCAATTTTTTATAAAAAAAATAAAAGGCGACTAACTCTCTTTGAAAATATTGATGCTCAAAATAAAATTTTAGTATTCTTCTGGCAACACCGAGTCCTATCGTTTACGTATTACTGAATTTAACATATATAGAATCGTAATAAATTTTGTATTGATGCATTTTTGCATAAGAATGCAACAGCTATTGCACCAAGATCTGAATATTTATAAAACTATTTACAGTACTAACGTACTACATTTGCCAGGTTTGACGTACAGTTTCCGATCTGGAAATCCAGATCGATGTTTAACCCTTAAATGCGAGATGTTGCTTTTCGGCAACATACCCAATTTAGGCTCTAAAATACTATTAGAATAATATTGAAGCTATAATGCCTAATGTTGCCAAAAAATACATTCTGAAAATATTATTAAATTGATTTTCAACATGTAGATGGCAACACTTGTGCTGTTTAAGAATAAAGATAGATTTATTTTTTCAATTGTTGCTACTTGTTCTTTTTGTTTTGTTTGGAAGCTTGCGAAATACCCTATTTTGACCTGCAGTGAGCAAGTAAAATTTATTTCTTATTATAGTCCCTAAAATTCTTGTGTGTTTCATGTTATAGAATTTTATCAAGGAAAATTATTTTTTCAATTAAAGACCAGTATTGCGATTAGTAACAAACAGTTTTTTAGCCGTAAATCATACTTAAAACAAAATATGATTTTTTAAGTATTTTTCCCATGATTTATTTAAAAAATGAAAGCCGAAAAACACTATTAGAATGATTTTTGAAATATCAGGCATTTAAGGTTTTATCTGGAAAAAAGATGACAATATCCTTGGAAATTCCAAAGAATTTACGTAACTTGTAAATATTTAAATGATTACTTCCGTATTAAATTTCAATAATTTAATAAACATTTGTGTGATTTTCGCTTTAGATAACATACTGGATTAGGTTAGAATTTTGGTATTTTGCCGCTAGATATACCCCATTTTTTTCGAACAAAAAAGAAAAGAAGTAAATCGAGCCATCATTTTAGTTTATTGTTAAGACTGAAATTCCAGGACTTCCGTTGTCGAATATTTTTTATTTTCATTTTATTCGTGCCACTTCATCAAATAGGTAATACAACAGAATCGCAATAAGAGACGAATGCAACAATTGCGAGAGAAACTACCACAAAGAATATATTTTGGAATCAGTGCTACGAATAAACACAAAAAAAGACGAGCGTCTAGCGATCACACTTTTTCATTTTGATCCTGTGCTCCTGCGGGATCAGCGTGCTCCGCGCATAACGTAGCGATGTTTGTGTAAAATAATATTCTAAGCAAAATTATTTAAGGAACTTTATGGTGTAGTGGTATGACGTTCAACTTCAGATAAAATGGCATGGGTTCGATTCCTTACGGATGCGTAAATACGGGTTAGGTTCCCTTAGAAAGACCCCCACGAAGGGCACTCCCCCTAGGGCCTATATCCCTCGAGTAGATAATCGGCCGTCAACAATCAACCCAACCCAACTCGATTCCTTACGGAGCTGAATGGAAATGAATGTCAGGATTGCTTTAAAAAACTAATTTTTTTTTTAAGATAAAAATTGAAAAATTATATTTTTCAATATTTGTACCACTATTAACAATTTTTTTTTTTTAATTGTGGATTTTCCAAATATTTGATATGGTGATGGTAGTTTTAACAGATTTAATGCCTTTAGTATCGCCATCTAGTGGTATAAAGATAAGCAAATCATAAAGAATGTTTTTAATTTAATAATAATTAAATATTTTTTCATAATTTTAAATTTAATAATTTTAATTTTTATCATCATTTTAAAAGAACTTTTAATTTTGAATAAATAATAATTGTTAATATTTTTTTTCATAATTTGAAATTTTATAAATTTAGCAATTTATTTATTTTTTAATCATTTAAAGACACTTTAAATTCTGAATATAATAAATTTTTATATGTTTCTAGAAATTTTATGTTACATCTAAACATCTATGTAATATCTAAATACAAATATACGTCATGCGCGGACGGTATGCGTATGATGCAAAATACGTCATGGGCGGAACGATATGCGCGGAGCGCGCTGATCCCGCAGGATCACAGGATCAAAATGAAAAAGTGTGATCGCTAGACGCTTGTCAAAAAAAGTCCTCAGGGCATGTGCCCGGAGGAAAAGGTAGCTTACATATCCCTTGTTTTTTTTAAAATATATATAAAGCTTATTTTACTCAAACACACGAAGCTAAAATTAGTGGAATTCGATTAGATGTTTCAATACATATTCCTTTTTTTTAAATTTTAAAATTTTGTAAATTTTAAGAAGCTAATATGCGACGAATCCGATAAAAGGATATTCGTCAATACTGAATTTGAATGAGAATTGCCCCAATTAGTATGCTGTAGCCAAGTTGGTACTATTTATGGTTGCTTAGATTTGGTAGCCAAATTTGGCGATATGTCGTCAAAATTTGAAGCTAGCGTTTCTAACACTCATACATTAATACCTAATTTTCTTTAATTGTTGCCTTGTTTCTAAATGCCAACCACCCTAGAATTTCAAACACTTATATCTCAGCCATTTTTCAAGTTAGAAACGAAACAAAAAATACTCCGGAATCCTTGTATCAATGATTAACACTGAAACATAAAATAAATTTGGATTTCTGAGTTTTTCTGTATTTTTTTTAGCTTTAAATATTTAAATGGCCGCCATTTTGAAACAAGATGGCGGATGAAGTTGGCCAACGAACTTGGTCGAGACATTTGTATGCACTATACACACAATAAATTTCATGCAAATCAGTTTGTAAATACGAGAGTTGAAAATCAGATATATATATACTCTGTTGCCAACTCTTCCGCTTTTTCATACAACAAATTTAATAGAAATTTTTGCCTTATTAATCGGCAGATTACGGCGATTTAAAAAGGTAAAATTTACTAAGAAATTTTTGTGGTACAAAAAAGCGTAAGATGTAGGCAGCTATGATTGAGCATTAGATTAATTTTATTTTAAATGTTAATCTTTTATATAAGAGAAATAAGTACTGATATGTTACTTGAAGCTTTAATGAATCGTCAGTGGTTTCTTTGTAAAGAATATCCGATTTTTCACATCATGATATACATTTATTTACACAGGCGAAAAAATTAATCCGGCAATTTCCTTCTTAGCTTTTAAAACTTTATTGAACATATATTTACACTCCACTTTAGACAAAAGAAGTAAGAAGGTTTTGTTAAATTTATAGTGTCTTGTCAGAAGTTCCAATGAAAAGAAAGAAAATGAAAAAGTAAGTAAAACCGCCATTTTGGTTTGTTGTTGAGATTAAAATCTGGACTTTACATTAGATAGATTTTTTCTTGTTTCAACTGAAAAACGATGAATGGAATTTGAAAAGAGATTTACAATTATAAATGAAAGAGAAATGGTTTTAGTGTGAATTTTTTTCGATTTTTCCCATCAAGGTTTATCAATTTCTCATATGTCTATGAAAATATTATTTAATAAACATTGATGCTAAGACAAATTTATATATTTACTAATTAGTGTTTTAAACTTAGTTCTAACAGCCAATGATTCAAATACTATATGTTCGAAAGTCATACGTTATGTTTTTTATTTCATTAAATAAAAGGTATTGAGGTCTATCACTATCTTAAGGTATTGAGGATCATAATTTTACCCAATAATAAATATATTATTTTACATAAAATACTCTTAGTTCAAGGGTTAAAATAGTCAGATACAACTGTGTATATGTGTGTCTTTATTTATTACAATCTATTTTTTAGATATTTTTATTAACTTTTTATTGCTTGGCACATTCGTATGTATTTGCATATGATTTTTTTGTTCGAAATTTGCACTCGAATTTTAACTGACTTCCTATTATCACATCGAGATACAATACATATGTAAATATATTACCATACATATACATATGTAAAAACTAATTAAATGCAATATTATTATAATTTGAGGTGCGTAGCATTTATACTTACTTTAAAGGGCCACACAAAAAAAACTCATTCCGCACCTAGAGGCAGAAATTTTAATTCAGGCTCAAAATTATCCGTTTAGTTTATAAGACCCTTTATTCAATTGAAAATACTGTACGTAGCATATATATTTCTTTTACAAGGCCACGCAAATGAAGCCAGATATATTATGATGAGTAGGCAGAGAAAAACATTTTAATTATATTAAAAGATTGATTATCTTTTCTATGTTTTTTTCTTTAAATACATTTCTTTAAATACTTATTGCGTAGTAGACATTTTGTCTTTATTAATCAGATTTTTTGAATTGTAAATAAGTTTTTTAAGGGGTCTGAGGACTCTTAAAATTGGAAAAAATGAAAAAAAAAAGACTATTTTCAACATTTAATACCTTAAAATGTATTTGATTTTAAGACACAATTTTAATTGGAATAAAATATATAGGTATGTTCTTTCATTTCATGTATTTAAAAAGTTATAAGATGCAGAATTAGCATTTACAGGGGGCTCCAAACTGTTAGACATTTGTTGAGCAAAAAATCGGCATAACAGCTTACGCGCACGATTACAAAATAAGTATTGCAACTAGAATGAAAATTTTGGTGCCTACTTATACTTAAGATTTTAATAATTACCCTGAACCTAAATAAATTTGTATTTAAAGCATTTTTATATTTTTAATACAAAGTTGTATTTAGCTAATGCAAAATTAAGAAAATTTCAACAGTATAATCACCTAAAAAAATATTATTTTGAACAATAAAAAGGAAATTTTAGGTTCAGTTTATAGAGACTAACATGAAACATATGTTTTGAAAATTTCATGAAAAAATATTCATAGGTTTTTGAGATATCGTGCGCGTTATGCCCAAAAACGTCATTTGGAGAAAAATGGCTTCAAAGTTTCCGAAACGACGCTTCAGCTATTGAACGTGTATAGATGTAAAAGCCATAACTTCAGTTCTAATAGGAATTTCGGGGAAACAATTACATCAAAATGTTCAGAAAAAATAGGTGCTTAACATTTAAAAAAATTAAAATTTCGAAAATTTTAAAGCTTTAAGAGTCCTGAGACCCCTTAATGAAAAAATAATCTTGTATGTTTTTTATAAATGAATGTATAATCCCTTAATTCTAGCGTCCGTGACTTTCACGGGCAGTGTAAGCTCCTTTTTATTATCCAGATTGTTTGATCCTCACCAGTTTTTAAAAAACAATGTATTAGGATTTATCCTCGCATCATTTTATCTGCGATTAAATACGGTGAATATTTCTACTTCAAAAAAGTGGTGTCAATCAAACTATGTGAATTTAAAAATAAGTACCTTACACTTATCGGGCGCGACGTTTAACAACTTTAAGGGCTCTGGTTCATTTTTAGACCATTTAATTTTAAACCCTAAACTAGCTGCTTAACCGGTTCTACTCAAAGGAGTTCATGAATTTAATTCTAAAACCAAATTTAAAATAAAAATCAGTATTCGATTTAGAAAAATATTTTCTACTACTGTGTATTTTTCTAACGAAATTTAATTTATCATGTTACTATGCCAGCAGACGATAAAACGATATCTTTGGAATAAGGGAATGAATAGAATAAAAAGTTTTGTTGTGATAAAATGTTTTTCTTTATTTTTAGGTAGCTTTCATTACAAAAAGCTACCTATTGCAGCCGTTCGGAGGAAAGCGATTTCAAAAAATTTTGGTAAATTTTGATCGATCATGAATGACCCCCAGATCCGAAACCACCCTCGTTCAAATGTTGATATATATATATATATATATATATATATATATATATAATTTTTGTCACACTGTAACTCTCGTATTTTTGAACCGATTTGGATGAAACTTCGTATATACATAGTACAAACCAATGTCTCGACCGAGTTCGTTGGCCAGCTTCATCTTCCATCTTGTTTCAAAATGGCGGCCAATTAAATTTTTTAAAAAAAATTTAAATTTTGAAATATGGGACCAAAAACTTGAAAATTAAAAAATATTTTTTTCTTATGTGTTTGACCTTGATACAAAGATTCCGGAGGAGTTTTTGTTTCGTTTATATCTTAAAAACTGGATGGGTTATAGCACTTTAAATTTTTAACGTGGCTGAAATTTTGAAATGACCTGATTTTTGTCACGCGATAACAGGCGTATTTATGAACCGATTTGGATGTACCTTGGTGTATACATAGTACATACCAATGTCTCGACCTAGTTCGTTCTTCAGCTTCATCCGCCATCTTGTTTCAAAATGGCGGCCATTAAAAAAAATTTAAATTAAAAATAAGATACCAAGAAATTGGAAAATGAAAATATTTTTTGAATGTGTTTGACCTTAATACAAAGATTCCGGAATAGTTTTTGTTTCATCTATATCTAGAAAAATGGCTGAGTTACAGCATTTTGAATTTCTATTGTGGCTGACATTTTGAAACGACCTGATTTTTGTCACGCAATAACAGGCGTATTTATGAACCGATTTGGATGTAATTTGGTGTGTACATAGTACATATCAATGTCTAGACCGAGTTCGTTGGCCAGCTGCATTCGCCATCTTGTTTCAAAGAGACTGCCATTTAAAAAAATATTTAATTAAAATTTAAAATGAGGTATCAAAAAATTGGAAAATGAAAAAGATTTTTTTTGTATGTGTTTGGCCTTAATACAAACATTCCGGAGCAGTTTTTGTTTCGTCTATATCTTAAAAAATGGTTGAATTATAGCACTTTGAATTTCTAGCATGACTGACATTTTGAAACGATCTGATATTTGTCACGCGATAACACAAGTATTTATTAACCTCTTTCGATGTAAGAAGACAAGTGGATAGTATATAGCAATGTCTTGCCCAAGTTCGCTGGCCAGCTTTAACAGCCATCTTATTTCAAAATGGTGGCCAGTAAATTAAAATATATATATATATTTAAAGTAAGGAGCAAAAAAATTAGAAATTGAAAAAGGTTCCTTTTTTAAGTATATGATGGCCAGTTTCATTCGCCATCTTGTTTCAAAGAGGCTGCCATTTAAAAAAAAAATAAATTAAAATTTAAAATGAGGTATCAAAAAATTGGAGAATGAAAAAGATTTATTTTGTATGTGTTTGACCTTGATATAAGGATTCCGGAGCATTTTTTGTTTTGTCTTTATCTTAAAAAATGGCTCAGATATAACAGTTTGAATTTCTAATGTGGGTGACATTTTGAAAAATCTGATTTTTTGCCTGCGACAGCACTCGTATATATCAACCGATTCCGATGTGAGCGAGCATGTGTACAGGAATTACTAAGGTCTCGACCACGTTCACTGGTTAGCCTCATCCACCATGTTGTCTTAAAATGGCAGGCACTTAAAGCTATCGCCGAATTTGGCAACCAAATATAAGTTACTTTAAATATAAGCAGCTTGGATAAAGCTGACTAATTTCGCGAAATTCTCATTCATAATGATTTAGTATTAATAAAAATTAGTACTGAATCTCCTACAATCGGTTTCCACTAAATTGAGCTTTGTGCGTTTGAATAATATTAGTTGTCTTTTTAAAAATAAGGAATATGAAAGCTTCCTCTTCCTCCCGGCACTAGACGAAGGACTTTTTTTAAAAAATGTAATAATCAAGCGCAATTAAATAATCTCTAATTATTTGCATATGAAGTAAAAGAATTCTCATAATACCCGCTTTAACTTCTTAGTATTGCAACATGGCGTACTTAATATGTATATCTGTACTAAATATGCATATCTCACATTGCAGTAGACATTTAGAACTGGTTAGAACTCGCGAGATTACGGGTTGAATATAAAAAAAGGCAAAAATTCGTCAAAAACATAAAATTAAAAAAATATATTTAAAATTTTCGAATTTTTTGCCCCAATCGTTCATGGGTCACTTACCATCAAACCGCGTGCCAAATTTCATAGAGCTGCTCCCTGTGGTTTCCGAGTTTTTAGGGTTAGATAGTAACGTGCACAGCTTTTAATAGTGTAGATGCCGCATTGGCACCAGAATATTGAAATGAAAAATTTTCTTTTATTAAGTACGTGAATCAAAGCTTTTGCTTATTTTGAAATAAATTTGTTTGTAAGTACTGTTGTCATTCACTCATTTCAGCATTTTCCGAATAGAAGTAACTTGCCCCTAAAAGGGTTAATAGGTAAATGACTGTTTCGTAATAAAAAAAACTATTATACAATGAATATTCATTTATATAAAATTGATTTGAAGCTGAAAAATTTTTTATAGCTAGAAAAATCTAATTATAGTAAAATGGTTTGTGCATGCGAGTGTTCTTTTTCTCTCTGTATGAGAAACTTCATTTTCCATGAATGTGATTTCATCGTTTGATAAAAGATATTTAGAAATACTTTCCGACTGAATTTTAAATGAAATGAAAAAATATTAAAGACACATTTATAAATAGAAATAAATTTGCATTCAGAGAGTGCATCCAATCAGAGAATGGAAAGATGTTTTTGGTGTTTCTTAATTTTTGTTTTCTCATTTTTAATCACTGGTAAGTAAAAATTTCTTTTGTTGAAACAATGTCGCATTTTTTTTTGACGAATCATAATTTGGTATCTTCAGATTAAAAGAAAATATCCCTTGTTTGGTAATAAAAGAACAAAGAATTAAATTATCCTTATAATAATAACAGAAGTTTTCTCTTACTGCTTATCCACAGGGTTGCCAGCTTGGCTTCATTTTTTATTCACATATTCCGATTTCATATCGGAAATTCCTAACGAAAAAAGCAAAATTCCTTATTTCTAATTTCGCGTATGATTTCGGAATTTCTGAAAAAAGATGCCAAACATGCAACAATGGTACCAATCGATCGGGAATAATATATCTATTAGTAACGATCTGGATAATTTAAGACTACATAATTATATTAATTAACTTTTACGTTTTTAACACTTTTTAACATACTTGAAACGTGTTTATGAATTATAATATCTGGTCGTCTGTTTGTCTGTCTGGGTTGTTTGTGCACTAACTTGCACAAAAATATTCGGATTGCCATGTAATTCATATTCTGACAAAGAAGTTTAGCATGGTATGTCTAGTATTGAAAATATATTGTGCAGCATTTAAAGTTCGTTTATAGGGGTACTCAGTAATTCCGTTACATTATGATATGTGAGGAAAAATTATTTTCACTGTATTTTAATGATATTGAACATACATATTGAAATATAGATACATACGATATACATACGATATATATTTTATATATAATATATATATATATATATATATATATATATACATCACTGAGGAGCAAAACAGAGTACCTCACTATACAGTATGTCTGCATAGCAATTATTGTTTATATATTATTATAGCTAGCAACTGGTACGGATTTTTTCTTACCACTAAAATTTAATAGAAAGTTTTGACTTATTTAAACGTGACTTTTTTGCTTGAATTTCGGTGATTCAGTTAGCTAAAGTTCACTGTAAAATTTTAGTGGTATGAAAAATCCGTACAAGTTGGAAGCTACGTATTATTTATCATTCACACAAAGGAATTCGGTTACAGTCTCCATAAGCAGTAAGTGCTGGAAATACTCTTTCAATTGTGGTATGGGTTATTCAATTTAGTGAATTTTTCCGTGTTGCTTGGCGTGTATAAATTCTATAGATCATATACAGGGTTAAATCATATTCAATATAGTGATTTTTGTTTTGTTTAAGGACAGACAACTCGGGAATAAATAAAATTAAAAATGCAATACAATAATTTTGTCAGAATCACTTTTTTTTATAAAATAAGTGATGATGTTTGCAACACACACTATAAATCTCATGTTTCAAATTTGGGTATAAACAGCTGAAACTGACTCCTTATAAAATATGTTATAGGTCTGAAACTAATCGTAGAATCGCCATCAAAATCCGTATGCAGATTGGTTAATGGGTGTTTATTTTCATCTTGTCAAAATTGAGGAGTAACTAATGAAAATTTTAAAGTTTATTTTGTTATTCTGATACTCCCAAAGAAAAATTTCTAGATATCATATAAAACCAGCAGTTATCGACAAAGGTTTTTAATTCGACCTTTTTCTTTTACGACAAATTCTATAGAAATAATATGAAGTAGTATGTTTTCCACATAAGTGCCACAGATTTATATGGCTTAAATTTGCGCACCCCCCTCCATTGGCAAATGTTTGAACTAAAATTTTAATCGCACAAAAAACAACTCTTCCTTAGAATAAATCTCCATAAAACTGCTTCCAATTATATTGTTCTCTTCGATTTTCCATTTTTTTTTCTATTTTTTACGAATTTATGTATTTCACTATTTTATTCCTTTACGATCAGATACAATAGGATTAAATTGCGCTTTCCTTAAAATATAATTTAATTGTAAATCTTTGTAATAGGATTGTTATCTAATATATTTAATTAAAACACCGCACATATTATCTTTAAAAAACGCAAATTAATAGATGATACGACATTGCAGTAATTATGTTCGGATTAATTTTAATTGCTGAATGTAAATTAATTACACACATTTCATTCCTATTAAAATAAAAAATATTACATTTGTTTATTATTTCGTTTTACAAAATAAAAAGTCATTGCTTTGGGAATTTTATTTCGACTTTGTTTTAAACGTTAAAACCAATTTTACTTAAATGCAATTTCTAAAGGCTACGATTTAATTTATACAGAAGTTTGATCCATTAGCGTCAAATTCCTTTTTGAAAAATATTTACATTTTTTTTATATTTATATAGCTTTTGAGAAAATAATAATACATACAACTGATTCAAGTGATTTTTATTTAACCCCAACATTTTACATCGCGGTTTGCTTTCCATGTTTTGAAATAAAAATGGAATTTAATTGTAGTGAATAGTTTCTGTACGCATGGTTTTATTTGATTTTATTTATTCAATTTTAATTTTTAATTTTTCTGGTTCGTAAATCGAAAAGTAAAAACTCTGTCTGATCAATAAAGACTCCAGTGGAGCTAAGGGGATTCATTTATTGTTTTGTAGTATGGATATTTTTAAAAGAGTGGTTTCTCAGGAATCTTTGTAGAATTCTTTATTTTAATCACATTGCTAAAAGCGCGGATTTAGACTCCAAATAGATGACATGTTTATTTTTTTTTAATTTTCCTATAATATATAATATATACAAGGTGGTTATAATTAAAGTTACCCTGTTCAGACCTGCGTAGAGTCCGTTTGGTTGACAGATATAGATGAAAATAAGTTTACATGTTATATGGACCATGGGGAAAAGAAATCGCCAATAAAAAATAGTAGTTAAAATTTCGACCGCCCGGTGAGAAGGGGTCACTTTAAGAAAAGAAACAACCTCAAACTGAAAACACAAAACGTCATTTATTCACAACAAGTATTCAATGTGCATTCCACTTGCGTCAAGCACACGTTCAAAGCATGTTATAGCGTCTTGAACAGTAGCGCGAAGGGTTTCACGATAAATTGTAGCAACAGGAAGAGTTATGCTTGCTTTCAAATCAAGCATAGTCCGTATGCTTCCTCCATAGATACGATCTTTCAGGAATTCCCGTAACCAGAAGTCATAGGTATTCAAGCCCGGAGATCTAGGAGGCCGGGTCGTTGGAAAACTTCTCGAAATTATCCGATCGTCTCCAAAGTGGGCCGAAGCAGTGCCGTCGATGATAGAGCGTACTGATAGATATTTCGTGAATAAAGTAAAGAAAATAAGTATTAATTTTATTCTGGTGTGAAATCGACATTTCTGAATAAAAGACAGACATATATGGTAGCACTGTTTGCGGCTTGAACATTGTTAATACATTGGCGATCGGCAATTTTGTTGGAAATCTAGATTTTAAAATAGTAAAAGCTTCTCTTCAGAAAGTCTTTGGAAATTTCACACAACTTTGATATTTTCAATTAGTCATAGGCAGAAAGAATGATTTTATTACCAAATGAATCAGTCGAGCATGCGCAAAACATAATTTCAAGCCTCTGTATAATTTTAATCAATTACCCCCTGGAAGTTTGTAAAAATAAAAGAAGCAAAAGCATAGTTGGCAGTCTTCGTCTGGACTGTTCAACTCTGTAATTGTAATAATTAAAATTAGCCATTCAAATTACTGAGGAGAATTTAGAATTTCTTAATGATACTCTTATAACAGGCGCAGACATCGCGTAAGGCATGGTGACGTCACGGCGACGTCGTTGTGAAGTCACACTGTGACTTTGTGACCGTCGATGTGACGTCACAGTGACTAGAATGTGAAGTCGTTATGGCTGTTTTAGAAGTCGTTTGTGACGTCACATTGTGATAACTCTGAGAAGTCACAGTGTGACAAATTTGTGAAAAGTGTGACATTTTTTACTACTTAGGCATTAATTTTGTGATGAACATGTGACGAAAGCGACAATGCTTTGAAGTCACATTGTGACCAATTTGTGAAATATGTGTCATTTGTGACCAACTTGTCATAAACACTGTGATGATTTCAAATGAAAACCAAATTTCAAATTAATTTCTTAAAAGGCGCTAAGGCCAACCTAGGGAAAAAGATTCCATGCCGGGACTCGAACTCGGGCCATCAGTATAGCGCACTGATATTCTACCGACTAAACGACATGGAACGATACCCAGCCTGGAAAATTTCACTCAATTACATGTTGGCAAGGCTACAAAAGCAGCACAAGATGGGATATTTATCGTGAGCCACCGACATGGAACAAACAGGAAACATAATTCAATCCAGCATCGATTGAATCTATATTAATACTTGGAAATTTTTCCAGAGAGAACCATTCGCCTTGCATGCAATATTTCAAATGAAAATCAAATTTCAAATTACAGGCTTAAAAGGCAATTTTAATTTGAAATTTGATTTTCATTTGAAATATTGTATACAAGGCGAATGTTTCTCTCTGGAAAAATTTCCAAGTCTTAATATAGTTTCAATCGATACTGAATTTAATTAAGTTTCGTGTTCGCCCATGTCGGTGGCTCACGATAAATATCCCATCTTATGCTGCTTTTGTAGCCTTGCCAACATGTAATAGCGAGAAATTTTCCAGGCTGAATGTCGTTCCATGTGGTTTAGACGGTAGAATGCCAGTGCGCTATACTGATGGTACGGGTTCTAGTCCCGGCATGGACTCCTTTCACTAGGTTGGCCTTTGCGTCTTTTAAGCAATTAATTTGAAATTTGATTTTCATTTGAAACATTGTATGCAAACCGAATATTTCTCTGTGGAAAATTTCCAAATATTAATACTGTGATGAATTTTAAAATGCATAATTTTAAAATAAAGTTTTGTTTGAGATATAAAATCTTTTCTTTTTACCGTAATTTTTAGCAAAATATAGCTATTCTGGAGTCCTATTCTTCTAAAATAGTTTTAATTTTTCCACTTAAAAAACAATGTTTTCAACTGACATCTTTTTTTATTAAGTTCTAAGCTTGATCTTGAGTTCAAGCTTGATATTAAGAATGTGTAAGATTTTAAGGTGTTGTGGTTGTGATTAATCTTTGCTTTATTAAATACGACGTAAGCCATATTTATTTTAATTTTTTATTTCCGTGTATATTGTATTTTGTGAATGTGAGCTAAATAGATTTGGTATGTTCTATAGGAAAAGACTGATCTGGGAAATAGAAAAAACAAGTAAGAAAAATCATGCGTTAAGCATAGATCATAAAACACTTTCCAACACTTCCCGAATGCTTTAACAAAACTTCGTTATTTAGGGAAATAAGGTAAATAAGATAACTAAGTAAACATTTTAGAAAACGCATAAAACATTTGAAAAACTGATTTCCGCAGTTACTGTCCATAGCTAAATAGGTTTTCCAATTCTTTTGAACAGCCCTGCATTTCATCTGTAGGTTGATATATACTATATTATATAATGGGATAATTTAGTTTAGCAAGAAAACGCATAACAGGTTGAAACTCTCTTTCAGCAATTTATACTAATATATGGAGACATACTTGAATACTTTTGTACAACCCAGTAGTTGACCTAGAACCTTCATAACACGCCACCGTTTAGTTAAAATTTAATCCAAACTAAAACACACTTAAAACGGCTGAAATCACATTTACAGAAATCATAATTTATAGACGGGCATGTATCCAATTCTTTGCATGACCCTGTATATCATTTTATCTATATTCTACAAACAGTAAATTAAATTCAGTTCAGCGTAAAAATGCACAACTCATTTAAAAACCACCTTTAAGTAACTTGCGCTCATACCCAGTAGCCCTTGCTAATACTGTTGTGTAGCCCTGTATATGAATTATAGCATTTATATACACAATATACTATGCATAAATATAGTGAATCATAAAAGCGCATATCATAATTAAAAATTCATTTCCAGCAATCATCACTAATGAACAGTACTTCGGATACAACATAGTACCTGAACTATATTGTGTGTGCCTGTAAATGTTATACACACTTCGTATTCTACATGAAAAATTTATAGTATGTAAACCTCAGCGACGTATATCATTTTCATAATATATAAAATAGATTAACATAATTAAAGTACGCCGCAAACAATTCCCTCCACCGCTATATCATTATGTATTGGAATTTCTTTTTAGCCCTGTAAATGAACAATAACTATTCTTTGCACCGCGTATTCTTCAGAATGCATATTTTAGTACGTTTCATAAATGCATATCAATTTTTTTCTGTTTGAAAACGTGTAAAATCGGGAAAAATCCTTTGAAACGATTTTTTTCCCATACGCCGTAATGTAACGAAATAATTTTGACTGTCCCTGTAAATGAACTAAACATGCTACAAACGTCGTTACACATAGGGACCGTGCTATGGTAAACGTCAATAACATCTAAAAATTTCAGGGCAATCCGAGCATATTTACGAGAGTTAGAGCGCGGACAGACGGCTAGACAAACCAAAGTCATAAACACTTTTCAACTTTGTTGAAAGGTGTTAAAAAGGAAATATAAAAGTAAAATAAATGACTGCATATATGAACTATTTTTACTGTTCGAAAAACATTTTAATGTAAAAAGTAGTTTTTAGTCTCTTTAAATAAATATTCAGCCCTATATTATGCATGTAAATATCAACTTTAAAAAATATATACTAAAGCAGTTTAATCTATAAACTTGCTATCAGGCATGAAAAACACTTTATTTCAATGCTTAAATATAATATTTTATTTTTTAAGGGTGTATTTCAATCGAAAAATGCTTATTTTCTGATTCATTTTTAAATTCATTTTTGTTCTCAAACGCATCAAACTGAGAAATTCTGTTATTTAGAAACTACCTAATGTGCCGTGCTTCTCGATTTTTTGATAAATGCAGAAAATATTTAAAAAAAAATGCTGTCAAAGTAGGCGTTTTGAACCGAATTTTTCGCAGCGGAAGATCTGGGAATGAAAAAAAAAGGTCATACTGAGAAAATAATTATTTAAAACTCAAATTCTAATGAATTGAGGGGAAAATGAAATCACAGGGCCTCTTAAATATCTCTTCAAAAATCACCTCAGCAAGTTTCATGTTTTTACTTTTAAAAATGAGTTTGAAAATATCGAGCTGTTGAAGGTGGAAAAATATTTTTTCGAATACACCCTTAATGCCAATATTTATGTGTATCGAAAACGTAGAAAAGGAGTTTACAATCGAAGAAAATTTAATAACTGATTATGAATGTCTATAATTAAATGTTTGATTAAAATCACAAATAGAAAAAAAATGCTTACATACAGTTAAAAATAAATAAATAAATATACCAATTTGAAAAACACTAAAAATAATAATTAGTATTTTTAATTGTACGATTAAACAACAACAATCTACAATAGATGAATTAAATGCATTATTAGATTTAACAATTTCTCAAAAATCTTTCCATATGTTGTAAGGAATTCCTATTATTTTATAATTTCGGCAAATGTTAAATCTGAAAACATTGGTATGAAGATTTCGGATTTTAAATAATAATTTAAAATATTATTAGCAATGAAAAAAAATCTTTCAAAAGTTTCACTACTATAATATGTAAAAAGACATTTTCCCACTATAATGTTAATTTCTAAACTGAAACAGTTTCGTAATATCATAATATTCGAATATATTATTTAACTCCAAAACAATAATGACCATAAATGCTGTTATATGAGTGTTAGTAATCAGAAAAAAGGTAAGAAGCCGAAAAAAAATTCCACATCACTGTCTCAATCTCAAGTAACTACAAATTAACCTCTTGGGGACGAGCGACACGTATACGTGCCGGAAATAGGCCTAAGGATCCTCGTTTATCCTCACCAGTAAAATTTTACTGTAAAATTTCCCTTATTTAATCCGAGCATTTTCCCGATTTCAATAGGCACAAAATTCTGTTTTTTAAAACCGGTAGCAAAGTAATAAACATTTCGTAAAAGGCTCACGTCGCGAAGGGGTTAATGTTTATATTCATCCCACTATGAATGTAGGCATGAATTTCTGCGTCAGCTGTTTTTTTTTTTTTTTTTTTTTTTTTTTTTTTTTTTTTTGAGCGATGGCAGATTAACACATTTTACGAAATAGAATCGATTAGGAAAATTTCGCTTCAAAACAAATCCAGATCAGTCTCTTTCTCTATGTATAACATAAAACTATTTAATTCATAATCATAATATACAAAACAGAAATAAAAATTTAAATTAAATAAGACTTACCTTTTATGCTATAAATCAATAATGTCCGAGTATTTTTGCCCGAAAATAACAGACGTCTTTCTCTTACATTTAAAAAAGCATAAACAAAAGCTGACATTGTAGACTTCGTGATGTTCTTTTCCCGCGTGTATTACAAAAAGTCCTCTGTTTACCCTGCGGTTGCGGTCATATCCGACGCAGACGATCTTCAGCAGGTGATTTTACTGTTTATTTGCAGTCCTAACTTTCATGCGCTATAGTTTTATAAGTCAGTCTGTAATTAAAATTTTCTGTTTGAAGAATTTCCAATGCATTTTACCATTTCTTTTTTATCAGTTTCAAAAAAATTCATTTGAAAATGGAAGTTTATTAGATAAAACATTGCTTAAATTTTTAAAAAGTGTAAAAATAAAATTTAGTGGTAATAATACCACCTCCCCCTTTTTAAGTAAAGTTTGTTTCACACGTAATAAATAAAAAATATCTTCTTAATAAATAAAAAAAAACTGTTTTCGAGGATAAAAAATTTTCTTTGTCAATCTGTCAATCTTTTCATGTTAATTTTCTGCAGAATAAAACAATTTGTAAAATAACTTTTTTAAAAGTCATATCTCTAAAACACAAATTGGAAATGCGAAAATTAATTATATCATGTGTTTTGCATAAATTTTGTATATATATATTTTTTTCGGAAAATGCTAATTTTATTTAAAAAGGCTGAAAAAAGTAAAAAAAAAAAAATAAATAAAACAGTTACTAAAAATAGATTAACAGGAAAAAATATGACTTGAATGCAAATTATAAAGCAATAAATGCATATATGACTAAACTCTGAAGATTCTTTCTGCGTGCTCATTAAAATCTGCAGACTTAACTGTAATAGAAAATTTTTAGTTTGAAACTACAGTAGTGTTTCGACCAGTGGTCGGTAAAAAAATTAAAAAAATTCCTCCCTGCAAACTAAATATGTAAAGTGTATAGATTTAATATTTCTAATTCTAAATATGTTATCCAAATTGCTCCAGCATGTAGCATTTTTCCGAGAAATACTTTTATAATAATAACAATCCATGAAGTATTATTATATTAAATTGCAATGCTAGATAAAATTGAAATCATGAAAAAAGTATACTTTCACTGTCTTAGATATCAAATTGATAAAATATAGCATGGAAATCTAGTTTGTTGATACTTGTACCGTGCATTTTTCTTTCTCTCCTCTCCCCTTCTTTTCGTGTCCGAATTTACTATTTTCCGTCCAATAATATATATTCATTCCTTATGCCGCTGTAACTAGGACATGTTTTAAATATTTCTCTCTTCATTTTCAAAAATTTTTGAAGCTAATATTTTTGTCACACTGTGATTTACAATATGGTGGTTTTTTGTCACATATGTGACTTGACGTTCGTTACATGCAGTGACATAACAGTGACGTTAAAATTTTTTTTAATTGCCAGAAAAATAAAATTGTACAATAAGTAAAATGTTTTGAAGAATTTTTGTAATTGTTTAAAGTTTTCTAACAAGTTCACATCTCAGTCACAATGTGACATCACTGAGTGGTGGCGTTTTGGTCACAGATGTGACGTGACCACAGTGACTTACAGTGACGTCACTGTGACCATGCATGCTATGAGGGATGGTATGTACGATAATAAAATTATCTCATATCCTCTTCGCTACCTGGGTCCACATATGTGGACCTCTATTCTTTTCCCCATAAAAAGTAAACTGTTTGACTTTGTTACATTTTGACTTCATTTCTTAATAGCTGAATATTTTTTGTTTTAGAAGCAAACCAATAAATGGCAAAATCTATGCTGATTTCCTCATAAAATATATGTTATTTTCATCTGAGTTTGTAAAACGCTTTCAAGAGGATGTGGCCAAGAAATTGAGAAATTTTCATACTTATTTAACCTAAATCCTTTACAATAAAATAGTTTGAGGATTTGTATATCATTCACTTGATTAAATACCTTAAATTTGTGATTGTGTGAATTTGAGTTAGTGATAATTAAGTTGATATTTTAACGGAATTTGTAATTTTAGATCCCTATTTGTAAACCTAAATTACTAATTCCCTATAGTATCAATTGCCGAAAAGTTCTTTTTCTGTCATCTATGATGTCATTTTGTTTGCTTAAAACAAATGAATGAGCATTTGTAGTATTATTTTAACTTTGGGAACGAAGAGGTTAAAACTTTCACAAGTTGCAATTCATATATTTTTCGATAATTATTTAAAAAAAAAAGAAAACATATTTAAAAAATCATGGCTGTATATCTTTCTTGTCATCATGGTTTTAATGTCCTTCCAAAGCAATTGTGAACACCACTACGTATCCTACTACCTATATACCGTATCCTATACATAAAAAAAGTTTTGATTTGGAAATGGACCAATGAAAATCTGCGTAGATATTCCCGGCAGATCGGCATCCAATTTGAATGCTTAAGCATGGCCTTTCTTCGTTAATATTAAAAAAACGGTTGCATACAAAAATATAAAAATCGGTAATATTATAGGGAAAAATTTGATAAATACGCTAATGCAGACAGTTTTTAAATCGAAGAATAATTTTAAGAGATATTTAATGCCAAAGTTGGACAAAATCGTTCCATTAAAAAAGTTTTATAGGAGCAAAAACTGTACATAGGAATTTAATCAATTTTAGATCATTTTATGTGTCAGAATTTCGCGGTGTGCGGATTGCAATTAGTTTTGTAATTTTACTCATTTTTTGAGGTTTTATTTCTATTTTAAATTCAAATTTTCGGCATTTCGAGAAATATTTTTTAGATATTTTAGAAAATGGTATTAATTTAACCCTAGAACTACCGAAAATTTTACTCAAGTTTTATAAAAATATTACACATCAGAATTCTTATTTAAAACTATTGAACTTATTTACTTAACTCATTATTGTCTGGTTTACATATTTAGTTTATTTTAAAGAAATTTCTGGTTAGAATAAATATTTCGAATGTACCCATCGGGTCCATTGGACCCGTCTGGTAGACGGAGGGTTAAACTGTTGCCAACTGTATAAACAGCGCAAACAATAATGTTTGCTTCAAATTAAAAATTTATTTTACATGTGACATTAAACAGAAAATTTAAAAAGCAGGAACTCATTGAAAATGACGTCATAAAAACTATATTTACGCGTAAATTTTAAAAGAGAAAGAATATTGTAGAATAATAAATTCATTAACATGCGTTAGAAGTCTTAAATAGGAGAATTTACGTCACATTCACGTCACATTACACTTATTACGTAAAATAAACAAAAAATAATACTGCAAAACAGTTTAAATTTTAAAATTGCGCGAGACATTTATTTGATATTTTAAGATGATCATAATATTTCATTTCTAACAAAAGTATTTTTACGTGAATATTAAAAAGAGAAAGAAAAGTTTGGTGAAAATTACATCAGATTATAATTGTCCGATTCAAATTATAATTCAATCTTCCGAAATCTTTTTAAAGCCGATCAAATTAGCGTGCCTTTAAAGTCTGCGTTCTGAACGGGGGTTGACGCAGAGCCCCCTAGTTTTTACAAATAAAAATAATCAAATCACATTTAGTGAAACACTCCATTTGGATATGAAGCTATTTACGGAAACCAGCAGCTTGATACTTTGGTGGTAAATAGTATCAAGTAAATAGTGTTATCAGTCCCCTATTTTTTAACCCTTTTAAGGGCAAGGTACTCCTATTAGTAAAATACTGAAATGAGTGAATAACACCAGAATCTGCAAACAGATTTATTTCAAAATAAGAAAGAGAATTTGCTCACGTACTTAATAAAAGGAAAATTTTTATTAAAATATTCTTGTGCCAATGTTGTATTTAGGAATTAAAATTAAGTGGTGCAAAATAGAAACGCCGCCCTTGAAGGGGTTAACCTCTTAACTCTCGCTCCCGTGATATTCACGGCCTGTGTCTTTTATTGAGAGTGTTTGATTCCCACTAGTTTTATAAAAGCGTGTTTTATCGTATCTTATTTATGGTATCATTTTACCTGACATTAAATAAGAAAAATATTTCTTTTAAAAAAAGTTGTGCCAGTAACCCCTTTGAATTTTTAAACCGTACTTTAATGCGACCATTAAGGAATTATATTTCTAACTGCTTGATTAGTACAACTTTTTTGAAATAGAATAATTTGTCTCAGTTTCGCCTTATTTATCATGCCTTTAAATAACGAGAATGTTACTAATTAAAAAAATTGACGCAAATCAAGCAGACTTTTAAAGGGTGTGAACTGATAATACTTTCGCTAAATTTAATATTCCTACCGAAAAGACAGATTTTCATTTTTTTAATAAATATAAAATTATTATCAAATTAATTTGAACTGGTTAATATACGTTGCACCAGAACATGCTCGAAGCAGTAAATTTCATGTTTTGTTCTGTACATAAATAATAAACGTAAACTAAAATAAATTCTTATCTATCTTAAAATATATATATATTCAACATAATAATATTACGCCATTTTTTTCCAAAACATTTCCAAAATCTTTCCCTCGCCTAAACTTTTATCTACGAAATTTCATATTATAAAATCCACTTTTGATTGAAAAGTTTTTCAGCTCATGTGAAGAAATATAAAGAAATAGTTCCTTTAAAAGAATATTAAATTATATATTTTTGTATTTTTTTTTAAATAAAATAATATCTTTTGAAAACCTGTATTCGAAAATCGTATATTTTATATTGCTTAGAAGAGAAAGTTTTATTTGTGTATAGTTTTGAAAAGTTACCGTAATAGTTTACTGATTTTTTTTTTATTTATCTATATAACATGGTTAAGAAAATTATTATAAACACTGCTTTTAGCGAATATGTTAACAATTTCAGGTAACAAAATGAAATCAAAGTTCTGTCTCGTCTTCTTAAATATTTGTGGACATTTTTTATTTGTTGGTATTAGGTCTACCGGAAAGTTCTGTCTGATAACGTTGTTTCACGCCTACTATTTTAAAATTCAGATTTTCTTCATTGGCACCACTTTTTTGAAATGGTAAAATTCCCATTGTTTTCAAATTTCACCTTATGATGAAAACAATGGGACCAAAGCGATATAAGTAACCGTACAAACTTAATACTGGAATCGGGCGTAAATTAACACAGTTGCGTCATCTTGTGGACGGGGAGGTAATACACGTACGCGGGGTTTTAGTGTGACGTCATATATGACAGGACATCTGCCAACTGCGCATATTTTCTAAATCTTTAGTCACTCATAGAACTGAATTTTGTTTACGAGAATTAATGTAAAATAATGACGTAGCGAGAGGGGCATCCAGATGTACTTGACACCACGAAGTTTTCTTCGTCTTGGCTAAAATATATCAGTTATTATTCATTATGAAAAAAACTTTACAATTTTAGTGGTGTGAAGTAAAAAAACAGTTAGGCATCATCCTGTAGTTTAACCCCGTCCGCTACATGGCGTGCGACATTGATTGATGTGACCTCGCCTTTAATTTTGCGTTTACCTCTCCCATTTAAGATAGGATGCTTACTTATATCGCTTTGTAATGGCATTTTACCATTTCCAAAAATTGGTGACAATGAAGAAATCTGAATTTGAAAAAAGTACGTGTGAAATAACATTTTCGCATAGAACTTTCCGGTACACCTAATATTATCAAGGTTCGCACACTGTTTGGAATTTCCAAGGAGTCTGGTACCACTATTAATGATAAGAAAATTTACATATAATTTTTAAAACACAGAATTCGCAATCCCCGCCATTATTTACAATTTTTGTAATAGTTTTCTTTAGTGAAATAGTTGGAAAATACTGTTAAAATTTAGTGGTAAAGCTGTGCGAACCCTGATTATGTTCACAAAAATTGCCATGTATCTAGTAGCACTCTTTAACCATTTATGATTCAACGGTAATTTTAAGTACCATTAAAATAATTTGACGTAAAATTTATTTAATCCGCCTATTAATAAATTTAGATTCTGTTTTCATACAAAATACTTTTCTCTCACATTTTTAGAAAGTCGAAGCTAAAGATATTTTAAAGTGGTTTTTTTCTCAACCATTTACATAGGTGTAACCTTTCTCTTATTAAAAATGTTATATGAAAAATTGTCCATCTACAAAAATCTTTCGATTCACAGGTAGTAGATCTTCCAACGGGGACTATTTTTTAAATATATCTCGCAGCACTTTCTTAAAAGAAATCTTTTTCACATATGATTTGGCAACATGTCCAAAAGGAAATAAATATATATTAAGTTAATGAAGAGCATAACAAAATAAATAGAACAAAAAGAAATAAATAAAGAAGAGAAAAAATTCCATTAGTTCCAAAAAGGAATAGGCGAAAAAGCTAACGGGGAAGGCCTCTTAAAAACTCTTTGAGACAATACAAAAGCTTAACAATGAAAAATGCTGAAAAAGCAGAATAACAATTTTTTTTTTGTAATAGAAAAATTGGGACAAAATAGGGGGAAGATAAAAGTTTTTAAGAGGCCTTCCCCGTTAGCTTTTTCGCCTGTTCCTTTTTGGAACTAATGGAGTTTCTTCTCTTCTTTTTTTATTTCTTTTTGTTCTATTTATTTTGTTAAGCTCTTTATTAACTTAATATATATTTATTTCCATTTTTGCTGTATTTTGTAAAGTTTTTTCATGTGGCTACCAGACACGTTTAACACGTTCACGCCAGCGCGGTGGGGCACACTTGGCTGTCTCAGAGTTGTCAAGTCTCCGGCTTTTTGCACACCACTGTTATTTTAGAGAAAATGTTGTTCCTTTAAATCGCCCAATTGTTCTGATTAAATAAAACATCATTTTCTGTATTAAAATACTGATATCCATAAGGCGGGAGATTTGCCAGCTCTGATACAGTCGAGTGTGACCCACCTCGCCGGCGTGAAGGTGTTAAACATATTTTTTTTACAGCTCCCTAAAGCGTTTGATATACGAGCTACTTGTATACTGGATGTAAAGTTGCCATGCGACTAGGTAGTCCCTAAAGATGATCACATTGTTCCAGTGTTCAAGAGATATATTGTACATGATTATTTTTTTAATAATACCAATACAATATAACAATAGTCACCGGTGGGAGTCCCGAGATAGGATCACAGTACCATTATTTACATTATTTTATAAGAATTGCAGGATTTCCAAACCAGAGTACTTTTTGTTAATTAAAATAATCATTTCTGTTAATATTTTAGGAAAAGAGCTACAATTACCGATTTAAAAAAACAGTTTCAGTTTTAACGAAAAACACTTTTAAATTACATATTATCACTATAAATATTTTCTAATATATCTTCGCACCACCAGTGGCCGGGAGGTTCTGCTCTCGAAGCTGGTAGACGGAGGTGCTGGGATCGATCCCAATCGCGCCCGTCGGTCTAACCATTCGGAGTTTTCGTGGTTTCTTCGAACCTTGCTTTTCCAAGCGTAAACACGGGTTAGGTTCCCTTAGAAAGACCCCCACGGAGGGCACTCTACCCTTAAGGTCTATATCCCTCGTGCTGATAATTGGCCGTCATAAACACAACCAATCTAATATATCTTCTAACATTAATGGAGTTAATTGTACGGGTGAGTGGACAAAAGGACAACAGTCCAAATGTATAAAAAATGAACATAGATAGTTTAACTAATAATGAGCAATAAAATAATCACTATTTTCTTTGGAATTTATGGAATGGACCCTTATCGACTAGACATACAATCTCATAACGATGGACATAAAATCAGTAGACATTTTCCGAAAGTTAACTTGAAGGTTGGCAAGTATGTCATCAGTTCTCATATTCAGAAAACGTATTAAACCACAACAATTGAAGCCGGTTAAAACTATGGTTAACCCCTTGAGGGGCGGATATATCCCAACTTATAATGAACACCTATTAATGAAGTTTAACACCCACCTATTAATGAAGGTTTGCACCAGAAAATTTTTAGTATATTTTAGTTTTTTATCTTAGGGGCCTTCCACAAATGATGTCACGCTTCGAGTGGGGGAGGGGGGTTCGTGCAATTGTGACAGTTTGTGACAAGAGGGTGGGAGGGGGGAAGAAGAAATGTGACATCGCACATTTTGGTTAAAATAAAAGCATTAAAAATCAGCAGATTAAATTTTGAAGTTATTTTGAAATTAAAGTATTTTGTTTTTATAAAGTAGATTTAAAGCCAAATATATTAAATTCCATTTCAAATTCCAAAATACGACAGTTTTGAACTGCTCTTTCGTATTAATATTTTATTACTATTGTATATTAATTATGTTTTTTTTATAAACCTTAATCCTATTTCATACAAAAAAAAGTACATGAATCATTTTTATTGTTATGCTCACAAATGTATTTAAAACCAATAGTTAAAGTTTAAAAATAAAGTTTGAAATATGATCTGTAACATAGTTCTTTGTTTCTGAACTGAAAGTATGTGTTTATGTAATATAGCGTGACATGTGACAATGGGGGGGGGGGGGGAGGGGGTATGGTGAAGTGTGACACTTTGTGACAAAGGGAGGGAGGGGGGTGTCAAAAAAGTTGAAAAAAAGTGTGACATCATTTATGGACCGCAACCTTCGTTGAAAAACAGTCGTAAAATTGCTTTTCGTTATTTTCCCATAAATTTGTTTAAAGTTTCCGGTGTGAATTCGACATTACAGTAACACATTTAAATGCCCTTGAGAGGGTTAACCCCTTAACAGTCTCTTAATATTCGGAAAAACCATAAAAAATGTACCTATTTTTTTATTACAGAAATTGAATAATTATAAGGCTTCTAAATAAAATATGCAATTAGTTTTTGTTTGTTTTTTTTTCAGGCGAAAAAGAAAGATATTATAGAACAAATTCAGATTTGTAGAAAAGCCACCATGCGAAAAGTCTGTGTTTTAATGTTTGTTTTACACCACAAATTAATGCGAATATGTCCTTTATTTTTCACATCTTAGATCTTTATTTAGAGGGTTCTTGTGGGTACCGTAATTTTCAAGGCCCAGTATCAGAATTTTTTTATAGAAAAATAAATCTAGTTTAAACGGACGAAAATTGGCCTTATTCCAGAAGAGATTTTCCATAAGAAAATACTGGTACCGAAGAATTTATTAGTCTGGAAATACACGCACCCTTACGAACCCTGATTTATCATCGGAGATGCCAGCTAAAATTTTCTGGTCTCAGAAGTTTTTCCAGCAATTAAATCTCCAGCCCGGAAATATGACGGGTACGAGAAATAACGAACGAAACCTCAGCCCGTGATATTGACGGGAGCGAAAATTAAGGGGTTAAACAAGGATGGCATATTTCGCAGGAATCTGGTTAGCATCATTAATTGAGATTTAGCCAGAGCAGTCAACCAACCCTCAAGGAAGACACGACTAATGCGCACAGAGCATTCAGATTTTACAACTTGAAAATTTTTCAAAGTTGGGAACATGGTCGAACTAAAATGTAGGTCTGCCACTGAGGACTATTTTTACTTTCTTCTATCCTTACAAGAAGAAAGTATTGGTTTCATGAAAATTTTCGAATTCCAGTTTTCGACGGATTTACACGTTTTATGAGTCAGAGATTCCAAAAAACATGTTTTTACAAAATGTCTGTCTGTGAGTCTGTCTGTCTGTCTGTCTGTCTGTCTGTCCGTCTGTCTGTCTGTCCGTCTGTCTGTATGTGACACAAATTTTGTGGGCGCTCTATCTCAAGAACTAATGCACGAAATTTCACAAAACTTCATATTTAGTTAGACCTTGATATAAACTGGAACTGATTAGTTTTTGGTGAAAATCGCCCAACAGGTGGCGCTGCTATGCGGCATTTTTAACGATTTCTGCAATAGCTGTATCTCAAGTACTACTGCACGGATTTTCATAAAACTTCAGATTCAGTTAGTCCAGGATATAGTTTGGTGCTGATTACTTTTGTGAAAATCGCCCAACAGGTGGCGCTTGTATGCTGCATTGTTCATGATTATCGCAATAGCTCTAACTCAAGAAAAAATGCACGAATTTTCATCAAACTTCATATTCAGTTAGTCCCTGATATAAATTAGTGCTGCATAATTTTTGGTGCAAATCGCCCAACAGGTGGCTGTGCTGCATTTTTCACGATTTCCACAAGAGGTGTATCTCAAGAACTATTGCACGGATTTTCATCAAACTTCAGATTTAGTTAGTCCTTGACATGAATTGATGTATAAATTAGTGCTGTTTAATTTTTGGTGTAAATCGCTCAACAGGTGGCGCTGCTGTGCTGCCTTTTTCACGATTTCCACAAGAGCTGTATCTCAAGAACTATTGCACGGATTTTCATCAAACTTCAGATTTAGTTAGTTCTTGACATGAATTGATGTATAAATTAGTACTGTTTAATTTTTGGTGTAAATCGCTCAACAGGTGGCGCTGCTATGCTGTATTTTTTGTGATTTCCGCAATAGCTTTATCTCAAGAACTAATGCTTGGATTTTCAACAAACTTCAGATTCAGGTATACCTTGATATCGTAAACGATATGTAAACGTGCTGTTTACTTTTTGTGTAAATCGCTCAACAGGTGGCGCTGCTATGCTACATTTTTTTCAGAATTTCCGCTATAGCTCTATCTCAAGAACTAATGCACGAATTTTCATCCAACTTCAAATTCAGATACACTTTGATACGAATTGGTGCTAAATCGTTGTCATTTCTTGTACTATTTAAATGATTTAATTGACGTCATTTATATAGAAGAAAGTTTTGTGATGGCCACAACATACTAGTTTAATTCTATCTCGCAGCAAAAAATTTTTTTACATAGACTTTGACGAACAGGTGATGAGTTGAAGGGGCAACCATTTGCGAAGTAAATCTACGCCCTGTAGAACAGCAGAAGTCTAGCACATCGTAACAAAGAAGTAGAAAAATGTATATCAGTAGTGCAAAAAGTGACTATTTAACAATAAGAATAAGAATAGTAGTTAGGACAGCTAAAAAGAATGAGAAATAAACAAGGACCTCAGACGACCGCAAGCAGCTAATCCGAATCTAGAATGGAAGAGGAGGGAGGGGCTTCAACGTATTGTAAAGTCCGCAATAGAAAACCATAGGAAAGTCTAGAAAAGGTTGCTCACAAGTTCTAAATAGCCGAAAAAAACCAAGCAAAGCCCATTTCCTAAAAAAAAGACACTTTTCAGTGACCATACATTTTAAAATTATAAGAATAAAATATTGAATAGAGGGTAGGAGCCATAAGCGAAGTTATGAAACGCTACTAAAAGGTAGCTTAGCGTTACCATATTTCCGACGGGCAATTTTTATCAAATCTGAATTTTAACACAGTAGGAGCTTCTTCCTGTTCTGAAGGTAATTCGTAAATCGGTGTTCTAGGTAGGTTTCCCAAGTTTATGCATCGATAAATATCTTTTATAGTACTAATTTAATATAAAATGTCTTACAATCTAAAAAAATATGGACAATATGATATAAATCAGGGTGGCGAGTGATCAGGAACAAACACAGTTAAAAAAGGCGTTAAATACCAGTATTTTGTTAGACAGAATCTCGCCTTCTTTAATCCCTTTATATTATTGGAAGTATTTTATAAGCAAATACTGGTAGTTTCCTCTTTTGTTTGTCTGTGTTTTTCCCTGATCACTCGCTACCCTATAAATGCATTTTCTGTAAGGTAGAAGCCACGCCCTTAATCAGTGATGTTTTTTTAATTAAAACGATAATTCTCGTTTCCCGTCGTGAATTTATTAACAGTTAACATCAAAGCGATATAAGTAAGCGTCCTATCTTAAATGAGAGAAGTATCCGTAAGATTAAAAGCGAGGTCACATCAATCAAGGTCATGCGCCACGTAGCGGATGGAGTGTGAACTACCGGTAGATACCGAACTGTTTTCTTACTCACACCACTAAAATCGTAAAGTTTTTTTCACCTTCATTAATAAGTGAAGTGCTCATGGTAAGGCGAAGAAAACTTCGTGGTGTCAAATGCATCAGAAAGCCCCTCTCGCTACGCCATTATTTTTCAAAAAATGTGGCAAACAGAATTCATTTCCGTGAGTGATTAAAGATTTAGGAAATCCGCGCCACACTAAAAGCCCGCGTATGTGAATTATCACTCCGTCCACAAGGTGGCGCAACTGTGCTAATTTACGCCTGATTCCAGCATTAAGTTTGTTCGCTTACTTATAACGCTTTGGTTAACATTTTACCGAAGGCGACAAACTTAGAGATGAGAAATATAAAACATTTTTTTTGTTTTTTAATAGTGGTGCAAATAAAATATAAAAATTTTCTCCAATCTTGTATTGAAAGTACATTTATTAACCCCTTGAAGGGCTATCCCACCTAAGTTTACTCATGATTCGCACCGGAAACTTTCAAATAAATTTTATTTTCATAACAATGATGGAAAAAAGCTGTAAAATTGCTTTTCCTTATTTTGAAATAAAAATTTTCGAAGATTCCGGTGTGAATTCAACATTACAGGAACACAATCACTTGTCCTTCAAAGGGTTAAAAAAAATTTTTAATTCTTCAAGTCTTGCATTTAGAAAACGTAAGTTTAACACTTTTCAACTATGTTGGAAAGTGTTAAAAATTATTTAAATAAAATAATTAACGTTAAAATATAATACCAGAACGCGAAGAAGTGTTTCTCTAAGCTAAGATTTTCCCGTGAACGTAAAGATTTTGATGAAAGAGCCTTTCTTTATAAATATTATTTTGTTCACATAACGACGTTTAAGAATTATTAACTCCCATCAACTTATTAATTGAAGCACAGATTTAATTCCCGCAAACATAAGATGTATTATAATATCTGCTAACAAAGTACACCTTCCGTTTTAAACTTACAACAAAGTTTACAGTTTTAAACTTGAAGCAAAGTTTATCCGAATATATTCTGAGATGTTCATTAATCATAAAATAGACTATATCATTATAAGTCATTAATCATCATTTATCAAAACATAAATTATTTTCTAAAAATAAATAAAAGTAGTAACATATTTTAATGTTGCATATATTTTATATAAATTCTTTCCTACAACAAACAGGCGTATTTCCATTTTTAGTGCTGACATTTGTGCTTTTTTAACAGTGTTACAGAATTCGGCTTGTCTGTCTCCCGTTTGCCAATGGTCTAACTCGCGCGAATATCTGTTTCCTATGGCATGCTTTGTACTGAAAAGTAGCATTTGTAGTTCATTTACAGGGACACCCGTATGACAAATATAAAATAGTCTCTAGTCAGTCCTGTAAACAAACATTTAATATAAAATGAGCAATTATACAATATTACGTTATTCTTAGTATACCAGGCTCATTTTAGTACTTTTTCAGGCTGCCACAAACATATTTAATTAAGTTTAATGGGCAATTGTCTTCATATTTGATGTAAATTTCTAACTGGGTGAAAATTGTCTGAACCAGGATTCGAACCAGGGATCCCCTGGCTGAAGCCGCCAGTGCTCTGCCATCCGAGCTATCCCGGACGAACCTGATGGATTTTGCTCACCCAGCTAACCTTAATGATTATTTTTAATGTGATTATTAATTTTAATAATTTATAATTATTTTTAAAATTTTTATTAATAATGATTTTATGGACATTTTTCGCCCAGTTGGAAATTTACATCTAATATGATTTATTTACCAATTAGAATAATTGTGTTAAAATTAATCTAGTGTAATTGTCTTCAGTTCATCTTTTTGTATTAGTTTTTGAGTGTATTACCCATGTTAGATATTGAAAGGTGCATCCAAATTAAATAATCGTTTTAATGCAGTTTGATTTAATAAAATATATTATAATGAGTTTAGCATTTCTTAATCGTGTTTCAACAAGTTTTATAAACAAGATATCATTGAGTAATTAAATAACAAATTCCTCTTTTAATTTCGCTTAAGATCTACTATGTATTATAATTTACATTTAAACTTCGGACGAGCAATCAGTTTCACAGAATGATGGCGTGTATTCCATTTATCCTAAAGTAAAATAAATACAATTCAATTTAATTTTTCCACGATTCGAAGACTTTTATTCCAGGAGTGACATATGTCTAGTATTGCCAGGTGTCCCGCGGAAATCGCGGCTCCAAATGCTTTGGACACCAGTATTTTAAGGGGACTGGGAAATCCCTATTTCCGCTATGTTGACCCTTTCGGGTCCGGTATCTTTTACACAAATTTTATTCGGTGGAAGCACTTTTTTTTTTTTTTTAAGTTACCTTTACTTAACACGTTGACGTTGACTGCCACTCTACGAGTATACTCATAGCTTTAATATTCGTGGCTTTAATTTATTACTTTCTCACCATTATTTTAAAATAATAAATAAACAGTCAAGGGCGAGCATTACTCGCGCACAGAGGGTTCCGTAGAATAAATATATAAATTTGTAATTGTATTATTAAAAAAAAAAACCTTGCTAAAAGAATACTAAGACTTTTTAAAAAACTATACAACGTAGGGTTGGGTATAACTGTATATATTAGAAAAGTGTAAATGGGTATACCATGAAGATGCAAAGAGATATGGAACCTAAATAATATCAAATATGGCTATTCGTATAACTCTTTTTTTTAATATTATCCTAATCTGTTTATGATGAACTTAATTTGGTACCAACAATAAAAGCAGTGCATAGTTAAACTTCATTTGGCATTTCATGAAACTAAATTCAGCGTAGTAATAACCTTTATTTCTACCGTGCAGCTAAAACAAAACCTTTGTTCAAAGTTTAAATTTGGCATTGTGCTAAGCGCGCTTCGAATTGAGGTCTCAAAGTTGCAACGACGCCTTGGTCAGTGCCGCGTTTTTCCAGATAGGTGTTTAATTAACTTTTAAAGTCACTCGAGGCGTAATGAGAGATACAATCAATGCCAACTATCGCGAATCCCACGGTATTTATACGATTCATTCTAATTAAATCTTTCGACGGCGATGCCCTTAAAAAACGGACACCTAATTTTAATTCCAAAACAGACAAACGGCACTAAGAATATTTAATTAAAATTTTCCTTTTATCACGTACGTGAAAATAAGCAAGTTCGCATTTTCTTTCATTATTTCATAAGTTTATAAAAAAAAATTACTCCGTGTCGGAAAGGATTAAGTGGTCGCAGGACTCTTAAAGCTCCAAAATTTAAGAAATTTTATTTTTTTTAGATGTTAAATTCCTACCTTTTCTGAATATTTTGATATAATTGTTTCCTTGAAATTCCCATTAGAACAGAAGTTTTGGCTTTTAGAATTATTAAAATTTTCTTTTTATTGTTAAAAAAAATATTTTTTTAGGTGATTTTACTGTTGAAATTTTCAAAATTTTGTATTAGCTAAATGCAACATTGCATTAAAAATATAAAAATGCTTTCAATACAAATTTATTTAAGTTCAGGGAAATTATTACAATCTGAAGTGTAAGCACCAAAATTTTCATTCTAGTTGCAATATTTATTTTGTAATCCTGCGCATAAACTGTTATGCCAATTTTTTGTTCGACAAATGTCTAACAGTTTCGAGCCCCCTATAAACACTAATTCTGTATCTTGCAATTTTTTAAATACATGAAACGAAAGATCATACTTATATCTTTCATCCCAATTAAATTGTGTTTTAAAATCAGATACATTTTAAGACATTAGATGTTGAAAATGGTTTTTTTTTTCATTTTTTCCCACTTTTTAGAGTCCCGAGACCCCCTAAATTAGTATGTTTTTAACAATTTGACATTTACTGCTTTTATACTGTTACTGGACATTACATTACACATGTACATCATTAAAAGTTCTGAACTAGGCATAGAGTACGCCCCCCCCCCCTGTCCTTGTGTATATCCAAACTGACCGTGCCTTTAAGGGTTAATATCTCGGCTAATTACCGATGATTTTTTTCGAAAATAATTACCAACAATGCTTTTATTCTTCTGCAACAATAGGTATTCCGCGATGCTCAACAATTTTTCTGAATGCCCGTAAATCGAAATTTGTGTATAACAGAAAATGCTAATTACTCAAAAACTATGTGACCTAGGGTAATCGCTATAATTTTCCTGCAAGATTTATATTAACGTCTACTACCTCTAATTTTTTCATAATTTTAGTTTCAGTAGATTCGGAATTAGATGGGGGGGAACATATTTTTGCGCTACATTTTCAACAATATTTTTTAATATATAATAGTGAAAATTAAAAGGAATGTATTTTTGAGTTCAGCGTTACAAAAGCTTTCACAGGATACCCAACATGATATGCAAAGAAAAGATTTTTTTTTTCAAGTAGCATAATTATCCCCTCTACTTTTTTACTAAATATATTTATGAATGTTTATTGATCTGAAAATATGTGGGTCAATGGTCTTTATTACTTCCCCGAATTTGAACTTTCCACGTTCCATAGTTTACGAGTAAAATGGCTGTGACAGACAGACACAGGAGTGATCTTATAATGGTTCCGTTTTTACTTTTTAAGTACGGAACCCTAAAAAATGCCTTATTTATTGGCAAAAATTTCGCGGTATTAGTAAAGCGAAATTTACCTTTCAGAATTTGTGGTGGCAAATGACTTTCAAGAAGAAATTTGAAAATTCTTACTTTTTGCGGCAGTGAACGTGTTACATAATCACGAAAATGCTCTAATTAAAAGCAAATATTACTTTTCTTTATTTACTGGTGCCTAAAACAATTTCTGTATGTTCTTTTTAAAGGTGCATAAATGCACCCATGGTCCCGAATGGGTCGTATTCACCATCTTTATGCTGCTTTTCGCCGAAATAGTGAAAGATAGAGGTCTAGATTTTTTATGGTAGTTGGAATAACATGTTTTACATGTTAAATTAAATAATGATATAAAGAGTGATAAAATATCTTTATTTAGATTGACGAACGTTTCATTGCACAAACCGCGACATTTTCAAAATCATTCATGATAGAAATATTTTCACAAAGACAGTGTTTATCAAGTTATTGTATTTAAATTTTGTGAAAAGATTTCTGTCATGAATGTTTTTGAAAATGTCGCCGTTTGTGCGATGAAACGTTCGTCAATCTAAATAAAGATATTTTATTAGTTTTTATAGCGTTATTTAGCTTAATCTGTTTATAAGCGATTATTATACATGTTACGTTTTATATATTTTAACAGACCATTTTCTTTCTAAGTGAAACTGAAAAATTATTATTATTTTTTATTGAAAATCATTTTTAAATTAGCATTTTTACTGCCTAAAAGAAATAATTATCAGCAAATCATCAAACATCTGTGTTAGACTATGTAAAACATGTTATTCTAACAATCATAAAAAATCTAGACTTCTATCTTTCAGCGTCTCTGAGAAAGAGATACTCAAAATTGGTAAATTTAACGTGGCGGAGACAGGGCTTCCCTGGTCCCCTTAACCCTCAAATGCGCGATTTTTTATTTTGTTTCGAAAAAAATTATATATGATTCTCTGAAAGGTTCATAACCCAGGAAAAATAATGAAAAAAATTAGAGATACATGTTTCACACAATACGTCATTCTTTTCTTCTGTTGCACATCTGCAATATAAGTAAAAATTACTGTCGTGTGGCTGTTTTACAGTAAAATAGTGCAAGTTAGTAAATATTAAGTACGTCTCCAAATACCTTATTTTATATAATTATTTAATTTATAAAACTTAACCTCAAACCGTTTAATTTCAATGACAGAATACGTTCTAGAAATCACGTAGTTCAGAGAATCTGGCTTTACACCAGAAAGTTTCAATGTTAATTTCTCTTTATTTAAATACGGAATGTCTGTTATTAATTAAAGCAAATATTGCTATTTTAATTTTCTGGTCTGAATTAGGTACATACGAATAAAAAAAAATCTATTAAATTCAAAACACTGTTGTTTGCATATATGCAAAGTTGCTCACAAAAGGGTTAAGGAACCGTACATACGTTAAGAAAAAATCCGACTTTGGCTACCACCATTTTACATCAGCGTTTAGGCCTGGTATTCAGAGAGCGGTGCCCTTTTGAAGAACAGATGTACCAATTTTTTCAACTGTATTTCTTTGTTGATTAATTTCTATTCTTTTCAAATTTCCTGGATTTAGTTGATTAAATAAATAAGTTTTGTCCGCATGCTTTTACATATGTCCAAGTTTCAATCTAGTTTTAATAGTGGGAGAGATGTGGTAATTAACACTAGAAAGCCCACGAGCAGTCATTTTGACTGCTACCAAATGAGTATATCTCGGTTTGAACAAGAAAATTTTTATAAAACTAGTTTAAAAGATGCAAAGAAAATAACTAGTTAAATGGATAAGTTAATAATTAAAAATAAAAATTCTGTTCTGAAATATTTTTCTAAAATTTGAGTAAAATTCTCGGTCTTTCTAGTGTTAAAGCGGTGATCAGTACAAATATTTCAATCCTGTTGCATATGTTAGTAACAGAGATGCATAATTTTTTTCAAAATTCTAATTGTTAAATAAAATTCATTCAATATTTTAAGTTGAATGTTTTAAAAGTTATGGTAAAAAACTGAAAACTTTCCATACTATCATCTGCATTGTATGAAATACAATGATAATAACAGCGACGTATAAAGTTTTTTAAAATTCTAATTGTTAAATGAATTTTAATTCATTCAATATTTAAAGTTGAATGTTTTAAAAGTTATGGTAAAATACTGAAAACATTCCATACTATCCATACAATCCATACTATTCCATACAATCTGCATTGTATGAAAACGGTAATTAATTATTAATGGTAAGATGTTAATTATAATTGCCTATTACCTCACGTTCATGGCCGATAATATTATCCCGTGATTAAATTTTATTAGTCTAAAGAAAGTATTCCTGATAAATGTAAAAGTCAAATTAGTGGTTTATAACCTCATACTTGAAATGCAAATCACTTACCTGTATGAAAATAATATTGCATAATATATATGAATATAAGTGCACAAACGTACTTAGAAGGAAATCATTAACCCTTTCAGGGGCAAGTAAATGTGTTTCTGTAATGTTGGATTCACACCGGAATATTTGAAAAACTTTTTATTTGAGAAAAAGAAAAATCAAATTGCAACTTTTATTCACCAATGTTATAAAAATAAGATTTAATTAAAAGATTCTTGCGCAAATCTGGATTAAAATTAGGTCGTATATGACATATTCCACTGCCCGTCAAGGAGTTTTCTTTATTTTAAATATGCGCAATATAATCATATACTAAACCCGTACCGGTAAGATTTAAGAAATGGAAAATAAACAAAATCAGCATGAATATTTAATCTAAAAATACTCTCTAATTAATGAATACTACCCTATTTTGTTGCTTTGTGGTGTGATATTCTCGATAACGCTTGATACAGACACATTATATTCAAGAAAAATATAAAAAAAATGAACATAAATTAGTCATTCTTTTTACTTAAATTTCTCCCATAATTTACAATTTTAAAAGGTCTTCAAAATTACCCATTAAATATCGAATAAAACCGGTTTAATTTGCAAATATTGAGAGTGTTACAAATAGACATGTTTTAAAATCCTTTCAACGAACTCCAAATTACAGAATTATATTTCATTAACATTCAACAATTCGATATACGAATGTTGTGTAATAAAGAGATTAATTAATTAATACTTTTCATTTGTAGTGCAAACAGCAAACGTAAGTTGTTTATTAGTACAGTAATTTCGAAAATTATGCATATTGAATACATAAATTGATTCACATAATAAGCACGTTTACGTCTGTATAACATCAAATTAGTAGCAATAGGTTTTGTTTTAATACATTGCATTTAAATAATATTTACATTGAAAGTACGAGTTGTTATCTGATGAAAGTGATAAATGCGGACCTTACATTACAAAATGCCAAATATCATTATTCCATTCAATAACAATATTTATGAAACTCACGCAGCTCAACAGTAAGCCGCATACACAAAGTTAATATTTCCAAGTTAAAAGAACAAAACAAAAAATAAGTCGGAAATAGTACGTGAAACGTGGCAAATGAGGTGCGTTCTTACTATAACTAGTTTTATAAATATTCAGATCTTGGTACAATAGCTGTTGCATTCTTATGCAAAACTGCATGAATACAAAATTTATTACGATTCTATATATTAAAATCAATAATGCGGAAATAATATGACTCCATCTTAAATAAGACGTTATCACCATGGCAACTTAAAATCATTACCTATCATGGGATATCAACGAATTCATTACAAATGACAGGATTTAATAGGATGAAGCAAACTTTTGTTAACATCTTTTTAAGTTATGATTCAAATTTCATAAAATTTGAAATGACTCGACAATGTCTGCAACGATTATGAACATTAAATTTCAAACCATTCGGTTGGGTAGTTTTTGCACTGTTATATGCACACATACAGACGGAAGGACCGAACGATGACTATAGGTGTTACTCATTTATATGATTACGAACGCGCCTAAAAAGCGTTAACGCAATAAATTAACCCTTAAATGCATAGTGATGCATATCTGTATCACTTTTTGTTTAACTCTTAGCAGCCACTATATTTATATAGAAATATTAATCGTGTAACAATTCCAAAAATATTCTACTGAATAAAGTTAAAAATCTAGCTTAAAATTTCTGGTGTCTAATCTTTAATATAAGAATAAAAAACACAATTCTAAAAGAATAAATCACGCATTTTAATGGTTAAGTTTTACAAAATAAAAAATTATATAAAATACGGTATTTTGATTTATACTTATTAAAATTATAATACATTTAGTGAATTTATCTTGCACATGTTGTCACTGTACGAATAAAAGTGTTTCCTAAAAAACAATTGGTCCCAACCGAATAAATTCTTATAAGAGACACCTGTGCCTGGAAGGAATACTTTGACCGTTAAGGGTTAAATTCTGAAACAGATAGAAAATAAATGTTACTTTTCAATCAATCAATATTAACTTTTCCAATTAAATGCAATATAATCAAGACTAAAATATTTATATTTTTCCACAATATATGTTGCTAAATCATTTACACGGCTATTACACTCCTTGAAATTCACAAGGGATATGCAGAGCTATTTAGTGCGCAGCTTTGCATATATGCAAACAGCAGTGTTTTGGATTTAATAGATATTTATATTCATATATACCTAATTCACACCGGAAAACTAAAATAGCAATATTTCCTTTAAATAATAACAGACTTTCCGTATTTCACTAAAGCAAAATTAACCATCGAAACATTCTGGTGTAAAGTCAGATACTCTGGACTACGTAATTTCTAGAACGTATTCTGTCATGGGAATTAACACTAGAACCGCCGTAGCGGTCATTTTGACCGCTACCAAATAAAAATATTTTGATTATCACCAGAAATTTCTTTCTAAAATAAGTCTAAAATGTACCTCGGAACAGGTACTGAACAGGTACTGAACAGGTAATCAGCATTGAGGGGTTTCCTAGCTGTTATCAGCTTAACACCCAGACTAGGAAATTAGAATGTCTTATGTTTTAATGAGCCATTGGGATAAAGTTAAACTGTAGCAATGCTACTATAAGAATATAGAAGTTTACAACAGAAAAAAAAAAAAAAAGAAAATTAAGGAATAAAAATAAATTTAAGTAAAAACTTAAGAAGAAAGTAAGTTAACAATAAATCTTGAGAAAATTTACATGAGTCTTAAAGTAATTAAAGTCTAACTGTAGTTGTAGAACTACTATATGGATATTTGAAAGTTAAAGTTAGTACTGTTCAGTGAAACACTCACCAAGCAAGGGCAAGAAAAGCTAGGGTGGCAAGACCACAACATCCAACCAAAAAAAAAGGGACAATTCAGGGCCATACATTTTATTTTTTAAGTTTTTCTGTTTTTATGGTCTCTATGTATATAGAGAATTTTTTTTTTTTTTTTTTTTTTTTTTAAGAAAAGTAAATAAAAAGAAAAAAAAAGAGAAGGCAAAATTAGCGAGGAGAACTCAGATGTTACTGAGTGTCCATAATTATTGAAAACCTGGGCCGTTTCCGATGGTGGGGCTCAAAAGCGTCATAATCCGGTAGCTCCGCTACAATTTCATTAGGGAGGTCAAAAATTTTTTCATAAAATTTTTTGGCTAAGTCGTTTATGCGTTTACGTAATGTAGTAGTTTTAAGGTCTCTACGGACCGTGGAGTTGCGAAGGTAACGAGATGCGTTACGGACAGTACGCAGGTTGGAATTGTGCAAGCGACTAAGGTTGTCCATAGTGGTCTTACAAGTGAAGCCCCAGACCGGACTGGCATAGGTGATGATGGGAAGGATGCATGAATTATAGAGGATTAATTTATTGTGAACAGACAAGGTTTTACTGTTAAGGAGAGGTTTTATAGAGTTAAAGGCTCCGGCGACTTTACCTCTGATGGAGAAAGTGTGCTTTTTCCAGGTTAGGCGGCGGTCCAGAATGACCCCAAGATACTTAGCTTGGTCTGACCAAGGGATAACAGTGTTGTTAATAATGATTCTGTTAGGGAAAATTATTTTGCGAGAGAAATATACTGCAGTAGTTTTAGTTTCATTTATGACAACGCGCCAAAGCATGCACCAGTCCATGAAGTCATCAACATGAGTCTGTAGGTACCTGTAAAGAGTATACGGGTGGTGTGCCGAAGCGTAAATACAGGTGTCGTCCGCATAAAGAGCGAGATGAGTGTGCAAGGAGTGTGGGATGTCGTTAAAGAAAATGTTAAATAAAAATGGGCCCAACACGCTCCCCTGAAGGATGCCCGCTAGGATAAGGAGAATAATAGATAGAATGTTGTTTATGCGGACTTGAAAAGAGCGGTCGCAAAGGTACGAATATATTAAATGTATAAGTCTGGGATGAAAACCGAGCTGAATTAATTTGTAAATGAGGCCCATATGCCAGACCTTGTCAAATGCCTTTGCGACATCAAGAAAGATGGCAGCTGCGGGAATTTTTGCATTGAGTTTCTCGCTGAGAAACTCAACAACCCTAAGAAGCTGGTGTTGTGTTGAGTGTTTTGGGCGAAAGCCGAACTGCTCGGGCATGAGAATGTTGTGCTGCTGAATGAACTCCTGCAACTGGGCACGAATGACACGTTCCACCACTTTACTGATAGAAGGTAGCAAGGAGATAGGTCTGTAATTAGTGGGGTCAGACAGGTTAGTTCCAGGTTTTGGAATAGGAGAGATTATAGAAAGTTTCCAGGGTTTAGGGAAGTAGTTATGTTTTAAGATAGCATTAGTGAGGTCAGTGATATAGATAATGCAATTAGGAGGAAGGTTTTTAAGAGCAGAGTTAGTAATTTTATCGTATCCTGGGGTTTTACGCTTTTTGAGTTTTTGATAATATTGTGGATAACAATAGGTTGAATTTTAGGGGGAGGATCTTGAGGGGGGTTAGCCAAAAAATTCCGAACTGTCTCGTTAACATGATCAAGGTGAGCTTGGTTTGCAAGGGTAGGATTAGGAGAAAATTGGGTGGCATAAGAATTAGCAAGCATGTTAGCTTTTTCTTGGTCAGTATAAGCGGTAACATTATTAGATGTGAGGGGGGGGATGGAAGTGTAGTGTTTATTCAGTTTGCGTTTAAGAATCCAAAGAGAGTTGTCCTCGTATGATAAAGTTTTGAGAAAGTTGTTCCAACTTTTCTGTTTTTCTTTATAAAGACTGTTTTTGATTTTATTGTTTAACCTATTGAGAAGAGGTTTAATGGAGGGGTCTCTTGAACTTTGAAATTGTCGCCGGAGCCGATTACGCTGTTTGATAAGGTTGTAGATATAACGGGGTGGGACAAAGGCAAAGTTATTTTTGAAGGTGTTAAATGTAGAAAAATTTTGAGCATTAGTGATATGGGAGTTTAGATGTTCAACAGCCGCATCAATGTCATCGGTATTATTAATATCAGGGAAGGTGATGTCCTGAGAGTTAAGGTAGTTAGTAAATTTATTCCAGTCAATAGCCACGGAAGGGGGTTCAATTAAAATTTCCGGTGTAAAATATTTCTACAACATTTCAGTAAAATTCCCGGCGGTTCTTGTGTTAAAGGGTTAATGGTTAAGTTTTATAAAATAAATAATTATATAAAATAAGTTATTTGGAGACATGCTTATTAAATTAAAATATTTACTAATTTGCAATATTTTAGCGTAAAAAAGCCACACGATGTTAGCTTTTATTTGTATTGTAGGTGTGCAACAGAAGAAAAGTTTGGCGCATTATATGAAAAATGTATCTGCGATGTTTTTTCATTATTTTTCCTGCGTAATAAACCTTTCAGAGAATCATGTATGGGTCATTCTCTGAAAGTGGCTGTTTTTTAAAAAAAATTGCGGCCCAATAAAATTGCCTCAAAAATCTCAAAATTTAGCCTACAAGTACCTCACTGCAATATTTATCAAAAAATAATATGAACCAAACTGTATCTCATAGTTCTTCTGATATTTTAATTTTAAAGCACTTCCATTGCTAAAATGTTCAAATAAATGATTGGCGCCGGAATTTAAGAAAAAAATTATTTGTAAATAAGAATAATGCCTTAGTTCACATACATGTTAAATAGATAAAATTTATAAAAAGTCGGGTGACATTGTGGCGCTTGGGAATTAAAATTAAGCGGTTTCATAAACATACCAACCCCCTTGAAAGGGTTAAAAAGGAAAAGAAATTATAATTAGAAGTCATAATGTCAATAAATAATATTTTTTTTTTACTCTATCTCAATTGAAAAAATAAAGATAAAGCATTAACATTTAGAAGAGTTAATGTTCATTTGAATTAGTACAAAACTTTTTTTTTTAATTTATATTTTACTTCTCCCTGTAAAATAATAAAAATTAAAAATGTATTATCTTTACTTACGGTAATTAAAAGCCTTATGAGTTTTTAAATGTGTATTTTATTGCATTAGATTTTCTTATTTTACTGTTTAGTACATATATAAATGGATTCAGATCATTCCCTCATATTAAAATTATGAGGGAATGATTGTGAGGGAATGACGAAATACTTCTGAAAACCATGTTATACAAAAGTGATTAGTTTTAGGTATAATTTTAGTTACTAAATACCTTTCGAAACACATTTCTAATAATATAACAACATAAAAAGACATTTCGTTAGTTTTTATTAAATTTATAATAGATGAGGGAATGACGCGTAATAAAAATACTTACATTGATCTCGTACTTCGAAGCCATTTAATAACTATTCAAGAACGTTTTTGAGCAAACAACAAGATGGATACTTCACTTTACTCTTGTACAAACTGTCCTAGACATACATAAAGCATGTGCTGCTTTCTACTAAGTAAATAATGGCAAATTTATAGTTATGTGAGGGAATGACGACAGATGCTAGGGACGTCATTAAAAAGTGTCCTAATTCATTCATTATATAAAATATAAATATAATTAAATGGCTAAACATTTATTTAAGTGCGTTTAATGGCTTGAGAAATAAATAATTATAATTATACGTGCTGCAATGGCAGAGAAAACATTTTCTTTCCTACATATGTGAATGGGGACATAGTGAGGGAATGATATTTGCATTAAAAAATACATTAAATTTATCAAATTTCAATTTCAACAAGTAAATAATTACAGTTTATATGTATAACTGATTAATATTGATAGTTTAAATCACTTTTTCTTTTTGTAATTTTAAAAATATGTCTTTAAATAATACATCTTTAATAAAAATATGTCTTGAGACAAAATTGCCATTTTTCAGAGAATGACTCATATATTTTTTTTGAAACAAAGTAAAAAATCGCGCATTTAAGGGTTAAATATACACACTCAAGTAAAACGCACTGGGATAATGTTTTGAAATAATTTGAAAGAGTATGTTTGACTCTACATGTGAGTGTATTTTAATTTTTAATTTTATTGCTTTTGTACACTTTTAGTATATTACAAAACCTGAGCATTTTTTGGACACAATTTGCTTTTTGCCTTCTCCATACTCCCCAGACTTGGCGCTCTCAGATTTTTATCTGTTTGTGTGTTTTCGAACATTTTACATGGCGTATCGTTGAAAAATGAAAAACTGAGAAACAAAATATTTGAGTCAAAACCGACAGATTTTGAGGCATCAAATACGTATTGAACGTTCGTAAACAACAATATAAATTATATTATGGAATAATTTCTTGTAATGATGTTTCTTAAATTTGAAAAAAAAAAAAAAAAAAAAGCTTATGAATTATTTATCAACCCGATAAATAATACATTCCTTAGTTTATAAATATTCTAAATTCCACAAATTGCCTTATTTCTAAATCATTTCAATGAATTGTAAATAAAATAATTATATTTCACAAATATTCAACGATTGGGGATTCTTGTTCAGTAAATACTTAAATTAATTACCTGGTTTCCATTGTTGTGCAAATACCGAACATAAATTGCTTATTAGTTACATTAATTTGGAAAATGATGCATATGCTTACGAATACGTCGGTTCATTAGAAAAACACTTTTAAGCTTGTATAACGGAAAATTCATCATTATATCCTTAAAAAAAATAAACTACATTCAAATAATATTTAAATCAGATTTATGAGTTACTCTTAAATAAAAAGTGTTTTTGCGGAATGCGTTATTACATAAAGTACCAAATAACATTACTCCACAGAATAATAATTCGAATGAAACGTACGCAGTTCTATTGTATGCCACAAGTGTACAATTAACATCTTCAAGTTGCAAACAAACCAACAACAACAGCTTAAATATGTTGAAATACTGACACAGATAGAAAAGGCGATTTTTTCTTCAATTAGTCAATATTGTCGCATTCATTAACTGCAGTAAAGTTAAGATTATTTTAAATTCATCCAAATAAATTTTTGCATTTAAATGCGTGAATAAAATGTAGTGTTGCCGAAAGATATATTAGGTAAAATTATATTAGCTTCATTTAATGTACCATACCATCCGGCGTAAGCTCAGACACATATATTTTGACACAGAAGTTCAATTTAATGGAACATTACTAATTAATGCGTCGTAAATATTTAACTTTATTTATTAACTAAAATCCCTGTGTCTAAATAGATTTGTTTGAGCCGCTTGTTATATACTGGAATATACGGTACTACAGTATTAAATGTTATTTATTCTATTTTTACAAAAGTAAATGCTAATTAGATTTTTATTACAGTATTCATTCATCAAAATATTACATAGTTTTATATATATTTATTTAACTACATTTGTACAGGATGAAAACTAAAGAAAAATGCAGCGGCAACGAATTCTTGCAAAATAAAGTAGAAATTAAGTAATTTACCATTATTTTAATGGATTTTGTCATTCTAAGAGTCACAGCTTCTTTTATGAGTATATTTTAGGAAAACTTTTTACAGGATATTTTGGTACAACATTTTAATTCGTATTTATTGGTATAACACTCGCCACGTGCTTAAATAAATCTTGCTCATAACACCGTAGTCTTTCTATTGGATTTACATCATCCCAGCAAAGAGGAAATTGCTGGCCAGCAGCAAGATAGGTGCTGGCAATGATGAAGAAGTGCTGGCTGATGGTCTACCACTGCATGGCCACGGCGGGACAGCTTCAGTCAACTTTGCTGTTGGAAATCATCAGATGAAATTCTGGTGTGCATCCATTTTATCTCATGCGCTGGCCCACCACTGCATGGAAGTGCACGAACTTTTGCAGTATTATTGCTGGGAACCCTTACGCTAGGTGACGCTGCGAATATCGAAGACATTGAGTATTTCAACACAAATCTGAAATGAATATCTTAGCCCAATTTAAGCTGTGAAGCTATTTTTTTTTTTTTTTTTTTTTGAAACTGTAAAAAATATAGCACCGCTGCCACCAACAAAATAAATAAGTAAATGAATAAATAAATAAATTCTTTATTACAACGTACTTTTTTTTCTCCCTAAATCTGGTCTTACTAGGTTACAAAGGATTTCGGTTTTCATAATTTACGCAGTTCAGAATCAATAATAAAAAAAGACGTATAAAATAAATAGGATTTCTATACAAAAGAGTAATTTCTATACCAATTTAATGATCGGGAACGTAAATCACAAAAGAAACAAACTTGAAATAGTGTAATGAGAGCTTAAAAAGAACGAGCAATCGTAGCGTACGCTGAAAGCACTTGTTCATGTCCGATCACGAAAACCAAGCAGCGTCGAGCGCGGTCAGTAATTGGGAGGTTGAACACATGCAGTTCAAATATTTCTATACACATTTCTATTATAGACACTTCTACAGATGTTTTTATAACTCTTGGTGAAACTAGCTTATAGAAAACAGAGCCATAGTTATATAATACTTTGTTTTGTTTTTTATAGAATTCTATAAGAAATTTTTGTAAGGGAAAGTGCTGGGCCAGCAAAGGAATAGCAGTGGGATAGGTGCTAGCACTGCAGGAAAAGTGTCGGATTGAAGTAATGTGATGCCATACCAATGCTGGCCTGCTGTTGGCCATCACTGATGGGCCAGCTGCATTCGGCTCGGACTCTTTTCGACAGGTTTAAGTAATGGCACCCTTGCACTTTACCGCTGATAGCACTGCTGGCTGCCATCTTTTTTCCAGCTGATGGCCCACTGTTTCTTTCTTTGCTGGGATGGTTCTGTGATGACCACTCCAGCAATAAGATCGCATTTGCTTAAAACCATGATTTTGATAATAATGATACATGGATTAGTAGATTATTCTGTTGAAAAATATATGCACCTGCGTAATGTACTGAGCGTCTGTTAATTTTACCAAGAATATTTTGATATGCTACAGAATTTATTTTATTACTTAACACTAGAACGCCCGGAAGGAGTCGATCCGACTCCAGCCATATGATTAAATGTCAACTGGGACAAGAAATTCTTTCATAAAACAAGTTAAAACTAAACAACGCAGATTTACGTTAAATAAATCAGTCAAATAATTTTAAATAAAAATTCTGGTGTCGAATATTTTTATGAAACTTGTGTAAAATGTCCGGGCGTTCTAGTGTTAAAAACGCTATCCAAGCTGGCCCATGATATCGTCGGAACCACGTCAAACTATCCAGCGTGAATACAGTGGCCTTCTTTTTTTAAATTCAGGTTTCTTGATTGGCACCACTTTTTTGAAACCGTAAAATTCGCCTTTTTTAAACCGTTCGGGACCATGGGTGCATATGTGAACCCTAAAAAAAACGCATACAGTCTTTGTTTTAGGCACCAATAAAAAAAGAAACGTAACAATTATTTCTTTAATTAGAGCATTTTCGTGATTGTTTAAGTAAAGGTAACTTTAAAACAAAAGTGGTTCCTACTGAATAAAAACTGTGTAAAAGCCGCCGGTCCCGAAAGTGTTAACCGTATTTAATAGCATATTAACTAGGGTGAAAAGAAGATAATTTTTCTATTTCAGAAAAGTGGTACCAAACAAGAAATCTGAATTTTAAAAAAGTAGACCTCTGTTTTCACATTGGATAGTTTGACATGGTACCGACGATATTCAAAAGCCCCTCAAACCAACTACAGGGTTACCAGTTTGATCTTTTTTTATTCAAAAATTCCAAATTCATACTTGAAATTCAGAATTTTAATTTTGACTTTAAAAAAAAAAAAAATCTTCTATAATTTCCGGTATGAATTTGGATTTTCTGAATAATAAAAAAGTCGAAATGTCATGAACCAACACACTGTATTGCTGTTGAGAAAATGTTTATTATTATTATTATTCTTCAGTTCAAATCAAGTATTAAGAAAACAACCCTGTTCATCTAAATCGAACTCTTTTTCGTTAAAGAAAAACACATCTTCTCAATTATTTCTATATTTCGTTATTTCCGGTGTATACGATGCGGCAAAATAAGTCTATTTCATTCCAGAAATTATATTTAATAAATGAAGACCAATACCAAGAAGAACAAATGTATATTTTATTAGCCCTATATCTACCAGAAATTTTACTCAAGTTTTACAAAATATTCTACAACAGAAATTTTAGTTATCCCGTTAACGACGAACCTCCTTTACACTTCTTTTAATTCTTCGACACCAGTTTTTGACATTTGGTAATTTCGATTTATTTAATCACCTAAAATCTGAGATTAAATAATGTGAAAATTTCCAAGCTAAAATACTGGTATTCAAATTTTAAAGTTTTGTTCGCTTTACCTAGCAATATTTCTTGCCAACCGGCTTTAACCCTAGAACTACCGGAAATTTTACTCAAGTTTTATAAAAACATTCTACACCAGAATTTTTACTTAAAACTATTTAATTTGTTTATTTAACTTATTATTGTCTGATTTATACATTTAGTTTGTTTTGAAGAAATTTCTGGTTTGAATAAATATTTTGAATGTACATGTCGGGTCCAATGGACCCGTCTGGTAGACGGAAGGTTAATGAGTGAAGACAGGCAGATTATTGTTAGTCCAGAATTTATGCATTTAGTTTATTTAAAAAAAAATTACGATTTGAATGAATATTTTGAATGTGCGTGTCTGGTCCATTGCACCCGTCTTGTAGGCGGAGGTTAAATAAAATTTCTGGTAAGAAACAGATTTATTTCAGCCGCAGCTTATACAGTGTTGCCAGCGGGCTACTTGTTTAAAATTTGGATTTCTTGATTGGCACCACTTTTTTGAAATAGTAAAATTCGTCTTATTTAATGTCGGCGAAAACAAAGAGAAATTTACCATTTCAGAAAAGTGGTGCCAATCAAGAATTCTGAATTTTAAAAAAGTAGCCCACTGGCAACACTATGCTTATAAGTCGAAAACTGCGGTACTACGTGCATTTTAACAAATTGCACTCGATAAGGAGAGCGTGACTTGGTTGGGGGTAGTTATGCTGTAACTAAAAATCTCCAAAAGCGTTTATAAAATTAGAACGACTGAAACTTTTACTAAATGTCATATAAAAATAATTTAAACTGTAACTTTCAATTAATATTATTTAACTTAATAATTTAATTGATTTATTTTATAGAGAAATTTCTTGTTTAGATTTGAAAAGTATTTAATTGGGTCTGGTAAATTACAGGTATGACCCGTTCTAGAGTTAAATGACAAAACAGATTCTAAAATAAATCAAAGCATTCTTTTCACAAATATATTGCAAACAGCATCTCTATTATAACTTAATACAGTAAACTTCCGACTATCCGGCATAATGTGGCGGAAGGGTAGGCCGGATAACAAAAACCCCGGATAGGCCGGAGTTCTATAAATATTTACTCACTTCCTGCACCCCCTCCCCTTTATATTAAAAACACATGTTATACATGTTAAGATAAAATTCATATATACAGTTTTAAAATAAGCAAAACATTCGCGTAAAACGTAACCTAATTCGTAAAAAAATTAGTAAGTCTTATTTTACTGTTTATTAATAAATGATTACGGAAATATGAAAAGGTATGCATAAGATAAAAGAGTCAAAACTTAGTTTTTAGTTTTTGAAAAAGTAGTCGATAGATGACTGCTTCTCCCTGTTAACCTTCTTCCACGACTCAATGTCGCTCCATTTACGCAAGCAGATAATTTCAGCTGACTTCGCATCCTCCTGCTGACTCGTAGTTTCTCCCCCATAGTCACTACAACGTACAACCTTTTTCCGTTTATCACCTATTTCGTTCCATAATTTTTAATAAACACGAAGCACACCAAAAGACTATACGAAAGTAACCAGGATAAGCGGAATATAGCGTCCGCACTTGTTCCATTGCAAAACTGACAAAACAGGTTATAAATCCATAACCCCAACCCCCCTCCCCATTTGTGTCTGTCTCTGCCATTGCATTCTGCAATTCCTTCTTGTCGTGAGTTAGCATTTTCCTACGGAAGGAAATCTGCCTGTCTCGACCACTCGCAACATTCCTCATTTTGTTTTACTAGGCCGGATAGTACGGATGGCCGGATAGTACGGATGGCCGGATAGTCGGGAGTTTACTGTAATGTATTTTTTCAACAAGAAAGTATATAAATCCTTGTGTCACCATTATCAAAATCATAGTTCAATGAAAATAAAGTCACATTGATACGTTGCCCGTCACAGAGAAGTGCGGAATATTTGAAAGCTACCAAATTGTACGGTTTGTTGTTACTACTAAAATTTAACAGAATGTTAGGTATGTAATCGAAGATTACGGCGATTTACTAAGGCAAAATTTATTATTAAAATTTTTGTTAAGATAAAAGAGTAAAAGTTGGCAGTGATAATTTATTATCAGCTTCCTTTATTATGCCGAGTTATCTCGGATTCGTATGTATTACAATTAATTATTATTCCGAGAATTCCCGGGCGTAGCATAATTTGTCACTACGATTTGTTTTATGACGTTTTTATTCGGCCTGATGCTTAAAAAGAAAGAAAATATTCTTATAAAATATACTCCCTCTGTCCCAAATTAATTGCTACATTTTATTACTTTTGTACTGATTACACAAGCCTGCGATATAAACATTGCAGGTATAGTAAGTGGTGTTTTTTGGACGCTGATTACTAGAAAAATAATGAAAAAATTCCTCACGTACAGTTTCATCACAAATCGCAATCTATTTTTTTTTTATGAATTTAGTATATTTCGAACCAAAAATTATTATTTATATGAGTCTGATAAATAAATTTATGGACTTAAAATAGTAAATTGGTGCATTAAACTAATAAAAAGGAAAGAAGAAACTATTTCAAAACAGAATTGTTTTGTTAATCGGTAAACTGCCTATTAAATTCAATATTCAAGACAGTGGAAACCAGTTGAAATAGGATCACTCCTGTTTGCAGGTGTCTGCTCACCATCCCTTCTTTACACCCCTCTTCACTGACCTTATCTCTACGCCTGAATCAATGTCTTTCTTTACTCTGTACTGTACACATGTGTTTTTATTCCGACCTGCGAGTTTTTAGTTATAGTATTAATTTTTACTTCTAGTTTTTGCTGCATTAGAGGACATGGCTTCCAGCGGATGTGCTAATTCACCGAATTGTTCCTGCTATATTTCTGGTAACTAAACAGTGAAAAAACAACAAAGAAGCATTTCTGATTTTGCAAAAAGTGTATTTCGCTTATTTTGGCATGAAATTGGGCGATCAAGACAAGCTTTGGGCTCCACACAAAGTTTGTCGTATTTGTGTAGAAGAACTAAGGGAAGGGTTTCAAGGTAAAAAGCAATCTTTTCGGTTTGGTATTCCAAAGGTTTGGAGAGAACCTAAATATCACAGTGATGATTGCTATTTTTGTATTTGTAATGGGAAAGGTTTCAATTTAAAGAGCAAAAAGTAAATATTTTATCCTGGCATTCCGTCTGCCATACGTTTTATGCCTCATGGACCTGGTAAAGGAAAAATCTTGTTGATCCAAAAAAAGTGTTTCTTCCACCGCATCATATAAAATTAGGTCTTATTAAACAATTTGTCAAGGCTTTACCAAAAGAAAATGTGAATGTTTCAAATACCTTTGTGAGCAGTTCCCGGGTATATCCGAAGGAAAACTGAAGGAAGGAATCTTTCTAGGACCAGACATCAGGAAAATGATGAAACATGAAAATTTTGAGAATAAAATGTAAACAAACGAAAGAAAAGCCTGGAAACTTTCAAACTAGTTATTACTAGCTTTCTTGGCAACAAAAAGGACCCAAACTACAAATCTATTGTAGAAGAGATGGTAAAATTTGTCAAGATTTTAGGGTGTAATATGAGCTTAAAAGTTCATTTTCTCGATTCACACCTAGGCTATTTTCCTGAAAATTTAGATGCAGTTAGTGAGAAATAAAGTGAAAGATTTTACCAGGATATAAAGGAAATGGAGAGGTATATCAAGGTAAATGGAATGTTACATGGTAGCCGACTGCTGCTGGATGCTACAGAGAAACAATCTCTGCAAAGTTCACAATAGGAAAAGTGGCAAAAAGACTTTTGATGTAAAGGAAAAAACATTACTCTAAGGACTTGTAACCTTCTGCATATACTTAACTATTCCTTGAACTCAGATATAAAAGTAATTTATATGGATTTATAAATAAATGAAATCTAAATGAAATGACAAAATTTAGTGATTTCAGCTTTTTCTTTAAAAATATACAAACATTTTGCGAAAAATCCTCACGTGATAGAAAGAAATGGATCTCATTTTCGGAATCAGCAATAAAAAAACATAAAAATTAGTTATCAAAATTAATGCAATTTTCAAAAAGGATTTTTTTGCAGATCTGTGTTATTGATACTGGTGATTTTAAGATTTTGTTTGAACCTTTTTCAGAGATTTCAGGGTGCTAAACTATCAGTCAACAACATTTACTTATCAACTTTATTACCAATCGTGTGGTACCAGTAATCTTCTTCTACGATATTTTTTTGCAGAGTTAGTAAAGGGTGTTTACTTTTTTCCTACGACTGTACGTTCTACCTGTGTGATTCTGTGGTATCCAAATGATAATATTGATACAAATTGAAGCTTCAAATTAAAATAAATAACGGTATTTTATTTTAATTTGAAGCTTTCTTCTGCCAGAGTTCGACGCTGATCCTTTTTTTATTACTTTTTTTGTAATTTTCTTGCACAAATGTAATTAAAAAGATTACAAAGATATAAAAATAAAGCTGCATATTTTTCAATCGAATGTTTGAAATGATAAAAAAAAAAAAAAAAAAAAAAAACTGTAGAAACAGATTAAATTATATGAAATACTATAGGAATCTTAAGTTTGTTTTACATTTTTTGATGCATGGAAAATGTCACATGAAAATTAAGTATTTCGTCAAAATATTAAAATGTTGCATTGCTTTTGTGCTAGTCAATGCTACCGTTTTAATAAATTTATTTTATTTAATAGTTGGAGGGTTCGTACGGATCCTGAAATTTTGCAGAGCAGGAAATTGTTTGGCACCAGTATTTTCTTATAGAAAATATCTACTTAAATAAAGGCTAAGTTTCACGCGTTTAACTCAGATTTGTTAGCGCGTTTAACTTAGCTTTAAAAAAATACTGGAAAAATTCTCTGACCCGTAGGAACTCTGGAGTTAAATATGTAAAGCTTAACCTAATAGTTTTGTTAACCCACTTATGCCTGAATTTTTGTTTTTTCAAATTTTTTGGTAAAATCAATTTAAAATGTTGCAAAATAAACTAGAAAAATACTTAATATATATATATATATGCTAAAATATTTCTGCATTTATTTCATAAAATGTAAACATTCTAAATATAGGAATATGCCTAATATTTCTAATAGTATAATATGCATACTTATATGCTTATCAAAATTTATATAAAATAAGCTTTTAAATTGTGTATTATATACTATAATTAGTATTTTCATGAACTGCCAAAAAATATATTTATCTGTTTACAGAGACTAATAACGTTTTAAGTATTATTAATAATAATTTAAGAATAATCGTATTTGAGGCTTAAAAACAATTTATTTCATAATCATATAAAAAAGGACTTTACATAAATAACTGTTCCCTAAACGGCTAATAAAAATATGTACCCATTTGTGCCTAGCGCCCTATATTTTGCACGTTATAAAAATGCATAAAAAAGGCTTAAACGTATAATTTCACAATTAAAAAAAATAGGTATTTCAAAGAAGTCTACAAGGTAATATTGTGACTTATTTATTTGGATCCTTGAGAGAAAAAATACAAATAAACTTACTTTTTACATTTCGCCATATTGAAAAATAAAAAATCTATAACACCAAACAAAAGCCTTCATTTGCGCAAATAAATATGTATCTTATGCTGTCATCTCTCGGTAACAGATGATGACATTTCTAGATAATTGTTTCATACAATTTTCATGCTATATAGAAAAAGAAAATAATATAAATTTATTAAAATCCCTAGCGTCCTAAAAATGGACGCTAGGCACATATGGGTTAAAATAATATGCCTTAAAATATATCATTAAATTAGAGTATCAATTATTATAAAATACAAACCATAATTATGTGGAAAATAGATTTTTTTTTAATAAGATACATCATTATATGATACCCGTATTTGATGTGAAAAATCTTTTTAAATAGTATCGATAAAAAAAGTCATCAAAACCATTATAGTGAAACTTTAAGTTATAAAGTTTGCTTAGAAAAACTTAATAGGGTGGTTAAAATAAACTTAATGTAAGTGCATAATTGAATTAGTTGAATGACTTATTGTCGTATGAAATATAATTATTCGGGCTCCAGATGGCTTCGAGTATTTGATATCAATATTCTCTGAATAATAAAACGCACACAATACTACAGAATATTAAACATGTACTGTTTAAACAGTAAGATGGAAACTGAATAATGTCAATACAAACATATAAATCATGAAACAGACATAAATGGCAAATTATTCCTTAATTAATAAATAGTATCGCATTTATAAATTCTTTCAAGTTAAAATTGTATTTTTTCCAATCTATCATAACAACTTTTGTTAAATTATACTGCGATTAACTGATAATTAAACCAGATGAGTAAATTATTGTCTAGTTATATCTAAATAAAGAGCCACTGGATTGCATCCAATACCTGATATAATTTTCTACATTATAATAATATTGATAACTATTAATAATCCCAAGATATTCCACTGCGTGCAAAACTTTTCCAAGTAGATTTTAGCCAGTTAAAAAAAAGAAAGAAAGACAATTTTTTAAATTTTGAAAAGTACCGGACCTTTAAGTTATTTTTCGATTAGCCAATGCTGTCACATTCATAAAATTCAGTAGAGTTGAGACCAATAATGACTCCTCAAAGGATAATAATTACTTTACTGTCAGCAATTTCTCAAACTAAATTTATGTTTCTTTAAGGGGTCTTGTACCTTTTAAAATCAACGAAAATTAACGAAAAAATTCAAAGTTTGAATTAGTCTATCTTCAAAACCTTTTTATGTAGAAACATGCAATTTTGACTATTGCTAACACAGATTGTGCTTTATAATATGCGACCATTAGAGGTTTATTAGACTTTTACAGAATTTGCGTATTGTTGAAATCAAAATCTCTCTTTTTTTTTACCCTATAAGTCATTGCGCGCATGATATCTTGTGAAACTATGTATGGTTTATCATGAAATTTGGTAAAGATACTAAATAAATATGTTTAAAATTATCTACTCTTAGGCCAAAATTATTTCATTAACTATATAAAAAATATTTTTGTAAAAAAAATCAAAATTTTACATTTTTAATGAAAAAAATAAGTCATAACTAAAAATATTACCATTGTAAATACTTAAAAGTAGATAATTTTAAACACACATATTTATTTAGTACCTTTACCAAATTTCATGACAATCCATACATACTTTCTCAAGAAATCATGCGCGCAATGACTTCTGGAGTAAAAAAAAAGAAGAGCTATTATGATTTCAACTATACACAAATTCTGTAAAAGTCTAATAAAATTCTAATGTTCGCAAATTACAAGGCACAATCTGTTTAATCAATATCGTAAATTTCATATTTAGACGTAAAAAGGTTTTGAAGATACACGAATTCAAACTTTGAAGTTTTTCGTAAATTTTCGACGCGTTTAAAAGGTGCAAGACCCTTTAATCGTAGAGCGCACCGCGGTTAAATAGGGTCAAATTTTATAAACTAGAAATTTGGTAAAAAGCGTTTGACAACTCTGACAAGCCGCTAATGGTTAATTACAAATTATTTAAAATTCATCATTGCACATTTTACACCTAGAAGTATAGCTGTCAATCTCCCACTAATCCTCCCTAAGTATGAATTAAATTGACCCAGATTAACCACAGTTAAATATTGTACGTGGAATTTATTTAATTTTATTCTTTAACCCCTTGAAGGGCAGTAATGCCACTACGGCATCACATAATTTCAATTTCTAATTGCCACATTGGAACTTGAATTTTTTTAATGAAAATTTCACTTTTATTAAGTACGCGAAAATATACTTTTATTTATTTACAAGTACATTTTCTTGTAAATACTGGTGGTATTCAATTATTTTAACATTTTACGAATACAAGTAACTTGCCCCTGAAAGGGTTAACAAAAGCTGATTCGAAACGTATTAAACCTGCGTCAAGCTACTCCGGATATTACGGAAGATTAATTGGAGCTTGGCATCTATGTAGAAGCTAAAATGTTACATTGCTCTAACGTTAGCCGACGTCAGAGCATTAACCCTTAAATGCTTGGTGTTGCTTTTCGGCAACATACCCAATTTAGGCTCTAAAATACTATTAGAATAATATTGAAGCTATAATGCTTAATGTTGGCAATAAAATACATTCTGAAAATATTATTAAATCGATTTTCAACATGTAGATGGCAACACTTGTGCTGTTTAAGAATAAATTTAAATATATTTTTTCACTTGTTGCTACTTGTTCTTTTTGTTTTGTTTGGAAGTTTGCGAAATACCCTATTTTGACCTGCAGTGAGCAAGTTAAATTTATTTCTTATGATAGTTCCTAAAATTCTTGTGTTTTTAATATTATAGAATTTTATCAAGGGAAAATATTTTTTCAATTAAACACCAGTATTGTCGTTTAGTAACAAACTGTTTTTTAGCCGTAAACTATACTTAAAACAAAATATGATTTTTTAAAGTATTTTTCCCATGATTTATTTAAAAAATGAAAGCTGAAAAACATTATAACGATGATTTTTGAAAAATCAGGCATTTAAGGGTTAAAATAATAATGTTGAAGATTACATTATGTAAAAATTATCATTATAGATTTTATTAAAATAATAAGCATTTGAATGCATCATTAAAGTAGGGAACCAATTATTGTCAAATAAATTATACTTATTGTAGAAGCATAAAAATTACCAAATATATATACAAGCATAACATTTTAGAAAAGATCTATAGCAACAAAGATTGAAAGAAATCTTACAGCAACAAAGTTTTTTATTCAAGAAAGTCTATTTTTTTTAAAATATATAAGTTTTTATACTTTAATCCTGCAGCATTTCGAGACATGGGTGACACACACACACACACACACAAAAAAAAAAAAAAAAAAAAAAAAAAAAAAAAAAAAAATGTTATTTTCTTGTCTACAATTAGAATTATTACTTTTTTTCCGCAACAAAAGAGGAAAGATTTATTTTTTATTTTTTCTTTGCATTAAAATAATCAGTAAGGACTTTATTAGAAAAAAAAAAGTTTAAAAAATATATTTTTTAATTTAAATTACCCATTTTTATTCACCTTCACTGACAAAACAGTCTGTCAAAATAACTGTAGGCATAGTTTTCAATTTAAGTTTTTAACTAATAATATTTAAAATCACATTTTCAAGTGTTTTATGTAATCATAAAACCTAGTATTTTAGCTAGTTAGGCCCGAAACATTAAAACATTTATTTTTTATTATTATATTTTAAGATTAAATTTTGTACATTGTAACCTCTGTCACTGTAACTTTTCTTGCCAAAGAAATTACTTCAATTGTCTCCAACATAGGTTACTACTGCGCTTATTTTTAGGTAAAAATGTCGGAAAAGGTATGGTACAGCCATTTTGAATTTGTTGTGCACACGTATGGTCAGTAAGCTGAAACATCTGAATTCCAGGTTAATGTGTTTTCTGTTTGTAACCTATGTTACATAAATTTTAAATTTAAATATTGTCCTTTTAATTAAAATTTTATTTTTATTATATGAAATTAAATTAATTTAATTTAAATAAATGCAATATTTACATATTTTTATAAAACTATAGAAAATACAATTTTTTCTTTGTAAAATGTAAAAACTTTTACCTGCAACTTCTGTTACTATATATTTGTAACAGAAGTAGATAAATTAACAAACAACTAGTTTAAAATTCATATGCATAATAAAAATCCTTCAAAGTGCTTCAGTGGTGCCATTGTTTTTAGATTAATGTAAATACACTTCTACTGTCTAATTTGTGTTGCTCAACGCAACTTCTGTTACAAAAATGTAACCTCTGTTACTACATATATATAATTTCTTTTGCTCGCACTTTTTATCTATATTTTTTCTTGTTGTATATGAGTAGATTTTTAAAAATGTTTCCAAAATATCAAAAGGCATATCTTCTCTCAATAAATTAAAACTATTTGACCGTTTAGAAATATACTTAGTACAGGGCACTGAAAATTGTGGCCGTAATGTTGAATACAAATAACAGGGGTTACATTATTTTTAGATAAATTAATCCACATAACTGTTGCCATTTGAATATATTGAAGTTTAATACGCTAATGATGATATAATATACTAGATGTAATATTGTGATAGGAATATAACTGTTGTAAATTGAATGGATGTTGTCCAGTACCATATTTACTTTTAACCCCTTGAGGGTCGGTGGGATAAAATATATCCCACCTAATTTAAACAAGATTCTCACCAGGAAATTTTAACTAAATTTTATATTTTTAACTTTGGAGGAAAATCGGTAAAAAATTGCTTTTCCTTATTTAAAAATAAAATTTTTCGGTTATTCCGGTGAGAATTGAATATTTAGAGACATTTTTGCTTGCCCCTCAAGGGGTTAACTCTTACAGGGGCAAGGTTTCAATTCGTAAAGTGCTGAAATGTGTCAACGACACCAGAATTTACAAACAAATTTATTTCAAAATAAGCAAAAGCTTTTGTTCATGTACTTAATAAAAAGAATTTTTTTTCATTCCAATATTCTGGTGGCTATGTGGCATTTGGGAATTAAAATTAAGCGGTAAAAATGGACCGCCATAATCGAAGGGATTAAGGCATTTTCAGGGGACTGTATTTTTATCCTAACTATGAATTTTTCTATGCCGGAATGACTTTATGTAGGTTGTATATATGTTAACACAGAAAAATTTTATTTGGTGAAAACAGCATACATAAAAAGGGGGGAAAAGATATAATTTTGTTTCACCCAGGCATCCTGATACCAGAGTAAATTTTAACTTTGAATTTCATTAAATGAACTAACTTTGAATTTGAAGCCATTCGGTCTAGAGCAGTGTTTCCCAACCTTTTATTGCCCATGCCCCACCGAAGCATCTGAAAAATCACGATGCCCCCCCCCCCCCCTCCGTCCTAACACACATATTCTGTAACTTATACCTCTTATTATTTGAAAATCGAATTGTATTCATCTGAAGGAAACCTAACAGAGTTTTAACAATAACTATTCATTTCACATTTCTTAAGTTATCATAGAGTTGAATTTTCTTCCATAAATGCGTTTTTAGTGTAATTTTACAAAAGGAATGAAGGCTATAAATCTTCTCTTTCATGCCAAATTAGATTTGTTGTGCCTTCCCAACTTACCTGAATGTAATAAAAGTGTTATATGCCTGTATTTTTATTGTCCCAAAATGACTAAAGAGATTCTCATATTTGGTATTAAAATTGAAAATGATGACTCATTTTACATTGAATTTTAGTAACTTATTGAGAGTTGTTGTAAAACCTTTGGAGACCAAATTTCCTTTCTATGGATAACAAAGTACACAAGAAGCATTTCAAGATGCACACCTTTATCAAGTTCAAGTAGCTGTTATTCCCCATCAAAACACATTTATCTTTTTCCATCCCCAATTATCGTTAATTAACTGCGATGTACTATCGCATTTTCAAATTTAAATTGTACATGTTATACATTCATTTACCAGGTAGGAGGCCTGCACTACAGCCATAGTTATTTACAATTTATCCATTTCCTTATTTAATGCTATTAAAAGTTTAAAAACTTTATAAAGTTGTTAGTACCATATTTAGATATTTCAAATATTTTTTAGGTTAAATATGTTAAAGACAATAACATTCATAGGGATACTCTTAAGTAGTATCAAGTGTAGAAGTTTCTTTATGTTACATACAGCAGAATGAATGGATAAAAACACATCATTCGATAAAATTGAAAAAATTGTAAAATATATTATTAACCAGAAAAGTTATAAAAATTTTTAAAAATAACAAAAAGGGGGAGGAGAAGAAGGTGATGCTAAAATATTTAAAAGTATTTTCATATAATTATTCTGGCATTGATTCATTTTAACATTTTGATTGTAAGTTTTTTTAAAATTCAACAAAAAAAGGAGAGCGAATGGGTGAGTTACAAATTTGAAATTGCCCCCCTAAAGATTCAAATGACCCCGATGGGGCGTGCGCCCCACGTTGGGAACCACTGGTCTAGAGGTTTAATGGTTGTAAAATTTGAATCTCCTAATGTTAAAATATTTTTTACTTTTTTAAATTCAGATTATCTGTAATAATTACGTTTTTACCCAGATTTTGTCTGTGATAGAAAGCATATTTTAGCATAAACCATACAAAACACAATCAAATGATTTTCATGCACTATAAATTGTATCATCCAGATTTTATTTTTATCCACGTGCAATCATATAGTCTTCCTTTCGGGGCCATTTAAGAATACTCTAAAATGTCATGAGCATGTTGACCTATGAATCCAAAACAATGCATTTTCATTTCATACTAGCTATTTAACCCGTTCTATGCACGGGAGTTCATGAATTTAATTCTAAAACCAAAATTAAAAATAACTATTCGATTTAGTAAAATTTTTTCCTACTACTGTGCCTTTTTTAATGAAATTTAATTTATTGTGTTACTATGGCAACAGACGATAAAACGATATAAAAGTTTTGTTGATGTTTGTGATAAAATGTGTTTCCTTATTTAAAAAAAAAATGTAATAATTAAGCACAATTAAATAATCTCTAATTATTTGCATGTGAGGTAAAAGAATTATCGTAATACCCACTGTATCTTCTTAGGATTGTAGCGTGGCATACGTAATATGTATATCTCTAATTCTTTGCATGTGAGGTAAAAGAATTTTCGTAATATCAGCTACAATTTTTTAGCATTGCAGCGTGGCGTACGTAATATGCAATGAGTCTTGCAATAGAAAGGTAATAGTTGTGGTAAGAATTTTATTCTGAATTTTTAATTGTTGGCATCTACTATAGCGAAAAATGCTTAAATTTGATATGAAATTGCTGAAAAATTGGTGGCTTTTTATTAATTCAAAGTTAAATATAAATTATTTCGATTCCGGATTGCTTTAGTTGCCTAGGCCGTGTTTTAATACATATATATATAACATTTCACAATTCTGGATTCCAAACTGTAGATTTGTATTGCATTACAGACAGACAAACGCATTTTCATTTTTATATATTAGATTACTGGCTGAATCTCATTAGAAAGATACTTTTTTCTTGATAAAGACTGATCATGGGTTTTCTCCCATGAATCCTCAGTAATGAGTTTTTATTCCATAATTCTCTGAATCTTCTTAGGAAAGAATTACCATTAGTGATAAAGACTCAAGATCATTTGACAGATTGTTCCACGAATCTGAAATAATAAGATTTCATTTCATAGAAATGGTTGAATCCTCATTAGAAAGAGTTACTTTTATTGATAAAGGTTCTAAAATATCATGGGACATATTCTTCAACAAATCTACAATAATACAGCAAATCCTCAATTTTTACAATTTAATTAATTTTTCAACTACTTTACAGCAGTGAAATTACGCTTGAAATTGTTGAATATTAAAGACGTGAATTATCACTCTGCTAACTAAGCGTAAACCTAAGAGTGAAAAATGTTCAAGACGGGAATCGAACCCGGGCCCCTGGAATAGCACCCGCGGCTAAGTCTTACCGACTTATGTGAGTGAAAGATGCTGAGCTGGGCATCGTCCTCGTGGCTTGGTGGTAGATCACTGGAGCGCTATTCCAGGGACCCGGGTTCAATTCCCGGCTTAGACATTTTTCACTCTGTTGGTTTACGCCTAGTTAGCAATGTGATAATTCACGTCTTTAATATTCAATAATTTCAAGCGTAATTTCACTGCTGAAAAGTAGTTGAAAAATTGATTAAATTGTATATTCACCGATGCTGGGTTCATTTGCGTCTCATATTATGCCCCAAGACTATGTGCTCATGAAGACTTTCCATCTATTAGCTGCGGTAGCAGTCTTAACGACTTATGTGAGTGAGAGATGTCGAGCTAGGCGTCGTCCTCGTGGCTTTGTGGTAGAGCACTGGAGCGCTGTTCCAGGGGTCCGGGTTCAATTCCCGGCTTGGACATTTTTCACTCTGTTGGTTTACGCCTAGTTAGCAATGTGATAATTCACTTCTTTAATATTCAATAATTTCAAGCGTAATTTCACTGCTGAAAAGTAGTTGAAAAATTAATTAAATTGTATATTCACCGATGCTGGGTTCATTTGGGTCTCATATTACGACTCAAGACTATGTGGTCATGAAGACTTTCCATCTATTAGCTGCGGTAGCAGTCTTACTGACTTGTGTGAGTGAGAGATGCCGAGCTGGGCGTCGTCCTCGTGGCTTTGTGGTAAAGCACTGGAGCGCTATTCCAGGGGCCCGGGTTCGATTCCCAGCTTGTACGTTTTTCACTCTGTTGGTTTACGCTTAGTTAGCAAAGGGATAATTCACGTCTTTAACATTTAATATGTTTTTATTCCATAACACTGACTGTATCCTCATCAGAAAGCGTTTTTTTTTTTTAAATGATAAACACTAAAAACTCATGTGACATATTCTTCCTCAAATCCAGAGTAATGAATTTTCTTTCCATAATTCGGGCTGAATCATCATTATTAAGAATTATTTTAGTCGATAAAGACTCTAAACGTCCATGAAAATACTGTCCCCATAATCGCAATAATGAGTTCTTATTCGAAATTACTGGCAGAATCCTCATTAGAAAGAGTTAATTTTATTGATGCAACATAAAATTTAATAGGACAGTCTGGGAAATTTACGGGGCATTAACGCATTGAATTCCATAATTCACAAACAAATTACTGCAGGAACTTTTCTGTAAGCTCATTAAAAAAAAGCATCTTTTTAAAGTCTATTAACACTTCGCACTCCGTTGATGCCGCTGCGGTGACATCAACTTTCTTTGCAAAATTTGTTTTTGGTACCAGTAATAAATGAAAATAAAATTTGCCCTATTTAATCAGAGCATTTTTGAAATTGTGTACTTGAAGGAAATTTCTTTTAAAAAAGTGGTGCCGACCTAATAAAATTTGTATAAGAGATGCCGGAATCCAAAGGGTTAATTGTCCATCGAAAGATTAAAGCATTATATTTACTTGACAGTATGATCAAGAAAGTGAGAAATTTTCAGAAGTATTTAACTTAAATCTTTTTCAATTAAAAATTTTGAGAATTCGTAGATTATTTACTCTTAAATTTGTGATTGCGTTAATTTAGGTTAATGGTTATTAAATTTATGTTTTAACCCTTTCAGGGGCAAAGCAATTCCATTACTAAAGTGTTGAAATTAATGAACGACAATGGAATTAGAAAATAAATTTATTTGTAAATAAGAAAAAGCTATATTTCACATACATAATAAACCGATAATTTTTTTATTAAAATTCTGGTGCTAATGTGGCATTTGGGAATTAAAATTAAGTGGTTTCATAAACGTACGACCGCCCCCCAAGAAGTTAAGGGGTTTGTAGTTTTAGTACCATATTTTTTTAACCTAAATTACTAAGCGCCTAAAAGATCAATTTCAGAAAAGATATTTTTCCTGTCCTTTACGATGTCATTTTGTTTGGAAAAAACCAATGAATAAGCATTTGTATTACTACTTTAACTTCGGAACTGAAGAGGTTAAAACAACAGTCTTTATTGTAGACTTCTATTGTAGATATTGAAGGAATATAAAGATGTTTGATTTGAAATAGTGGTAGGAAATGTAGAAAATTTAGGAACGCCCTGAGTATGCCTGTTCTCCTACTTACTTTTCTTCTCCTTTCAAACTAGGATAAGTGTTAAAAAGCGAATTTCATCGAGTTGGTTTCGGATTTCTAATTTCATAACATTTTGAATATAATTGACACTAGAAGGGCAGTGAGGGGCAATATTATACCCTACCAAATGAATCACAGATAGCATGAACATTAGCAGCAAGTTTGATTTTTTCTGACATTTTCTAGCCATGACATTTTTGAATTGAGAAATTCGCAGCAAATTTACCGCAAGGTATACCATCCCCCACTTACATGAGTAGTTTGTTGTGAAACTGATGGCAAGACTGCGTTTAATGAATTAAAGTGACGAAAGCAAATATTCCCTCTGGTGACATAATAGACAATCAGCACATACGCAGAAATTGCAGAAATTTTATTCGTTAGGCAACGCTTTTTCTAAATGCTATAATTACCAAATACCAAAAAAGGCTCGTATTGAATATACAAATATTACCTTAACTTGTTTATGGGGATAGAAACGGTGCATGCATCAATAGACCATATCGAATCTATGGAACCCTCCCCACGGAGGGGTTAAACTTATAGCGTAACAATTGCAAACAGAGAGTGGGGCGTGGAAAGATTACAACTTTGCAGTAAGTTTACAGTATTTTTGATTACTTGTTTGCCGATAATTTGCAATAAATTTGATACAGCATGAATTTAACTTGCATGACAAGTTGGCTGCAAGTTCAAAGTGTGGTGACTAAGGCGTTTGCGTTATCTTGCTGCAGTCTTGTTATGAACTTTCAGTCTTATCATGCTGAACTTGCTGCAACTTTGTAGGTTTTCAAAGCAAGACTGCTGCAAATTTTCTGAAAATTAAAAATGCTATCTGGGATGTGTTTTGGTTCAAACCAGAAATCACTTTATAAAATATGTTTACAGGATACAAAGAAGAAAAAAATTTAGGAACGCTGCTAGCCCTGGGTATCCAATGGAGTTATGAATAAAAAGGAGGTGACATATAATGTACTGACTAGCAATTGCGAGTGAAGTAACTGAGGAGATTGTCACAAGATGGCGGCTGTTTTTTCATGATATCAACAGTTTCTGATTACAGCCGGGGCTAACATGCCACCAGTAAATCGGAATAGAAAATGTCGTCCTATTTAAGCTCCTTATTCACGGAAATATTTACTTACAAATATGGAAAAAAATTCTGCTTGTTTTTACTGGTTTTAGTTCCCCCCAGAATTATAATCTTTTTCACTGATGCTGACAAGAGGTTGTCTATGTTGTCACAACATGGAGGAAACGCAGGGCCTGACTAACGCCAAAGTAAATGTCCACCAGTAAAAATGAATATATATGTTTCTTCCATTTTTCATGACTGAAATATTGCATTTAATAAGTTCGTTTGTATAAGAAGAAAATTTCTATTTAAATTTACTGATGGGAGTGTCATCCGTCAGTAATCCACCCATTCGAAAGCGGTTACAGTTGAAGCTTCACTGTGTTAAGAGGACCGGGAAAGGCCTATCTCCGCCATGTTAAATCCACCAACTTTATGTACCTTTTTGTCAGAAATGGTGAAAGATAGAGGTCTAGATTTTTTAAAGTAGTTAGAATAACATGATTTATGCATTTTAACAGACCATTTTCTTTCTAAGTGAAACTCAAAATTAATTATTAATTATTTATTGAAAATCATTTTTAAATTAGCATTTTTGGTAAGATTTCACTGCCTAAAATAAATAATTCTCAACAAATCATTAAATCCCCGTGTTGAAGTATACAATAGAACATAATATAAGTATTAAAAAAGTTCTTAAGTTTAATAGATATTGAGAAAAAAGGAACATAAACATGAAAAATCCAAGTTTTGAGAAAAAGTCAATTAAAAATTTAAATGGCCATTCAGCTGTGAATAATGGCCAGCAGTACTCTTAGAAGGAATGCATAATTTCAACACTTATTTTATATATATATAAAGATGTGTGACACATCGTTGGAAAGATAAAAGTTTAACTATTTAATGATATAAAAAAGTAAAAATCGATTTTTTGGGTGAATTTTGCTTTCCCGGTCCCCTTAAGGATATGAATAGTTTATATGAATAGTTCCATGGGGTATCCCTGTTCCTCGACTTTTTTTTACCCTTTCAGACTAGAATGCGTGTTACCCAGCGAATGTTATCGAGTCGGATTAAAATTTCTAGTTTCATAACATTTTAAATGTAATTAACACTAGAAGGCTCGCGAGAGTCATTTCTCCGCAACCAATTAAATATATTTAGGTTTAAACCAAATATATTTTATAACATATGTTTGAAAAATACAAAGAAGAAAATAAGTTTAATAAATTTATTAAAAGTTTTAAATAAAAGTTCTGGTGTAAAATATTTTTTAAAAATTTGAGAAAATTTTCTGGCTTTTCTATTGTTAATCTTCGTTAACGAAACGTACAATCGTTGCGCAAATAAAAACTTTGCCGTTTAGTTTGCTTTATGCAGTATGTTTCGATATTGAAAGTAAAATGGTAACTTCAATTTTATTTTAACCCTTATCGGTCCAATGCCACTTCCCTCATAACAACGACGCCAGCATTACTTTTATGTATTTTATTCGACTTGCACCACTTCTATCTAGGACACACTTTTAGTTACAATTTGACATATTTCAGAGCAATCTGCTATCAAATATATTTTTTAATTTAATTAATGATGCGAATAGAATATAAAAATAGAATTATGTATAAAACGCTAGCGTCCGATAACGGTTATTATTTAGATATTTGTATGAAAAGTATTTCCAACTATCTTTTCGCTGCCAGCTGTAAATAGGAAATTGAACGCTCCGGACACTTTATATAAATATTCTGTTAAATAATATTTATAGAAAGGGTAAAAGCTATTATGCATATTATATAACTTAATTTTAAAAGCGAATAAAAACTATGCAGAATTTGTTAATAATACAGTTATATGTGCTAAATTATCGCCATATTATAAACATTTATGAATATAATTGGCTGTAGTTTTCCAAAAATTCCCCGTACTTTTTAGCCACAAAATGTGTTTAATAAACAGTGTCATATCTCTTTGTGATATATATTTTGTTGCATTTTTAAAGTGAAACTTCTGTTTCACAGTATACTAGTTTGACTTGAAAAAATATTTATTTGGGCAAAACTGTTTAAGTAAAGTAATAAATATATAACCTTGTTCGATTTGCCGTGCATATAATGAATTTCAAGTGTTTATTGAGACATTAATTTTGATAATGATGAACACACCAGTGTAGAGTCATACATATAATTAATCTAAAATTATGTCCAAATGTAGCAGTTATGACAAGAATATGGTAATAATGTATGTGAATATCTGCGATATTAATGTAACTAAATGAAAACAGATATAAATGACTTGCATAATTTTACTTTAAGTAAAGTAGTATAAGTATAACCTAGTTTGATTTGTCGTGCATACAATGAATCTGAAGTGTTTATTGTGACAATAATTTTGATAATGATGAACACGCCACTGTAGCGTCATGCATATACAGTAAACTTTCTGTAAGGCGGGCTCTGTGTAAGACGGAAATCTGTCTAACCCGGAACGATTTTCAAGTCCCTACGAATCCATAGACATAGAGTTAAATTTGTCTAAGGCGGAATATCGTCTAATACGGAAACTTTTCTCGGTCCCGATCGATTCCGCCTTAGACAGAGTTTACTGTACAGTCAATCAGGGTAACTTTGATCCGCATTTTCTCTATTTTAATATGCCACACTCTTATTTGAAGAATATTGTCGCAACTAGGGGCATAAAAGAGAAAAAATGATCCTAAATTATTGTTTGACTATAAAAAATTAAGGAATAATAAGAATAAAAGCAATAAAAAATGGATTTTTAGCCTGGTTCAAAGTTACCCAGCCATTTAGGGTAACTTTGAACCATATGATAAATTTTTATATAAAATAATTAATTATAAAAAAAAGTATTGTAGTCAGGACAATTTTAAACACCAAAAAAGGTTTTCAGATATGTAAACACTCCGAATTTACATTTCCCAACATCACAAGATTTGTATAATTTATGATATTACAACAAAAATCAGGCATAAGAAAAGTGGAAGAAGAGAACCATGAACATTTAGAAATTAAAAAAAAACCTGTTTATTGTTCATATAAAACATAAAAATGCAGTGAAAAACAATTTTCAATGTTTTATCTCTATAATATATCCATTGTTACAGTAATACATACAAGTACTAGTATTATTCAAACAAGAATAAAAAACGTCGAACGTCTGAAATGTCAAATTTGAGTAGCTCCGCCCCTAATCACGCCTCTAAATGAATTTTATATATTTTACACATATTTGTAAAAATATTTACATGTCATATCTAATGCACACTTTCGGCATTTATATAAAATATACGTGCAAATATTGGAAATTTTCGACAGTAGCACCTATAATCAGTAAATTATAAACATCAGTATAACTTTGAGCCGGCTCAAAGTTACCCTGAAAATGCGGTAAAATGTTAGTACATTCTTATTTTACATTTTATTAACTATTAATAAATTAATAATCACAAAATATTAACACATTTACAAAATTTAGATAACAATGTTTGATAAATGAGTATATTGCTACTTACTATGAAAATTTAACTGCATTACAACAGCTTCAAAACAGCATTCAAAATTAACTTGAAAACAGTGCTTCACAAAAATAATTAGATAATGCAATTAATTGCGCATAATGTTGCTAATTTATTTTCTAAAATAAAGAGTAGCAATACCAGTTTAGAACCTTGCCAACAGAGCACAGTTCTGGAGTTTATTTAGTCTTTTAGAGTCAAAAATATTGAAAAATAGGAGGTGGTGCAAAGTTACACCCCGTGGTTCAAAGTTACCCTGATTGACTGTAATTAATTTAAAATTATGCCCAATGTAGCAGTTATGACCAGAATCTGGTAATAATGTATGCGAATATCAGCGATATCATAACATAACTAATTGAAAATAGATATAAAAGACTTGCATAACTTTACTTTTCTGATTGAAATTTTCTTTGTGCATACAAACCATTCTAGTGCAAATTACCTTTCTCCAAATATTAAGAATCTGTTATTGTTTCGAAGCATGAAATTTCAGTTGTAAACAAATTTATAACTTATTAAATTATTTATATGCATATGCTTTTATTCGGATAAAGCAATTAATTTTACATTAAATTTTTAGGTGGAATTTAAAAGATTACTTAAAAAATATTTTGAAATTAGCACTTTGTAGGCGAGGGACTGCGATAAAATTCCAGAATATACCTTCGGTGTTGCCAGTGAGCTACCTTTTATTAAATTGAGACTTCTTGAATCGCACCACTTTTTTGAAATGGTAAATTTTGGCGTGTTTAACGACTCATTAATTAAGGCGAAAACAAGGGGAATTTTACCATTTCAAAAAAAGTGGTGCCAATCAAGAAATCTGCATAAAAGAAAGTAGCTCACTGGCAAGCCTGTATACCTTACGCAGTGATCCCACTTGGTCTGTTTTTTTCTAAACAAATTTTTTTTTAAGAAAAATTTTCTACGTAACTTTCGTCGAAACTTACCTCTTTGTTGGTATTGTTGCAAAAACATACCACGATGTTTTCTATTAAAAAAATTCTTGTTTTAGAAAAGTAGAACAGTGGGAGCCCAGTATATGTTGAGAGCGGGAGACTTAATTTCAGTTGCCTGATTTATTGTACCCAAATCAGAACAGAAAATTTTGTTAGTAATTTTCTACTATTTTTTTCTGCTACTTTAATCGCGGAATGTTGGTTTTAACATCTTTTGACAAAATTAATTCTATTCCTAATCCTAACCTGTGCAACCTCTCTCACTGAGGACTAATTCCATGGGTTTTGGTAGTGTAAGTCACATAGCGGATAACTGAAATCCTCGTTGGCCACCGTTATTTTCGAAAGGTTTTCTCTTCTTATTCAATGAATGAAATATCACCGATAAACTAAGTGACATTTTCCGTTCTAAAATACTGGTAGCCAAAAATCACAGTCTGTGACTTACACTACGAGTACGTATGGAATTAGCCTGAGATAAATGGGCAATTATAAGCTGTCCAGCTGCCATCGAAATACTCAAGGCCAGAGTACACCAGTGTGACGTCATCACTAATCGACCGACTTCTCACTAGTGTTGGAATTCACACCGGAAAATTTTGAATAGCAATTTTCTTTTCTTTTATATGTAGAATAGCTGTTATCTTATAAAACAATAATAAGCATTAAAACATACTTTAGAAATCCCCAATAAAAAATCACATAAATGCGGCAACACCGTAGCATTCCGCACTGGCTGAATATTTATTTAGGGATTCCGAATTTTCACGAGCAAGTTTCAATAGTTATTATTGCTTTGTAAGATGATAGAAATTCCACAAATAAACTAAAATAAAAAAGCTATTAAAATTTTTTTGGTGTGAATTCAAACACTACTGAGAAGTCGGTCGATTAGTAATGACGTCACAACTCGTGTCCTCTGGCCTTGAGTATTTCGACGGCAGCAGCTGTCCTCTACATCCCGGAAGTTATTAAACTTTGACTTTTTCTTTACTTTCATCCGCAATTTCTAGGGTTGAGTACCTTCCTGTGCTTTTTGCATATTTGTATTGTACAGTGGTGGAAAAAACTTTAAGACAACATTCTAATTTTGTTGTTTAGAATAAAATACCAAAAAGAATTGTATAATTTGGAATTTATTAGGTCGTTCGGAAAGTCGTGTCCGTTTGGGAAAATCAGTTCGTACCGGAAAATTCTATCATTTAATTATTAGAAATTGATTCCGATATCTAATAATTACCGGGCAGAATTTTCTTTTACGAATTGATTTTCCAAAACGGACACGACTTTCCGAACGACCCAATAGATGCATATATCTGATATGAAATGTGAAAATAATTCAATTGTACATGTAAAAAAGTATTTTAATCCGCAAGAGTTAAAATTTGGTGATAATAACAAATGAAAATAAGTTTAGCACCAGTAGCTTCTTTTAAATTTGGCACAATGAGATGACGTCATGAGTGTAGTATTTTATGCTGAACTCATCTGTGTTAATATTTATATGTTATTAGTCACTAAGTTTGAAGTTTTGTGACATGCAACTGCTGCTTTGAGCATGGGTAGCCGGAAATCTTTCACTAAAGAAGGAAAGTGTTACAGCTTTTTCGGATTGCAGGCTGAGTGAATGACAAATTTCCCTGAAAATAAATAAATTAAAAACTGTTATGCACAATTTTCTTTCGTATCTAATGAACTATGGAATAAATAAAAGAAACAGACTGCCATCAAAACTCTCAACCTAGCGTAAACGGAAGGTTATCAGAATGTCGATTCAAGATTGTGCCTATTTTCCTACTATAAAATTTCCTACTATTAGAACACCCAGTAACTTCCAAAACTGTTAGAAATGTGTTAAAACGTACCAAATACGTGGAATATGCCAAGACAAAACTACAAAAGCATTAGATTGATGTAAGACTAAACGTTGCATCGTTTAACGTCTTAAAATGCAATCTATGGCGAAAATTAGTTTTTACTGATTAAATCAAAATCAAACTGGATGAGCCGGACTGTCATGATTTACGAAGACAGTCATATCAGCTTTCAAGACAAGTCGATGTGTCGGTGGTGATTTCGTCTGTGTTTAATGCAAAAGTAAAAACAAGATTGTTTTTCACTGAGACAAACATCAACTTCTTTGACTATGAAGCCATTTAAAAAAAAAAAAAATCTTCCACTTTGAACTTACTGATCAGAAATTAATGTTGTTTCAAGTTAACGCTGTATTCCCAAGTCTGCGTCAATTTCAAATTGGATATCTGCAAACAACATTAAAACTTTGAATTTTCCAGCTAAACGTCCTGATCTACATCTCATAGAAAACTTATGGTAAATCTTAATTCGTCGGATTTATGCCAACGGAAAGCAGTTTGATTTGATTTTGGAATTTAAAGCAGCCATTTCGGAAACATGGAACCAAATGCCCAGTTCCACGTGCAAAAGCCTGGCCAAATCCTTCTTAAAGCATTATTTAGAAGTAATCTGTATTAAGGGGAAGAAAACAAAGTACTGAAATTTAATGCACAAATCTTTTACACTTGTGATGTAAATATTAAATATACTGATCCTGAACTTTTTTTCACCAAGTTGTATTATGTAGCAATCAATTTTAACTTATTTTTAAAACGTATTATTGCAATTTAAAACAAATAACAAAACTTCCATAACATTATGTGTATAATTTTTTAATGTTATTAGTTTTTAATTAAAATAGCAGCTTTATTTCAGCAAATAAAAAAATAGAATGCTATATTCATCTTTAAAAAGTTAAACTTAATATTACACTATGTGCAAATTACTTAAAAGATGAAAAAATACATAAAAATGGTGTTAAATTAATATTCTCTGACGAATGCTATGTATATAGTTGAAAGTACTAAGGATATTAAAGTAATTTAACACTTTATTTTACATATTTTTTCATCTTTGAAGTAATTTGCACATAGTGTAATTTTAAGTTTAGCAGCTTTATTGTTTTTGTTCGTGGTCTTAAATTTTTTTCCAGCACTGTATACAGCTTTTCTATGTAGCGTTTTCCTCTAGCAGATCCTTTTTTTGAACTGTAGATATTTTGTAGGCTTACTTTTTATATATTTTCGTTCTATATCATTGATTTAATTTAACCTGTACTTGTACTTTATTTATTTCTGACCTGAAGCAATTTTTTTCTTGTTTATTTTTCTTTTTTCTCTTCTCCAAGGCCCATTTAACTTTTTCCAGTCTAATTGCTTGTCTGGACTTACGCTACGGTCATACACCTAAGACCTAAGTTCCCAGGGCTCGTACGCATAAGGAATTTAAAAAAAAATAAACATTGTAGTATCAGGGATTTTTTTTAAGTATTATTTCCTTATTTAATGTAAAACATTCCTAACTTCATATGTAGCGACCACTACGTTACGAAATTTTTGGTACTAAAATGGCTAAAATCTTTTTGAATTCATTATGCGTACGAACCCTGCATTCCTCTTACTAGAAATCGGTGATGCCAGATCAGGGGCTTCTTTCTCCCCAGAATATTGATTGTCACCGTTTTTTGAGATAGAAATATTCGGTCTAATTAGAAATATATTAAAAATTCTGAAAAATAAGGCGAATATTATTCTATTTTATAAAAGTGGTGACAGTCAAATAATCTGAATGAATAAAGTTCCAATCTGGCAATGCTGCTAGAGATACGAAGACCGTGGCACCAGGGACTCTGGATAATAAACATGTTACCAATTCCAAGTTCATTAGGTAAAGTAAAATTACTATCCAAACATTCTGGTAAGAATTAGGAATTTCTGAATTTTAAAACTCCATCATATTTGGCAACACTGCTGAAAAATTATCAGATTATTCTTGTACTGATCGCCAACTTTCAGATGTTGACTGTAACTACTTAGCGGATACTGACATTTTTTTTTCAGTGAAAAAACGCTCTAGTACTTATCATTTGCTTAACAGTGATTTAGAATTCAGGTTATAATGTTCATTCACATACGCAATAACAGAATTAACCCGTCACGCGTTCAAAAACCTTGAATCCGCACCTGCCTATAAAATGTAAAAATAGATGAAGATTAAAAGTAATTCTACAGTAAGAAAAATGAATATTATGAATTATATAAATGAATTGAATATATTGCTATCAAGTCAATAATAAGGATAATTATGCAAGAATATCATTTATAGTTTATAATGATATAGTTCAGAAGACTTTTTTTTTATTTAAGCAGAAACTCTTATTATATGTATCGCTTGAATACATGCGTTAATTTAATTTGAACAGCTAGCAAAATTTATTCCATATGATATATGATTTCACAGATAAAGCTGTTGTGAATAATTTTTGTTCACTTAAAATCCATGAATTTATGACCTTACTTGAACAGTTGCGCATAAAACAGGTCTAAGGTGAACTTAAAAATTTAGCAAACGTTATTCCGTCAAAATATTGTTTTTATTTCATAACTATTGAAATTTTAAACAATTTATAAATATTTTGTTTTAGTACAAATAAATTTAATATCCACGCAGACAAGAAATCTCAAATGAATTTTGACATTTAGTGAGTTTTATTCTATAGAAATAATATTTCAGAAATATTAAACATGTTATAAGCACCTTTACTTCAGTAAAAGTAGCACATAATTTTTAACTTGATTCAATAATCACCCTGGCAATAAATCTAAAGTCAATTTAAAAAGTTATCAAATATTATTCCATACAAATAACATTTCAGAAACATCAAACATGTTACAATCCCCTGCACTTTATTAAAAGTACATAATTTTTAACTTTATTCAGTAGTCGCCCCTGACAATAAATCTAAAGTTAATTCTAAAAGTTTTAAGTACTATCCAATACAAATAATATTTCAGAAATATAAAACATGTATAAACACCTTTACTTCAGTAAAAGTACATAACTTTTAACTTGATTCGGCAGTCTCCCTGGCAATAAATCTGAAGTTAACTTTTAGAAAATATTAAATATTATTCCATATAAATAATTTTTCAGAAATATCAAACGTGTTATAAACCATTCTTGTTCAATAACATAAAAGATATTTTATTACCTAGCTTCAATAGTCGCAAAGACGACAATCCTAAAATGCTTATTGTTATTTGCTTCAACACGCTTGCACGTACTAATATTGATACACCGATAAAATTAGTCTAAAATCATGTTGTAATATGTCAAATTTACGACAAGAATCTGATAAGAATCTAAGTGGATGTCAGATAATCAATACCTAAAATGATGATTTTATACCTGTCCATTACCTTACTCTTTTCTGATAGATAATATCACCCATGGCAATGATATTAAATTCGCGGAAACGGCTGTGAGAAATTTGAAAACTTTGTTAATATTTTACGGCATTGTCTTACTTTAAACTTTTATTTACTGACGGTACTTATAAGTATCATAAAAATAACTTTTTACAAAATTCATTTAATACACCGATTAGTAGTTATACAGTTTAGAATGAGTTATAGATGCATTAATTTATCTTGTTCCAAAAGCATTATTAGTTACACAAAACAAAAATATTTTTAAAAGGATGATTTCTTTTGCATTTGCATGTTTTCAGTATTCTTGGCGTTGAGGTAGGGGGGGGGGGGGGTTCAATTCGGAAATATTTCTAAATTTCTATTGTAAAAACATTCTATTTGTACATTTCCTAATTCTACAAAATACCAAGAAAAATATTTACAATGAAAGATTTGACTGGGGTTATAAATATTGCACAAAATCGCTATAAATTCAAATTTATTTAATCCTTTTAAAAGTCTTCTAAAATGTATTAAATGATTAAGTAAATCATCTAATGTAGTTTTAAAAATTTATGAAAAATGCTTTAGACGATAAAATTTTCATGAATTCATAATTCCGTATTCCAAAAAATTAGTAATGATAGAATAAAAAATTACGAAAATTAACTCTTTAATGTGTGATTTTTCCCACTGGAAAAATAGTGAAAAAATGTATTTATGTTTCTGTTGGACATAATGTTATAATGTCACTCCCGAGTTACATAACAAAAATTTATCAAAAAGGATAATTTTAACCCTTTGCCCTCCGTTGTCGCTGCTGCGGAGACATCATTTTTCTTCGCAAAATATGTTTTTTCACCAATAATAAAGGGAAATAAAATTTGCCTTATTTAACACTAGAACCGCCGTTAGGGGTCATTTAGACGTCTGGAAAATTGATAAAATTCCATTCGAACCAGAAATTTCTTCACAAGATTTATTAAATGTTTGCAGCACAAAAATGGGTTAACCATGTAAGTTAAACAGCCGGCTGTTCTAGTGTTAATCAGAGCATTTTTGAAATTGTGTAATTGAAAGAAACTTCTTTTAAAAAAAGTGGTGCCGACCGAATAACATTTGTGTAAGAGATGCCGAAATCCAAAGGGTTAATTTCTGCACGAATTCGGATTTTCTGAACAAAACTGGAAGCCAAACTGGCAAACCTGGTGAGCTGCTTTCTTTTGAACAGGATTATGGAAAATTCTAGTAACCTGCGCAAGAATTGATAATTTAATGAACTCTTTTCCATCTAGTTACTTTTCCTGGTATTAATTTCCAAAGGGTCCAAAGGGTTAAATTATATACTTACTTTACAGTATTTACATTGTATAATAACAACTATTCTACGGTATATTATTGTAAAATCCCGAGTACACACCGCAGCTCAGATAACTCGATTACCTAACAGAATTTGTTTTAAAAAAAATGTGACTTGCTTTTGCATAGCGTTTGTTTGACTTAATTTTTAAATAAAATTTCCGGTATGAAAAAAACTTAACTAAGCCGGGAAATTACGGTAATTTTTAAATGCTTTTAATAGTTTTCATAATTAATAATGACTACATTATAAAGGTAGCGAAAAAATGCCAGTCGAGCACATTGTAAGCAGTATAAACAAAAGATATTATAACCTGACCATGATAACAAATCAGAACAAAAATGGACTTCACGATCTTAAATGTATGTTATCACAAGTTAGTAACACATAATAGTTCACCAAACGACCAATAGAAAGCGCCAAATGTAAAAAAAAAAAGATCATAAAACTCCTGAGTTACAGTATGTATTTAAGGGTTAACAGAGGCATTGATTATTATTGTTTAGTAAAAATGCATGAATGTTTTGCTTAGCGTAGTTATTTCACACGGTGCGTGGTGGTGCTTATATTTTAGTAGCACTATTTTCGAATAGTAATTTTTCCCTTGGTAATAACAAAATTCTGGTATTAACGCAGGCGGAATCGGAAATAGGTATTTGGAAATAGTGATACTGAAAATTAAACATTTCTACCACCCTATTTTAAAATATTAACTTAATAATCGCACAGACGTTAAATCAAAAATGCTAATTTGTAGTATTACTTTGAAGAATGCATGTACTAATATTAACCCTTTCCGGCGCGGAGTAATTCTGTTTATAAACTGATGAAATGTAGAACTGATATCAGAATTTATAAAAGAATTTATCTGAAAATACAAACTTGCTTGTTTTCAAGCATATTGTACAAGGAAAATTTAAATTAAATATTCTGGGTGCCAGTAAAATAAAAATTTGGTGACCTTTTTTAGGGACATCCCCTGCGAAAGTGTTAAGACCAGGGTTTCCAGTTTGGCTTCCACTTTTATTCAATAATTTTGAGTTTATACCAGAAATAAAGGACAGTTTTTTAAGCTTTATTTCATGAAAGACGTTAAGCGATCACATAAAATACAAATTCTTCTTTCAAAATTTGCGGTGTGAGTTTGAAATTTCGGATTAACACTTTGAGAGGCAAGCAATTGTGTTTGTGTAATGTTGAACAGACACAAGAATTTAAAAAATAAATTACTTCAAAAAGAGGAAAGACAGATAATTTCAAACTTCCTTTTACGAAAATATAAAAAGAAAATTTGATTAAAAGTTTCTGGTGCGAACGAAAATATAAAAAGTAAAATTTAATTAAAAGTTTCTGGTGCGAATTTGCATAAAAATTGGGTGGGATATAACATATAGTATATTCCACCGCCCCTCAAGGGGTTGAAATTGGAGGCCAAACTGACAACGCTGATTAATACATACATAAAATTAATCTGAAATATCTCTGTATGTGACACTTATGACAAGAATCTGATAACCGTTTGTGTAGATATAAGCAATTCAATAATTTAACTAACTAATGCTGTCATTATATTTGTCTGTTAGCTTTCCTGATTAGTTTAATTATTGATTAGTTGAATATTCTCAAGTAAATGATATTAGCTTGACGGAAATTCTTTTCAGAAATTTTAACACTTTGTACACTTAGCGTCCTAGTTATATATTAACAGGGCTAGATGCGAAAAGGATATACTGTGTTGTTCGCATGATAATCCACAAACAATAATCTTAAGAGTAAACTTTTTTAACAGACTCAATTAAAACATATCAGTAGCAGAAAAGAGTGGTAGGAACAATAAAATTTCTCATATTCGAATATAGTGATGGTCAGAATGAATGATTCGGACATGCGCAAAAGCATAGTTGTCAACCTTTGTTTTTCTTTTAAATTCTATTTACACAAGAAATTTTGTATATATAAAAAAAAATTCCTATTTTACTTTGAACCAATTTAACATTAAAGCCTGGCTTTACATTTTTGCAATATTAGATTTGAGATGTTTTAATTTTTTTTTTTTTTTTTATAGCAGTAAAAGAGAAAAGTAAAGTTTGCCTCATTTTATTAACACATTTCAGTGATTCATAAAGCAAAAGTAAGTGTCTAACAAAATGTGGTGTGAACTGAATAAACAAGGTTCGTACGGATACCGTTATTTCTCTGGGGAAATACCAGTATCTTTTTATAGAAAAAGAAATCTAGGTTAAACGCGCAAAATTTCGCCTTGTTCTAAGAAGAGATTTTCTATAAGATAATACTGGTGCCGAAAAATTATCTGGTCTGCAAAATTCAAGGAGGCGTACGAACCATGATAAAATTCCTGTAAAGCATGTTGTTCCTTAAGGGGTTAAGTAATTCATAAAATTATTTTTATCTTCAAAATTTCTGAGTTAAAAAATACGATGGTTGGAAACTATGAATTTGTTTCTCCTTTTTTTACTAAATTTCTGGTGGTATTTAATTAAAAAAATCTAAAAATATTGGAAACTATGCTTTTGTGCATGCCCGAAAGATTCATTCGATAGTAAAATCATTCATTACATTCATTCTATTCGAAAATAATATATTACCACAATACGGCCGCTGACACATTTAATAATGATTTGACCCCTTCAGGACGAATGTCTTTTACAGCATTTTTAATCTTTTATCACCTGTTTTTCAAAACAGAAATTTTTGCGAAACTGAATCGGAAAAATGCTCGGATTAAATAGGGCAAAATATACAATAAAACTTTACTGGTGAGAATAATCACGGATTCTGAGCACCTTATGTGGCACGTATACCGGTCGCTCGTCCCCAAGGGGTTATAAAACATCATTAAGAAATTCTAAATACTCCCTAAAAAGTTTGAATAGTTATTTTGGGTTATTATAATGATAGATATTTCTTGAATAAAATAAAGGGAAATTAGTATTAACATTTTCTAGTGTGAACTCAAAATTTCTGGAAAAAAAAAAAAAAAAAAAAAAAAAAAAAAAAAAAAAAAAAAAAACACTGCATGCAGACTATATAGTTTTGACACTTATGACAAGAATCTGATAAAAGTTATGTAGATATAACAGTCTACTTACGGGTCCCGTTACTTTCCAGGTAAAATATCAGTATATATTTTCTTATATATAAAAAAGAATAAACCTAGCTCAAACGCGCAAAATTTCGCCTTACTTAACCCTTTAATTCTCGCTCCGTCAATATCACGAGCTGAGGTGTCGTTCGTTATTTCTCGTGCCCGTCCTATTTCCGGGCCGGAGATTTAATTGCTGAAAAAAAAACTTCTGAAACCAGAAAACTTTTAAAGTCATTTCAGTGTGAAGTCTCTCAATAGTACCTCTAGGGTTTGGTTTTTACGCTGATTGTGATGTTGGACTTTGTGTTGCATGTTTCGAAATATATCGCACTTAAAAAAATTATTAATAATCAAAATTTAATGTATGTATATTATTTCAAATATTATTTGTAAAAAATTGTGTGATGATGATATATAAAGGTCTAAAATGTAAAAAATAAAGATAGATCTTATTCGCATTAATTTGTATGATGTAAAACAAACTTTAAGACACAGAATTCTCGCATGATGGCTATTCTACAAATGTGAATTTGTTTTTTAACATCTTTTTTTTTTTCGCTTCAAAAAATATCTAATTGCATATTTTATTTAGAAACCATATAATTATTCAATTTCTGTAATAAAAAATATGTACTTTTTTATGGTTTTTCCAAATATTAAGCGATCCTTAAAGGGTTAAGTAGAGATTTTCTATTAAAAAATACTGATACCGAAGAATTTCCTGGCCTGGGAATTCCACTACCTGTACGAACCCCGATGTAAGCAACTCAATATTTTAACTAACTAATGCTATCAGTATATTTGAGTGTTAGCTTTCCTGATTAGTTTAATAGTCTCGTGTAAATGATATTAGGTTGACGGAAATTTCTTCCTGAAATTTTAACCCCTTGAGGGGCACCGGTATATATTGTATACCACCTACGATTAATGAAGTTTTACACTAGAAAAATTGTATTAAATTTTACTTTTCTAACTTTGGTGGAAACAAGCCATAAAATTGCTTTTACTTATTTTGAAATAGAATTTTTCAAAGATTCCGGTGGGAATTCAGCATTTCACAAACGTAATCGCTTGCTCCTCAAGAGGTTAACATGTTGAACACTTAGCTGCGTTGGGAGATAGCAGCAGTAAACAAAATCGTTTGTTAACACTAGAACGCCCGGATGGAGTCGATTCGACTCCGACCACATGATTAAATGTCCATTGGAGCCAGAATTTTTTTCGTAAAATAAGTTTAATTTAAGCGACGCAGAATTACGTTGAATAAATCAGTTAAATAATTTTTAATAAAAATTCTGGAGTGAAATATTTTTATGAAACTTGAGTAAAATTTCCGGGCGTTCTAGTGTTAAAGCTCATTGAATAAGTGACAAACATTGAGTTTTGGGTATGTTACAGATATGCGCTCGGCGATACAAGGAATTAAAATATCAATAGTCCCGTTTCAGCGCAATAATTTGTTTTAAATATAAATATTGATTTCATAAGTATTCGGATGGCATAGAATATCTGGAAATATTGATGGAACACATATCTGAGTGCCATGGAAGTAAATATGTTATACGGCTCAAAATAAATGCTAGGTCGAAGATTTGAAGTTCGGACTATAAAGTGGATGATCGAGTACAGAATTGCCGCATCTGGCGGGTTTTTTTTATTTAGAAATATTGAATTCACGCCAGAAAATTTTGATCAACAATTTTCTTTTAATTTATTTAGGCTTAGGGACCATCCACAAATGATGTCACGATTGGAGGAGGTGAAGGGTTTCATCAAAGCGTTATAAGTAAGCGAACAAACTTAATGCTGGAATCAGGCGTAAATTAACACAGTTGCGCGACCTTGTGGACGGAGTGATAATTCACATACGCGGGCTTTTAGTGTGGCGCGTATTTTCAAAATCCTTAGGCACTCATGGAAATGAATTTTGTTTACCACATTTATTGCAAAATAATGGCGTAGCGAGAGGGGCATCTAGATACACTTGACACCACGAAGTTTTCTTCGCCTTAACGTAAGCGCTTCAGTTATTAATCAAGCTGAAAAAAAACTTTACAATTTTAGTGGTGTGAGTATCAAAACAGTTAGGTATCTACCTGTAGTTCACACTTCTTCCGGTACGTGGCGCATGACCTTCATTGATGTAACCTCGCTCTTAATCTTGCGGTTACTTCTACCATTTAAGATAGGAGGCTTACTTATATCGCTTTGGGTTTCATGAAATTGTGGCAGTTTTTGACAAGGGGTTGGGAGGGGGTAAGAAGAAGCGTGACATTACACATTTTGGTGAAAATAAAAGCATTAAAAATCAGCAGATAAAATTTTAAAGTTATTTTGAAATTAAAGTATTGTATTCATACAGTAAAGATAACATTTAAAGCCAAATATATTAAATTCGATTTCAAATTCCAAAATACTACTGTTTTTAATTATTCTTTCACATTAATATTTTATTACTATTGTATATTAATTATGTTTTTTGTTGTAAATCTTAATCTTATTTCATATAAAATAAGTACACGAATCATTTTTATTATTATACTCACAAATGTCTTTAGAACACATAGTTAAAAGTTTCAAAATAAAATTTTAAATATGATCTATAACATAGTACTTTGTTTTTGAACTGTAAGTACATGTTTATGTAATTTAGCGGGACATATGACAAGAAGGGGGTAGGGGTATGATGAAGTGTGACACTTTGTGACAAAGGGGGGAAGGGGGGTCAAAAGTATTAAAAAAAGTGTGACATCATATATGGACGACCCCTTAACAGTGGCTTAACAGCACACTTGCCAACTTCCCCTTAAACTTCCGTAAAATACGAGTTAAATTGACCCAGGTTAAACACGTTTGGAACCAGAAATTTTTAAAATAAATGAATTCAAATAGATTTCATAGAGAATCATAACATTAAATCTATAATGATACATCAAACAAAATATCTGGTTACTAAAGTGTTTAACCTGGGTCAATTTAACCTGCATTTTACGGAAGTTTAGTTGACAGTTGGCAGGTATGCCTAAAAGTGTTATCCCTTTGAGGGGCTTCCGAGTTGTCTTCATATTAGACCCAGCCTATTGATGAATGTCTAAAATGAAAGAGCCATTGGAATAGAAAGTTTAACTGTAATATAAATACTACGTAACAATATTATTAAATATAAAAAATGAAAAATTACTTTTAAAGAAAAGTGGTATAATAAATGTAAAATATTAAGAAACCTTACTCATGGTTCGTACGCCTCCTTAAATTTTGCAGACCAGATAATTTTTCGGCACCAGTATTATCTTATAGAAAATCTCTTTTTAAAAGAAGGCGAAATTTTGCGCGTTTAACCTAGATTTATTTTTCTATAAAAAGATACTGGTATTTCCCCGGAGAAATAACGGTATCCGTACGAACCATGTCACTGCTTTAGAATTAAGAGAGAAATTAATTAGAGAAATAAAAGTAAATAAGTTAAGTTTAAGAATATATAAGCACAGTTAAGAGAGTTAAGAGAAACAAGCTGTCGGACAAAGCTGGTAAGGGTAGGTCGGCAAAGCGTGTGACAGATGGTATGTCACAGTAAAAGAAAGCCGCTTTTCAGGATCCATACATTTTCTTTTCTTTTTTTTTTCTTGTTACAAAGTAACGGTGGCATTTTATCATCTTATAAAGCAAAAATAACTATTAAAACTTACTGGTGAGAATTCAGAATGCCTAAATAAAAAATTAGCCAGATGCTGCAACAGTGTTCGAGTGTCGTCTACTAAATTGTCTGCAAGTTTTGGTTAGTCATATGCAGATGTCGTACGCTTCAAGGAATTTTTCAGGATAAATATCAGTATTTTTTAATGGAATAATAAATCTAGGCTAAACGTGCGAAATTTCGCCTTATTTGAGAAGAGATTTTCTATAAAAAATATTGGTACCAAAAAATATCCTGTTCTTGAAATTTCAGGACAAGCACGGGTCCTGGTTATATAAGTTGTCTGAAGTAATCCATTGTACCCGCAAGTAAAAAACATAGCAATCTGAATGAAGCATATTTGATATTGATGTGCTGCTTTAATCTTCCTCAAAAAATTTCAGTACTATACTTCATTATATGTACATCGTTCATGAAAAAAATCGACATGCACAATATTTCATTTTATAATACAACGTTGTTGAATAAAAATACATTGTTGCTCAAGAGCCAAATCTAAAATCCCTAGTATTAGAATAAACTTTAACAATAATGACCATGCTAATATTAAAACATTCACAACATTAATCTAAAATCATGTCCTATTTGACACTTATGGCAAGAAACGGATAACAATTTATGTGGATACCAGCAAATCTTTAAATAACTAAAAATAACTCTAAGCGTGTCCGTTATCTACATCGTTTCTCATTGATTATATCTTCTAGTGTATATGTATATCATATTAATATCTATCAGAAAATCTGGTATCTGAAATATCTGTCAGAAATATTTGAAATTACGTTAATACTTGAAACATTAAACTGTAAATGCGGATGATTTATGCAAATATTTATTAATAAATTAGGAATGTAATTGTGTATATTTTTTGTCGGGCAAATAAATGATCTTTGAACAATGTGCTTCTGAATAAGATTGAAAAATAATTACAAAGCAATTAATAGATTCAAAATAGTAAACGTTAATAAATATTTTACCGGAAGGTATTTTAAACATTTATTGGTACAGAACTGCGTAAAATACTTTCAAATAGTTTGAAATATCGTCAACATTTGTATTCAAGAGTTCTGAATTCACGCCTTATTTAAGAAGAGATTTTCTAGAAAAAAAAATATTGGTACAAAAGAATATCCTGGTCTTTCTCCTGAAATTTCAGGACAAGTATGACATCTGGTTATATGAGCTGTCTGAAGTATTGCATTGTACTCGCAAGAGATAAACATAGCAATCTGAATGAAGCATATTTGTGATTGATGTGCTGCTTTAATCTTCCTCAAAAAATCTCAGTACTATGCTTCATTATATGTATATCGTTCATGAAAAAAATCGACATGCACAATACTTCCCTTTATAATCCAAAGTTGTCGAATAAAAATGCATTGTTGAGCAAGTGTCAAATCTAAAATCTCTAGTGTTAGAATTAATTTTAACAATAATGACCATGCTAATATTGGAACATTCACAACATTAATCTAAAATCATGTCGTATTTGACACTTATGGCGAGAAACGAATAACAATTAATGTGGATATCAGCAAATCTTTAAATAACTAAAGATAACTCTTAGCGTGTCCGCTATCTACATCGTTTCTCATTGATTATATCTTCCAGTGTATATGTATATCATATTAATATCTATCAGAAAATCTGGTATCTGAAATATCTGTCAGAAATATTGAAATAACTTTTATACTGGAAACATTAAACTGTAAATGCGAGTGCTTTATGGAAATACTTATTAATAAATTAGGAGTGTAATTGCGTACATTTCTTGTTGGGCAAATAAACGATCTTTAAACAATGTGCTTCAACATAAGATTCAAAATTAATTACAAAGCAATGAATAGACTCAAAATAGTAAACGTTAATAAAAATTTCATTGGAAGGTATTTTAAACATTTATTGGTAAAGAACTGGGTAAAATAGAGTCGAAAAGTTTGAAATATCGTCAACATTTTTTCTAAAAAATTCCGAATTCATACCAGAAGTTTCGCGAAAAGAATTTTCATTTTACGCAATTACGAAATGTCCGTTTTCTTTGTTTCTTTTTTTAACGGAGATACTTTTTCTTTTATAAACCGGTTCCGAAAGAAAAAGTAGCCTAATTTAAAAAAAAAAAAAAAAAAAAAAAAAAAAAAAAAAAAAAAAAACCTTTAACCCGTTCAAGGGAGGTGGTTCATTTTTGGACCGCTTAATTTTATTCCTAGACACTACATTGCACCAGAATAATGGAATGAAAGTTTTACTTTTATTAAATATGTGAACAAAAGCTTTTGCTTATTTTTAAATAAATTTGCTTGTAAATTCCGGTTTCGTTCGCTAATTCCCGCATTTTACGAATAGAAATACCTTGCCCCTGAAAGAGTTAAACTGAATTGTAAAAAGTGAAAATGGACTTTGTAGAGATCAACCTCATCTATTCAATTCTAAAATAAAATAATTTAAAAATATGGTAATGAGAACGATCTATTTAAAACAGTTTCTCCCATAGGATTAACATTAGCAAGCGGGTGTTTTCGAGTGAATGAAGTACTCTCTTAATGTATTGCAAAAATAACCATCACAATCGGTTGATTGTTTTTATGAAGGCCAATTATCAGCACGAGGGATATAGGCCCTAAGGGGGGGGGGTGCCCTCCGTGGGGGGTCTCTCTAAACCATCACAATCGGATTCACGAATATTTATATATACTTTGCAGTATCGGATAACTGATAGAATAGGTGTCTCATTCATGCACAAATGTTTGAATTCAGGACACCATAATCGTACGCAAAATCACAAAACTCACTCCATCACAAAAATTCCATCATTAAAAATAAGTTAGATACTCTGCTACAATAAGTTCGAATAAGGTTTTGTTGCAGATAGCCCGAGAGGTAGCGCTGCTATGCTCCGTTATTCGCGATTTCCATGACAGATGTCTGGGCAGCTAATGGATGGAAATTGAACAAATTTCGTATTCTTTTAAACCTCGATATAAATTAGAACTGATTATGTTTAGGTGTATATAGTTTAAACCCCTTAAGGGGTGATGGGATATATTACAGTAGAACGTCGATTATCGGAACTCGAATTAACCGAACTTCCAATTATCCGAACAGCCTTTTCTCTAAAAAAAAATTTTTAACCGAACTTCCTATTATCCAAATACACTGTTTCTCTCATTTATCCCCCTTCAGATTTAGCATACGAAATCGAATACCCTAATAGTATATCGTTGGCAGCAGTAACAACGAAAAATAAATCGAAGAAAATAAAAACGAATGCTTTGAAAATGTCCCAGGTCGATCACATAACGAAGGCTTTGAATGTCTGGAAACAGATATGTAATGGATCGAACGACAGCAGAACGCTGATTCTATTCAACTAACGTATTTAAGAATTATTCGAGATATGGCAGCATTGAAAAAGATGTCTTCTTTAAAGCAAATAACAATCGAATGCTTTTTTGCTTAAATTACAATCTCTGGAGTTCGGAAGACGATAAAAGAAAAAAAGAAAATTTTAAATGATAAAAAAGTAAACAAAAAAAAAAAATTAAAAAACACACAAAAAAAACCAATTTTTAAACAAGCCAGCACTAACTGGTGCAGGCCAGTAACAGTCCTAAGCCTGGATAAAGTTTTAGTATAGTCAGGAACATCCCTTAAATTGTCTGTCCATTTATCCGAACTAGTGTCGGTCCCGACTTGTTCGGATAATCGGCGCTCTACTGTACATCCCACCTACGATTAACGAAGATTTGCACCAGAAAAATTCTATGAAATTTTAGTTTTCTCACTTTGGTGGGAAAAAGTCGTAAAATTGCGCTTCCTTATTTTGCAATAAAATTTTTTGAATATTCCGGTGTGAGTTCGACATTACAGAAACACAACTACTTGCCCCTTAAAGGGCTAACAGGGGGCACTGTTGTGCTGCACTTTCTGAGATATTTGTGATAGCTGTATCTCGACTTACATGGGAGGCATTTCACTAAATTTTACATGTATGATAGTTATCAAAAATTATATTAAATCAGTATTGGTTTGGATTACTCAATAGATGCCTTGCTATGCTATATTCTGTTATGAACGTTTTTGTGAGTTGTATTTTATGGTCTATTATGTAGAAATGCACCATATTTTATATTTGAAATTTTTAATATTTATATGAATATACAGGGCTTTACAAATTTTATAAAATCTGGTAGTCAGAGAAAAATTCTAGTCTCCAGTAAAAAATATTTGCTCATCTCTTTTTTTTTTTTTAACTAGGAGACTCTGCCCCCTACGAGCTACGCTCTCCAATCCCTCTCTCAGACACCTCAAACTCTAAAAGCACGCTAATTTAATCGGCTTCTTTGTTGTTAGAAAGAAAATATTATTTGTGCTATCTTAGAATTCTAAACAATAGTTTAAAAAGATTATCTCACAATATCAAATAAATGTCTCGTGCAAATATATTTTTAAATTTAAACTGTTTCGCAATATTATGAATTGGCAATTTTAAATATGACGTAATTTCCTCCATGTACACTTTTAACGCATGTTAATGGGTATATTATTTTAAAATTTTCTTTATCTTTTAAAATTTAGTTTTTATGACGTAACTATACACATCTTCCTGCTTTTAATACGCAATCATTTAATTCTCAATTGAAAGTTTTATTCTGTATATAATAGTCACGTGTAAACAATTTTTAATTCGAAGGACAAATTATTCATTGCGCTGTTTTTAAATTTGGCAACAATTTAAAATAATACCCATTTCTAAAGTAAAAAATGCCTCTCGAAATGCAGAAAAATTGAATTAAAAATAGAAATAAATCTCAAAAACGAGCCAAATTAAAAAAATAAATGCAGTCTGCACACCGGGCACTTTTAATGTATAAAATTATCTAAAAATTATTAAATTCCCATGTATAGTTTTTGCTCCTATAAAACTTTTTTAATGAAACGTTTTTGACCAACTTTAACATTAAATATCTCTGAAAATAATTCTTCGATTTCAAAACTGTCTGCATCAGCGTGTTTATCAAACATTTCTCTATAATATCACATATTTTCATATTTTTGTATGCACTATTTTTTCTTAAAATTAACAAAGAAAGACCTCTGGTCACAAAAAAATTCAAAACCGGCGGCGGCGGTGACAGCGTTAGTTCCTTTTTTTAGAATACCGAGAAACGAGTTTTTTGTGGATTGAGAAAAATTATTAATAAGCATAGTTTAGAATTATTAAATACATTGTTTAGAATAGTACATGATTTAGAAAGTTAATAACTATGTTTTGTAATGAAACACATCAAAATTATACAAGGTGTTGCCGAATTCTACAGACAAATTCAGAGGGATGATAGTAGGAAAAAAAGGATGAAAAATTACCATACAACATGGGGTCACAAACCACGTATTTAATCAAAAACACACCTCTACTAACAAAAACACACTCTCTAGTTTCTACCCTAACTCAATTTGTGTTAATGGTAATAACTTTCAGAAAACCGAAGTATATTATAATAAAACTTTTGATGGACATTATCAACGTTATTATAAATGTGATAATATATTAGGTTGTAAGGAAAGCTCTTCGCCAAACCACATTTACATAATGATTATATTATGAAAAATTATATATTGTAATTTATCTATAGCCACCATTCCGTCAAACCTTCACAGTGTCATGTGATACAACAGTAGTACAAAGCTGTACACATGATTCGGTGACATTTTGTAGCTGACTTTTTGCAACAGAACTAGAAGTAAATGACGGTTCTACTCTGGTAGCGAGATAGTTCCATTTCAGACACCTTTTACTTAATGATAACGATATTATTTTTACAAATTTCACAACAGAATGTTATAAAGCAAGTCTCTATCTTTCAAATGCCAAAAATCGTTTGACAAAATATGAGCAAATACGTCAACGCGAACTGTTTGGGAAAACAGTCTTAGCTGTGGCGGGAAACTTTCGTTATAACCTGATAAAAATAAGCGATAGAAGTTTTCATTGTACGCGCTAGCAGTATGCAATTGACGCTTCACACTTTGGACTACCATACCAATATATACGTTATCATCTATTACTTAACCACCCTTTTTTCCCAGAACTTTTGATGATGTTATAACATTTCACACAGAACAAGGTACATATCGTTACATTTTCATTGCAATGTTTTTATTATTCTCAAAATTATTGCTGACAAACCAAGTTAGTTACCATGAAATACCCTGTATTTGTGCCTAAATAAGTAGTTTGGGATCCCACGTTCTATGGCAATTTTTCATCCTCTTGATACTGACCATCACTCCTCTGAACTTTTAGAACGAATTCTGCGACACACTGTATACCTCTGAAAATAAAAAGAAAAAAGAAAAGAAAAGAAATACTGTTTAGGCTCAATTAACCCTTTAGCGAGCGGTGTCCACAAAAAATGGCCCTTAATTTTAATTGCAAAATTAGGAAACGGAACCAAGAATATTTAATTAAAATTTCCCTTTTAAAGTACGGGAAAGTTGGCAAGTTCTTATTATCTAATAAATTCGTTTGTAAATTCTGGTGTCAGTCCGTCATTTCATCATTTTATAAACAGACTTACTCTGCGCCGGAAAGTGTTAACAGGCATGTTCGAAAAATGCTTATTGCCGAATGCTTTGAACGTCCGGATAGTTGAGTGCGGCAAAGTCAGTATCTGATAAGGGGGAGGGGAAGCATCAATAAAGTAATGAAGTAAGACAGTGTTGCCGCATCTAGCAGATTTTTTGTTTAGAAATATTGATGTCACACCAGTAAATATTGAGTAGCAATTTCGTTTAACTTCATTTAAGGAAATCGATAAAGTAAGATCTATCTTATAAAGCAAGAACAACTATCAAAACTTACTAGTGAGAATTGTGTCAGCCTAAATAAAAAATCAGCCAGATTCGGCACCACTGAAGTAGGAAAATAATTTTTGTATGTTTTCATCTCGAACTCAGTCGTAAATTAGATCAAAATCAGTCGAAAATCTAAAATTAGTCAGATTTTAGAAATTTAAATTTTGCAATTGATGAACTTATTTTTGCCAAATAAAAAATAAAAGTAAAAAAAAATATTTTTTGTTTGAATACAGCTTATAAGTTTATTTCTTAATATTGGAGGAGGAAAAATGCAAACTGTGTTATATATTTGGTCAAAATTTATAACTCCCCACCTCAAAAAAGAAAAAAAAATCCTCCAGAATAAATAACTTGGTCGGCAGTAGAGACCTCTTGACCGCGTTTTTCAAGCCCTGTATATATATGTGTGTGTGTTTTTATAATTTCGTATTTGAATAACCAAAAGAGGGGGGAGTATCGAACAAGGCTTTATTATTCGCTAGTCACTGTAACTTCAAGTAAAATTTAAAGAAATACACCATACTTCTTAATTGTATTATGTGTAACAGATCTATATAAATTGATATATTAGAATAACACAGAAGAATGTTTTGTGACGACGGCAAAATACTAGTTTAAAATTACATTATTATATCCTCTCATATTTTGGTAATTCTCAAGTTTGAGTTCATCTCTATTACTCTGTTCTAGATGTATGTAAATATGTGGAGAATCATGTTGAAATAGGTAAACATTTAACTCAAACTAGATTGTTAGACATGAGAGTTTCGCAAATATAATCCTGCTCTCAGTTAGTGCTAATTAATTCTGCGCATACATTGCTTACATTGCTGTTAGTTGAAATAGATACACAATCAGTTAGAAGTTAATAAAATTCAATTAAGTTTCAATTAACCCTAGAACTACCGGAAATTTTACTCAAGTTTTATAAAAACATTCTACACCAGAATTTTTACTGAAAACTATTTAATTTGTTTATTTAACTTATTATTGTCTGATTTATACATTTAATTTGTTTTGAAGAAATTTCTGGTTTGAATAGATATTTTGAATATTCATGTCGGGTCCATTGGACCCTTCTGGTAGACAGAGGGTTAAATGCTCATTAGATCATATTAAAAAACATTTATCCCCTTTTCTCAAACATTAACATTTTGACCGTTTCAGGGGCAAAGCACTTCCATTGCTAAAATGTTGAAATGAAAGATTAACACCGGAATTTGCGAACAATTTTATTCGTAAATAAGAAAAGAAAGACGCATTATCATGACTGCCAACTTTTACGCTTTCTTCCGACCACTAAAATTTTACAGTAAAGTCTTATTTAACCGTCGAAAGCGCATGATTAGAAAAGGCGCAATTCTCTATTAAATTTTAATGGTAGCAAAAAAGCGTAAAAGTTGGCAGCGATGCATTATGCAATAACGGGAAATTTTTGTACCAAAATTCTTGTGACATTGTGGCATTTGGGAATTAAAATTAAGTAGTTTCATAAACGTATCACCGCCCTTGAAATGGTTAAAAAGCAATTGTTACATTGTAAGAAAAGCTTTTTATGCTAAATATTAACGAAAGAAAGTCCCCGCTACGTGGACATCAGATTTCCACAACGAGTGTCAATTATAATTTTTTTTAATTTTATACCATCGCTTTTTCCAACCTTTTAAGATATATTTAAAAATTTATATACATTGTGATTTTAAATTAATGGTACAAACTTTAAGGGCTGGTACAGGACACTGTAGTAATCATTTATTGTATAGGAATGTATGGGGACAAGTGACGCGTTGAGGTACAAACACCAGGTGTCCAATTTGGCCCTTTTCTTATTTCAAAATTTCTCATTCATACCACAAAATTCTTATACTATTGTTTTCTTTATTTGGAACAGACATTTCAGTATTACATAAAGGAAAAAATTCTTTTTTGAAAATTTCCGGGATGAAATCGAAATCTTGGAATAAAAGAAAACGCAAAACCGGCAAATATGTAAAACAGAGGAAATACGTGAAAATAAATAGAAATAGAATTGTTATTTATTTTAAAAATTTCGATTTCATTTTGTGTAATCATGGAACAATGGAACAATCAAGCAGGTGTGTGGATTCCCTAGTTGCATGGCAACTTTACATCCAGGCTAAGAATATATTGTGTTACAATGCAATGGGAGCCTTGGAAAAAAGAGCGTTTAAACGCGGCTAGTAGCCACGAAAAAATGGAGAGTAAAAGCTAAAGAGATAGACAATTTTTAAGAAAAAATTGTTAGTAGAACTAGTAGGAAAAAAAAAAAAAAAAGTTCCATATGATCCACATAAATGTCCAGGACAGGCGAAAAAGCTACCAAAGGAAGCCCCATAAAAAAAAAGACTCAATTCAGAGACCATACATTAAATGTCTTTCTTAAATAAAGAAAAGAATAAAACAAGAATTTTCTGGTATGAATGAGAAATTTTGAAATAATAAAGGGCCAAATTGGCCCCCTGGTGTTTGTACCTCAACGCGTCACTTGCGCCCATGTATTCCTGTACAGTAAATGATTGTAACAGTGTCCTTTACCAACCATTAAAGTTTGTACCATGAATTTAGAATCACCCTCAATATGCTTGAAAATTATTTTATAAACCATGAAAAATCAGTAAAAAAAAAAAAAAAAAAAAAAAAAAAAGATAAAGATTACAAACAAATTGCATAAAAATTCTTTTGTTTTTTCGACGGTGTAAAAATGAAAAATGTGTCATGTCTGGAAGATAAACAAATTACAACGATAAATTTAGAAATTATTTGCTAAATTTATTGTTCAGGTGTTACACTGTCATTATGATATGACCGTTACTCGCGCAACTGTTTTTGCTTTATAACATAGATATTAAGATTAAGATTAAAATTACTTTTATGCTTCTCTAAGTTTTTTTATTTAATTACTCCAAACGGCTTTTGAAACATAACACTATATTTTAAATTTTATATAGTTTTAAAATATTAAACGAAATATTTTATTTTTATTTTTATAGTTCAATTACATTTTATCTAAAGCATCATAAAGCCTCAGTATTTAACTACTTAAGGCGGATCATGACACAATAATAATATTTTTAAAATTAATAAACGTTTTAGCCTTTTTTTAATAAACAGGAATATAAATTTATTTAGACATGTAAATTTTTCGAAAAATATTTAATTTAAACAAATTAAAATTAAAAAATTTTTGAAAGTTTATTCAACTTGCGGCCCTCGGGTCGCTTATGGCCCGGTGATATTTTATGCACGGACCGCAGCGCATAGGCCCGCAGCATCATTAATCCATATTTTAAAAAATTCTTAAGATGTGCATAAAACGTATTTAACCCTTAAATGCCGGGTGTTGCTTTTCGGCAACATACCCAATTTAGGCTTTTAAAATACTATTAGAATAATATTGGAGCTAATGTTG